>BSBH01000001.1:1200000-1800000 GCA_026013035.2 Dothideomycetes sp. NU30 | reverse complement strand
GAAACATTATCACTCATCCACCATATAGTTGGTCTCAGAGCAGCGCCAGTTACCTCAACATTGGTCAGATTGTCACCGCCATCATCGCTCTGCCCTTGTTGGGTCTTGGATCAGACAAGTTGATCAAATGGCGAGCCCAACGCAACAACGGTATCCATGAGCCCGAGACCAGACTTCTTCCGCTCATCCTTCCCGTCATCGTTGGCGTGTTTACTTGCGCTCTTTACGGTCTCGCTGCCGATAAACCTGGTGACTACCATTGGTTCATTTACGTCTGGGTGGTCGCAGCATACTATTTCTGCTTTGTTGGAGCCAACATCGTGGCCATCACCTACTTGCTTGACAGTTACCCTGCTCGTGCTGGACCTCTTCTCGTCATCATCTGCGCTTTCCGAGGTGTCATTTCGTTCGGTGTCAGTTATGGTATCGCCCCCATGATTGCTGTCGAAGGCAACACTGGCGCTTTCGGCATCTTTGCCGCTCTGACCGGAGGCCTTGGCCTTTTGGGAATTCCGATTTACTTCTGGGGAAAGAAGATCAGAGCCTTTACTGGAAGATTTGCTAAGGACAAGAGGGATTGAGAAGCTCTCGGTATTTCATCAGGTCAGGCGGTTTGAGACTCGCATGTATCGGATCCAAGACGGAGTTCCCAGCAGATTTATCCCCAGTACATCGTTTCTCTGTATGTGTATATAAGTTGTTTTGACGATAAATTTGTGCTCAGACTCCTCATACAGCCTCTTTGTGTCATATGCGTCCTTGCAACAAAACTGGACAGTGTTGTACCGAACATCTCGGAGTCTGAGTAAACGCAACGAGAAGTCCAAGATCGTGATTTCTTCGGTCTATGAGGTCTCTCATATGATGATCATATTTATTATGTTTATATTCGCCCCGGAACTGAGCTAGCTTGCGGAGTCTGACTTGCAGCATGTGTAATGCCAATGTTTTTGTTTCAGCGATTCTCCTGTTTCAAAGCGTCGAGAATAAGTACAGCAATCAATCTGATCACGACTTTATTAATATACCATCGACAGACCAGCTCCCGTCCAAGCTGTCCATTTAAGCTACTAGAGGATTGTGGGTTCGTTCTATTTCTTCTATGAGAAGACACAATCGTTTCAACCCCGTGGATTTGTCTTGAGAAAAATTCACGAAGCAGAATCTAGAGCTGCAATGGCGATATCGACCACAGCTGGATCTGGCGGCAAAGGTAGGTCATGTGTCAAACCGTTTAGGTATCTTCACCACTCACGTTATTGCTGGTCAAGTCCGGCCATATAGACGAATCGGAAGAGTCATCGGCTCGCTTCGGCCGAGTTTTAGCGGCCGAATCCTCGGAATTTGGCTCCGCGTATGTGTGAAAATGTGGTCCCGAGATGGCTGGACTCATTCCATGCGGCAAACCTTGAACTCTTGCAGTAGTGTTGTATGTAGCAGCATGTAAGGAGATCTAGCTATCCTATAGGAGATTCCCATCTGATTCGTTGTTTCGATTGCCAGGACAATTTTCAATTTCTCTGTCGCGTCTTTGTCTCTTTCTTCGACGTTCACACGAATATGAGCAAGGTCACAGCGATGGTCGAAGATGAACAACCGGAGCTCGATCTACATCGGGTGCAGTCGCGAGCATCAGTCGAAGTCACAAATCAAATGGGCAAGACCCGTCGCCGGCTTGTGATGCTCTCGCTCTGTCTTGCACAATTTCTCGCCGCAATCGATATTACCATTGTTGCAACGGCACTTCCCACGATAGCAAGCACTTTGCATGCAACCTCTGCACAGTATACATGGGTCGGAAGTGCATACAACCTCGCGAGCACAGCATCGACACCGCTATGGGCTAAGCTATCAGATGTGATTGGGAGGAAATCCGCTTTGCTGGCCGCAAATGCTCTGTTCCTGGCTGGCAGCTTGATGTCGGCTTTGGCTCAATCCATCCTTGTTCTCATAGGTGGTCGTTGTCTGCAGGGAATTGGCGGAGGTGGATTAATGATTATGGTCACCGTCATCATCAGTGACATATTCCCTTTAAAGGATCGAGCGAAGTATTACGGCTTGTCTGCCATTGTTTGGGCAATAGCCAGCGGTCAGTGAGAGTTAAATTTGAGAGAAGTGGAGCACTTGACTGAAGAATCTTGTCTAGGTTGTGGACCGATCCTTGGAGGCGTCTTCACGCAGACGATTGGCTGGAGATGGTGCTGTAAGTCTTGACCGACATGCTCAAAGTTTTCCAAGATTGCTTGGGAACGCTGTCACTAACAATGTGATGACAGTCTTCATCAACCTCCCACTAGACGGCATTTCGCTGGTTTTGGCAATCTTGTGCCTGAAGCTGAACATCAAGAGAGCACCGGTGAAAGAGGCTCTCGGTTCACTTGACTGGATCGGCTGTATCATGATTGCGGGTGGAGCCATCTTGTTCCTCCTAGGGCTGGAATCTGGTGCAAGCAAGACCCATGATTGGACGTCAGCCTTCACACTCTGCCTGATCATCTTCGGCGTGCTTATGCTCGCTGGCTTCATGATTTGGGAGTGGAAGTTTGCAGGGTCCCCGATCATTCCCATCCATATCTTCTCTTCGAGAACTAGTCGAGCTGCGCTCGCCGTGGCTTGTTGCCACAGCTTCGTATTCATCGCTTTCGACTTCTACTTGGCCTTGTATTTCCAAGCTGTACTAGGACGCACGCCTATCATGTCCGGTTTACTTCTCTTCGCTCTGGTTCTGCCGCTTTCCCTGTTCACCTTTGGCGCAGGCATCATCATTCAGCGTACTGGCAAAGTGCGACCTCTTATGTGGTTTGGAGCCTCGCTCATGACTCTCGGTACCGGATTATTTATCACCCTTGGAGCGAGATCGGCTGTTTGGAAGATCGTCGTGTTCCAAATTATTGCAGGCATCGGAGCTGGACCACTGTTCCAAACACCAATGATTGCCCTTCAGAGCCAGGTCAAGCAAAGAGATGTTGCGGCGGCAAACTCGGCCTTCACCTTCATTCGCAATCTTATCACATCGCTCTCCATTGTCATTGGTGGTGTCGTCCTGCAAAGAGGTCTCGGTACTGGTTCACTGACTGGGGACATCCACGGAGGGACAGGTGAAAGTCATGCTGGGCAGGGCTCTGAAGTTTATGCTACCGCACTGAGCAGCATGTGGATATTCTACACAGCTTTCTGCGGAGTCATGTTGTTGTCTTCTTTCTGGGTTGGGAAAGTGGACGTCAATGCCAAACGTGGCAGCAAGGGCGAAAGTGATGATGTTTCAGCAGAAGAGGTGGCTGTTGTAGGCAAAGACGTTGTTGAGACTTCTGGACAGAAGACATGATCGTGGTCGTGTTACAGCAAAGATTCTAAGTAATTGATACAGGGGCGTCAGAACCTATCAGAATTTCCCAGTAACTGCAATGCCACAAAGACGACTGATATGTATGCAGAAAGCCCAAGACCATAGAAGACATGTCTACTGAAAGCCTCAAATAGTAAGCCTAAATGAGGCTTTCAATGTACTACGCCCCTGTAGTTACAGATGTCAGATAACACTTCATGCGCTTCTGCGGACACATGCGAAATCCAAGCGTGCAAGAGACATTGGATGCGACGCTCCCCGGCACTTGTTGATCTGCTTCGTTATCAGGCGCCATCCGGTACGCCTCGAGGTAGCTTGTCAGTCCTCCTTCAAGGGTCGGAGGAATGCCCGAGCAAGTTTCCAATGAGACAACAATCGCCGTGCGCTAAGTGATTTAATGATGTCACAAGCTGTCACTCCATGTTTTCTTGTCAAGCCTAAATTGCGGTAATAAACAAGTTACCATACAGTAAAGAGTTTGAAAAAGACCAGCAAGAACAGAAAAGAGTACTCATAGAGTTTTAAGAGTAGATCGAGACAGATGTGAAGACGTTTTGTGCAACGAACACATACCTCTGTGCAGTTTGAAAGACTGCGATCATGAAACATGGATTTCTTATGATCGGGGAAAAAACTCCTGTACTTCCATCGAGATGGAAAGAAGACGCGAGAGGCTCTGTTGTTTGATGATTTTTTAGCGTGACACCAGTGCAGCGATAAATTATCTACACAGAGCTAGGAGACCCATGTTAGAGTACGTCAGGACTCGGGATCTTACCAAGCAGGATGGTAGAAGTTATAAAACACCAAGCTCGTGCGACGGGCACACGCGACTCCCGTCGCCCTGCTTCTTTGTTTTTCTCCAACCTTTCGTACCGATTCACACTGACAAGATCATGATCACTTCCGGGGATATCAAAGACTTCGAGGTCAAGGGTGAAGAGCCTACCTTTGAAGAAGAAAGAGAAGGCTGGAAAGGTTACATTGAGTGGGAGGTCAGTTGGCGACTCCGGTGACTTCCAAACTGTGATCTAATGTTTTCTCGATAGAAATATCCCGAGAAAGCAAAGGAAGCACAGAAGATTCTGGCTCAGTATGATTTCCCATCACCGCCTGAGTTCCAATTGAAACCATTACCAAACACCAACCCGGTCCTCGAGGGCGTGAGATGGAAACAATACCATTATGCTATGGGTAAGACCATGAAGGACATTCCCGCGATCAGGTATGTTGTCTTGGATTGTGTTACATGGAAGAGACTATCTCACAAGTCTTAGCTGGAAATATGTCAAGCAGGAGAAGTCTGAAGACATGATCCACGTTCTCCAATTTCCCTACAACGGCGAGCCACCTCGTGTACGAAATTTTTCTGGTCCATCTTCTCGTCTCATGACTAACCACAGTCCATGCAGTGTCGTCTAGTCGAGACTGAAATTACCGACAACAAGGATTTTTTCGTACGAAACCACGGCGGTATCCCCGAAATTGACACCGAACATTTCTCTCTCGACATTGAAGGTCTTGTCAATGAACCTAAAAAGCTGACTCTCGCCGATTTGCAAAATGAGGAACTGTTCCCTCGCAAGACTCATGTTGTAAGCCTGCAGTGCTCAGGCACTCGTCGTATTGAACAGATCAGCGAATATCCAGGTGATGGCGACGAGCTGATTAACGCTCCTTGGGGCGAAGGTGCCATTGGTACTGCCCGCTGGACAGGTGTGAGTTTGAAGAAGGTCATCAAGCACTGCGGTGGTCTCAAAGATGGTGGTGAAGGTGTTCATCTCGAGTTCTACGGTGCAGACACATATTTCAAGAAGGGTAAAGTGTACAACTATGTTGTAAGTGTTCCATGGCGGAAGGTCAAGGTGAATGAAGTGCTGCTAGCTTGGGAGATGAACGGCGAGCCGCTGCCAAGAATCCATGGTTTCCCTTTGAGAACAGTGGTCTTTGGATGTAAGTGATGTTCTCAGCTTCAAGGCTTCAGAATGTGCTGACAGTATACTAGACATTGGCGCCCGCAGCTGCAAGTGGCTATACAAGATCAAGGCCATCAGAGGACCCAGCTTGGCTCCTGTCCAAGCCAAGGAATATCTCTACTACACAATGCAAGTCGGCAAGCAAAACGCAATGTACTCCAACGGATTCAGCATTCAGGACATGCCGGTATCTTCGGCCATCATGACACCTGTCAACATGGAACAAATCGTCCACGATGGCAAAATCAAGCTTCGTGGTTGGGCTTACAGTGGCGGTGGTCACTGGCCTGTCAGAGTAGAGGTCAGTGGTGATGGTGGAAGCATCTGGTATGAAGTACCATACGAAAACATGACGACCAAATACTACCATGCTTGGCGTCTGTGGGAGATTGATCTTCCGGTCGATGCAGAAGGATGGATCGAGCTCTGCGTCAGAACTTGGGACAATGCGCTCAACACTCAACCGACATTCGTGAGATCAGCTTGGTAGGTTTTCTTTCGACGATCTTACACAATTTGATGTTTCTAACAACCCGTCCAGGAACTGGGATCTGCATGTCACATCTAGCTGGTAAGTCACTACGAGTTGAATTTGATCAAGGGATCGTTGTTTACTGATACCTCCTCCCAGTCATCGAGTCAAGATCTACAGTATCAACAAATCAAGGCCTCTAACAGCCCAGAGAATCAAGCTCTTGGAGGAGAAGGGCATTCCTTTGATCCCCATCACTCACCCTATGGAGATTGATCTACAAGATCAGGAGGATTATGAACGAGAGATGGAAAAACAGGGTGGTCGTGACCCTCTTGAGTAACTTTTGTTACTAGAACAGCTTTGCAGTGTAGACACTGATGGTTCATGCGTAGATAGGAGACTAACAAGACGGTCTACAAAGTCATCACTCGGATTGATTAATGAGAGTACAGCTTTATTTGTTTTCAAGTTCACCATCCTCACGAAGACACAGCAACTTGCCCGAAATTTGGATAAGTACTTCGACTGACATCTCAAGACAGCGATAACATTAAGCTGTTAATTGCACGGGTATCTTTGTTATCTCTACAAGGATACATCATCTGTATAAGTCTCCTTGAACACTACAAACTCGTTTTCCAGATGAAGGCAGGGTTACTGGTACGACAGAAGGAATGACACCACCGGACATCTCCGTCTCCACTAATTCAACTTGAACTTTCAATTCCATGCATCATTTTTCCTACTATGATCCTGGACAAGGTGCAAAATTATTGGTCTTGCCCATGATACATGAAAAGGTAGGTGGGATATCTCAGTGCTGTATCGCAATAATCCCTCGCATCAGCTTCACCGACCAGGCCAGTCTAGCTTCGAATAGCACGGTAATTCTGTGTAAAGCATTCCTTGCTGTTAGTGCCATGTTGCCGGCGCTTCGATCGCGAACCTCACAATGTTTAATATTGCATGGAATGTGAAGGGTCAGTATATGCATTCCACTGATCAGATGTCAACAAGTCTCTCTTCTATCATGACCACCTCTACTTCCCATCCATCATCTCCTTTAGTCCTCAGTATTCACATCAACCCGCCGTAAGTCACCAGCAATATGGTGTCTCTACGGACGGTCACGCTCGCCTCATCCTTCGCCGCTCTCACGCTGGCACAAGGACTCAATGGAATATGCTCTGGAACTGCCAACACCACCACCTACACAGACTCCTGTGGTGTTAGATACACTGTATACTGCAATGCGGATACCAATCCAGGTTCATACAGTTCAATGACTGCTCCAACATTTGCCGACTGTATGAGTTATTGCAGTAACCTTGCGCCACAATGCAAAGCCGTCACCTACGTCGGCACAACTTGCTATATGAAAAGCGGATTCCAGAATATTGTCAGACCCTCGGGAGGAAACAGTGCTACTGTCTATGTCCCCCTTCCCGCCTACCCAGCACCCGTCGCCAACGGGCAATTCCGAAGCAGTGGCTGCGGTGTGCCTCTTGGCTCGTCCATCAATCCTGGTGGGGTGAGTAGCACTTTTTCAGGAGCAGGTCCTGATGGCTATGTTCACAACTATCTCCTCCACGTTCCGTCAACGTATGATCCCACCAAGGCCGCCCCACTGGTTCTCGCTTTCCACGGAAGAGGTGACGACGGAGCTGCGATGGAACGTGGCAGTGGTTTGTCAGTCGAAAGAATCAATCCATATGGAATTGCTGTTTACCCAACGGCAAGGCCTGATAGCTCGAATTCGGTAAGAAGAATAACCAAAGCACAGTCGCTACCAACGTGCGCTGAAATGTGAATAGAACACTTGGCAAGGTGATCCTAGTTGGGCTGGAGCTAATACCAGTACCATTGACGATATTGGGTTTGTCAAAGCCCTGATTGCCAACGTTAGCAGCCAGTACTGCATCGACACCAGCCGTATATTTGTCACTGGTTACTCGAACGGTGCAGGCCTTACCAACGTGCTTGCGTGTGATCCTGTCATGTCAGGATTGATTGCTGCATTTGCGCCTCACTCCGGAACTTACTATACCCAAACCGGTGATAGCAATCAAGTCTGTTTCCCACACACAGTCTTCACCAACGAATTGGTGCACTCGGTTTGTAGTCCCTCGAGGCAGGTTCCAATGATCGAATTCCATGGCGACGCTGATGGAACTGCCACGTACACTGGTGGTGGGCGCAGAGGTTACTGTTTGCCAGCCATCCCGCACTGGGCTCAGGATTGGTAAGTCGTATGGCTTGTCTGATTTATATCATCTAACATATTTGAACTCACAGGGCGACTCGGGATAATCTGACCACTACCAACGTTACGTCTTCGTTCAACGGTGGAAACCTCACCGAGTACCAATGGGGGTCGCAGAACAATCAGCTTGGTCTTGTAACACATTACAAGCTAGCTGGCTGGGGACATACCTATTCCTTCACAGATAACGGCGGACCTATCGACTCTGGTGCCTACGCTATCAATTTCCTCTACAGGTGGACCAACCCGCAGGGTCCAAGTCAAGACTACCTTGCTTCAGTTCAGGCAGCTTCGACCTCGACCAAAGCTTCCTGTCCATTCACGTGGACAACAACTACCACAACCACCACCACAACAACGAGCAGCTCTTCCAGTCTGTCAAGCTCGTCCAGCTTGTCTAGTTCCGGTGCCGCTGCGCAACCAACTGCTCAAACCACTGGCACTCCTACTACAGTCATTGGCTTGAGCCGTGCTAATCCCTCCTCGTCACTGAACGGATATCCTGTTTACACTACATTCCCGAACTGTCCCGACAGCAATGGCACCTACTATTATGACTCGTACTCGAACGCCAGTCAGCCGGTTGATGGACTCTATTACTTTGTCATGTGTGGCTACGACCTTTCATCTCAGGCAAATTACGGCATATCCGCAAACACATTCCAAGCATGCTTCACCGAATGTGATAACAATCCCAAATGTACTAGCTTTACATGGGATGGTGTCACCTGCTATATCAAGAGAGTTCCTGGTAATTTCGTATCCAAAGCAAGTAACTATTGGGCAGCGTCACAGAATCCAGTCAGACCTAACCTTTATACGCCTGCCCCTGGCGCGAGTACTGTAAGTTTTCCGACTATGTTTACCACTTGGGTACGGTCTAATGGTAGTGCAACAGGCAACTACGACATCTACTCCTGCTGTCACGACGTTATCCAGGTAAGTTGTTTTGCTTCTCTTCTCATCCATATCGTCTGTCGTCCCGTGTTTTGTACATTGCATTGTTTCCCTGGTCTACCATCAGCAATACCGTCATCGAGCATCGGAGTTCACGCGTCCCTCCTCGTGATCGAGCCAAATGCGGGTGAAGTCGACATGATTACACCCGCTTGCTTTATAAGACTTGAGCTCCTCACCCGTCTCACCTTGACTCTACTTCTTCCTTCGGCTTGGATAATAACAGTACTCCAAATAGTACTCCGGGCACTTCGACCAGCATCTCGACAAGCACAAATAGCTTTAACAGCACGAGCACGACCGCTGTAGATCCTACAGGTACCAGCACGAATGGTGTGCCAGCCTATTACGGCCCCTTTTCTTGCCCTGCAGTCAATCAACAAAAAATCAATGATATCAACGGATTCATCTATACTGTTGGCTGTGGTAACGACACCAGTCTTGGTGGGACCTATGCAGGTAATCCCTCAGATTTCAACGGCTGTTTCGCATTGTGTGACAACTTTGCTGGCTGTGTCGGGTTCACCTACAATGGTAATTGTTACGTCAAGACCGGGGCTCAGAACCAAATGCAGTTCACCACAGGCAATACCGCCCAGTATCCTAATATGGTGGGAGCAATCAGAGCGTTCGCAGCTGGCTCTACCCCGAGCTCTACCTTGAGCTCTACCACGAGCTCTAATACGACCACGCCTGGAACGGTGGCTACTGCAAGCTTTGGGACTGGTGTTGGCACTGGAAATACTGCAGGGACTGGGAACAGTACCGGCCTCATCTCTGGTACTGGCACTGGCGCAACTACAGCTTCCACCACGACTGTAAGTTTGGACTGCCAATTCGTCTTTTTGTATTGCCTGATATTAACAGTTCCGTCAACAGGTCACCACATCGAGCCTGTCCCCATCTCTGTTGAGCCCTTCTCCTTCTAGCTCTGTCGCTCCAACAAGTTCTTCGAGTTCTTCGAGTTCTTCGAGTCCCTCGGTCTCTTCGAGTTCTTCAAGTTCCTTGGCCACCTCAAGTCCCTTGGCCATTTCGAGTCCCGCGGCATCTTTGAGTCCTTCAAACTCTTTCAATTCTACAAGGGCTCCTTTCACAAGTGTCTCGAGCTCTTATAGCACGCCTCTGACCAGGTACGTGTTCGATTTCTTCATATTACTGCGTCCGCCACGGACCTGATCATTCAACCCGACCATTAATTAACACATTCTCTTCTCAAGTTCATCCTTGTCATCATCCTCCTCAAGCAGCTCATCGAGTTTGTTGTTTAACAGCAGTAGCAGCAGCAACAGCAGCAGCAGCAGTAGCAGCAGTTTCCCGGCATTCAATGTCTCGTCGAGTGCCTTATCTTCGCCCGGTTCTGCGTCGAGCGCCATAGTATCTAGCTCGATACAAAGCAACACGCTGTCATCATCTCCACTGACCAGTCCATCTACTTCATCGACTTTGTCATTTCTGAACAGCACTTCTGCTTTGCCAACTTCATCTCTGCAGACTAGCACTTCTGTCTTGCTCTCATCCCGACTCAATACTACTTCTGTATCCTCATCTCCATCCTTGTCGAACACCAGTTCTGTTTTACCGTCTTCATCGCTGCTGAACAACACCTCCCTTTCACCGTCCTCGTTGACACTAACACAATCATCGTCTAGCCCCTCCAGCAGCACCCCAACTCTGTCCTCGCCATTCGCAGGTCCTTCGAGCAGCAGCTCTGTCTCCTCATCGGCAGCCTCAAACAGCACCATCGGATCGTCGAGCAGTTCCTCCGCTTCGTCGAGTAGCTCCCCCACTTCATCGAGCAGCTCCTCTGGTCTATCGTCGTCGTTACCATCTTTGACCTTCAACCCTTCGTCCACCAGTTCCTCAGCATCGTCTGTGTCGTCAAGTGCTCCCGCTAGCAGCAGTCCCGCATCTTCTTCATCTGTTTCCTCGTCGAGTGTCTCGTCAAGCGGCACCTCCACGCCTTCTGTCCCTCCATCGAGCTCTCAACTCAGCACCTCTCCTCCCTCGTCTTCTCCGAGTAGCTCCGCTTCAGCCACATCCTCTTCACCTAGCTCTCAGCTGAGCAGCAGCAGCAGCAGCAGTCTCTCGTCACCCTTGGCAAGTAGTGGTCTAGGTATCCCAACTCCATCGCAGAACGGTACTGCTGCATCCCCGTCGTCAAGTGCCGCACCAGTGCCACCTTACTCTGGTCCTTACTCATGTCCTGCCAATGACAAGCAGGTCGTCACTGATGCTTATGGAGCCGTCTACACGATCGGATGTGGCAACGACACCACTGGTGGAGGCACCTTCGCAGGCCAAGCTACAGACTTCAACGGCTGTTTCGCTTATTGCGATGCTACAGCGGGCTGTCTTGGATTTGTCTTCACCGGCGACTGCTATATCAAGAGTGGATTTCCGATATCTCAGATGGCATTCGTTCCCGGCACACGTCCTAACAGCGTGGCCGCAATCAGAAGGGATGTCGCATCCGGCTTACAGACAACGACTAGCTTGAGACCATCATCCTCTACATCAGCTGCTGGAGGATCCTCGTCTTCATCGACCATCGGAGGATCCTCCTCTTCGCCGTCATCCGCAACATCGTCCTCTTTACCGTCGTCTGCAGCATCGCCGTCTCAGTCGACTGCAGCACCTTCATCGGCATCGACGTCGTCGCTGTCTTCGGTGTCGTCGTCATCTCCATCGTCGTCCGCAGCATCTGTTGTAGGGTCATCTCCATCGTCGTCCGCAGCATCTGTTGTAGGGTCATCTCCATCGTCGTCCGCAGCATCTGTTGTAGGGTCATCTCCATCGTCCTCTTCTATTGGAGCGTCAGCACCATCATCCTCGAGTTTAGCACCAATCATCTCACCTGTCTCTGTTCCCTCTGTGTCAAGCGGCACTACCAGTACGCCATCCGTCGTCAGTGGAGCTTTCTCCACTGTTACAGCATCCGGATCGTCTAGCCCAGCATCTTCTGGCTCCAGCGCTGCCGCTTCAACATCCACGACCGAGACCCGTATTCCCGTCACACCAACAGGATTTGCCACTGTCAACGCGGATGCATCCACCGTTGCCACCACAAGCACAGCATCTCTGTCTCAGCAATCCCCTGCTCCCACCTGCAATGCTCCTACATGTCCAGCTGTGGACAATACCACATGCACGGATGCAGATGGTAAAGCTTACACTCTTGATTGTGACAACGGCCCGACTGGCGGCACTGTGATTGTTGGAGCTCCCCCTGCTGGCAGTGCCAACGACAACACAAAGCGTGACTCTGAGTTACTCGTGTTCGACGACATGATGATGAGGATGCAATCAGACTTTGCTGGCCTCGATGGCACCGCCGACAGGACAGAGACCAAACGTCAGACACCTGCCCAGCAGGAAGCATTCCAAGACTGTCAGTCTCAGTGCAACAATGTAACCTACTGCATCGCGGTGACTTACAACTTGAACACAAACGAGTGTCAGCTGTTTGCCAACGTGACTGGCACAGGCTATCAACCAAATGTACTATTCGCTCGGCGTGCCCCTGCTCAAGATGCTGTATCAGCAACGGATACCTCAAGCACAACACCAACGGCAACTCCTGCAGGTCCTGTCACCGTCACCATCTACAGTACAGATTTGACAACCGTCACTTCTTGTGCTCCTGATGTTTCGAGCTGTCCTGCAAGTTCTACTGTCGTCTCGACCTCAGTGATTCCAATCGGTACCAGCGTCAGTAGTGGTGTCTTCTCGACCATCTCGGTATCTTCAAGTTCGACTGCCTCTGGAGCTCCATCAGCTGCAACTTCAGGTCCTCTGACAATCACAATCTACAGCACTGATCTCACGACTGTGACTTCATGTGCTCCAGATGTCACCAACTGTCCTGCAAGCTCTACAGTTATTTCGACCACTCTGGTGCCCGTCAGCGTGAGTGTCGTCAGCAGTGCCACCGCTTTCTCCACGGCCTTCTCAACTGCATTCTCCTCTGGCCCTTACTCGACATCTTGGTCAACGACTTACTCTGGAACGCCTTTCTCGTCGCAATTCTCGACCGCGTTCAGCAGTGCTTTCTCCTCTGCCTTGTCGCAGGCAACGAGCGCTGCGGGTTCCTCGGCAGCGTCGTCATTTGCTGCTTCGGCAGCTTCGTCGTTTGCCTCAGAAGTTGTCTCTTCGGCGGCATCGTCGTTTGCTTCTGGTGCTTCGTCTGGTACTTCTTCGTTCGCTTCTGCTGTCTCTTCTGCTGCCTCCTCGCTCGCTTCTGGTGGCAGCAGTGCTTCTTCGGCCGCTTCGTCTGCCGGTTCTGCTCTGTCGTCTGCAGCTTCGGTTGCCTCTTCCGCCGCTTCATGTGTTCCGTCCGCCGCCTCAGACGCTTCCTCCGCAGCGACTACGCCATTCACCTTCTCCGGTGACAATGGCCCTCGCTCTGGGACTGCTTCCTTGCCTGTTACTCCTGTCAGCAGCGGCACAGCACCAGCATCCGCTAGCTCGACATCCACCAACTACACCGGCCCTGGTAAGTCTTCTGCCATGACTGATCATGATGCAATACTGACTAGAAATGTAGTCACTATCACTGTTCGTCCTTCTACTTGCCCTGTGCCTCAGACTTTGACGACTACGGTAACGACTACTGGATACGTCAGTTCTTGTCCTCCGGACGTTGTTTGTAGCACTAGTGCCATGTAAGAAGGGTATTGTTAGGGAGAGGTGGAAGGATAAACATGATTGGAGATTGGCTATGAAAATGGGGTGTGATGAGATTGATTCTGGGAAATGGGGTTATGAGAAAGTGTGTTTGATCTTGATTTTGTAGTATTCGTTTGAGTTTTGTTTGAGAGAGGAGGAGGAGGAGGAGGAGGAGGAGGAGGAGGAGGAGGAGGAGGAGGAGGAGGAGGAGGAGGAGGAGGAGGAGGAGAAAGGGTAGTCTAAATTGTCATGCAGAACTTATTCTGTCCACGTAGTATGTCATTCTTTTTCTTTACTGGTATTGAATTAATTCTTCTCGTGACAAAATAGTTTGGTTGATTAGCTTCAAAGGGTTATTGAGCTTCAAAAGAGATCACATCATGAACTCGGGTTTACTCTGATGTTAATCACGTACCCACCGAGCGGTGAGGAACAATATCTTCAGACACAACAGAAGCGAGTGCTCAATCAAATCACATGTCAAGCACATGATTGCGGCAGAAATGCGGCGAGCGTGTTTCGACATTCGAATGTTTCGGTCAAACAAAGCATGACTCGAGAAATTCGAGGTCTGTTTAGCATGTGAAAAGGCTTGAGTAATTAGTCGTACTCGTGTAATAGCGCTTTTAAGGAAGCCAAGGAGGAATGTAGATTGAAACGCACTGATGCTTGTATGGCAACGAAGACCAAAGTGTCGGGATTGGGGGTGATTGAAGCCGACGTCTACAAAAAAAAATCACATCGAAGATCGATCTCGTATGATTCTCGGCAGTGAAGCTTTCGATATGTCTCATGAACTCCTCTCTCATAGCCGATGCACCATGAGCTGCCTACGGAATATGCGAGTTATGCGTGACAGTATCGTGATTGAGTAGCTAGCCAATGCGTCAATGCAGATGGACTGATACATGGGAAATAGGTGAAGCAAGGGAGAGGGCTAGATGAGACGAAAAGCGGGCGATTCGAAACGAGGGATGCTCGTAATGGGGGATCAACTGTTCGCCAAGGCTATCACATGAAAGCATGGAAGCCAGTCAGCACGTGGGAATGACGCGGGCGAAATCATACGACAGCGCAACAGGCAACAGGCGGGCAGCAGCCGATTTGAGGCATGCAAAAAGTCTTTTGCCTTCTTTCCTCGTCGAGTTCTGATCGTGTGACAGGTTCGAGCGCCTCGCACTTTCTCATTAGGAGAGGAGAAAAAGCACTCGTATTATTGTATCATTGAATCATAAATCAGAGTTTGGAATCGTTCCTTTCACTTTTGGCATCCTCCTTTCCTTCTCCTGCCTGCCGACCCGAACGCCGACCCTGTTTCGCCCTGGAGGGGTGGCTGTGTCGCATAATATAATAACAACAACACACGACACTCTGCACACCCACGACTGGACATGATACAAGAACAACAGGTGGAATGAATTAAGAAAGAGACATGGAATCAACAACAACAACAACACCGCAATACCTGGGGGTGGATGGCAGGTACACGCCCCCAACACCGTCGACATCATTGCCCGAAGACGACGGCATGCGATCACTACGCCTGAAAATGCACGAGATCCGGAATCTGGCTGCCTCTACACATGAAAAAGCACAAGCGATGCATCTTCTCATGACAAAGGACTATCTCGCCATGAATGACATGGCATTCGCTCTCCCCGAAGCCCTGGCTCCGATAGAAGCTCCACACGCACAACATGCACACAATGACAACGACAACCCTTACAACGTACATGCCGGGGATCTGGTCGTCACTCACTGCCCGACAGAGCGACAAGATGGAGAACAAGTCTTGGGATGTGCCCATTACAGCAGGAATGTCAAGGTGCAATGTTTCGACTGCGAGCAATGGCATCCATGCCGACACTGCCACGACGCCTCACCAACTCTCCCTTTCCCTCACCAGCTCAATCGCAAGATGACACGCAACATGCTGTGTATGCTCTGTGAGACTGCACAACCTGCTGGACCTACGTGCACCAACTGCGGTGTAGATACCGCATACTACTACTGCCCCAAATGTAAACTCTGGGACAATGACAGCACAAAGAGCATCTACCACTGCGATGATTGTGGCATCTGTCGGCGTGGAGAAGGCCTGGGCAAGGACTATGTGCATTGCAAACGCTGCAACGTCTGTATATCCATATCCACCAGCAACACACATCCCTGCGTCGAGCGTGCCACGGACTGCAACTGCCCGCTCTGTCTTGATTACCTTTTTTCCTCTTCCTCTCCCGTCGTCAGTCTGCCGTGCGGTCACTACATGCACGCCGGATGCTACAAAGACTTGATGCATGTCACTTACCGATGTCCTGTCTGCAACAAATCCGCCGTCAACATGGAATTGCAATGGCGCAAACTCGATGATGAGATCAGACTACAACCCATGCCAGAAGATGAATTCGATGACTCGGAAGCTGCAAGATCGGGAGAAAATCCCACACATCGTCGTGTCCCTCGGCGCGTGTTTGTCGGTTGCAACGACTGCGGTGGTCGAGGCTGGGCAGATTTCCATTGGCTCGGCTTGAAATGTGCACATTGCGATGGTTACAACACGGCGCAAGCCTCGAGTCAATCCACTGAGACAGTTGTACCCTCAGCTCGCCCTGTAGTCCAACAACACGAATTCGCAGGCGTTAATGCATTACCTCTAGTCAGCGTCGAAGAAGACCGCGCCGATTCTGCCTACGGATGTCCTACTTCGCCCGCACAAATCCCCATCCCTGTCCCAGATCATGCTCCTCAACAACATGAACAACACCAACGACCTGTCTTGGTGGCACACTCTCCGCCAGGTCGAAGTTATTTCCTACAAGCTGAACAAGAAGAAAGTCTTCGCAACGCCGAACGCGCCATGTCCGCATCTGACGTCCTACGGAACGCTTATGCAGAACGAGCTCTCCGTGCCGGTGCTTCTGCCAGTGATGTGCTGAGAAACGCATACACCGAAAGAGCAGACGTATTGCGGAATGCATATGCCGAACACGCACTCCGGGCTGGTGACGCCTTTAGAAACTTGCCTTATGCCGAACGTGCACTGTCCGCCGGTGACGCTTTCAGAAATTTGCCTTATGACATTTTGCAAAGATTTAGCAGGAGTTTAAGTCCCATGCGATATTACCTCGAAGGTCTTGATGTTGGTGGAGCTCGAGGGCAAGCTCAAGGGCAAGAAGGAAATGCTGGACCAGAAGAAAGTGATAAAGAGGAAAGGAGACCTAGGACTGCTGCTTCTGGAGAAAGCTTTTGGGGCGAAGGAGCTGGCTCGGGACTACTTTTCGGTCTTGACTTTGAAGATGACGAGGATGACGAAGACGAAGACGAAGACGAAGAAGACGAGGAAAGTGATGACGATGAGAGTGTCGGTTCTGAAGGAGAAGACGTCTATGAAGACGATGACGAAGGGACAGGGTTTGCAGCGGAAGAAGACGATGATTTGCAACTTCCTGGCCATATATGAAGACTGATACTTATTCGTCTTTGAGCATAGGTTGAGACACCTTTCTACTGTTTATATTTCGGAGAAGACAAAATACGTTCAACTCTTACCACCATCTCCTGTGCCTGATTCATCGTCGAAATCATCGCCTCCACCTCAAGAACGACTTCCGCATCCTGGTTATCGGCCTCGGCAAGGACACGGCAGAACGAGCGGCTTAGCGTCAAGCACTTGGTTGCTCGCCTGCCTCGCTCTTTCTTGTATGCTCGCACTGTATTTCGTCACTCACCACCACCACGAAGACTTTGCCTGCGACGATGGCACAGGTAATCCCAGCAGCTTCTCAGCATTCCCATGCGCGATAGCCTGGAAATCCTCCTCATCAACCATACCCGACGTCCTCAAGTCCTGCAAGAACGCCGCTCCTTCATTATTACCTCCAAAAGGGTAATCGACAGAGTACTACAAAGACGTCACAAACCAACAAGTGTCAGCCCATCTTTTCCACAGCGTAGGACACCTTTTTTTCTTCTTCTTTTTTTGTTGAATCTCTTTCTTGGAAGATCCTAAAAGGCTTGAGACATATACATACCATAATCCTATCCATTGCAGTATTCCTGAAAATCGTGGCAAGCGTACTGGTCCAATAAAACCCGGCGGTAGTAATCCACACGTTATCAGCATAAACCTGGGTCAAGCTTTTCCTCGTCTTGTTCAAGGGACTGAGGAAATAATCACTTCTCTCGAGCATGAACGGAACCATTTCTCCCATGTGTCCCAGGATCAGTTTGAGTTTTGGATGGCGTTCGAAGACTCCGGCCGAGTACAAGCGCATGAAATGTAGGCCCACGCCGGCGTGAAAGTCCCAGGACGTGGTGCCCAGGTTCGCGGCGTAGAAAAGGGAGAAATCGTTGTCTACAGGGGTTTCCCTGCCACCGGGACTGTACAACTAAAAAAGAGTTGTCTTTGTCAGTCTCCGACGTCAAATCGCCTACCACCCACTTCCCCCCCCCCCTTTTCCCTCTCAAAAAGTCATGGAGGAGTTTACGTGGGGACAAGAAAATGAAGAGAGGACAGCACTTTACCTGCGAATTGTTGGGAAAAGTGGGATGCAGGTAAATCGGCACCCCCAACTCCTCGGCCGTGGCCCAAAACCCGTCATAACAAGGGCCGTCGTAGAAACTGCCGTTGGGCAGGAAATTGTCTATCAAGGCGCCCACAAAACCGAGATTCTCGACGCAACGGGTCAGTTCGGCGGCGGCGGCATCGGGTATCGCCATGGGCAGGTAACAAAACCCGCGAAAACGGGAAGGGTAGGGTGCGATGGCTTCTGCGAGTTCGTTGTTTGCGAGGGTTACGACGGAGGGTTTATCTAGGGCGCCGGGGGAGTTGTTGTTTGAGACGACCTTTAGTTTTTTTTTGCGGGTTAGTGGCAATGGAATATGGATGTCTGACACGATAGTTGAGAAAGAGTTGAAAGGTTGGAAAGACTAGAGAGATATATACTCACTTGGATCCGAACGCCATTTTCGTTCCTAAAACACCCTTGTGTCAGTAATTCCCCTCCCAGCGGAAAAATAAAGGGAAACTCCCAATCTCAAAGTGAGTTGGAAGGAACGGATACTTACATGCTCTGTAATCTAGAAGTATTCATATCCGCCAGCAAACCCTCCGTCTCGACGCCAAAAGTGCCCTTGATAAGTAACTGCAACACCGGGTTTCCGGCCGTGATGTTGTGAAATGCGGGTGACAACCAATGTTCTTCTAAAGTGACATATGTTAAGGGGAGGGATGTTGCGTTTGGCGTGCTGGAAATGTTGTGAGGGTATGCTTGTGAGTTTTTCATGATCAGGAAAAGGAAAGGTAAGGATAGGGTGAATGAGAAGGAGAAGAAGGACTTCATGATTGCGGAAAGTAGGGAGAGGTTAGATAGACTTTGAAATGTAACTGTGATCGTAGCGAAGGTGAGGTTGAGATGAGTGAGATGTGAGGATTTGTTTTGGCTATCTATATAAGCATTTGTGCCATGTATCTATCATGTATCTCATTCTCATCGCAAGTCAGTAGATCAAAGATACCGAGCAAAAGAAGAAAAAATCGCTTGCACTCCTCCATCCTTCGAATGAGGCTGGAAGAAAGGATTGAGGGGTACATACATGTATATCAACTCTAGCTTTATTACCTGTTTCTTTCGTCCCGCATTGCATGACCACGCCGAAGATAGACTACCTCCGATGATTTATCAGTCCAATCATACTTGTTTTCGAGTACACGGAATTTGGGGTTGCTCCGATAGACGAACGACAGTTGTATGCGTTGGATTATTGCGGAAGAAGGATCAAAACGATCTTGCTGGCTACATGCAGGTCAAGATCCGAAGGCCTGATAAAAGCTTGACATTGGGAGGGATGTTGCTTGTTTTTTTTTTTTTTTCGCTCGCTAGAGAAAGCAATATCACACACTTGGCTGCCTACTTGCTTCGCTTTCTCGCAGACATATCTGCAATAGGCAATGATATGTCAGCCTACGGGGCGGTGATCTTGGGAACAGAAACGGCTACCTCTTTTTGCTTCTGGATCTATGCCGTATAGCGCTGGTTCGCTTCGCAGATATGGCGCATCGGCTTCTGGAACTAATTCAAATATACGCCATTCAATTTCGAAAGCAGTGTGAGAGCACTTCAAGGATGCTGATTCTTGGTATGCATTTTTCTGCACAGTCAAATATGTATTATATACAAACATCAAACAATGAACACGCCTCATCCTTCCCCACTGATTCTTTCATTCTCCTTCCTTATGCTCATAAACCAAATCAACACCTTTGACAGGATGCAGCAACATGGCTGGCAAACACATCCTCCCTTCCCCTTCCATTTCCTCCATCTCACCTCCATCCCCATCGACTTTATAACCCAACCACCTCTTCCAAAGGTTAGGCGCAAAGCCCGCGTTATAATACCACGTCGTGCCCAAGAAGTTATGTTGACGTTCATCACTGAAGACACTTGTTCTAGCACCTCCAGCAGCACCATGAAGGCCATTGTTGAAAACGGCTGCGAGGTATGAAGTTGGCCAACGACGATCAATGAACACGGGATGCGGTGCGTATACGGCTTTCAAACCGTGATGAAGGGATGCGCTGCCGGGCCACATTTCGGAGAACATGGTATGGTGATTCAGAGCGGTCTCCTTGTGCATGGTGGTGAGAAGGCGACGGGAAAGTCGGGATGCGGTTATGATTGCTGTTCTTCTGGGTGGGAAGCCTGCTTCAGTGTTGTAACCTGTAACGTCTTCTGCTAGGATCCAATTTGTGGCGTGGGGGTCAAACAAGGGGTTAAAGGTTATGAAGTCGGCTGGCTCGCCAACACCCCAGGTGTAGTCGTCCTTGTCGTGGGTGGTTGGTGGTACGGGATCTTGGGAGTTGTCGATTACATCGCCTTCGCCTGAAGGTGGTAATGGACCCCAAACTGGTTGTTGCGATTTAACAGGCGTGTCTTCGGTGCCCGAGATTTTCTCGTACATGCCGGACTTGTGGGCTGTACCGTGTTCGGTCTGCACGCGCACCATGTGCTTGAAATCATCCCATGACCCGTGTTCGGAGGGAACATAGAAACGACCGTTACGTTCCCATAGTCCTTTACGGGGTTGCTTGTCCGCCCATTTGCCAATCTTATCGAAAAGGTGGTAGAAATGACCAGTGTAGCGAATGTCCATTTCCCAGTGCCAGAAGAAATCATATTCAGGATGGGAATGAGCAAAGTAGGTCATGGGAAGATATGTCGAACGGTAGACGCCATAGACTGGCAGGTAACGATAGTTCGTTTCTTGGAGACCACCGTAGAGGAGGAACATTTGACGTTCTGTCCAGAGAGTTCCCATTGAGTGGAATTCGGTCGGTAAAGAGTCATTGAGGACTCGTTGATATGTCGTGTCGTCTGACCAAATGGGCAAATTTTCGTCTCGTACTTGGACGAGGAAGTGGATGGTGTACTCGCCACCAGATTGGATGGAAAGTTCGTTGATCATGGCGCGAAGGTAGAAGAGGTCCTCGTCGTCATACTGATAGTCGGACCATGTGCGAATGACCACCGCTGTACGAGGCAGCAATTTATTCACTCCTGCCTTGTCCTGCCTCTCTAAAGACTGCCTGTTCTGTGTATCCTTTTGCTGCTTCTCAGCTCTCCTGTCGTGTTGACGGTCGTCCGGACCAGCCGGAGCCATGTCTTGAAATACATTATTCTGTCTCTTTGGTAGCGGAGTGAATCTCTGCTTGTTCTTTTGCATGCACCTTTGCTGAGCAGCTCCCCAATTGACCTCACGATAGTCAATCTCGGGACTGCCATCCCAAACGTGTTCTGCACCTTCTCTGTCGCCTTCCATGCCAGCTCCACTGCCACCCCACCTCTTGCTGTAACCCAGACCATAGGGACCAAGTCTTCCGTGACGCTCAAAACACTTTGAGTCTTCAAGACCAAACAACGAGTATGAGCCCATGACAGGTTCAGGCATGCCTCGAGGTACACCTGGATATGTGAGGAGTTGTGGAACTCTGGTCTTCTTGTCGTCGTCAAGATAGCACTCGACTATATCTGAATGGTCATAGGGGTTGAATTTGGCGGGTGTGGGCAGTTCTCTCTTTTGGAAGCCTTGATCACCCTTGGGAGCTGCTTGCTGTGCTCTGAGATCTTGCTGGGTTTCGGACTCCAGAGAGTTGTTGTCCGGGTCAGGATACTCGGGCTTGTTGTCTGCTTTGGCGACTAATGTTCTGATACCGCCGTGATAATGCTTGAGGAAGGGGAATTGCATCCAGGCAGGCGGTTTGGGTGCAGGTTTGAGGAGGCCAGCGCGCAACGACTGTTCCGAGACAACGCTCAGTCGCGCAAGGCTGAGACCTAGAGCTACTAGTATCAAGACGATGACGAGGGTAAAGTAGCGGGTGAAGCGACGTCGAGGTAGGGCGTATGAGAATGCGCTGGCCTTGCGAGGCCCATCTCCGGCTTGTCGTAGCATTGGCGCCGCCGGGTAGCCTTCATCGGAAGAAGAATTCACGTCGTCTGATAGTCTCTCCTTGTCGGCCGTGTTGTCTATCCATCGTCCGTCCAGAGCTGTGTATCCTTGACCTCGTCGGTCTTTGCGCTTGGGTAGGCGGAACGGCATGTCTTCAAGTAGCACCCATGCGTTTTGCCTGGCTTGCTGCTTCTTCTCCAATTATTAGCTTTCTCGGCTATGGTCGGGTATGACTGTTCGAGAACTTGGTATATCGTTCTGTGGTGGGAAGTGTTGTCGGGTAGAAAGAGAAGAAGTGGTATGACACGCGACAGTGGATTGGTTAATCATGTCTACCAACAAAGCGTCCGTCTCTCTCGCACTCCAAGTCATGGCTCTGTTGTTTGCTTGGCTGCTGCTTGTGCTTGTGCTTGTGCTCTTGCCCTCCCCGGTCGCCGCGGGGATCTTGAGTGCCCGCATCTGAACCCCACCTTCCTTCCCTTCCCGAACTTTGATTTCGTCCACATCAGACCTCACACCTTGCACCTCGGACCTCTGAACGGACTGCCCGTATACAGCATATCCAAGTATCTCAACCATTTCTGACACTTTGATGTGTGACCAACAACCATTGGAGACATCAAGGTTGATCTTCATCGTATACCCTGACAGAATTTCGCTGTCCCGTGCCTTGTCGTTGCCATGAACCAATCGCATCTCGCTTGTCTACCACGCTCCATCTAAACTGCCTTCAACACTTCTGCTCTGCATTTCCACCACCTGCTACAATCTTCAACTACAAGTATGTCCACAGCGTCGACTTCGTGGTCCTTCAAGCTGTGCTTCTTGTTTCTCTCTCTATTTACCTTATTCGTCTTGATCCGCTCAATCACAATGCGCTTGCATAACTCTGTCCCACTGCTCTTATCTGCTGTTGCATCTACCACTGCTCAGTCCAATGCAACAAACTCTTCTGTCGACCTTTCATGGCATGCCCCCAAATCTTCCAAGATTTCTGATTTGAAAACCGTCATCAATGGCACCGGAGTCTATGGCTTCATATTCAACTCTTCCATCACCCCTCTTGCTGTCAATTACTGTAAGC
Organism: Dothideomycetes sp. NU30; assembly: GCA_026013035.2. Classification (NCBI taxonomy): domain Eukaryota; kingdom Fungi; phylum Ascomycota; class Dothideomycetes; species Dothideomycetes sp. NU30. The sequence goes on along the minus strand of BSBH01000001.1, from coordinate 1,776,786 downwards.
CATATAAACCACAACAATATTAGAAACCACTTTCTCATTCTACCAGCCACCTATAACTGGTGCAACATGCCCCATGTCCGCAAAACAGAGTACCCAAGAGTCGACAAATCCTACAATCTCAAATACGTCCATGTAATCCACCGCCACCACAAACGTACCCCATACGCCGCAAATACATTCCCACACGAGTCCTATTCCTGGTCATGTTCAGACGAAGGTCTCATCTACTCGGCTTCCTCCTTCACCGGCCCCAACGCAAACTCTTCCGCATCAACCTTCTGGAGCGTCTACACTTCATCCGCCAACCCACTGGCTCCCCAAGGCTTCAACGGAACTTGTCAGTTTCCTCAAATCACTCAAGGGGGGCTGGATGACAGTCACCAACACGGTGTCGATCTCTTTGGTGTCTACCACTCGTTACTGAACTTCCTCCCCCAGCACTACGACCCGAAACTCGTCGAGTTCAGAGTTACAAATAATGTGATTACTTCGCAAGTCGCCAGCAACTTGATCCCAGGTCTCTACCCTTCAACATCAGGACAATCAATTCCCCTGAAAATCCAACCAGATTCAACTGACAGTCTGGAACCAGCATACACCTGCAACTCAGCCTCCACACTCTTCTCCTCCTACGGCTCAGGCAGCACAAACCCAGCCTGGACTGCCCATCTCTCTGCCTCTGCAACCTTGTTCTCTTCCCTCGATGCCATTTCCGGGATCTCACCATTCACATCAGCATGGCACGTGTCTTACGACCACTACTTTGACAACTTATCCGCCCGTCTCTGCCACAACAAACCTCTTCCCTGCAACTCCACAACCTCAAATTGTGTGACACAATCCCAAGCAAACGAAGTCTTCCGTCTGGGCGAATACGAGTACAATTTCTTGTACCGCACCGCTGGGCCTCAAACTCTAGAGTACACACGCAGGAGTTACGGTATCTGGATTGCTGAATTGGCTGCCCATCTCCGTGCTTCTATCTCAGGAACCAGTACAGTCAAGTATAGACATAACGTCGCTCACGACGGAAGTATCTCTCGTTTGCTCGCCTTCTTGCAGATCGAAGAGATGGTTTGGCCCGGTATGGGTTCTGAGGTTGTGTTTGAAATGTATGAGAAGAACGACGAGTACTATGTGAGAATCTTGTGGGGTGGTCAGGTGTTGAGAAGTTCGAGCCCTGTGTTTGATGAAAGCGATGGTATGGTGCCTTTGAACAGGATCCTGGCTTATTTCGATGGTTTGGTGGGTGTCAATGCTGCGTTGATTCCTGGCTTGTGTCAATAGATAGCTTCTCTCCAGGGAAAGAAAAAGAGTATTCATCTCCTTTTTGATCAGAATGCTAGACTTGCTCTCTCAATACCCCTGTACCGCCTTCTAAGAATCACACCGTCTCAGTGACCACGAACGGTGCCTGGATTCAAGTCAATCTCTCATCAACAATGAGCACCAAAGAGACGCTATCCTTACCAGAGCCCATCTCAAGTTAGATGATGTCCAGGACATCGAATCTCGAGACCGTGTTGGTCATACAGGCAAAGACACATGCAAATTCTGTACCCACGGCTACGACCCTCAGGACCGACCGTTTGTTACCAGTTTCTACGGTAATTTGATATTCATATTTCCGTCATCAACTCAGAGGCTTTCGGCAATATATAGAGTATAATAGATGAGTCTTATACATCGAGTCATGTAAGCTTCGAGACCCCAAAATCTCACTGTCTATGCTGAAAATCTACAGATCCACTATAACGGCGAATAGTTCAAACGGCGAGACACTCATAGTCTCATTCCTGATCTTCTTCCATGAATCAACAGTGCATCTCAATAATCAACCTCTTCCATAAATTAACAGTACATCTTCAATAATCAACCTCTCCCATACCTCCCTTCACCAGCCCAAGATGCATCTTACCACCGCTGTCCTGTCTCTCCTTCCTCTGCTAGTTGCAGCAGCACCAGCGACAGACTCAGCAGCGTCCGTGGCGTCTACAGCATCGTATGCAGCAGTGTCCAAAGCAACCTCGACATCAGTGTCTAGAACAGTGTCGAAATCAGCGTCCAGTACACCGCACAAGGCACCAGAGGGAGATGGAGCAAAACCACTATCGGCAGCTATCGGCCCACCAGAATATACCCTTGGTAGCCCAGACTTCGTCGTCTCCTTTGCATCAACAGGCACCTATTACCCAACACCCAACGGCCCCAACTCCAACCAACGCGACTCCCTGGAGATGGTGGTTACAGATGCCATGACTGGTAATTTTACAAAGTGTGTGACGAGCTGGGCCCAGGGACCTGCACCTGGCAAATGGGTATGTCGATGTAACGAAGAGCTAGTTATATCATGACAATCAACTGACTTGAGGGAAAAAATCCAAACAGATCAAGTGCAACGACAAGACTTTCTCATTTAAGCTTGATCAGTTTACTGAGCTGGTCAGCTTTGGTATTGAGATCAAACATCAATATAGAGGGTAAGTTTCTCTTCCCCACAGAAAAAGCCCCATGAAGAAAAGAGTAGAGAAATGGAGACAGAAGGAAAAGGCTGACATAAGAGAAACAAACAGAGCAGGAAAGTCCTGCGTACGCTCCAATGGACCAGAATGTGTCACCAACAGAGGATACGCCAAATTCGACAAGTCTACACCCGGTGTTAATGTAGGTACATGTTCTCACAACGGTGGTTGTGTTATTGAATGGCATGATTACGTTACTACGAAGATGTTCTCGAGCTGTACCGGTGGATGTGGTGTTATTTCTGGTGCTTATTAATGCATAGCTATCCTGTTTTTTTTTTTAAAGATTAAGAGAAGACTATTATTATTAATAGTCTTTAGAAGTAGTAGCTTCAAATCTATAGTGAAATGTGTTATACTTAAATATTATAGAGGTCTAGGCTGAATAGAGCTTTATTTCATATCCTTACTAGCTATGCATTCCTTTAGATAGGGCTATAGAGTAGGCTTATTTATAAAGACAACATAATGGATCCACTTACTATCTTAGTATAGCTAGGTCTTTAGTAACTATAGATGTTCTTATATCGATATACGCTAGCTTTGCTATATAAAACCTTCGTCTCTTAACCTAGCCTTACATGGTGATTAATCGATTGAATTGATTGATGAGGCCACTTGGGTCTATAGAGATCCTATAAGCCGTCTCCTATTTGGTTCTACCTCTTATAACCCTCTCTGCCCTTGTTCCATTCTAGCTTCCCCTTACTCGTCTGCCCTTGCTTAAGCGGTAAAACTCCCTGTCTTGTATAGTGTACAGCTTCATATAAGATCTCGGAGCATCGCGTCAGGAATCAGATCGTACTATCAATATAAGACTTTCGACGAACGTAGTCTTCTTCTTCCATTTCATTCCTTTCGGGTCGGATATATGCTGAAGCATATTGAGAATTATGATGACTAGGAGAGAGTCATAATATCATATATTTACGTTCCAAAGCTGAGTGCTAAATCAAGTCTTAGTTAATGATCACAATACCCTTCAGACTTCTCAATCCCGGAGGAGGAGTTACTGCAAAATCGACAATATCGTGAAAGACTCTGCTGGGAAGCCCGAATCATTGCTGATAAGAAGGATTTGATAGTTTCAAGTCTCCAATCGATCACCTCTCTGATAAGCCCTTCTCTTCAAATCCTCATCGCGAATGTCATTGACATATTTGTGAAACTTCTCACTCATATCCAAAACATCCTTGAAATGGCCTTCTTCAACAACAACGGGCTCGTCACTAGCATGTTCAGAATCTTTCTCAGCTTGAAATGCCGCCAGACTGATAGCAGTCTGAAGGACATTCCGGATCTCACGGCCATTGAGTTCGGCCTCGTGCTCCAAGACGTATCTCTTCGCACTGCGACCAATCATGATTTTTCCCTTTTGCTCAAGGTGAAGTTTCTCAAAGAATCCGTTCCAGATCTTCTGACGTGCGGTGTGGGTGAGTGTCTTGTACTCGATTGCCGTGTGGATACGAGACATAAAGGCATCATCTATCTGACCTACTCGGTTTGTGGTCAGGAAGAGCAGACCTTTGAAGTATTCCATTCTTCTGAGGAGAGCTGGAAGGAGACGGTGCTGTCAGCTGTTCTGTTTGTGAGATTCCATGGAGATTGGTGTTGATTTGTCTTACCTGTCACGAGTCCATTCCTGGCCAAGTCGCGAGTCTTTCTTCGTTCGAGAAAGATATCGGCTTCATCCACGAGGACAACACCTTCCCAAGCCTCGGCAAGCTCAAACCATTTCATGAGCTCTTGTTCAATGTTGATCTCTTGCGTTCCAAGGTCGGCAACGGTAAGTGATAACAGTGGTCGCTGCAGCCACTCTGCTATACTCTCTGCATACTTGTTAAGCGAACCAAAGTTTACTGATAGACATTCATCGCTATCTTGTTTCTTACTTACCAACAGTAAAAGTCTTGCCGACACCGGGCGGTCCATGCAACAGGATGATTTGTCCCATGCCTTTACCCTCAATGAAATCAACAGACCAGTTGTCAATTGCCTTGTGTCTTCGACTTGCCAATGCGCGAAGAGTCTCCAATGCGAATTCATCCATGACGAGATGGTTCATGCTGTTTTCAGATACCTCAACTGGTTCGATATGCCCGACGTTGATCAAATCTAAAATCGATAGTGTGAGCATCCTGGAGTTGCTTTCTACAAAGTGTCAGAACAACTCACGCCATTGCTTGGTTGTCAACGAGAATGCAGGGGCCACAGGATCCAAGAGCAGGAGTTGATGTTCGGTAATATGCTTGGTCGCATAACGTGCTTTCTCTTGGAGATTGATCGGCCGCCTCGACCGGGCACCTATGGGAACTGTTCGTTTCCAGGTCACAGGCGCATAGTCATTCTCTAATCTTTGTGGTGGAGGTGACGGTACATATCTTGCTTGTCGATATTCATAGTCATCCGAAGGCGGATGTGCTGGAGATGAAAGTCGTTGCTTGGAGTCATACCTTCTTTGTCCAACAGCAGCTTCTGAGTCGCGAAGGAATAAATAATCATAACTTTGAAAAGTTGTATGCGAGATCGTGTCGAAGATTGGTTCCTCGAAGCCCATGTCATTTTTGTCTTCCCAAGAAGGACTTAGATAGTCAATCACCATCTTGCTTTTGATCTGAAGCCATTAGCGATTTTCGTATGTGTGCAACCTTGAGATTGAGACAAGCACTCACTCTACGACCATCAAGCTGGTCAGTACCATCGTACCGTACAAGCATATTACCAGCTTTGAGAGCAGCTAAATGTAATCCATTCTGCTTCAGCAGTCGTGTGCGTAGATCGAAATTGTCGTGTCTGTCCCATATACCAATCGGGCATACAGGAAGTGATCGGATGTCTTTGCTTCCTTCGAAATAGCCGATTGATATGTTCTCTGGAGTTCTTGCAACTCGGGTACCGTCTGACAGGAGACGCCACAGTTCGAAATCCCAACTCGGGCTTTTGTTCGCGTCTTTTATACGTTGCTGATTGAACGGATTTGGCATCGAGTTTACTCTACTTACAACGCAAACATGTATCTGGCTTGCAGAGAGAACGTAGACGTCTGTTCCCGATGGAAAAATGTAGCCAACCATGTCAAAAGTGATCTTGGGTTCTTCCGTTGTCAGACTTTTACCGAGAGGCAAGATGATGTTGTAATAATGTGGCGTAAGGTAGTCACGCAGAGCCTGGACATGCCGAAGAACAACTTCCTTGTCGAGGTCGGTTACAACCTCCAAGTTCTTTGTGTAGTCAAGGAATTCTGCAATGCCATTTCCATCTGCCAGATGGTTAATCTGCTCATAGTGATGCACGAAGCAGACATAAGGCGCGCGAACACAAGGTACACTTTGAGCATTTCCGTCGGGATACTGTGGGGACTCTCCCAGGATCCATTCCAAGGCCAATTCAAGAGAGACTGAGATTATAAGCAGATTAGGTGGAGAGACCTGGGTTATGCGCAATTTGTCAAGATCAGACTTCCTTGGAAATTTGCCGCGCCCCTTAACGAATCTTGATGCCCCTGTGACAGCAGTGTCGCTCATGTACCCTTGTTCGAAGGCATCCGTCTGGACCAAGAATGCCACGGAGTTAGATTGGGATATGTCTCTTGCTGAGACACCTGCTGCGGAAACTTGGAGGTCAAACTCCTCCCCTTTTTCGTATATTGCGACGCATTCTGGGTCTGAATATTTATCATCGTGGAGTATTCTGACTCTCCAAGATACAGTGGTGGGATTCGTCAATTGGTGAGTTGGTATGATCTGTCTTTTCGGTATTGAACTGGCAACCGAAGATGATCTTGATTGATTGTCGGAATCAGTATCGTTGGAGTTCGTTTCATGTGAAAATTGCTTCTTCAGCTCGCTGGATATATCTGCGAGATTCAATGTGTCGTGTTCCGTGGCAGATGATGGTTCCAGAAACCCCTCGCAGATGTCACCTGCTGGAAGCGGCTTTGACTTATCCATACCTGAATGGAGAAAACCAAGATGGGTAGACAAGTCTTAACTTGGCCTCTTCTGTAGTTCCTGATGAATGCTTTGGGGTTTTTACGGACGAGTAGTCAAGATATTGTAAGGTTGATGGCTGTCCACTTCTTCAAGACAAATGCGGGTGGTTGATCTTCGGTTGGCTGCAGCATTGCCAATATATACTGGCGGCGCTTACGATAGTGCCGCCAGATTCGAATCTTTCAAAGCATGAATAAGCTATCGCATGTCTCAAGTTAGATTAGAAACTCGTGATCGTTGTTGCAGGCTGCTTATTGGTGTGCAGGCGATGCATGCATTCACAAGCGGGGACTTCATGCTGAGAGTCGACATTTCTGATTTTGTCCGATTTGCAAGCACAAAAGACAGGATCTTACTCTATATTGAAGCATGTTCGATGCTGTCAGAGAAGGCACGACTGGATCGACTTTCTGCCGCAGCGGTCTCGTTCGATCCTTCAGCGACAGATGGAAAGAAGAAGAGCCAGAAAAAGTACTATCACAAAGTCTGGCATCCAAGATCGACGAAGACCGCAACCGTGCACGACGAATCGAGACTCTGAGAGAGCAATGGAACCTACTGTTTGTTGATGCTGGAAGATTGGCCAAGTAGGTGCCCTGATCACATGCTCAGATCTAAACAATATTGACAGCGTTTCCAGCGAGGCACCGGATGAGGAGCGAGCCCTGTTAGAACAGAGTGGTCGACTGGCTCAGAGCTGGGAAAGATTCGCAAGCAAACTACCAGAAGACCAGCGCGAATCTGTCCGTGGCAGTATTCCAGATCTCACAGTCGTTCGTGATGCAGTTCGAGCAGCGTCCATAACATGGCAGGACAAACGCGATTTCACCAAGTTGGGAAAGGTCAAGGAGATATTTGCAAAGGTCAACCAAAGTTGCGACGATCATAGTAGTATCCTTTCGATGTTTCCGAAGAATGATTGGTATACGAGCTTGATTGCGGGATCTCTGTCAGCTATTGCCAAGGTAGAGTCGTAACTTCCTTTCTGAACATTCCTTCTCTGATCGTTCTTAAATAGGCAACAATCAACCACCAGAGTGTAGCCGAAGCTATCTCGGATACTCTGAATTCGTTGTGTGATGAGATCAATTACTGCAAAAGATTGGTCTCCCCTCACAAGAATAACCCCGAGATCATGCGATGGGTTAGAGAGCTTTACATCGTGGTTTTCGAATTGCTGACGGACATCTTTACGAAATGGTCGGCTAGACGATGGGATCGCTTCCTAGGCTCGTTTGATAAGACTACCTTCGATAATCTCTTCACCAGTAAGCAGCAGAGGATTAAGGACATCACATCTCGCCTTGAGAGAGAGGCGAATTTGTCGCTGCAGGAGAAGCTCGGAAACGTCGATCAGAACTTGGGTGTTGTGCTGCAAGAAAACAGTCAGATTAAGGAACTCTTCTCGCAGATCGGGAGCAACGGACAGAAATTTCTTGAAGAACTCGACCTAGTGAGAAGGGCCTTAGTGACTACAGCTATCCAAGCTCCAACGTTTTCACAGACATCTATGTCAGTAATCAGCAATTTTGAGTCAGAAGAACTGTTGGATGTAGATGGCGGCCGCCGAATGACTTATTCCCGAACAGAAATTTTGCATGATCACCCCAGACTACAGGAGCTGCTTCTAAAACAAGACGGTATCATTCGACAGCTGGGGTCTCGAACCTCCCATCTCAAGGTTGACGAAAGAATTGCAAGACACATCTCTGCCTGGACCAGGAACATACAAGGCAGTTGTTTGTGGATCCAAGGACCCGCACATATGGCCTCGCCTTCGAACAACACGTTGACGGCGGCATGTATTGTGGCTTCGGCTGAGAAGAGTGAGCTACCCGTGTTGTCATACTTTTGCCGGGCACCCCAGGTACAGGGACTTTCTCGACAGCAGCGTCTGCACAATATGCTCGAGTCCTTGACCGCACAAGCAATAAGGTTTGTGCCAGAAGATGTTCACACCGACATCGATCTTACTCCGCAAAGGCTAGAGACTACGCTCAACGAATCTTCCAGTACTATGGATCAGATATCGCTGTTACAGGACATAGTGTCTCTTATTCCCACGGTGATTTTTTACGTGGTAGACTCGCTGCAAGCTCTGGAACAAGTTTCGAACGAATCGCAGTCTTTAGCCTTGCAAGAAGTCTTGAGTTTTTTCTGCCGAGGATCCTCTGAAGGGCCAGTGTCAAAAGTATGCGTCACGACGGATGGCCAGGTTCGAGTACTGAACAGGGCGGCCAAAGATGGCCTTGTCGATAAGTTATGCTTCGAGGACGAAGCGGAGTTACGTTGGGGCGATGGGACTGCAAGTTTGAGAGATCTCAAGATGGGTCGAGATGGCAAGCCGTCTGGAACCGATTGAAGATCGGTAAGGTTTCTTCCAAACATCGACGATGATCGAAACAATCAAAACAAGCATATCGTTCGTTTAAGAGTTCGAAAATAAAGATGGGTGAAGGGGGTGAAAACCCAAAACTTTCTGAATGTGAGTATGTGGCATTTTGCTCATTCTGAGGATATGAGATGAATCAAGTAGGATCTCTGGATCATCGACTCACAAAGCACCGTCTGGAAAAGACAGAGCATCCAAGGAAAAAAAAGGACAAGAAGGGAAGCAGAAAAAGAAGAAAAGAAAAAAGATACAAGTTCATGGCTCAAACCGCACCTACTCAACTGCAGTGAGTGGAGTTGGTGAACCAGTCGACAGCAGCATTAGCGACCTCAAGATCTTGAGGGACGGTACCACCACTGACACCAATACCACCAACAAGGTAGCCGTTGCAGTAAAGAGGAATACCACCACCGAAGACGACAAGTCCGCCGTTGGTCTCCTCAACACCTATATTTCAGATCACAAATTAGTCTCCTCTCTCTCACAAAGTTTCACAATTGGTAAAATATTGATACGAACCGTAAAGCTGGCTGTTAGGACCAGGCATGACAGCAGGGAAAAGAGACTCGGTGGTCAATCCGTTGAAAAGAACAGTAGTGCGGGCCTTCTTGATGGAAATTTCGATGCTGCCGGGGTATGCGTTGTCCATGCGGTGGAAAGCGACTAGCAGGCCTGAAGGATCGACGATGGCGATGTTTTCGGGGATGATGTTTGAAGCGGTGTTGACGGCATGGTTGATAACATTTTGGGCTTGCTGGATACTGATGACGTGACGCTATTGGAAATGAGCTTTTGTGTTGGAGTGAGCAAGGGAAGATCGTGTATGTCGTACCTGCTGAGGGTTACTGCCGATACCGTTGGTTGCGGTCTTGTTGCCGGCAGCGGCGTAAGCACCAAGCTGCGAACCGAGGAGGACGGTGAGAGTGATCAAAGACATGAACATTTTGAGAAGATCTTGGTGGTATACAATGGATTGATGTCAAAGAAAGATTGAAAAGGGCAGAATGACGACAAGGACGATGTGGAAACAACGATAGTTATATACAGACAACGCCTACCTCTGGACCTTGGAAATACTGACTGTCGTGACTCGTAGCCGATAAGGCGGACAGAGATCCAAAACCTATAATTGTTTCTTTGCGGTGGCAGAAGCGGACGTCAAACCCAAATGAGTTACTTCTCGCTTCAAAGTCGTGCTACTTGAGACTGGCGGGAAAAAGATTCAGCTGACTCGCGCATGCCGGTGAGAAAGTGTGTATACCACTTTGACTCTCGGGTTTGAGCGAAGCGGCACTTGTGGTGATTTGTGAACAAGATCCGGAATTGAGACCTTACTTTCCAAGAGTGTGAGAGGGGTAGAGATTGTACCAAGGTCCGGCCGACTGGCAAGCTAAGTTGCGGTGACTTTTGCGATCCACTTAGGCTGTGAGGGGCTGTGTTGAAAGAAGCCTGCTCGAATCATCAAGTGGAGGTGGATCTCAAGGGTCGTCAAGCTTAAATGACGGAAAGTCGATGAGTTGTACAATCTCCATGGAGAAGAGACAAGCGAGATAGAGACGCACAGTAGCGCTAGCCTGCAGTAGTAAACTCGGATATGAAGTGTCAGCACATAAGAGGATCTCAATTGCGAGGCTGAGAAATCACTTCCAAGATTGAACAACCGTCGTGACACTGGTTCACTGTGGATATAGACGTTTGTAGTCGAGACCGTTGGGCGGAAAGCTGGTGAAATCAAAGACGGTGATCCAGGGTCGGAGGTCCCAAGATTCAGCAACGCTCACGGAACTGCAGATCCCATGTTGTCATCATGGATCCTCCCATGTGAACGAGAGCAAGGCCAGAGTCTAGCCTCTCCATCCACGCATGAGTTGCATTGTACCTACCGCGCTGTCTTTTTGTCAATACGACATCATACGAGTGCACTTCATCCATACAATTTACACAATTTACGCGCACTTTTAAGCATAACACAAGTTAAACATTGCTGGAACGAACCATTACTCGACGTTGCTCGGATGGTGTGTGCCGTGCAACCGTGAAGGGAAAAGACGCCTGGACTTTTTTTACCCTATATTTGCCGAATGAAACCGCATGTTCCGTAGGGAGTCGTACTAGCGGACACAAGCCACCAAAGTTGACTATTCATGTATAGGGAGATCAAGCACTACTGTGAACAAGACTCTTGGGAGCCTCAACTTATCGTAAAGATGTCAGGCAGTCTTGGTTATTCTGATAAACGTCTTCTTTACTTGAAGGAGGCCACTCATGAATCTCGATCCCTACGTGCTAGCTGACTGGAGATCTCTCATAGCTAACGTAATATATAGTCTGACCCTTTGAGTTCTATCAAGGTAAGGGGAGATAAAGACACCGAAATGAGGCTCAAAATTCGAGATCAGTATTTGGAAAACCTGTCATGAATCCACACTTGCACTACGAAGAGCCCCATCTCTGCTTGGCCACGAACCGAAATGGGGTCTTGCTAGACTAGTAATTACTTCCATGAACTCCTTGCCCTGTCCGGATCATAATACATAGAACCAAAGAAATTTGCAATCCAAATCAATTACTCCTTGTCCCCAACAGCATTCTTCACACCTTCGACGACAGTCTCGCCAACATTCTGCATACGGCCACTCACATCCTTGCCAGCCTCTACTGCCATTCCTCCCATTCCCTTGCCGGCTTCTAAGGCCTTCTCCCCCATCTCCTTGCCAGCTTCGACAGCCTCTCCCACCACCCCAGTAGCAGCCTCTCTCACCCTATCGACCTCCCTCCTAGCTTGACTTCCCACATCTCCCAGATCCTCAGGCCAGCGCTTGGTAACCTTTAACATCCAGAAATACATCGAAATGATCAAGACGTGAATTCTTTCCTTCAAGACCATGGATAATCCATGACCCAAGAACCCTTTTGCGACCTCGGCATCTATGCCACTGTAAAGCCCCCTCAGGCCTTCGGTCTTGTAGATGTTGGATAGAGCGCGGAAGATGGCCAGCTGGGCGAGGTTCTGTGTAAGTAGTGTCTTCAAAGTCTTCTTTGCGTGGTTTCGTGATTGTGATGCTGCTTCCAAGTCTGGCTTTTCTACAGGCGGCGGTGACTTTTCCGTGTCTTGGGCTACCGGACCAGAAACTTGAGCACGAGACTTAGCCAGACTGAAGGGATATGTGACTGTTGAAGCGGCTGCTTTGGACACCGCTGCAATGAGAAAAGTGAGCTTCGGACCTGGTTTGTCACGTTGGGATTTTGGTAGTAGGATGCTCTTGATTAAGTTTTGTAGTAAGAAAGTCAAGGCAGGGTTTAATGTCAAGATTAAACTTGCAGAATATCCAGCCCAGAAACCAGCGATGCCGCGCTCCGATCTGATTTGCAGGAAGATGTCTTTGACACTGAGTTTTGATGCCATGCCAGGGGGGACTGAAGACGTTGTGTCTCTTGCTGCAACCATGGCGGCTGTCTGTTTTCTCGTCACGATCTGTTGAATTGGCGTCGTAATCAATTTCGAAAATGCGCCAGCCATGATGCCGACACTGAGCTCATTGATGACGGGCAGAGACTTGGTTCCTAGTTTCCTTTGTTGTCGTTGGCGCAAGGCGGTATACGCGAGGAAGAACAGAAAACTGTCGACAATGCTTTTTGCAGTGTCTGTGGCACAGCCGTTCCAGAAAGCTTGTAGGCCGCCTTCATGGCGATATATTTTCTGGGCAGCATCAAGGAGACTTGTATACTCTGCGTCGTCGGCAAGGGCTCCAGCAGACGCGGCTTCGTTCGGCTTCTTGAGTTGTTGTTGGACTTGAAGACGGGTAATTACGAGACTCAGAGGATAGAGTATCAGGTGGGAGAGAGCTGTGCCCGCTGAGCCTGCCAAAGCGTGTCCAAGGGCTGGAAGGCCAATGCCGTTTGTCGAGGTCGATGGGGAGCGGGCATCGTGTTCTTGAATTTTGTGATAGAGCTCGAAGGCATCCTCGAATGGATGGTCAGCAAGAGGATAGAATTGATTGATTTGTCCAAAAAATCGATTTACCAGCTGACTGTTGTAGACGGCCATTTTTGAGATGGATCGCCAATAGCTACAGCAAGAGTCAGCGGGCTTTGGTTTGGCGTGAGCATCAGCATTCAACATACGTACTTATATAGCTTGTCTGCACATTGCGCACTATGCGGGGCTTGCTGTAGTTGTATCAAGTAGTTATGACTAGCCACTTGAATACTGTACAGGACAATGAATGCAATATACGCTTGTTATTCGACAAGACCAAGGACATCACATGTCACTTTGCTATGCTGTCATACCAGCACCTTTTCCCCGCACAGCCAGAGTCCAGAACGCGCCTTGATTTTTGACAAACTCCTCGGCTCAATCTACTCCAAGATCATTTTCGACGTGTGAAAAATAAAAGATGAAGAAACGAGAAATGAGTTTTTCAAGAAGCTATGAAATAAGTCTATACATTAATGAGCAACAATAAAGAATGTGTTTGTGATCAAGCAGACCACCATGACCAGCAATCCGTAGAGTGCCAGTGCCAGACTGAGTTTGCGTAAGAGAGTGCTGCTCCTCCATCCACCTGTATCACCCTCTTCGTCAGAATCCACGTCTTCGTCGTCATCTTCCTTCATCAGTCTCTGATGATGAGGCGAGTTTGGCGATGAAATCTTGTAGTAAAAGAGGCCAGGCAGGATGAAGCTTATCGATGTGCTTCCCGTGCTGCCGACGTATGCCAGCACCTTCTCCAGTGATGACACGGTCATGGCTACAATGTAACTCAGGATGATAATGACTGTGGTGATGACGGCGAAGCGTCTGTCAGTGATCTCTCCACGTGCCTTTTGCGAGGCATTTCCAAGCATTGGCGAACGAGAGGGAGAGACTGATGTGTAATCGGCTTGTTTTCGAGATGCAGGTCGCCATTTAAGGACTGCATCCACAGAGGCACGGCAAGGGTGTACTTGCAGAGGGTAGGAGAACATGACGAGCACAACAATAGCTGCCTTTCCAATGGTTGATGCGACAGAAGGAATATCTATGGTGAATTAGTCATGAGCGATAATCAGGTTTAGACGCCCTCATGAACTTACATTGAGCGACGATATTGCCAGCCACATTGTTGCCGAAAGTGAGGTAACCAGTGATGGCGACTAGGAGATAAATGCTGCCAGATGTACCAACACTGGCCATGACGACAGAAGTTGTCTTGAAAGAGCTGTTGTCTTCGATTTCGTTGAGAATGGAGAACATCTGCTATGGTTAGCCATTAACTTGAAGACATTGCAGCAGTTCAACTCACGTTCTGGTGACAAGTGTAGGCAAAAACAATGACGGGGAAACTGGCCAAGACAGAGACGGCACTCTTGGGGTGTATGATACTGATATCACCCTTGTAGGCTGAAGAGTCTCCACTGGCAAAGTGGTAGACGACGAGAATGACGAGATAACCAATGGAAATGAGAGCAATAATGCTGGTGTATTTGAGCGAGTCGAGCCTGCGCAGGAAAGAAAGGGGAATGACGACGAGCCTGAGGAAGTCAGTTTTGCTTCATATTTGATAAGCGACAAGACTCACATGAAGGCTGTGACCCAGAAATGCCTGTCCAGCAGGTACTCGGCGGCGGGATTCTCGTTGAATCCACGCACAACGCCAGGCATGAGATCACCGATGATGATGAGATAACTGATTCCCACACCGAAACACTTGATAGCAATGGCAGCATCGAAGATGACGGCGGCATTAGGGTATGTGATCTGGCTCAGAGCAAAGAAACTGGCCGAGCCTCTCTCCAGATATCTAGCACAGCGGGTTTGGAGATAGAGACCGAATCCAGCAGTCAGACCCGACCACACAATAACGAGTATGCCGAGCAGGATGCCCATATTGGACAAGGCCGAGGGCATGGCGAGTACACCAGCACCAACGATTGTGTTGACGAGATTGATGACACTGCTAAGCCAGCTTGCAGAGCCATGGTGGCCTGTCTCTTTGCGGTGGTTCCGGGTACGGCGAGACATTGAGGATGTGCTGTTTGGGCGGGACCCCGAGGAAGGAGAATGGTGGTCGCTTTGCGCCGAGCGGATTGAGGCGTAACTGGCCATGTCGTGTGGGCTGGATATGGGTATGAAGATGGGGATTCGGATCGATATGGGTCGTGGCTGAGACGGAGGCTGAGGGTGCGCGTTCAAGGCGAACAGATCATGCTGTTGCCGTGTAGTCGAAAGAACAGGAGGAAGGACACACCCCTCGGAGCACAACCACAAAGGCTTTGTTGGTGGAGGATTGCGCAAATGTTGGTCAGGCCCCGCCGTGTTTGTCGTGTGTCATGAAGCGTCGCATATCTCGAATACCTGATCTTCATTCGGCCAAGCCTTTGCCTCGCCGCCTTCTCCGCTCCACTTCCGATCCCCGATGTCCACAAGAGAGGGAGGGACAACCTTCCTAATCTGGTCTGCCTCCGTCGCATATTCACATGCGATAAACATTCATAGCTAATGAATACAGTACACCGTCATCTTGCCTAGTCATCATTAGCTGCCTCTGTCGCCTTCCCTCTACATAACAATTGCATTGAAGGACCCACTGAATCTATCCTCACCTTCCATCCACATTGAACATCTCTGCTTGATTGGTGTTCAGACCCCTAACATCTTTCCATTCACCGCGATAGATTCGACCGAAACACCATCACGACGTGCACGCTTGGATTCTTTTCTGCGGAAGCGACTACACTCGACCAATCCTGCTGCCAGAATACCTGTCGCCCATTGGAGGCATCTTAGACCTGTCGCTTTACATCGAGCACGAATAACACTTGAGCCTGGTCGCCGTCACGCCCGAGAACTGCAACTGAGCTTTGCTCGACCCGTCGATCAAAGAGACACCACATGAACCACCGCAAGCACTTCGAGACTTCTCCATCTAATCCATTGCCGCCTCATCGCCATGACCGTCACTCAAGACACGGCCACTGCCACTCTTGACTCCCTACAACAACGCTTGCAGCGTGTCCACTTCCTCCTTTACGGCACTACAGATGCTGGACCAGATTCCACCCCTCCCGATCAACCGCCTGAGCCGTCGCACCCTCAATCAATCGCTGCACGTCTACACGCTTTGCAAAAAACCTTTAACTCGATCCTTGTCGAATCCAAAAACGCTCAGACTCTTGTCAACCTGCGTACGTTTTCCACCTAGCCCTGTCCACCAATCTTCTGACCACGCTGACACGCTCGAGCAGAATCCCAACATGAAGACGACGCTCCCGACATGACCCAAGACGCTCTTGCCTCGCTGGTTCTGTCCCACGCTCCCTCATACCAAGCCACCGCTGCTCGTCTGACTTCACTACAAGATCTTCCAATCCCCGAGTCTTCCTCTTCGGCTTCTCTGGCGGCCCTCGATCCTCGTCTCCTGCGAGTGCTCGAAAGACAAGAGAGTCAACAAAAAGCCGTTGCTCAACTACGACAGCAGAGTGCAAGCTTGGTGGGAAGATGGTACGATTTGGGAATTGTCGGAATGGATGATTGCTGGACAGATTGGGAGGCCAGACTCATGGATGCTGAGAGGACTGTCAGGAGGTCTGAGGCTACCAAAAGACGTGATGAAGAAGGCTTATGATAGGTGGCCCTTGCACGTCACTAATTCCATCTGTTCTGGTCACTTCTTATGCTATGCCGGCCGTCTCTCCATCTTCTGTTCCTTGATTATCACTGTTGCACGTGATTAGTATTCATACGATCGACACAGTCAGTCGCACCCAAGCAACTGCCACAAATAGCTACTAGCCTCAAGGCGTCATTCTGCGTCTCACTCTGGATGAGAGCGGACTTGCTGTGCAGAAGCTTGAGCAGGCAATCACCCAGCACAGGTACCATGGTACTTTACTTGGACATACACGTCCTGTAAGGAGAATCAAAGACATACGTGACCATGTCGTCTTCACTCGGAACCCGACCAAGGACCACTGGGTCACTGTACGAATCTTCGAGAGACGAATACAATCCAGCTGTGACCGTTCAATTTAGAATGGGCTGAACTATCATCAAGAATGGACACGGCTCTTCAACTTGGGAGGTGTTGGTGATAAACTGATGTCAGGTCCTCCTGAGCCTCTTTGGCTGTTTTCATGTCTATTCGTATACCATCATAGTGTACTCGACGTGGAGTCCACCAGATCTAAACAGTCCTTGCAACCCGCAAAGCCGTCGAAAGGATGTCAAGAGTTTCCATCCCGAGAAGTCCAACAAGTTTGGTCTTCCCACGACAGGCAGATCCAGAGCACGTGAAAACCGTTTATTTATATCTCCTATCAGAACTGTCGTCCTCTTGGATCTCGTTCATGCCTGTTCACACACAACGGGCCGGCCGAACACACAGAGTAATTTCCAAATATTTTTTTTTTTAACTTTGGCTTCTTGGTACGCGCGCTAAACCGAACCATGACTTCACTCTGAAGACTCTCAGCCCGCGGCTAACACGGAAGAACGACTGCGACCCTTGGACACGCTCCTTTTCCTGAGCTGATAAGAACAATATTCCGTGGCATTATGCATAGAGCGCTTGATAATGGGCATTTTGGACCATCATGATACCATGCACAGCTGACAGACTGACAGAGAGAGAGGCGGGAAAGCGTTACGTGGACCTTGCCTTCTGCTGCTGAGAAAGTTCGGATTTCATGCAGGGACGGTGCGGAGATGTTCTTGCTGGGGCCAGAAATGTGGTGGCAGGGCATGCATGAGTGCGCAACTCATGCGCAAGTCTTGATAAGGTACATTTGCATGCATCTACGCCTACGTGCGACTACTCGTAGCGGAACAGTGCGACACGATCAAAGACGGGATTGAGGGTGGTATGGCTTTTGTCAGTGTTGATAGAGAAGATCAAGTACTTGTACTATAGCACCATGGAATAGAGTGCACAGCAATCTGCAGGGGCTTCGTAGCGGAGGTGGAGAATACAATTTATAGTCTTGTCTCGGGAAGCGCGAGTTCGTGGGGCAGAAAGTGGTTCAAGAGATGAGTACTTGGAAAGCACGTCGTTCGATAGCGCCATGATCTGACGTCTTGTCGCTTTGCTTTGTCGTTGCTTTGCTGTTGCTTTGCTGTGCTGTGCTGGCTACCTACCGAGACTGTTTATTGCTGGTGTTCGGACTGGCATGATCAGCTCTAATGGGGATAATCAGGCTGACGACAGTAGTGTGGTGTTTATTGATCCCCAGTGCAGCGCCATGGTTGCAAAAATATATGAGCTTGGCGAGGATTTTGTTGTCGGTTTCAGGAGTCTCTCCTTGAAACGCATGTTCTCTCATGCCTCTTTCCCGTCCCAACATCATCTGTCCGTGTCGCAAGAAGGCATCTTCCTCCTCTTGCTCTTTGCAAGTTCAGTCCTAGCGACAACGAGTCTTTCTTCGCCTTTCTCGCTTTTTTTGTCGCTCGTTCTTTGGATCTTTTTTTGTCGCCTTTGGCTTTTGTCCTACCGTTGTCTCTCCTTTTCCCCGCCCATACGACTAGGACGACTAGATACGACTACGCGCTGGAGCCGTTACGTTTCTCGTCCAAGCCTGCCACATTAACCGTCCCTTTTCGGCCTACGCACACATACTTCTCCTGTCGTTCTTGCTCTGTTTGCTTGCCTGCTTGCTCGCTTGCTTGCCTTTACAACAAGACATCTCCCTTCACAGGCCGGCAAGAGCGTGTCATCATCAGCTGCGTCACGCGAGATTCGACTTGATAGATTGATCGACATCACTCGTTGTCTTGTCCGCACGTCCAGCAACAATCTCCTTGTCGACTAGCACTTCTTCTCTCTTCATGCCATACAGCTCTCTTGGTTCCCCGTCCCTTCGCAAAATGGAGGCCAACAATCGTCGCGACACGTACGGAGGACGCAAGTCTAGGTTCAGTTGTGGTCACATCATCGGAGATCCATTTGCCCTCGCGACCATTTCAATAGCGATTGTACGAAGTCACCCACCACTCCCTGTCCCGACAACATACAGCAACTAACACAATGCAGATTGCCTGGCTCATCGCATTCATCAGCTCCATCATCTCCGAGATTGGCGGCAGTTATCCCAACTACTCATGGTGGTGCCTGGTGTACATGTTCTTCTGCATCATGGGTGTCTTGGTTACAGTCGCATCCGACTCTGTCTTTACATACCACGTCGCGGTAAGCATCCCTTGACGTGAGCACGTTTGGCGTCGTGAAACTGACCCATGTCCAGATTGTGGGTTTCCTCGGCGCGGGCCTTGTTTTTACCACTTCTTCCGTCAACGCTCTCATCTACAACTCTGACGGTGCACACGAGGCAGCTGCCGCGGGTTTCATTCTGCTCTGCATGGTAAACGTATGTTCCACCAACTGCTCTCCATACACCACTACCTGTTTCTCACATGGTCTCTACAGATTGTCTGGATCTTCTACTACGGATCTCAGCCCAGCGCATCCAGCCGTCACGTAATCGACTCCTTTGCCCTTCACAGAGACAGCCGTGTTCCCTCACGCATCTCCCGCCAACCCCATCACCCCAACTACAGACCAGAAACATCAGTATCGCAACAACCACAAATGTACACATCAGCCCAGCTTAGCGGATTTGAAACATCCTCCCCAGTCACCGGCTTCCCAGGAGGAGCAATGGGAGCAATGGACAGTGGCAACCGTGATAGCGGTGCTCGTTTCAATCAACCACACAACAACAACAACCTTGCACCACACAGCACGGCAAGACCAGATTCGACGGCCGGAAACCCTACAGAATACCCTTACCGTGCAAAGGCCATTTACAGTTACGAGGCCAACCCGGATGATGCCAACGAGATCAGCTTCTCGAAACACGAAACACTTGAGATTAGCGATGTCAGTGGAAGATGGTGGCAAGCGAAGAAAGAGAACGGCGAGACAGGTATTGCACCCAGCAATTACCTCATCTTGCTGTAATTGCTTCTTCTCCCTTTGCTTTCCAGGGGTCTTCTTGAGCGGCTTTGTTTTCCGACACGAAAACTCCCGGTCCTTGATGGATCCATCTTCTTCTGAATTTACTCGCGTATGATACCAGTGGTCCACAGCCGCAGACACTTTTTGATGTTTTTATGTTGATTCTTTTGTGTGTTGTTTTCTTTCCTTCTGTTGTTTTGTTTTGTCTCTACTCATACGGCAACGGCGTCGGCGGATGGTCTTCTCTTTCTCTTTCTTTTCCTCGCTTCGCTTCATGACTTCGGGAAAGGATACAAAGGAGCGGACTTCGAGACCTGCCTTTTTTTTTCACCCTGGTCCAATATATCTTGTTTCTAATTGCAAAACGGATGAAGAGAAGTGTGTGTAGTGTTCTTGATAGCGAGCTTCTTCGGTTTGAAGAGATACTGAAGAAATGAACTCAGAGCAGAGAAGAGGATATGAAACAAGATAATAATAAAAAATGACCAAAAATGCGATTCTTAAAGGCAGCCTGTCCTACCGTGATACCAAACACATCTTGCACAGAAGAGAAGAGAAGAAGTCCTCGGCCTCTTCTCTGACAGCTCATAGCGGCATACCACAGCAATTTCAATCTTGATCTCGGCACTGCTGTCGACATTTGAGGCCTACCACGCTACTCTCCGGTCGTCAAGGACACACATGTCTATCAATAGTCCTTTTGACAGGTTTCCCTCCCGAATCACTTTGACAACTAAACACCTCACCGTAACGCACTGATCTAAAAGAAGTCCTGAGCTTGTTCGCGCCTTTGCTCCAAGCTCTCTCTCTCTCTCTCTCTCTCTCTCTCTCTCTCTCTCTCTCTCTCTCTCTCTCTCTCTCTCTCTCTCTGTGTATGTCTACCAATTTGGGATCATCGTGCCTTTTGCATTGCAGGAAGAACAGTTTTCTCTCAACGTTTACCTATGCTTTGCAGCGGCAGCAGCAGCAGATCATAATAAGCCAGATATGGGAATTGGAGGGGTGCTAGGTATGCAGAGGTATATGCAAGAACGATGGGGTTTTGAACTATTTTTGAGTACATACTGTTTTGAGTATTGGGAGACGAGCGATATCGCCGACAGTGGTGTGGGTAATAAAGGCTCGAAGGTTCGAAGAAGGAAACTTGGGGAGTGCAGAGTGCATGGTGCATGTTCTCTTATCGGTTGTCGGGGGTTCTAACCAAGACATCCTGATCTCTTTGGGACTCGTGTGAGAACCTGCCGATGCGCAAGGCATGGATGGAATATCTTGGGATGCTTGGACCTCTGGGGCGATGAGGCTCGTGTGTGAATTATCTGTCGAAACTCTGACAATAAGGTTGGCGGTCAAGAACGACCCGAGGTTTTCTTTGCGGCCCGAGCTGATGATTTCTACACAGATAGATGCGGATCAGGTCGTCGGACGGGGGATGGGAGAGACTTTATGATATTGCAATGTCTTGAGTTTATTGATGTATGAACGAATGGATGAATATTTGATAATCATGTTCAACTGGCAGATATGGAAAGTGTCTCCATTGCAAACAGGAGTGAGGCTTGATATATATGCAGTTGGGACATCTTAGAGGCTCAGCTTGATCAAAGAGCGGAGAGCTAAGACATCGATAACGATGATATCGCTATAGAGTAAGGTAGTCACAGACAAGAGCGAGATGTATGGGTCGGATGTAAGTGTGGTATTTCCATAGTAAACCACAGGTCATTTGATGGTACGTGGTAGGATAGGGTGGGAAAAACAATACCTTAATACTGAATAATGGATCCTTCAAGGCCGCTGTGGCTTGCTCGGAGCGGTGACTTCATTTCAAGCCCCGCGCTCGCCAACAAGTCGGTTCTCGTAGGTCATCTCCGTTTCTCTCTTTCTCTCTCTTCCTACCTAGTCTACGACGACTCTCTCTCGCCTTTTTCTATACACACCTCTTGTATCTCAAACCTAGCCGTCACCTGGAGCTGAGCCGGGAATCTCGAAATCAATTAAACACTTGAAAAACAGGACGGACACAAGCGATTCTTATATACTGGTTTCTTCAGTTTTGTTGCCCACTCTTGGATTCGGAAACGTACACACAAAGCTTCAATCACATATATCATGGCCACAGCAGCAATGCATCACATCATGCCCAAGCTGCATATCGGCAGCAGGAACCGCGGCAGCAAAGACGAAAGCAGCAACAGTCGCGACGACTCACAAGCCAACATGAAGGCGCGCAATGAGGAAAAGGCCAAATTGGCCGCTTGGGAGGCACACAAGGAACCCTTGAAATACGAGCAGATCCTGGTAGAACCAAATTCGAAGCCTGTCGGACACAGTTCGAAAGTGTTACGGCGAGAAGACTTTGAGCTTCTCAAGACACTGGGTACCGGTATGCCATGAGCCTTGTTTGGAAGCTGAGGAGAGGAAAATCAAGTTTGCTGACCGGTGCTGGGCATTGAACAGGCACTTTTGCTCGAGTTTGGCTGGCGAGTCTTGCCAATGCAAAGGATGAGGATCGCGACAAAGTTTTTGCTCTCAAGATCCTACGAAAGACAGATGGTGCGCAAAAAATCCTGCTCTGCGACTCACTTGCACTTTTCCTAACTCATACAACACAGTCGTCCGTCTGAAGCAAGTCGAACACGTCCGTAACGAACGCGATGTCCTGGCCGCTGTAGCAGGCCACCCTTTCATTACAACCATGGTCGCCAGTTTCCAAGACGCAGACACACTCTATATGCTTGTAAATCGCCCTCCTCCTTCCCACCAACAATCTGTCACTTTCACAGGGAATAATACACTGACTCTTGATTTTTCTTCCCTCTTCCACAGCTAGAATACTGTCCTGGTGGTGAAGTCTTCAGCTACCTCCGTCGCGCCCGCCGTTTCAACGAAGCAACCTCACAATTCTACGCCGCCGAAATCGTCCTAATTCTCGAATTCCTGCACGACCAACAAGGCGTCGCATACCGCGATCTCAAACCCGAGAACATTCTAATCGATGCACAAGGTCATCTCAAACTCGTGGATTTCGGTTTCGCAAAGAAGGTCCAAAACAGTACGTCACGTCACAATCATACGAGTTCCCTGAGGTTTCATGAAGAAAAAGGGAACATGCGGGATCAAACGGCTTTTGCTGGGTGTCTCTCAACGGCTTTTTGCAGTTTGGCTGACGTTTGTGGCATTTTACAGGAGAGACATACACTTTGTGTGGTACACCAGAATATCTAGCGCCGGAGGTCATTCGGAATACCGGTATGTTGACAGAGTCGAGTTCTTGGGCTTGACTGCTTTGTACTGCTTTTGTCAGTGAGAGTCATGTGCTAACAGTGAATTTCATGTAGGCCACGGTTTAGCTGTAGATTGGTGGGCTCTTGGTATTCTAATCTACGAGTTCCTGGTAGGGCAACCGCCCTTCTGGGATCAAAATCCTATGAAGATTTACGAACAGTGCGTCCAAAATTTTACTACTACTACTACCACCACTTTCATATTTCAAGGAGTCGGAAACTAACACAATCCCGAAAACAGAATCGTAGAAGGCAAACTCCGCTTCCCCTCAGCAATGTCCCAACCCGCTCGCGACATCATCTCCCAACTCTGCTGCGTCGACACATCGAAAAGACTCGGAAACCTCAAAGACGGCGCGTCGGCGATAAAATCACATCCCTGGTTTGAAAGCATCGATTGGGATGCGCTATACCATCGCAAGATGCAAGGGCCCATCGTACCGCATCTAAGGGGCCCCAGCGACACGAGGAACTTTGACGAGTATGATGCCGAGCCGCTGCATAAAGATGCTTATACCAAGGAGATGAGGGAGAAGTGGGACGACAGTTTCAAAGGATTCTAAAGAGGGGGAATGTTTTGGGTAAGAACTTTATGGAAGAGAATAAGGGAGAGGGAGGAAATGGTGAGGAATAAGATCCTCCATGCCCTCTTTTTTTGCCTTCTCTCGTCTTGCTTCTCTTGGTGTACAGATGGTCATAGGTGATCCCACTAGATTAACGCTTTTCTTTTTTGCCTTCTTATTAGGTATTTTTATAATTTCCTCCTCTAATGACTGAAATATGAGGACATCAGAGAGATTAAATGGTCCTCCTTTACCTGTTTCCCATGCATTACCTTCTTCTGCTTAACTCTTTGTCTCCAATTCCTCACGGGATTCAGTGGACGAATCACACATATCCCATTTAGCAAATTTGTCACAGCCAGAGAAACCGCAGGTTGAAGGAGACTTTTCGATACTCATTCAGTCTTTGTTCGCGTGCGGAAATGTTTCCGTGGTATGTTTTGCTCCACCAACAATAACCCCGCACATGATATGGTAGGTCTTGGAGTACCAGTACCCCTCCTTCGGCTATAGGGCAGTGTGAGGTCTGGCAATTGGGATGGAAGGAGGACCAAAAATTCAAGATGTAGACAATCGTCTCGTGTTGTGTTGTATTGTTCTCGCACCTGTCCATCCTCGTGTATTCTTTCTCCTCCTTGTATGATCCCTGCTTTTCCCCCCATCTGCATGTATGCATGTCGCTGGATAGAAACTGGACCTGAACCTGAACCTGGATCTCGACTCTTGGGCTAGGAAGACCAAAGACCCTGAGTGCCATTCAACGGGAGATATCACAACCATATTGACAACATATATGGTGATTGCAAGCATTCCGACACCGAACAACAAGACGAAGTCGTTGGACGAAGACAAGACATCTAAAGCACCATCGCTGTTGAACGGGGACTTCGAGGAAACTTGAAACACACTGATTGGATACTTCGATTGCACACCAAGCAAGCAACCAATCATTCTTTCCATTCTCCTACAAGACTTGGAAGTTCGGGTTTGACTTTTGGAATTGAAGCACGCGACTCAAACCATTCGACACGAGACACAAAGATCTATTTGTTCATACTCGGGGAAGACAAGGAACCCGATTCACCGTCACCCGTGATCCTGGAACAAGAAAAGATTGGTTCCTCGATTCGAATTGATATCCCAAAGTTGTTGCCATTCGAAGCAGAGAAGATACAATTCTCCGACCTCTCGATCGTTTGCACATAAAGAAGGATTCTAGAGCATCATCACAATCTTCTATTCCCAGGACTTGAACCTCTTTTGTCGCATCCACAGTCTGCCATACCGAGAGAGAAAGCAAACGAAGATCTGGAGATACGAAAGATGTTGCTACGACACATGAAGCTACGACTTTCGCCGAGTCGGACATATCTCCCTACTACCGTATGCAGAAACGGATTTTCCGGAACATTTAGAACTCAAAAACCTGCGGGACTAGTTTTGGGAAACAAGATTCATGCTAGAGGTTTACTGACGAAATCAATGTATGCTGGACCCAGTGAAGTAAGTCTGCTCACGTGTCTTGCTTTCTGTTATCAAACTTGGGGGCTGCTTCTTGAATCTACTTCTGCTGCAAGGGATGTGGTAGTCAGGTTTAAGAAAGAGAGAAAAGGAGGGGATTTACTTGAGGTAGAGGATGAAACTGATTTCCATATCACAGCCTCCGCTTATCGAGAAGACGATACCTGAATACTTCAAAGACATTGTTAATGAACATGGAGACAGACTAGCGTAAGTCATTTTTCTTCTCCTCCACTTTTTTTCGCCAATCCCTTCTTCCTATTCCATATCTTTTTTCTTTTCCACTGTTAGCGAATACGGCTCGTTGGATAGATGACATAAACTGACCTTTTTTTTGTCTTGGGGGGAACAGAGTTATATCTCGATACCAACAAGCAAAAATCACATATGCAGAATTAGATGCTCAAAGTGATGCACTAGCTATTGGACTCGAAGGATTGGGGGTCAAGAAGGGAGATCGTGTTGCTGTTATGTTGGGGAATGGGGTCGAGTATTGTGTTGTAAGTTCTCCTTTTTTTTTTCATCTTCTTGCAATTGTGCTTTCTAGCGCTATCTTTGCCGGGTTTCACCCTCAAGCCTGTCAGATGTTTGGCATATCGGCCACCCGACTGCATTTTTCTGTATTGGCTCTGCTTTGTTGCTTTGGCCGATCCTCATGGCATCGCCTTCTGTGTCTCCCTTTCTATCTTTCATGTCTCTTCTTCCACTATGATGGTTTTATATCTGCTCGAAAGCGAGCTTGATACTGTCTTCAGGCAGGAGCTTCTCGAGAAATTGATAACTAATATCCTACCTGACAGGTAACATACGCCCTCTTCAAGCTCGGTGCAATACTCGTAAGAGAAACCACTCCTTCCCCATCCCCTCATTCCCAACCTCTCAAACTCAATCCCTCCATCCATCCATTCTCTTTCTCAAAAAGAACCCTGACATCTGACGCAATCCTCCCTTTCAATCAAACAGGTCCCGCTAAACCCAGCCTTCAACGCCCTCCAAATAACCTCCGCACTAACCCACTTGACAACCTCCCACCTGATAATCTCCTCGGAAACAAACCTCCCATTCAAACCCCCAAAATCGAACTTGCCTCTGTTTGCCCACCTGATTCCCGACCTGCAAGCCAAAAACTTGGAGAGTGCTGTTGTGCCTAGTCTGAAGGAAGTCATTGTGGTGGAGAATTCGGGGGGAAGAGTGGGATTGGATGGATTTGGTGTGTTGAAGAGATGGGAGAAGGTGCTTGGAGATGGGAAGGGGAAGTTGGGGGAGAGGAAACTGGATGCTGGGGAGGTTGTTAACATTCAGTTTACCAGTGGGACTACTAGCATGCCGTAAGTCTCCTCTTTCCGGTATTTGTCTTCTTTTTGCTGGACTCTCACCTTCCAACAAGGGCAGAGAGGCAAGGAGAAAAGTACATGTCAGGAGCGAGTTTTTGCTGACAAGAAATCATGTAGTAAGGCGGCGTGTTTGACTCACCGCGGTATCCTGAACAACGGTAAAAGCATTGGTGATAGAATGCTCCTTACACCCAAAGACATGGTCTGTTGTCCACCACCCATGTTCCAGTAAGTTCGATTCCTTTCCTTTCCTCTCTTATCCTACCCCACTCCATCCAAGAGATCGACCTTGTGTCAAAATCCAGAGAGTACTAACTACAAGCGTAGTTGTTTCGGCAGCGTGCTAGGCTACTTAGCAACAACAACCCACGCCTCAACCTTCCTCATCCCATCCGAATCCTTCTGTCCCACATCAACCCTCCTCTCCGTGCAAGAAAACCTCGCCACTGCACTGTACGGCGTGCCCACAATGTTCATCTCCATGTTATCACTGCTCTCCTCCGGCACAATCCCATCTCACTCATTATCCCAACTCCGCACCGGTATAGCGGCGGGAAGTTCCATCCCCGCCGAACTGATGAGAAAACTTCACACAGTGTTGGGTTTACCGGAACTGGTCATTTGTTACGGGATGACGGAGACGAGTCCGGTTTCCATCATGACGAGAACCGATGATCCGGATTGGGCAAAGATAGATACGGTAGGCACGGTGATGCCACACGTCTCCGCCAAAATCGTGGACGTCACCACGGGAGAAATACTGCCCCCGAATGTTCGAGGAGAGTTGGCGGTTTCGGGTTACTTGGTTATGAAGGAATATTGGAATGATGGGGTGAAGACGGAAGAAGCGATTAGAGAGGATGGGGAAGGCAGGAAATGGATGTTTACTGGTGATGAGGGAAGTATGGATGAGCAAGGGTACGTGAAGATTACGGGTAGGATCAAGGATTTGATTATCAGGGGTGGGGAGAATATTCATCCTTTGGAGATTGAGAATGAGGTTCTCAAGTTGGACTTTGTTTCGGATGTAAGTGTGGTGGGCTTGCCTTGTAGTAAATATGGGGAGGTCGTTGCTGCGTTTGTCATTAGGGGCAAAGATGACGATGGGGATGCAGGGCAAGAAGAAGAAGAGGCGTCGGCGAAGAAGATCAGGGAGCATGTGAGGGAGACTTTGAGCTCGCATTTGGTGCCCAAGTATGTGTTTTGGGTGGACGGATATCCCAAGACGGCGAGTGGAAAGATTCAGAAGTTCAAGTTGAGGGAGATGGGCATTGAGATGGTTGATCAAGGGTTGGGAACGTAAAGCAAGCTCTTTTTGTGAAAGCAGACATGGAAGCAGAGATGGCAAGGTATCATTAGTGGGAATCAATGACCATACTGTTGTTTCGAACAGTTGCATGACTGATTATATGAAATGCGTTTACGACAATTCCAATAGTGAGATACAAGACAGATGGAAGGGGAGCACAATTTATTGAACTTGACTTCTCCTGGATGCGAAAGTTGAGGAATGATACCGAGGGGGAAGAGAGAAAGGACTGGAACGATAGAGCAGGCTATGTGGTTTGCCTGGAAGTCAAAAGAAATTGGGGACTTGTGAAGATAGAAAGGATCGAAGTGCTCCACGACCCACGCTGACGATGAAAAGAATCAACGAGCACACTTACTTACAGCATTCACCATCTTTTCAGAGGGCTGGTGTAGCTCAATCATATACAAAAGGTTTCATTCTTCTGGGCCATCCCGACGTCGAAGAAAGATGCCTCGAGGAGTGCCATAGAAACGACCCTGTCCATCTCCAAAGCTCGAGTCGAGCACCAGCAAGGATTTGCAAGAATACTAAACACGCTATAGACCTTTTATCAGTTGCAAGTAGCATCTGGTCAAAGATAAAACAGAGAAGATCACTGTAATGGAAGTCCGAGACCAGCAAAGAGAATAATGGGAGTATTGTTACAAATGGAGGAAGGAAAAAGGGCAAAAGAAGAAGTCGTTTGTCTCCATCGGGAATCGAACCCGAACCTGCCGCTTGGAAGGCGGCAATCCTGACCATTGGACCATGAAGACATTATTTACGTAATGTGCTTCAAAACTTCAATACATAGATCTCGAAGCAAGCCCACCCATAGTTCGATTGCTTTCGATGTATATTCCGTAGCTTCTACAAAATACTATCCACTTGGATAAACCACATTTTCAGGAGGAAAACAGAGGAGATCGGCAGAACAGCTCGGAACCTTGTGATGGCCTTTGACTTACATTTCGTGCGATTGAAAAGTTTTTTTGAAGTGGTAGAGTATGGTGTCTGGATCCATAACCGAGTCAAAACATCTCTTGCAATCTCTCTCCATTCGGGGCAGACCAGAACTCGAAGAGGTCTGACAAGTGCCAGCAGTTGGACGGTCACTGAGGAAAGCGTTAGAAGACATCGACACATGGATATCGGCAGTCGTCTCCAAAAACGAATCTGCCGGCACCTACTTTACTATACTTTTCAATAGTAAGTCTGAATACTAAAACTCAATCATGGATACCACTGACCCGTTCTTTCTGTCCATCAGTTTCAGATTCTCTTTCCATGTATTGAAGTCGTCACCGAGTATCGATACGGTAAGCCTAGTGAATTTTCACTGCGAATTCCGCATTTGTAAGCAGTGATAGGATTGTGGTCACAATATTGAGCCGCACCTTTACTACTCAAGATGACATGTGCTTGGCTTTTCAACCAAGTCTCGAATGAGTCGGTGTTACGAAGGTAAGTGGTCAATATCACTATTCAGAAAATTCAAGTCCCAATGCCATACTTCATATGTTTCCATTCTAGCTAATCACTCAAACTATGTTCTCAAGGAGGGTAAAGGTATCACAATTATGCAAGGAATGTAGTAGATTCATTCAGCAGATGTACAGTCAGGTCAGCCGTGCCATAAAGAGCTTGCTTTCTGGATCATTTTGGTGCACCGTCTGCTGTTGGTCGTTCGGATGGGCAGCATTATCAATTGATTTCGTATGTCGTGTCTGCTTCAGAAACATCAGCATGGTCGTTCAGATTGAAGTGATCAGTCAAATCAACATACCTTTACAAGTGACTTTACAGTCTGCTGCCGTGAACGATTCTGTAATCGACAGCCATCTCGCGACCTTCATCGTTGATGACGAGAACCCTGACACTGCCACGGCCTTGGTCAAAGGCATCGGCAAGACGTGACGACAGGCTGCTTTGGTCGAGGACGGGAAGACCCTGCTTGACATCGCCAGTCTCAGTCATGGCGACAACCTTGCCGTCATCGCGGATGTCAAGAACACGGTACTGCTTGAAGACAGGACCGTACATCTGTTGAACAACAACCGAAGGAGAAGGGTTGGAGATGAAGGAAGACTCTTCTTGCAACTGCTTGGTGAAGAGGTCGACACCGAGGTAACGGTGCTGACCAGTCTGTGCAGATGTGGTGATACGGATGACTTGGCAAGGACGACCTTGGAGGATCAACAGGTCGCCAATGCGGATGTGGTGGCAGGGGATGGAGATGGCATTGGCAGGGCCAGCACGGTTGCGACGAGGGGCAGACATGGTGGTGGTGATGGTCTCGCGTTCCTCAACTACTTCCTCAGGAGCAGGCTTGGAGTCGTGGTGATGGTGGTGGTGATGAGGTCCGTGGATGGGGTGGAGGATGTGGTCGGCAGCACGGTGAAGTCCGTCGCGGAAAGAATGATATTCGCCCTCTCTGTCGTAATATCCCATGTCAAACTTGTGTTTGCTGGGAGGGTCGACGGTAGGACGAGTCTCAGTCTTGACTCGAACTTCCTCTTGGGCGGGGATGTCGTAGTAAAAGTCCCGAGTAGAGGTGGTTTGCTTGGGGGACTCTTGAGTATAAGCTCCCGAGTAGTCTTTCTCGTAAGAGTCCTGAGTTCGACGACGATAGTCACGCTCAGTAGAGTCTACTTGACTTTCAAAAGCCGAGGCAGCAGGACCGTAGGTAGTTCGGTTCTGGTGGTCGTATGACTTGTCCTGAACGTCAATCTGTGCGTCGACGTAACGTTGGTACGGCTCACGGTAGCTAGGCTTGTCAGTGACAATGGTCTGAGCGAGAAGGGAAAGAGCAACGGGTGGATAAGAGAGTCAGGTAGAGGAGGGGGGAATAGATGGGTGATGGATGCATTGACCCAAGCTTGGGCTACAATGTTGACATGGCAACACGCTAGTGGGTGGAGTAGTTCATGTCACCGCTTTAGTGCTGTGCTGGGGACTGACCGACCCGGCCGTCCCGGGACGAGACTTGCAGAAATAGGAACAGGAATAGGAAGAAAACAGCGGTGGATTAACTGGAAGGAGGAGGAGTTCACTCACCGGTCTTGCTCAATCTCAACCTTGGTCTCTTTGCGGCGAGGAAAGCGTTCTTCTTCGTAGATGCGAACTTTCTCTTCCTTGCGAGGAACCGGTCGACGGTAGCGGTCTTCTTCAGTGACTCTGACTTCCTCTTCAAAGCGGCGGGACGGAGGACCCTGGGAAGAGGTGTATCGAGTTTCGTGACCTTCCCGTCCGCCGTGCGAAGTGGAAAGGTTGACCTGCTCGTCTACCTTGACAGTCGTAGACTGATTGACAGTGTCACTCCTATACGAGGACGGGAAGACTGTTCAGAGTAAGCTCAATGGTACTGATTAGGATATGTCCAGGTGGGTTATGTTATATACCACTGAAGGGAACGGGGACCTGATGATGGCTGTCAGTTGCTATAAACAGAAATACCTGGTCTCAATCTCCAACTCACTCTTGCGTCAAAATCCAGCTTTGCTGGATTGAAGGCGTTCTTTCTTGCAGACCTCTCGAATCGTCCTTGAACAACTCGAAAGGATAACAAGAACGAACTGAAGGTCCTTGTTGGGTGAGGATTGAGTGAATTTGAAGGTGGAGAGGGAGAAAGATGCTAAGGTGACAGAGATGATGTGTCTTGCAGATGTACTAATGAACTGGGAAGGACGAGATAAATGATTGATTGACCATTGATTTGATGGCAGACTGTTTGTTGTCGTTGTACCCACCCGTTTCCAGGTGGATTCCGGAGTTAGTGCAAACTATATTTGTTGAGACCTGCTTTTGAATCCCTGTCGTGTTAACCGCCGAGCCACTCGGGTGGTTTACACTCTGCTGATGAGGCCATTCTTTGTCCTTGGGCTCATCTTGACAACATATTGATGCCCATTGCCAGCCTCTTTGCCAGCCTTCTCAGCTGCGTGGAGCTTCTCCAAGGGACAGAGTAGTGAGGCTTGTGTGAGCGGAAGCCCAGCCATTTTACACTTTGTTTCCACTGTCGATCTCTGCAAGCTTTCTCCAGGGCCGATAATTCCGTAAACAGACGATCTCGCTTGGTGGTGCCAGCGTGGCTGGCTGCGTGGCTTGACCATGTCCCAAGACTCCAAAGAGGGTACGACACAGTATTATGGCTTTCTGGCACAGCAACCTGTCCAGCTCTCAGCCTCTCACTTCGAATTTTTCACGCGTTGATAGTCGATTTAAGCGCATATCTTGACTTATCGATATGGATAACGGTCTGCACACGTTTACACAAAATTGTTATTTCCCCACAACTTCAACGGGAATCCGTGCAACCTCCTTGACAGCTGTGCACGACCTCTTTAAACGACCTCACTCCTCCAATTGAGTCGAGACTCGACTCTACTTTATGCTTTTGAGTTATAGATTTCCACCTTCAGTCCATGTTTGTCTTCTTTCGTATGCCCACAATTCCGCTCGACCTCTTCTTAAAGTCTTCTGTCGAGAGTTCCGACTCCTTTTCTGATCCTCGATCAGAGATGGAATGGATCTCGAAACAGGGCAGGCCATGGGTAATCCTGGCGCTTCGATCACGGGGCACCTCAAACCTACGCCATAAGTTTCAAATCTCGTACTGATCGTGAACTGATCTGGTATAAAGATGAGCAGAAGCTGCGTCTGGATTTTTACATCCTGCCATCCCATAATGCCGATCAGAAGTCACTCCACGTTCATCAAGTGAATCGATTATTCACATACAAGATGAAGATTCCTTTCGAGTTGCTGGAACACACTGTCCGGTGCTTAGACAAGGCTGCATGTATAGATTCAGAAGACTTGGAGGAACATGAGATACGACAAGAGACCCTCGCCAATCTGTGCCTTGTCTTCAAGATGGTGCACAGCATTGCTCAGCCATTGCTGTACAAAACATTCATCAAGCACGATCCAGCCATAGACGTTGTCGAAGCCCGGAAGCCAATCTCGAACAATGACCAGAAGACGACACCCAGATGTAATGGATACTCTACGCCTTCCCCATCTCCCAAATATTCACGCCTGGAACTATTTCTAAGGACAATTTTACAGCAACCAGATCTCGCAAACCGTGTTGAGCTTCTCAGACTCAAGAACAACTTGAACGGGTGAACGGGGGTGATCAAGAACTTGATATCGTTCCTGAATTAGGGTCACTGTTTGCCATCGCAATCGAAGAACTTTTCGAAAGCCACAACACGGTTGCGGAGCACAGCTGGTATTGTTGTCTTTTGGATGCCGTAGAAGATGTCGAGGTATCACTCTTGCTGACTTTGATGCCCAATCTTATCTTTCAGGATCTCGAGTCCTGTTTGGTGCATCTACGACCATCACTAGCGGAAAGTGCACTAGGCAAGGTACGGTCTTTGACAATTCGATCCATATTATTTAGGAGGTGCCGTTTACTCTTCAGACTACCTTCCCTCGAGAATTTTGGTTTGTACTACGTGGACGATATGTCCCGGGAACTTTCCAGGCAGTGTATACTCAATCGTACACCCATTTGACTTCGATATTCATAAGTTTTGTCAATTGCTTTATGAGTCGTTCCGATCCTTGCTGGGAAGTTACAATGAGCTGCAACCACTGTTCATTGCTTTTGGTAACTTCGAGACCAATGGTGCTGTCCACCAAGTTGATACGCCATTTTTTCTCGTCTCTACATGCTAGTCGCAACACACTTGAACGCTTGGCTTTGTTGATGCCGGATGGATATGGTGATAGCAACACACCATCACAACTTACGACACGCTTGAACCGCCTCCTATGGGCAGATTGCAGTATCTGGAGATTGACATGTACGTCTGCTTTCCCATGTACTTCAAACAACCCAGACCTGGTTTTCTGGACCACTTCCCACCGAACCTGTAAGCACTTGTGCTATGTCACTGTATCAGTATGGTTAAACACTATCTCGTCGCTGTGCTGCAAACTGCAAAGACAAAGCTACTGCATCTACAATATATCGAGGTCAGGCTTGCCGAACCATACTTGCACGCTTCGACAAGTCTGCAACGCTGGATTATACTCGATAAAAATCCTGCAGACGACTCTGTCATCGAGCTGTCATTTCGAAACGAGGAGGCCGAAAGACTGCTCTAGGAGGGACAAACAGTAGAGTACGCGTAAGGTCCTCGCGGTAACAAGATACCGGTGCTTCTCTAACCATCATTCTCGATTTCTCTTATAACTATTTACAAACCCCCTGCTCCTGTCCGGCTATCACCAAATCATAACACAAACCTGTATAGTGACAACTTTCGAGATCTCTGGCTGTAAAAGCGTTCCCGCCCTATCCTACTTACTTGATTGACGGACACGAAGAATTGTTTTCGCCACGAAGCTGTTTGCCCCCCTAATCTATCTTCCTTGGAAACTGAAGGTCTCGTCTGTTTTGTTTCCCCATGATCAGTTCTTGAATGAGACTCACGCTGGCGCCTGTCTCATGCTTGGAAAATCTCGTATCTGTACGGAACGTCCTCGTTTCTAGACAAACTATCTGACAGTAGCCATGATATCACCTCCACGTTATCTCTTGCAAGCTCGACAAGCACAAAAAAACCACATTGGCCTTCGACTTCGAAGCTCTCTACCCGTATTCCACGCAAGATGACCTCTTTCTCGATTCTTACGCGTCACCAACCCAAGAACGGCCCACACTAGCGGTCTGGATGTTGACCACTCTGCACACTCGATGCCGTGTTGCTTGCAGCTCCTCATAACCATATCATCTTCTAATGAAATGTTGGGCACAACCACAATTGTGACCCTCTCTCAATCAACACATGGCTGGCAACACGAATGTCAAATTCTCTTCACGTCCTGGTGGCATGCCGCCCAAAACATTCTTTTCGCTTTCTGAAAATTCGATGCCAGTCAATGCTAACTCCCCGAACTTCGTCTTTCTTTATCTGATCTGGTGAAATGGCGATAGCTGAATCTCCATTTGTTCTAATGCCGACGGAAAGTTCAAGAAACCTATGATAGGATGATGGGGGTACATACTATAGAGTGAGTTGTGTATCGTCAAATATGTGTTGTGGAGTTGTCTCCAGGCTCAAAATTGCAACGACTGAGCTCTGGGTTGATCGTCAAAGAAGGCTTGAAGGCAGGTTCTCTGTACGTGGTATCAGCGCTGTTTCTAAGTCTCAAATCCCTCGAGATTATCTGATGTAGAGGTTTACTGTTTCCTCCGGATCCAGACCATGCCGGATTGTGTTGGTGAGGAACGCTCATCCAAAAAGGCAAATACAAACCACAATGTCGATGCAAGCAGTAGAAGTATCATGTGTTGGCAGCCTTGGGATCACTGGCATTAAGACTAAAGGAGACTTGATTGTACGTCTCTTCTTTGAATAATGATATACTATCATCATCGTCTTGCTTTTGTATATTCAATGGTGAAAGAAGAGTCAGGGGGTTGCGCTCCTTCATGTGCGGAAAAGTTCCGAAGTGATCGCGGCGCATCCCTTGACCAAATCCACCACGGTTTCAAAACTGCTCTCGCTACACATCCATGGCAGAGGTCCTTGAAATGCTTCACCTTGCTGATCCGTCTCACCAGCCCATATATTCATAGCCCGATGTTGCTTGCCGACTCGACTGCAGGTTCTGAAGTTCAGCAAGCGAACACCGAGATCTTTCGCCGTTGCATCCTCAACGTCCCATCCCGTCATACTGTCCTCCAGAACAACATAGCCCGTTATTGATCTGTCATACCATGCTTGAGAACATGATTCGTGCCTGATAGTAGCGTACTGGGTGTATTGGGACCTTTACCCCATCAATGCGATCTCCAACTCTAAAAGATATATATTTCTTTGCTGCAAAGCCGTTGCGCCTGGCTTGCACTACTCCTAAACATAACGTCCGGCCCCTGTGATACTAACTTGGTATAGCCGAACAAAGGAGGTCTGCAGGGCCAATATATACTGACCTTCGCAGCCTCGTATCTGATGTAAATCTTTTCCGCCTCTCAAGTCTTTAACACACTATCGGCATGGATTTCTCATCCACGCGACATGGCGATGATGTGCCGGAGGATTCGCACTTGCTTGGGGAACATGAGAAAGAGTCAAGACACACAATTGTCGAGTTGACACAATCATGGAACCGCTTGAGTTTGCAGTCGCCGCAACTCCTACAAGGTTGGACATTCCGAAGCATCTTGTTTTTCTTCGTACCATCATTCATTCAGAGCTATCTATACCCTAGCTCGAAGATCTCAAAACAACACCCGACGGCTTTCCTCGATGGAATGCGTGGTCTTGCCGCTCTTCTGGTCTTCGTTTACCACTTCTGCGGTTGCACGTACGACGTCCTCTCCGCATACGGTCATGAAGGAAAACACCATGATATCCTCCGTCTTCCTTTCATCCGTTTCTTCTACTCTGGTCCTGCCATGGTTTCCATCTTCTACGTCGTCTCCGGCTACGCGCTATCCTACAAGCCCGTCAAACTTATGAGATCAAAGAGCTGGCCAGAGTTGATGCGAACGATCGCCTCATCCATCTTCCGCCGTGCCATTCGTCTTTACCTTCCTTGCATCATATCTACTCTTATGATTGTTCTGCTAGTCCGCATGGATGCCTACAATTGGGGCCGTGACTTTGCCACTAACAACAAACATTTCAACACCCATCACGTTTCACGTACAAAACGTTTCGATACAATGAGCCAACAACTCCATGAATGGGCCAAGGAAATGTGGATTTTCATCCATCCCTTCAGTTTCGGTACCAAAGACACGGATATCAAACTCGATGGTCATCTCTGGACCATACCAATGGAATTTCGTTCGTCACTTGTGTTGTATCTCACTCAAGCCGGTCTTGCTTACCTGAAGCCCTTGATTCGCATCTCTGTCCTCATTACACTGATCATTTGGGTCACATTCAAGGATCGATGGGAGTTGATTCTCTTCTACGCCGGTTTTCTTCTCGCCGAACTTGGTGCTCGACGAGTTGCCGCCTTAGCATCTAGCGGTATCCTGACCGGCAACACATCAGCAGCATCTTCGCGGCGCCGCCTCTGGAATGCTGTCTACATCTCTGCTTTCCTAGTTGGAATGTACCTATGCGCGCAACCAGTCTTTGGATTCGAAGAATCACCCGGCTGGAAGACTTTAGGGTCTCTTACTCCGTCGTTCGTGGAGTACAAACATCGTTACTGGCCAGGCTGGGGCGCTATCCTTATGGTCTGGGCGACTTCTAATATGGTCTCCCTACAAAAAATCTTCACCAACAGCCCTGTGCAATATCTCGGCAAAATCTCCTTTTCATTGTACATCATGCATGGACCTGTCACCCATAGCATTGGATACGCGGTGATGAATCTCTTCTACGGTACATTCGGATGGGAGACTGCGTTTTCGAAAGCTGCAGGTTTCGGGGCTGCCGGAGCGTTTACACTCGTGTTCACAATCTGGTCTGCAGACATGTTCATGCGGGCCGTCGATACACCTTCAGTCAAGTTTGCCAAGTGGCTGGAAGAAAAGTGTACTGTTTCTTTGTCATCGTAATGACTTTTTATATCCTTTGTAAATTCTAATCTTCATGCTAAAGAGCGTGTTCAGAGACAGTTAAGAAGAAAAAGTGGATAGATGTTGACATCGACAAGTCATGTCAAGCAAGTCAAGTAATTCTTCTCAAGTCGGTCAAAGTGATGTCTATGAAGGTTGTTGAGCTTGTCGGCTTCGTGAAGAACCCATGGCCACCACGAGTCGACCACAACTCTGTTCCACCTTGACCGACACGATAACGAGTGTTCAGCTCGAGAACTTGCTCCTCCGTCGACCACGCTCGTCAAGTTGACGCAAATTGGCCTGCTTTCCTCTCCTGCTGTCTGTGTCGAGGTTTTTCACGGTAGTCGATAGAGACCTTCTTATCATCAGAAGGACGGAAGTCATACGTTGGTACGCTCATTTGACCTTCAGTGTGTTCGAAGGACTTCGTCTGGGACAGACTCACTCTTTGATACAGATCATCATCTATCATGTGCCAAATGATGGCACGATGATTGAGATTACACCATCGAGCACATGTCTGAAGCTGACATAAAGTCCACTCATCTCAACCAAGGAGACTTCTGATTTTGTACTGGATGCTGAGGCTACTCACGATGTTCGAAAATCGAGTAGTTAGCACGACATGAGAAGTCTTTCCAAAAAGATGAGCAACACAATCTTCCAATCCAATTTCCCGCCAATATACCACCACCTTGAAAGAAGTGGTCAAGCGGCCTCGATTGAACATATTTTATGACGTGCCAAAAAAAAAAAAATTGTCTTTCTCTACCGGGTGTTGACATTTTCCTCGAAAATTGTGGCGACCCTGTCATACATTTTAGTAAGGACTAGATCTTGGATGACGGACTACCACAAGGGGCGAGGACTATCGCTCGAGCTCTGAACGGCGAGTCGAGGACGACTAGACGGTCGATATGCAGCCACTACTCTTTTCGAGCTGTGGCAGGAAAAGAAAAACTCTCTCGGTCCTGTAAACATCATGGTGCGGTTGAAAGGAGACCCAGCAACTCGACTCTCCTACTCCCTATCTGATGACAATGCACAGGATATCAAAGTCAGTTCTGGAGAGGCTTAAGACCAGGCTTTCAGTTATTGACCTGCCTTTTAACCATCCTCCTGCCAGTACACACAGTACATCAGACGCTCACGATCTGGTGGTCGTGCAAGTGCAATGGTTATCACTTCTTCACATAGTAATCGATTGACAAGGATCACAAGACATGTCAGAAAGATATTGATGAGAATGAGCGGATCGTCAATCTATATGGTTTCCGGTCAATACCGTCACCTGATCATGTTGTAGGAGAGAGAAGAAGATCCCTATCGACAGAAAAGGTGGGAAAGGACCCCGTTACCTCACTTTACATTTCCTTCAAGAAGTCTAATTTGTGGGAAAAGGGTCGGGTCTGTAGCTCCTCAGGGCAAAAGGCAAGGGGTTGCGAAATGTGAAACGAGACATGTCAAGGTTTTCATGCTTGATGCTTACTTGCTGCCTGTCAATACCTGTCATGTCTATTCGCCTGTCTATCAATTGCAGATCGATCGATCATCCATCTATTGCCTGACATATTATCTATGCCTACCAACTCTTTGAGCCTGATGCGTGACATTTCATCTGGCCTGACATTCCAATCACATCAACCTCTTACCATATACTCTCACCTGCACCTCACTCTCACTCTCACTCCCTCGCCAAACCAGTGACCGGGATATGAAAGACCAACTGGTCCAGGGATGTATGTTATGAACATTAGAAATGGAAAAGACAGACAAAATAAGACAAACCGTCTCGAAACAATACCCCTTGCCTAATAGATACGAAGACGCATATATCCATGTCCATGCAAGACCAGTTGAGAAAGAGAAAAAAAAACAGCAGAACAGAGAAACAAGCATTTGACATGCAAAATGGTTACATGCAAGGAGAACCGCAAAAGGGCAGTGCGTTTGGATCTAGATTCTGTGACCAAAAAAAAAGAGCCAGACTGTTAGGCTCCTCCCAACAAACAAGGGAGATGCATGAGGATGAAGAGAAATATGCAGAACCTTGCATGATGCAGTGTCTTTTTGACACCTTTCGCCAGTCACAAGACAAGAGAAGAAAAAAAGCAGGGTATGATGATGCTTGTTGGAAAAAAGATCTCACGTAATGTGGATATCAAAGAAGACCATACACACCGTAGAAGACAGAGAGAAAGACCGAAAGAAAAGCCTCCTTGTATCAGAACAACGATAACAACCAACATAGCCAGCATACACTCCAAGAAAATGCCCTTTTATTGAGAAAAAAAAAACGCCGGCCTCTTCCGAGTTGCATGTGTGTATATCCGTGTAAAACTCGCTCCCTCCCACTCCCAGACGCTCGACGTGTAAGATGTAAAAGTCTTTCTAATTTTGTGTTTAGTCGTAATTCTTGTTCCTGGGGCTTGGTATTCATCTATTCGCCAATGTGACGCTCGCTTTCCGGTTTCCATGATCCTAATGAGTCACAAAGTCAGTTATACCATCCTCGAAAGGCATTACTGAAAAGGGAGGAGTGCCAACCTTCAAAATTATGCTTGACAAAGGCCATTGGGTCATCATCCTCACCAGCACCCATCTGCTGCACACCAGGACTAAAACTGGTAATGGGCAAAACAACCACATCGCCAACCTTCTTTGCTTGCTTCATGCCGGTGAACTGCTCCCAGGAGATGTTTCCTTTACTCGTGCTCATGTCGAAGAACTCCGGGTCATTGAAGTATTTGAAGACTGCATCTGTCCAGATTGCAGGACCTGTGAATTCTACGATGGAATCAATGGAGGATTTTGAGAGTTTGCCGGCCTGCTTGCGTGCCAGTGTTTCTTGTGTGATTGTGGCTACCAAGTCGCGGAGGATTGGGTGACCAGGTTTGGACTGGATGGTCCATTGGCAGAATTGAATGCGACGTGAGTACCAATCGTGCCAGTCTGGGCGATCTGGGTCGGCTTCGATACCAATGACCATGCCGTAGCTTGTGCGAGGGACTTCTGAAGGCACCCATTCGGTTGCGCTTTTCAGAGCTCTGGTGTCAATGTCCGAGTAGATTCCTCCTCTTGCCAACAGAATCAGGTAGCGGAAGAAGTCGGCTTTGAGGACGGGAACGGGCATGGCGTTGTAGGCAGCGACGACATCGGGGACGGCGGCGTAGAGATGACGGATCAAGTGGACGGCAACGTCGTCGGTGATGACTTCGTGGACGAACGTTGGGTGCAGTTCTGTCCATGCTGCTTCTCCTTGTCGGAAGTCTTGATCGAATTCACCAGATGCGGGAGTGACTTTCCATGTCTGCCAAATGTATGCTGGGAACTTGGATTCGGTGTCATACGGGAACTGGTAGGCGAGTTGCTGGCGCAGAGGCATGGATTCCAAGTCCTGCAGGGATATTTGAGGACGCTCCTTCTTGTAGCTTGGGGGTTTGGCCAGCTCATCAGCTACCGAAGCTTTGTCGGCTGATTCTGACGACGGCGGTATTGATTTGGCGGCATCGGTGGCTTCATCTTCTGTGGTGGGCGGCGGTGTGTCGACAATCTTGCGGTTGTCACTGTACGAGCCTGTCGGTCTGGGCGAGTTGACGACCAGCTCTGACCGCGGTGGTGTTGTTGATTGTGAATTCTTGAGGAAGAGGAAAAATGTCAAGACGACGACGGCCGTCAGAATGGCCCGCTTGAATGTAAACATGGATGGCTTTTGTTGTGCGTCTCGTATTACAGTCGTGATCGGGCAATCAACTCTTGAATCGTGACTTTGATGCTCGCGCAATGATTGATTGATTGTTTGCTTGTTGAGCAAGAGCGAGTGCGATGGAAGCTGTGTAGTAGGCAAGAATTGATGGACAATTGGTGATGATGATGATGATGATGATGATGATGCTTGCCTGAAAGCCAAAAAGAAAGAATCAAGAACAGAAAGCAACGCGGGACAAATGTCGTATACCACCTCGCATGTATAGAGAATTGGAGGTAGGTAGAGTTGTAGACTAGACGAGATGTACGAGAGAGGCGGCAGGGCTCGGTGATATGTAGTGTACTCGTACTAGTCTTCCACCCTGCACTCGGATGATATGGTTGAGGGAGAAAATGGCTTGCCCAGGGTTTGCGACAAGAAAGCGGGCCACTCGACTTGAATATGGAATATAATGGATACGGAGCTGCAGCAAGCACAGGGACTCTTTGGACAGGGAGTCGTGGCCAAGTGGGGATTTCTGTTCTGACTATCATCTTGCCTTGGTCGTCTTGATCCGCCAGAGTGGATCACACCCGTTACCTGGACGCTGCTCTGTAGCCAACGACGCGACCACCACCGGCGGGCCTCGTCTCCCTGCTTCATGCTTACTACCTTACCTGCTTTGCTTCGGCTTTTTTTCAACCAATCGAAAGCATGCACCTCTTTTTCTCATTCCGTGCATAGACAGATATCCGGCATTCACAAGTAGAGAAACCGTGGTGTCCTCTACCAAGACCAGTCGCTCGCGATTTATTATCCAGATGCCGTCGAGAAACTCTATCAGACAAAAAAAGCCACGCACGCTTCTGAAACGCTCTGATAACCAGTACAAGCTTCGAAACAAGAAGGAACGCGTCATAGCCCTGACGATTACTGGCGCTTGATTTTATCCCACGTATCTTCCCTTCCCCACCAGCAGCAGCAGCAGCACCAAAATCTCCAACGAGGCAACCACAACGACGGTGATGATCCATTATATTAATATTATTGCCATGCGCAAATCAATACTTGAATTCGGCATCTATCACGCCTATCCACGACCGTCTCTCTCTACCCCTGTCTCATCTGTGACTGTTAAAACGTCAACGGCTGCTCGCATCACGCATACAGAGAGTAGGTACTCCGTACTCCTGTATTGCACCATGCATCCTCGTCTCCCGCACCCCGTGTCAATCTACCACTCACATGCCCTCCAACACGAATCAAGCCTGCACTTCCTATCCATGTCACATGCAAATATCAAAACTCTTTATTTACCCGAAGCCGCATCATGTAAGCACCGTAAGCAAGAGAGCCTCTACAAGGCTCGAAAAAGTGTAAAAAAGACGTATAACTCCCGCTTTCTCTTTCCCCCCTTTCTGCCGATCGTTTTCCCAGTGATAAAACAAGGATCTACCCTCTTTGACTCGCAGGCAAGAGAGATATGATATCCGAAGAAGATGGGAAGCCACGATAAGCCACGAATAAGCCATGGACAAGCCCAACCGCAGGGGAACCCGGCTAGGGCAAAGACCGACCACACATAACTACGGGGGTAAAGGCCGCGTCGGATTGAGAGCAGCAACGCGACCGCATCAAGGTCGCCAACACTTTTTGCGTGCAACTCGTGATGATGTCGACGACAGTTGAGCCTTTTGCCTTGCCTTACTGCTTCACATGCTCGGAGTACACTGTACAACGGCTCGTGTTTTTGCTTTCAACGTCCTCCGAATATGTTTACCTACATACCTATCTTTAGTATCCTTAAAAGTCACTTTGTCTTAATCGTGACCAACATCTTACTCGACATGGCATACAAACATCCAATGTCCTTGCTTCTCACGTTTATCGAAAGTATATCTTTCGCAGAAAGTCCGAAGATCGCTTTACCTTTATTCACGTGTCTCAAAAGATCCATAATCCTGGACATCAATCCCACTCAACAGAAATGAACACAAGTCACAGAAACCCACTTCGTGCATCACGTCCTTGTCCCATCCCCCAAACCATGCCAGCCGAGAAGACTAAAACCTTCTACATATGCTGAATCAGACTGCATACAGAACAAGAACCGTTTACGCATATGTCGTTCACGTTCGTCGTTTCATTCACAATCTTCCTCGCATATAGCACCAAAACGTCCCAAAACGTGCCTACATCTGAAGCAATTCTCCCTTTTTTCTTCGTTCAACTGTCACTGCGGTTTGAACTTCTTTTCCATAACAGTCTCGACATACATAATCTTTCAACGTCTTGCCTTCTCCCCTCCCATCGTAAAGGCAAAAAAAAAAACAAAAAACAAAAAACAAAAACAAAACAGATAGAACACAATCTTTGGCTATCTGTAAGCAATAATCAAACGGACTCATCTTCATCCATAGAACATAAATCATTATTATTGTTCAGATGTGTCTAAGATACAAAAGGCAAAGAAGATATCCGAAGATTTGAACTGTTTTCCATTGGTGACTCGGCTCCTCTCTGTCTCCTCCCCCCCCCATCGTTCTACACTACGGACTTTTTTTTCTTTTTTTTTTTTTGAACATCTCGCCATCTTGCATAACAGAACAAGGGGGTTTTTCAATTCCCCCAAAATCTCTTAGGAACTGTATCGGCCATCGTTCTCCACACGATGACTCTTTTACCAAGTAATGAAATCAGGGTAATTGGTCGTGGAGCAATAATGAAACCACCAAAGCCCAAGAGAAAGAATAATGGTCTCCACTACAACCTTCGCTTCAAGGCCGTAAATGCATGCATAGCTTGTGCATGATACAAAGTACACAACTATATGAAGCGAAAGCCCTTTTCTTCAATTTTTTTTTCCATTTTCCCTTTTTCGGTCAGTTCTTCGCGCATATAAAAACATTCCTTCTATGCCATACAACAATGTAGCAAGGAAACAAGATATGTAGCTTCCTCCGAGAACCTCTACTCGTCTCTTCGTCCTCCTTCGATTTCATGAATGGATATCATGACATACACACATACAGGTAAGAAGAAACAATAATAAAAAATTGTATTTTGTTCAAGAAAAAAAAAGAAGGTTGCAAAAGGAAGGAAGATAGTAAAAAAAGGTTATAACAACATCATGACAAAGTTTGGCTTTTTCTTTCTTTCGATTTTGGTTTTTTCTCTCCTCTCAACTTTCTCTTTCCACATGCAATATCGTGAAATCCTCTCTTCCAAGGTTCTTCTCCTTCCTTCTCCCTCCGTCTATTGCTTGGGTGATTGCGGTCGCCCCCAGAAATCCAGACTTGCTATGACATCTTCTCCTAATTCGTCTTCGTATGCATATAGAATCTGTCATGAGAA
This sequence comes from Dothideomycetes sp. NU30, assembly GCA_026013035.2. Taxonomy (NCBI): domain Eukaryota; kingdom Fungi; phylum Ascomycota; class Dothideomycetes; species Dothideomycetes sp. NU30. Next base: position 1,732,370 of record BSBH01000001.1, on the reverse strand, counting down.
AAATCAAAGGTCAGTATATCTGTAAACAGTGAAAATCACATGTAACGCTCAAGCAAAAACTCACCTCTCTCGAACTCGAATGTAAGAAACGGATATTCTTCGCCGTCAAAATGCAAACAAGACCTCCAGTCTCCGTCAATCGCACCTCAATAAACTCTTGTTCGAACGCGAGAATGTACTTGTCTCCCCACGTTGCGAACGCCGTCGGGGCGCCTTCCCAGATGATCTTCCAGTCGTTGCGAGCTCTCCATCCGTTCTTGTTCACAAAGAAGGAGAAGTCGGTGTAACACAATAGGAATTCTGACGGAGTTCGCTCGATGTAGATGGGTTTAACGTTTTCTCTGCGCACCACAAAGTCGAGTGATGTATCCGCTTGGTCGAGCAGTGATTGCGTCTCGAGCGTTTCGAGCGACACAATCTCGAAGCCCTTGGCGCCGCCGACACAGAGTTTTGAACGTAGGAAATGGATGCTGTTGGACTCCATGGGAATGTAGAACTCCTTGAAGGGACGTAGGACTTCTTGACCACCTGCGAGCATCTTGGCGAGACCTGACTTCTTCTTGCCTTTGGCCATGGCGTCCATCGGTTCGTAGACCTTGACTGTACTGGAAAGAGATGATGACTTGACGCAGCAGACGAGAAGTTGACTGTTGCACATGCCGGCGTTGAAGTAATTGGCGTGACAAATCTTGCGGCCACGTTTAGAAGTGACGGGTTGATTGTCCTCAGGATCCAAGGCGTCGAGAGGATATGAATACATGACTTTGTCGGCGAGAACGAGAAGAATTTGATGTTGCTCGAGAACGTCAATCTGCGAGACCAACTTGCAGTCGAGCATACGTCTTGGCTTGTGGGAGGCGTCCTTTGGCTTGCGATCTGCAACAAAGACACCGACATCTGTACCCAGCACCAGTTTGCGACCTCCATCAATAGGTACGCAACAGTTGACACGATTGCTCGACGTGAAGAAACCTTGGTTGATGTTGGTCTTGCTGAAAATGTTGCTGCGCTCGCGAAGTTTCTCTTGCTGGGCATGAATATTTTCCATCCACTTTTCCTTTTGAATCTGCGTAGAGCAGTACAGAGTCAGCTCGTAGCCGCCCTTGCCCAGTCGCTTGAAGGTCAGTGGGTGACCTTCTTCTTTCCTCGTTGCTGAGCTGGTGATGGTTCTCGCACCAGGTATCATGCTCGAAGAAGGTCTCTTGACAATGCCTAGTCGCGGTAATACTTCTTCCATCTGAGTAATGACAAGCAATTCCAGCGGTATAGGTTTGCGGTAGACCTTTTGCTCTTCGCGTTTGTTGACAGTTTTCTGCCTTACAAGCAAGACTGCATGATCGAACAGATATGCCTGGATGTCAGTAATTTCGGCGCTTGCAGACTTCTTAAGTGAACCCTTGAAGACGAGTTGACGGTTCTCTTCCGTCAATTTCAGATCCTGGTAAGGCACGTTGGTCCATTTGAGGTTTTGGTTCAACTGTGCGAGTTGTTGAATATTCTCTGCCTTTCCAGACTCCTCGTTGACTCTTGTTAGGACACTCTTAATCATGGCGATAGCGCGGGGTACGTCCTCTCTGTCTGGATTGTCGTCTTTTGCTTTTTTGAATACGTTGTCCAGGAGCAAGGGATATCTTGCCAAACGTGTGGTGGGCTTGGTCAGGTAGCCGTTGAGCTCCAGCTTCCTCGATTCCTTTAGACGTTCTGTCTCTTCGACGAATCTGGCAAAAGCAGGATTGCTTGATTTTTCCTTTTCAAACTCAAACTTACCAAACAATTGGTTGGCACCATATTTGATGAAGGGAGTGAACTGAGGTATGTACTCGAGGAAAATGTCACCAACATTTCGTACCACGGGATTTTGCTGCTGTCGTCGAGTAAGAGCACTAGCCAGTCTAACGTTGACAGCATGAACTTCTTGACAATTTGAGAAGACGGTCCTAATGAATTTTTCACGTCGATGTTCCGGAATAGGCGAGATGTTGGGATTCCGTAGAGGCTTGATCCAGAAGTCACGCAGATATTCAAGATCCTTGACAAAGTCACGTTCGGTGTACATGATCTCGGCAATGACTTCTTGGCGACCCTTTTCCTTTTCGTCAATACTCTCGGCAACCTCTTTGGAAACTGTGTTGATCCATAGTCTTTGCTCGGCTTCCGGCTCATCCTTCAAACTGGCGTGCGAACTCTCTCGTTTCAGACCGGGTTGGATCTTCATGTTCAAACGTTGCTGCTGTTCGAGACGCCGCGGGCATGCAATGGAATAACAAAGATGGTCTCTGGTGCAAGTTGGCGAGTAACATTCTGTCAGCAAGGTGAAAACGCCATTCACTTCCGGAGGCTCCTCGACAATGGCTTCCTTGAATTGATACATTTCGTTAGGCGAGTCACGCAGCCTATGGGCATATGCGACTTCGTGGAAAAACTTCTGTGCGTCCAAAGAACGGCCAAGGAGCAAGGCCAGATTTCTGTCCGAGGTACGGATGATGTAGGCAATCAATTCAACGGCATCATGACCAGTAAAAGCATTCTTGTAAACCAGTCCATCTTTTTCCTTTTCCGTCATCGGTATGCGATCGAAGAAGGCGGCAGCGACTTTGGAGAGAAGGGCACCGTAGACGAGGGAAGGTCGCTTCTGTGCAATCATCTGTCCACCAGCAACGTTGCTATTGGAGCGAGTGGAAGAAGCAGTCATAGAAGGACGGGGCGATGGGGCGGCACCACCAACAGTGGTTTCGGAGTACTCGGAGGGGTTCAATATGGTCGAAGCCATGGACATGGTGCGAGATTGAATACTGCCTTGGCTAGGGTTTCTCTGCTTTCCTGCCATCATCACATCTGGCGTGGTGACTTCAGAGTCGGTACGCTTGCGGTTGGGAATGACGCGGCCGCTCATTGTCTGCGAATAGTCGTGGTCGCGAGAGTAGGAAGACATGGACATTGTACGTTCGTCAGCTGGGCGATCGGGTACAACCCTTCCCTGTGCCGTAGTCCTCCCCAAGTGGTTGCTCATATAAGGCTGCTGGCGGAAAGCATGTGCGGAGGCGACATTGTAGCTGCTCTGACTCTGTTGCATAGGGAAGGTGGGACGTGTGGTCGAAGCCATGGACTGCGACCGATAGGCATCCGAGTTCAGCGCGGGGCCTGGCGGGCCACCGGGGGGGCCACCAGGGCCAGGCGGTCCAGAAGTGTATGAGCGGTTGTAGTGTTGCGAGGGCGGAGGACCTCGCGGGTCGAGACGCTGGGGAGCGCCGTAGGGGCGGCGGTCTGGACGGAGAGGCTGCGGCAGGTATTGCGGCTGGGGCTGGGGTTGGCGATTGGGTTGCGGCGAAGGAGGATACTGCTGGGAGTGGTAATCGCCGTTTTGCAAAGATGGCTGACCATATGAGTTGTGATGTGGGTTGGGTGGTCTGCCGGCCTGAGGAGGATAGGCGCGCATGGGTGGTGCTCGTTGCATGTAGTCGGAGACCTGCGAGGACATGGTGGCGGCGCGCTCGGGCGGAGGGCGCTGGGGCTGGGAGAGCATGGTCTGGGAGCGACCTTGGGGAGGAGCGGCGCCAAAGATGTTGCTGTAGGCAGCCTCGCGCTGCTGGGACGAGGAGCGGCCCGGAGGAGCAGAATACTGTGCCATTGCGAGACGCGGATTTTAGCTGCTGCTACAAGACATCCGAAGAAAGGGAGCCAGTGGCCTACCGACCCGGAGAAACTAGTCCTGTCGGGTGGGGGTTGGAGAGGCCAGGAAGTAGGCGGCAGAAGTAGATGGAAGTCGCAAGAGCAGATGGTCTAATGGTGGTAGGGTGCAATGGCCAGACAGACAGGCAGTGCCAGACTCAAGCAGAGACTGGGGTTGAGTAGGTTGATTGGGATGGATTGACGGCGGGGAGGTGCGTGTGGAGGAAGTGAAGGAATAGAGCGAGGCGAGGCGAGGCGAGGCGAGGATAGGCAAGTAGAGGGCGGAGAGTGATTGTGTCGCAGGTGCAATCACTCAAGAAAGAATGCAGAAGATCACGACAGACAGGCAGGCAGACAGAGCGTGTTTCCGAAGGGCGGTCAAAGCCTGGCTCTGTCTCTATTTCCTCCAGAAAGCAAGCGTGTGTGAGGAAGGAAGTGTTGGCGTATGGATGGTCCGGTATTGCTTGTCTTGGGTGCCGTCTGCTGCTCGCTGGTGGCTACTGCCTCCGCTGGGACTTGGCGGCGAGGACGCTCCAACTTGTGACTGCGACTTGCTGCTTCTCAATGCGTTTGATGATACGGTACCAATCAACTTGTGCTGCTTCACTTATGAGCCTGGAAAACCAAAGACACACTGCTGCCCAGGTAGATTCATGACACACAATTCTTTGGTAGATCTTGCAGGATATCTGGCTCGCTATGGCTCTTCTACACCACGTCTTTCATCAATGATAATTAGGCCCAGATGCCAAAAGTAACGCAGTCACGTGACACAGTTTGTCTGTACTTGTTGGCCTCGTACTTCCCTGGTGGAGGAGGCCGGCCAAGGGCTTTCGTTTCAGGCGGCTGGTGCATCATCGCCGAAAGACCGACGACGCCGCCTTGAGTGCCAACATTGAAGACCTGCTACACTATCACCAAAAGGCCGTCCTCAACTACTTGTCCAACTCCTGCCAACCTCTGCAGCTCTTGTCGCTTGCTTGTACCACGTGGCTTGCTATATACCCGAAAGACTCAAGACTCGAAGACACAACACACCGCCACCATGTCTGGCTCAGAGTACGCCCCGGCCTTTGCGCCTTTCTTTGGCATGGTTCGTATGCCCCATATCATATCATACCATGTTGTATCGACTAGCTTGCTGTATCTTGGACTGACATGAGCTCTAGGCTGGCATTGCCTCTGCTGTAAGCACCCTGACTATAAGGAAAATGCTGTCTGACCCATACTAATCCCGTCTTGCGCCTGCAGATGATCTTTGGATGTACGCTCCCCTCCTTCCTTAAGGCTCCTCTCGACTTGCATACATATTCATGAGTTTTTGACCGACTGACTCTTCTTCTTTCGCACAGGTGTCGGAGCTGCATTCGGTACAGCAAAGTCTGGCATCGGTATCGCTGGTGTCGGTACTTTCAGACCTGACCTGATCATGAAGTCGCTTATCCCTGTCGTCATGTCTGGTATCATCGCCGTCTACGCCCTCGTCGTTTCCGTCTTGATCGCTGGTGATATGCGTCCCCCTCCCGGCCAACACTACAGCTTATTCAGTGGTTTCCTGCACTTAGCCTGCGGTCTGTCCGTCGGTCTGACTGGTCTCGCTGCCGGATATGCTATTGGAATAGTCGGAGACATGGTACACTCACACCTCCACACCGTGTCCTACCCTGGACCTGTGCTGATTAGCTCTCCTAGGGTGTCCGCTCATACATGCAACAATCCCGAATCTTTGTCGGCATGGTTCTGATTCTCATTTTCGGCGAAGTCTTGGGTCTATACGGGTATGCTAAGCCACGACATGTACGCGTATTGTCTTCTCGCCTAACATAGCACAGTCTGATTGTCGCACTTATCCTCAACACCAAGAGCAGAGGTTAGATGCCGTCATCTACTCGTCAACCCACCATCTTCTCATCATCACATACATCCCCTCGCATTGTAACAAATACCCGCAATCACAAATCATCATTCGAAATACCGTCAATAGAAGAAGGTCGTCATAATAGAACTGCTTGATATGCAGCATGAAAGAAAGAGAACAAAGTCTAAAAATCCTGAATGCCAGTCTCGCCCGTCCTGTCACCCTCTCCCACAAATTCTGCCTCTTCATCGGCAAAGTAGTCGTTTTCACGCTTCTGTCTTTCCCAGTCCCAATCATCGTAGCTATCATCCTCGTCCACGGCTTTGTAGTCAAAGTCTTGATCTTCTCCGCGAAGAAATCTCTGTTCCAAGACCTCTCGCCACTTGACTTTGCCCTCGTCCTTAGTCTTTGGCCTGTCTTCCTCGTCTTGTTCGACACCCACAATGGCGCCTGCTGCATCTCTCTTGTATACCAATGGACTGTTGGGGTCCGGGTGGTTCAAAGCCTCTACCTTTGCTTCTGAGCGCATGATATCTGCCTCCAGCATACCCGAATAGCCCTTTTTGCGGCCATCTGCCTCGCGTTCCGCCGCGTTCTGAAAGCGTCTTATCATGCGATCGTACAAGAGGGGATCTGTAGTAGTAGAAAAAATGGTTGGCCAAAGGAGCGAAATCATGTCGTATACACATCACGCGTTCATGCACCTGCAAGTTCTAGGCCGGGCGAGTCAAAGTATTCCGGATGTCGCAACAGATATTGTCGTCTTCGGGTCTTGATTTGGATACGAGCAGTGCGCGCTGCATCGCTTTCTTGGCCGCCATCATCTGACGAGGAAGATGCGACCGTGGGGAAGTGTGGCATTGTCTGTGTGTGTTTGTGTGTGTGTATCTGCCTGTCTGTATATCAATCCGCCTGATGATGGTTGGTTGGCTTGTGTTCGTACGTAGGATGGCGACGGCGGCGTTTCACTATCGGATGAAGATCAAGCCGAGGCAGCTGAGAGTTACTGATTACTTACTGTAAGCAGCAAGAAGCTTGGCTTTTTGTGAGCCACGCGGACCCTGGGAAGTCCGGCCATCTCACCGTTCGCAAATAGGCGCAAGGCAGCAGTTTGACGAGGGGAGCCAATCCAACCCACCTTTGTCTTTTCTAAATGTCTGCCTGCTCTCTATGCAACGTTGAATTTTAGAAAAATACCATCTCCTTCTTGCAAACCCTTTCTCGACATGGGGTTTGCTGCATGACACCCGAAGGAATCAAAAATCATGGCATCGCTACGATATAATCATCATAACCTTACACATCTCTACAACGACACCAAGCAAAAGGCCTTGATAAATGCCGACAAGACAGTACCTAATCCAGCATCCACCAATCTTCACAGAAAATTACACGCCCAAAAAGATCGTCTTGTCACTTGGGGTCTAGAATGGAGGGAAGAGACAAATGATAGCATCGACGAGGCAGTCGGACGGGCTGGTCTGACCGAGACTGTGACAAGCGTGCTGGGAAACATCAAAGAAGTACTTGACCAGGCTGATCGACTACAATCTCGCCCTCTCACTTCCGACAAGGCTGCACGCGACCAAGATCGCTATCAGGATCTCCTTCGCGACTTTACCTCCTCAGTCGACGTGCTCTATGACCTTTCTGCCTCGAGAAGAGCCATAGCTCGTGGTACCCATCCAACGTTTAGCAACTATTCACAGGAGATTGCAAAGCATGGATTTCACTCTGGGAAGGCTCCCTTTGATGCTGCGAGCTTCGCTTCGTCAGAGTTGACCTTGGTAAATCAGCAATTCGCAAGACCACCTCTATCTCCCTACGCCGGACTGCCAGCAAGCATTAATCCGAAGGCTCTGCTCCTGCCAGCAGAGGCTCCACCCCCGTATGAGAACCTTGGTATACCTATGACAAGTCGCATGATGGCCCGAATGAGCAAGTCCATGGCGCCAGAAAGCGTTCGGAAAGTGTTCAACGATGTTACTGACGAGTATGTGTCTGTACTGGTCGAGTTTTCTAATTTCGATACACTCTATCGCGAGACGGGAGTTTCGCCGCCGCTATCTCGTGTTGAACAATTGGCTACCACCATAAACAACGTAACATCCAACAGCTCTCTCAGATTGCTTGGATATATTGAAGATTCTGAGCAGCCTCGTATCGGACTCGTTTATGACTATCGTGGGGTCCACAATGTTCAATCGAACGAGATGCACCCCGTCACGTTATTGAGCCTCATTCTGAGTGCTAACAAGGCTACAAGAGCCGTGGACATATCAAACGCTACTCCATTCTTGGAAGATCGCTTTCGCATTGCATTACGCATCGTCGAAAGACTGAGAGAATTGCATGTTGACAGTTACTATCACGGTAATCTACACAGTGAAAACATCATCTTCATTCAACAAGGCCAATCATCACAACTACGGCGGAGCGAACTGCAGCGTCCCGTTGTCTCAGCTTTCGATTTGTTCTCTAGGAATAGGATCGAGTATACCGATACTCCGGCTGCTTTCAACATCACAAGGCATCCTGACGATAATGGTGGTGAAGTTGATGATACCACCGCAATCAGGTATGACCTATACAGTCTCGGGTTGATCCTGATGGAGATCGGCCTTTGGACTCCTTTGAACGACTTTTTCAAGCAAAAGTACACGCTCAAAGATTTTCAACTGAGATTGGAAAAGCTCTACATCCCAAAACTTGCTAGCAAATGCGGATCGGTCTATTTGCGTGCAGTACAAACATGTCTCCGTTATGCCGACAGCGACGAGGTTGAAAGAATTGGAATTGATTCAGTCTACGAGAGCATCATCACCAAACTTCAACGCTGTTGTTTGCTGGACGAGAACGAGTCCTTTGAGATTATGCAGATCCCTGCGGGTTTCATGCAAGATCAGAGCAATCCTGAACCTTCTGGCATACCAAAGAAGAGAACATCTATCTGGAATCTCAGAGAAAAGGCGTCTGTCGCTCCTCCTCCATCCGCAACTTCCAGCTCTATTGCTCCTCGATCTCCAATACTCTCCATGCTCAGTCTGAAGTCAGATCGGTCCAACTCTACGAGCTTGGATACTTCAAAGCAAAACTCTGCAACCCGGACGCTCTCTAACGTTCCGGCAGATCTTGGTAGTCTCCCAGCTGCAGCGCATCAGACTCGGTCTCATTCTCAGGCTCCGGCTCAGAATTCTGCTCAGACTCCTACTCCGACACCTGCTCAGACTTCTCCTCAGACTCCATCTGTTGAGGTAAAGCCACTTCCTTGCTCTTTCCGAGAATATCGTCGCAAGGTTGTCCTCATTCAATCAAGATGGCGTCAAAGAGTACATCAGAAGCTCGAGTCTCGTCGTGCTTCTCTCGAAGAATCTCGCACCCCAACACTCTCAGACCAACGCGCCGTCGCTCCAACAAATCGCTGTCGTGTCTTTCCCGTCAAACTTCCCAAGTCCATCATCGATGAATGGCACGCAGAGATTGGTCTACGCCTTTCATGCATCATCGAACGAGCTCTAAAGGGCTCCCCAGAGTCGTCCAGTATTGATCTTGTCAGCCTGGGCACCGACGCTTTTTCCGCGAAACCTACCATCATCATCACCTGCAACAGTACTGCCAGGGTTAAAGCTGCCTTGAAGAGGAAATTCCAATATGATAAATCCATGTTTGACCTCAAGGTTAGACAAGGCCGTGTGGCGTTGTCGAGAGGCAAATCCAACAAGACTTACAACGAGGGCGACGGTGGTGTCAAGCGGAGCCACTTGAGAGGGGGTGTTTGCGAAAGGTACATTTCATGACTTCTTCTTCATGCTTCCTGTTTTGAAATTTTGTTTTCTCCTTGTTCGGAATGTTCGATACCCCAATTGCTATTTTTTTTTTATTTTTTTTTTGCGCTTGCTGCGTTAACAACCACGACTCCAACGTCCTTTCTTTTCTACTTCTCGAAAACAAAGAATATTAAAATGCATCAATCTCGCTCTATTCTTAAATACTGCTTGTCCTTAGGAGGAGGCTAACCAAACCTTTCTTCCCACTATATAGTCAAACTCCAATGAACCCATTTTGGCAAGAACGTCCCATGTGCGGTGCCTCAATCGGTGCCTATCTGCCTGATCACGGCCATCTAGAACCCGTCTCCCTAGGTGGTATTGTCGAAATTGATAACAAGCAATACGGCATGAGTGTACACCACATGCTCGAACCGCCCAGCGAAGACGAGTCGGAGTCCGAAAGCTCTATCACCAGCAGGAACAACGATGACTATTCCGTCGATGAGAGCGATGCAGACACAAAACAAGGTGCACGTCGATCCAGCGCCTCGAGAAACGTCATAAGAAGGCAATCCAGTTATGCCAGCGACCTCTCCTCCATCTCATCTGCCTCATCCTCTGACAACGAAGGTGATGACACCTCATCCTACGTGTCTTCCACCTTTGAGGACGAAGAAGACGACTCCTCTGACAACGAATACGAAGATTTTGGTGACAAACCAGGTGTTTCTCCCACTTTTCAATCGAATATCGAGATTACGCAACCGGCTTTTGATGACGCTGTTGCAGAGGATTTGCATGCTGATGACGCGACGACTGAGGAGTTGGATGAGGATCATTTGACGAGTTATAGATTGGGTAAAGTGTTTGCTTCTTCCGGGCTTAGGAGGTGGCGAGAGGAAGGAAGGAGGTGGGAGGTTGATTGGATTTTGTTGGAGGTAAGGATGATTCTTCCTTTTCCATACTAACAACGGCTTTGTCTGTTTTTGTTCAGAGCTGCTCGTTCTTCTTCCATCACATGTTTTTGGGTATGCTGACAAGACCATAGCTCGATCCCCCACGTCTCCATCCCATCAACCGCATTCGCGACGGTCTCCAACATTGCCAACTCACCCGACAACAAAAACAACAATCCCCGTTCCCGAACTCCAGAGACTGGTTCCCAACATCCATCATAACATCTCCCGACCTAGGAGATCTGCAGGTCTGTTGTTTAGGTCGGACATCGGGACTGAAAACAGGAACTGTGGGTTCTGCGATGAGTTTTGTCAAGATCAGAGGCAGACGCACTTTTAGCATTTGTTGGAATGTGTTGGGCGAATTCGGAAGTGAGTTCAGTACCTCGTCCTATTTCCTCATCCTATTTCCTCATCTTCCATCTTCAAGAGAAAGAGTAACCTGACAAAATCAATAGTTGGTGGTGATTCAGGCGCTTGGATCCTCTCGAACAAAACAGGTCAAGTCCTCGGCCACGTGCTAGCCTCGCACAACGGATTAACCTATCTCTGTTCAATGGACCTGCTCTTCCAGGACATGAAGAAAACTCTTCACGCCACCGACATACGATTACCCGGTGGTGCCGTAAACTCACTACCTAACGACCAACACGAAGAAAAGGTTGAACCAATGCTCGTCGACGGCGTCGACTCAACATCCTCACCTTCCGAAACAACAAGGAGGACAGAGAACGAGAATTATGACCTAGTATACCGAGGAAAACCAGGTAATGTAGCGATCCAGATGAAGAGAAGAAGATCGAACAAAGCCAATAAGCAAGAACAAATGGACATGGCGATGGGAAGAGCAGGAGGAGCGAGCGGAGCGATGAGAAACACCAGCAGTGGTAAAGCTTCAGAAGCCAGTGTGGACGAATGCAAGACTGTGAAAGATGTTGCTGGTGAGGCCAAGAAACCGCAACAACAGCAAAGAAGTATCATGGGTTCTTGGTTCTCTGGGTCTGGTTTCGCTAGTGGCGTTACGAGCTGAACTTTCTTCCTTTGATTCTCCACGGAGAATGATGGAAGGGAATTTTCTTCAATGAGGGACTCTAGGCAAAGCAGAGGGTACTGGCATAATCTCATATAAATGCAAAAAAGCTCGAGACTGTGGAAGACGGAGACGTTTGAGAGACCTTGAACGGGCAAACCGATTTTGGGCTCTTGGTGGAGTCTTGCTTGGTAATTAAGGTGTCTTTGTGTAGTTGTGATTTCATCTTGATGGTTTTACCGTTATGGCTGCTGAGACGTTTCTCGAGTTTTGATATCTTCTCGCTCTGGATTTCTTCTTTCTTCTCCTTTTCATCTTTTTTGGGCATAAGTCTGTATATCAAATGACATCAAGCCTTTTCCATCTCTTTTTTTTTCACTTTTTTTTTCCCTCGGTTCAGTGTTTGGCCACAACGTAAATTGTGTTGTTGCTTTCCACTCAAGGGCAAATGACAAACGACAAGAGGATAAACCAGACCATTGCATTGAATTCGGAAAGTAATCATTTAGTTTCAACCAGACGAAAATGGGTATTATTCAAAAAGGACTAGAACAATATAGAAAACCAAAAATCCTTCAACCTCTCTCGACTCATCACAGCCTTGACCCTCACTCAGTTATCCAGAGGGAATCTGTCCAAGAATCTGAACCTCATAAGCCCACACTTGACCCCATCAACAGCCTCAGCAGTGCTGTTGGCAAAGTAAACACCATCCCTATCTCCACCAATACCCGCAGACTCGAAAGCCTTCTTGGCACTTCCCACAGCAGCGACAGCTTTGCCCCATCCAAAAGCATTACGCAAGATCTCCATGGGACGGCCGAGAGGATACAAGGGTGAAGCCTTTTCCCCGGTGAAGACACCTTCGGCTCCCGCTGCGATGACAATGGCGTCAAAGGCGTGGGCGTCGGCGGCCGAGTAAGTCATATTGACACCTTGTTGCAGAGTTTCCGCGACCACAGAGACGAAAAGGCCCTGTGCGGCGAAGGACTTGGCGAGTTGGGAGGCTTGCGACATGGATGCGTTGCTAGTCGTTGAAGCAAGGATACCCAAGTTCAAACCATCGATTTTGGGGAGCGTGGTGTTAAAGATGGAAATGTGGGAGGAACTGTTGTCGTTGTAGTACTTGGTGTCGGGTTCGGGGACGATTACGTCGACGAGTGCGGCGGCGACGCGCGAGGCGAGTTCGTGCGAGATCTTGTTCAACTGGATGACAAAGTTTTGCTTGACGACGTGGGAGGTGAGTTTTGAGGACTCGAAGCGGAAGCCGTTGACGACAATTTGTTTCTCGGCGGGACTGAGAGAGTTCCAGACCATACGGGGTTGGGACCAGTGGTCTTCGAAGGTTGGTGAGAGTTGACGGACGAGTTCGCCCGAGAGACGGCGGCCGGGTGCGGTGAAGAATCCTCTGCCGCGGGTTTGGTCGGCTTGTTTGGGGAAGCCGTTGTTGAGAGCGTTGGGGGAGTAAGCGATGTTGTTTGTAGGGATGAAGGCTTGGGCGGCACCGTCACGGTTGTTGTTGTGGACGGGGATGCGGGGACGGTTGATGGGTGCTTGTTCAAAGTTGGGGCCCTTGTATCTGTTCATCTGAGTGTCGAGGTAGGAGTAAAGGCGGCCTTGAAGGAGAGGATCATCACTGAAGTCGATACCGCGGACGACGTGACCAGGTTGGAAGCCAATTTGCTCAGTCTCGGCAAAGTAGTTGGTAGGGTTCTGGTTGAGAGTCATCTTTCCGAGGATGGTGACAGGAACAAGTTCTTCGGGGATCCACTTGGTAGGGTCGAGAACATCGAATCCGAAAGCCAATTCCTGGTCTTCATCCATGATTTGGACACCAAGCTCCCACTCAGGGTAGACTCCGTTCTCGATGGCATTCCAGAGGTCGTCACGGTGATAGTCGGGGTTCTTTCCGTTGACGGCTTGAGATTCTTCCCACAAGACACTGGCACGGCCTTGCTTCGACTTCCAGTGCCACTTGACGAGCTTGGACTTGCCCTCGTCGGTGACGACACGCATGGTGTGGACACCGAAACCGTCCATGTGGCGGAAAGAGCGAGGAAGAGAGTAACCGGACATGATGAGCATGAGCATGTTCAGGGTGCTTGCCTGTTGGCTGAAAAAGTCGTATGCGGTATCGTGTGCTGTGGCAGCTTGAGGGATAGCATTGTTAGGCTGAGGCTTCACAGAGTGAATCTAGGGTAACAAGTCAGTAAGGCGGCTCTTTGTAAGATACTTCAGGTATGCGTACCAGGTCAGGGAATTGCATGGCATCCTGGATGAAGAATACAGGAAGATTGATACCGACAATGTCTAGCAAGTTGTTAGCTTGTGCACCTTACGAGAGACATGACATCTGCTTACCAAAGTTGCCCTCGTCGGTATAGAAACGCGTAGCCATGCCACGCACATCTCTAGCGAGATCTCCACTGCCTCTCTCACCAACAACGGTAGAGAAGCGAACAAACATTGGAGTCTGCTTGCCTTCCTCGGCAAGGAAAGATGCAGCAGTGATGTTGGTCCAGTTGCCATAAGACTCAAAGACACCGTGCACACCTGCACCGCGGGCGTGAACAACACGTTCCGGAATACGCTCATGGTCAAAATGTTGCATCTTCTGACGGAAAGCAAAGTCCTCGAGGAGTGTAGGTCCACGAACACCAGCCTTCAAGCTGTTGATGTCGTCGATTTGAGTTCCCCAATCGGTGCTCATGTATCCTTTGGTGTCATCGGCGCTGTGGAATTGACCCATGAAGTCCTTGGTGTCTTGGGTGGTTTCTTCGAGAGACTCGTAGCCAGCCTCGTCACGTTTTCCGAGACTACCACTCATATAAGGGCAGCTACCTGCAATTGCAGTGCCCGCCAACAGTGGAAGGAATAAGGATGAACGCATGGTGAACGTCCCGAGTCAAATCACAACAAGTCGAGGAGATGAGTATCCAAGGGCCACAAGAGCGGCCATACAGGCGTTTTATATACACAATGCTATGGGTCAAGATCTGCTCGCATAGTCAAGTGGATAATGGTCAGGCCAGTCGATACCTCTGCACAGACATTCTTGACTTGACCTACCTTGTTCTTGCCAACTTCTTGTCACGTAGTGCAATTTGTGGTTCGTGCAGGCGTGCTATACAAACCCTACCTGTCGCTCGGAGTATTATCATCTTCTCTCGGCTTCTGTTGCAGATCATTGCTTCCAGGCACCACATCTTGAGGCTGTTCCAAGATCTTGGCCGACTTGGCCATGTGTGACGAGAAGCGCAGCAAAGCGTGCTTGTAGTAAGAATAGGTCGATCTAACGTGATTGTCCCAGGTCTGGAAGAGTTCCAAACACTCTGTCGTTCTCGGCGATGCGTGGACTCTGGTGTAGATTGTTTTATTTGGGAGCACGATGGTCAGCATCAATGTTGACGATGAACCTATCATCGTCCGATGCTCGGTCAGGGACAAGCGGAAGAACCCGCTCGGGGATGGATCGTTCCGGGTCGTGGTTCAAGACTAGCCCAAGCTCTTTCTTTGCGTTACTGCAACCAAGATTGAGCCTCTCTGTGCCTCTGTGATATCTCACGAGTACAGAGTACCATTCACAGCGCTTACAGCGGCCGCACCTCTTGGCCTCTTGAAATAGAATCGTTGTACCTTTCTCACCAATTACAACATGTTGTTTCTTCGTAACTCGTTCATCGGGACATGAACACGGCAACTTCACACTCACGCTTGGACATCGATCTCCATGACCACGCTTGCGGTGCTGTTATGGAGCAATGGAAACTGCCGTTGATCTGGCTTTTGTCATGCTGCTAGAGTAAGAGGACTGACTAACATCGATTGACATCCCAATGCCATGTAGTTGACTGTCAAACCAACATGAATTGATCTGTCATCTTCGTCCTTGCGTAACACTCCCAATCGTCCGTCGTCGTGTCACTCAATTGTCACAGTCTTCTGCGTCGCCAGTCCAAAACAAGACGGTAATTAATCACTCTCCGCAAATCCCCACTTCTTGCAACTCACATTATCACTTTCTACTTCATCCACTACGGCTTCTGCCGCAGTTCCAAGTGGGCCTCGAGTAATTTGCAGTGTTCGATTCGAGTCTGCATAATAATGACTGGCAACTCTCCACAAGGCGCTCGCGATGACCTCGGTTCATGTCTGATCGTTGACGAACCTTTTTTCATCTCTTCAGCTTTGCTTGCAATGTTCAGTGAGTTGGCCGAATCAGGATCTGTAGGTTTGATGCATGAGAGGACCATCGGTCTCGTACGAATATGCCGTGGAGGCTCTTTTGGATCTTCGCTTTGCCGATGCATGCCATGCATGTGGTTCCAACATATGGTGTTCCGTGCAGATGAGCTTGTACGCGAGCTCAGGACGGGAATCCATGTGTGACAGACATGTTTATATTCCTCTTCAATGATATCCAAAAGCTTTACAATCAGAGTCAGACAATTCTTATCTAACCATGCGGCTCATTCTGGGACTGCCGAGGAGTGTATAGGATGTGAATTTGTAGCTAACGGCGTTCATTACGAAAATAGAGTCCTGTCTTGGTACAACATTAGTCTTCCAATTCAAAGATCAAACTTCTCGATCTTCAGTGTGTGTCCGATGACTCTTTCAAACATACCGTCAGCACGTGATGGCACAGGTGAGGACATTCTCTGTCCGGTCGGTCAGAGCTCGTGAAATGTAGACATGTCACGCGTTTGGGGGTAATTCGACACACCAAGCAAAGTCTTCAAGAATAAATCAGACACAATTCAAGCATACTCAATTCCTTCAACAGGCCTTTCAACCTCCTCAGCCGAAAACCCACATCTCCCAACCCCATCCTCCCCTTTGACTCCCTCAACAACACCCCACTGTACAGGCAACAATCCAGCACTTTCCTGCCCATCTGCAGCATGACAAGCCGCAGCAATAGCCGCACTGCAAGTTCCCACTATCGGCACATCACCCTTGACCTTCCAAAACCCGCACGCAACTACAAATCCCAACATACACCCACCAACACAAAGCGTGAGTATCATGGCAATGGGACTGTATCCACAAGTCGATACCGTAGCCGCAGGATCAATCCTACCGGTCCGTTGCTCAGTCGTTATATTAGCCAGAAACAGAGATCTGGAAACCAGCCAATGCAAGAGACCGGAGAGGATCATCAACGGCACTGCGAAACGATAAGGTAGTTGGAGGAAGTAAGTTGATCGTTGGTGGCCTTTTGGAGTCGACACGCGTAAAGGTTTACGTTCGGAGGAGTAATGGCTCCACTCTTCTGCCGTTAGCATGGCCGTAAGCACGCTGTTAAAGACCAAATACAAGAAGGAAAGTATCAATTGCGGTAAATTGGCCACGAGGATTGCCGCTGTTATGGAAGGCATGTGCCAACCTGTACCAGCGATCAGGGTTTGTTCGCTCACCGTACCGAAACCCAGATTCCAGAGAGCCGTGGCGCTTTTATCGCGGCCTCGAAGATGTCGGATCCCGTGGATTGTGAGGATGGCGATGAGGAACAGTATCACCGCGAAGAGGATTATCAGAGCGAGTCTTCTTCCTTTACTGGCGGCATTGCGTAGGTAGTTGGTTTGTCGGTGAAACACTATCGGCTTCTGACCAAGGTCGTGCTTGATAAATTTAGGCGAATCTTGGATCCAATGCGTATGGAAATACTCGTTGGTGATGAGGCACGCATTCCCAGTGGTCTCATCAGGATGGTTGAGAAACGATGCCACTGCATCACCGATAGTCATCAGAGGCTTGTCTTTGATGCCGAAAGCGACATAGCACATTGCCATGATCTTCAAGATGTTACATATCATGACGAAAATGGCTATCGGCAAGGAAAAATTGAGACTGCATTTCCCTTGGACGATCTCGCTGACGCAATATTCGGGTTGATAGCCATAAGGACGCCATACTTCGGCCAGGGAATTTATACTCGCGAGCTCTCCATGGAGACCAAAGATCAGGGTAGGGTCATCTGGTTTGCTTTCTGGCAGATCATAGAAATTGTTGTTGCTGCAGATCCATCGATATGGTTCATATAGATCTTGTGCTAGATCACCGGCGAGATCGAACCGATACTGCTCTCGAGCTTGAAGTGAACCTGTCACTTTGGCCCAAGTCTCATTGTGTATGAGAATGACATCTCGACGATCCCGCGACAGATCCACGGCGTAAGCAGCGATGCAATCTTTCTTGCTGAGGACCTGCCAGTTTCCAGATTCGTTACGCTGTACATTCTGCTGCACCACGCTGGTATCAAAATAAGGTGGCCAATTGTCCGGTCTTTCGATTGGTTCATCAGGCCATTTGACATGATCGTATGCTTCTCCGTCCAAGAAACCCTCATGAGCAAAGTAAATGTTGTAGTCGTAAGTGCCCAACGAGCCAAAGAAAATGGAGTTGTACATCAAATGCAAAGGAATACTGCTGAGACCCAGTAACACCCAGAGGTAGAACTTTTTCCTTTGAAGGAACTTCAAGTTACGAATACTGGGAATACCGATGTCTAGATACCTTCGCTGTCGGTGTGCCTTGTCCACATCAGGTCTGGTTGGAGCGCAAAGACATTGCATGCAATAATTCGAACCGGACAGCAGGACCGTACTGATTGCATTGATGGCAAGATGGATCCAAGTATCGTATCTATCCACGACACCGCATTCACCGGTATACAGACCGAATATCCCTTGCTCGAGGCCAAAGTGCTGCGATATCCATATCGTGGCTCCAAGATTGATTGCAAGGGATAAAGTCGCTAGTATTGCTGCCGTACAAGCACCAACTCGCCATCCAGATTTGAACCATTTTCGACGTGTTTGGATTGTGTCTAATGTGCTTGACTGAACCGGACGATATACTGTAGGCCGTCTCCAGAGAAGTTCCAATGTACTCGTACGTGATTTGGATGAGGATGTTTCATTCAACTCGTAGGATCCTCCGAATTTGGTTTCCCTGCGGGGTAGATGTCAACTACCAATCCATCATGACTGCAGTGATATGATGCTTACCTGGAAGATAACGCTTTGTATGTAATCTTCTTGGGATCACGATTGTCCTCCATCTCGGGTGAAGACCAAATGGCGAAAAAGAGGCCATGAGATTGTTCTTGTCCAACATACAGGGAGTGTCATCTATTTATGTAGTATTGTAATCATCAATTGCTTTTCTGTCGACGCATCATGTAGGTGCCGAGTATAATTGATTAGAATTCTCGCGCGAAGGATTCATGGATGTTGGCCTGAGCCTATCGAGAGCGCCCGAGAGCTGTCATCGTGCATCTTCCCGTTATAAAACTTGCGCTTGCACTGATCCTGACAAGTTGTGTAGACATGGAACATCATGCTGAAGGAGAATTTATGGTGGTGTTTGAGAGGTAATAATCATGTTTGTTGTCTTCCAAGCGTTGGGAACGTCGTCGTCTCAGACAGTAGTAGAAATTCCAATTGAGAACTTCATGCACAGTTAGTGTAGAAGATGCTATTGATACAATTTCGATTCGAGTGACCAGGAGCCTGTTCTAGCATCTCTGTTTTCGTGCCTACAACCCGGCATGATAACAGGAAACAGTCGACGAAAGACATCACAAAAAACATAAAAGACAGGTGAATCCTCCTCGAAGCATTCATCTGACTAAAGAAGGAAAAAACATTAGTAATGACATCCAGGGTGCAAGAGCACTCGTTCAAGATCCACTGTGGACGAAAGAACGTCTCCCTTGGAACAAGGACAGTTGCAGCTTGGATCGTAGAATCCTTCAATGCCACACCAAAGGCAACTCGTTCTCTTTGCAAAAGATCCACCAAACACCAATGCCAATCACTCAGATCTTTGCCTGAACTCGACAACAAACTCCCCGACCCGGTGCCAGACGCCACGAATTCCCACATTCGATCTAGAGTCAAACTTCCCACGAGCGTTTCTTCATCGGATCAGAAGAACTTTCTACCCTTCTTCTCTCGCTTTTCGCCCTTGCCCATTCACCCTTATCAACACCACCGCTCCTCAAGACATTGACCAAGTCCTCCAATTCCTTGTTCCTAGCTGCAAGAGCCAAGATCCTCTGATCCTGGACTGCAATGACGGCACTTTGATCGGCAAACTTCTTGGCTGCGACTTCCAGTCTGTCGCAGGCGGTTTCGTGTTGGATTGCTGATGACTCAAGACGAGAGATTGTGGTGGCTAGGGTTTTGTGCTTGATGTGAAGGCTAGAATGGTTATATGTTAGCATATGGTTTATCGTTCAGATAAGGAAACAGTTATAGAAGGGTGAAAGGGATGAACATGGATAAGATGAGAGGCATAGGTCGTTCAAGCAGAAGGGTTGAAGCAGAATAGGGCAACTTACGACGCAGCCAAGTCAATCTGTTTCTGAGCGGCATCAGCGGCTTTCTGGACGATAGTCTGATTCTTGGACAAGGTAGCCCAATTCTCTTCGAGAACAGGCAGTAGTTGATTGAAGAGCTTGTGCAAAGTCAAGACGGCTTCTTGATCGGCAAGAAGGAGGTTCTTGGTCAGCTCGAAGTCGCTGCGAGTGGCCAGAGTAATAGGTTTGCCGCGGGACTCCCAATCGCACTGGCGAGTCTGCAGGAGAGGGATGAGGATGTTGATGCAGGAGTGGAGAGAGAGGATTGAGTTGAGGGAGTTGGATTGGAGAGTGTCTGCGTGACTAGCAATGATGCAGGGGTTGGAAGTGGTGCTTTCAGTACCATTGGATTCTGCAGTCTGCACTTCCTTCTCCGAGTATGCAATTCCACTGTCGGTGTCGATGATCTGAACCTTGTGGTCGACGTACTCGGTCTTGTCTTCGATGACTTGGACTGAGTGACTGACATACTTGATCTGTTTGGCGATACTAGGAGACGACTTGTGATTGCCGTCGAATGCGTCTTCGTCGCTGATGATGGACTTGTCTTCCCTGCCAATGGATTTATTGCTGGAGAGTGAGTAGCTTGTACTGTCATCTGAGCTTTCGGCGCTGCGGAATGGTTTTCTTCTGACGGGAACTTGAGAGCTAACGCCATGAGTAGAGTCATCAGCACTGCTGGTGCCGTTTGAAGACTCTTCAGTAGCATGTTGGGCTTGGTTATCGGTGCCACTACTCTGCAAGTCACTGCTATGATTCTGCTTGTTGGCGCGATCACTGATCTGCTCATCAGTGCCACGAGTCTGCGCATCACTACCGTCAGTCTGGTGGACGCCCTTGTAGACGGGACTCTCGAAGACGCTCATGTCCATGATGTGGGGTTGTCCTCGACGTAGGTGTTGTAGTGATGCAGAGATGACGAGAAAGATTCACGTGTTGGGGTGTTGTTAGGACGCGAGACTTATCAAAACTTTTTGGCGTGGTTGTGAAAGTGAAAGTCGAGTGAACCATCTCGAGACTGGACTTGATCTGCATTGGAATCATTCTTAGCGATGATGTCGTCTTTGGTCGCGCTAGAATGATACAGAGCCTAGTATGCTCGTTTGCTTGAGAGGCAATTGGCGAGAAAAGGCAAGCTACTCAGCAGGCTTTCCGTGGATATGATGCTTGGCAGACACAGGTTCGTGCAGATCGATGGAATATCATGATCGAGATTCGTTTTCTGAGATGGTGGAAAGATTTGAGAGAGGCCGGTTAAAAAGGACATGTATAGGGAGGGACCTGGCTCGCTGGTTTGGACAGTGCGATGTTATTTTTTTATTCCAAATGTTATTATAATTCTGTCATCTGTCAGTAGCATACAACATCTGGTCATGGATGCTTCGTCGCAGAGAAACAGTTATCATCCAGTCCTCTTAAGGTGTTACTATGAACCAACATTTTAGACAAGTAGCTGGATAGCAATATCCAATGGACCAGGAAGATACAAAATGGATTAGAAGAAGAGAAGGAAACCGTAATCTTTTTTTGTTTTTTGGTTCACAGGATTGTACAGCGACTCTTCTTGCCGCTACGGCCTTTCCGTTGCGAATCTGTGTCATCGTCTCTGAGTCTCCGTCTGCCATGATCCTCTCTTTTCCTAGCGCTCTTCTGGCTTTCTATCCGGTGAATGATCTGCCTGCACACATCGAGGAAGACTTCGTTGACGTTTTGTTTACGTCGAGCACTTGTTTCGTAGTAAGGCACACCGCCCCAATTTGAAGAGACGGCAAATGCCTGCCCACGGGTGACCGCGCGGTCTTCTTCCAAGTCGGACTTGTTGCCTACTAGCACGATTGGTACATCTGGGTCGTCCTTGAGATTTACGAGTTGTTCCCGTAATTCGTTGAGTTCCTTGAGGGAAGAGCTTGATGTGATGCTGAAGACTAGTAGAAATCCTTGTCCAGATTTCATATATAGTTCTCTGTGATGGTAGTCAGTTAAACAGAAACCTCAAGTCAGGCTCCTTTTGGTTGATGGGTACCTCATGGCAGCTGTAGAGGAGTCAGTGATCTATACTCGCAAGTAAAATGAGGTGGAACTTACTGAATTGTTCTGTACCAGCTGTATCTAGAATCTCCAACACGACTTGTCGGCCCTGATACTCGAGTCAATACATGAGTTTCCTTGTAAGATGGAAGGACATACATCGACTTCGATCTCTTTGCGGTACGAGTCCTCAATAGTGGGGTCATATCGTTCTATCCATATACCTTGGACGAATTGTGCTGTCAAGAAGGTGAGTCTCTGTATTTTTCATGGACTTTGCAAATTCGTACCTGTCAAACAGCTCTTTCCTACTCCTCCTGATGTAACTGTCAGTGCTGATGTTACATTAAACAGGCCATTGTACTAACCAGAGCCTAGTACAACAATATGATACTCTCTGTTTCTATGTATGCAATATTAATAAAATGTTCGATAGCTGTGCGACCAAGCTAACTGCATACCTTTGCGGTCCTGCCCGTGACATGATGGAAGAACTGTTCGTTGACGTTCTGATGGGATACGGTAATTGAATCGACGCGGAAACACGACTTCCGGACTCAAAGTGGGGAAAAAGTTGCAGCGATTTTCCTTGGATGATATGCACAACAATAGGACCCAGGAGGCGTGTATGTCAGAGTCGTGCGGTTGGAGCCGCAGGTTCTGGCCAGCAGAGATGCAGGTCGCTCGTTGGATGGCGGCGTGCTAGTTTGGATTGAGTCAATCGATGCTTGACGGATTGCAATTTGTTCCTAGTCGAAGATACAGTAAGAATGCAAGGCTTACAAACTCACGTTCTGGCACGTTGATATCAAGAACGAATGTATGCCGCAAGGTTCGGACAATGACGACTTTCAGCCTCAAGAGACCTGAAACTTGGATGCTTCAACGCGCACAGATGTTCGTGAAGGGATTGAGACGACCGTTTCGGACTTGACGACAGATGACACACGAGAAGAGCAAAGGCGATGATCAGCAGCGACGGGATGATATGGACAGAGACGTGGGATAGGATCGTGTATAAGTGATAATTATGAGAAGAGTGGTAAGCCTTAGTACAGCAGCAGCAGTAATCTTGATAATTTCGGCACGGAGCGAGTCATGAGCTGTGCCGCAAAAATGGCGTCGGCTCAGAAGCAGAGTGAGACCGCATTCGCTACAGGAACGGTTGTACCACAGTAGAGTAAGCGTGTGAATTGTGAGAAACAACAGTGTTTGCCGCGGTTCAAAACAAAGGTCAACCTGGCGCTCGGGATGGATCATGCGAAAGACACGGGTCACATCGCTAGAATAGGCGACTTGGTATATGCAATATCTATATCTGAGCAGATCAAATCGAGACAGAACAGGGACACGGGACAACCGAGATTGTCGAACACAAAGTACAGTACTTGGTTTGATTCAATAATAGACAAGAGGCATACAATTGACATTATGCTTTCGCTGCTCGAGCAGATATGCAGTAGGAAGGTCAGAAACTTTGACTGATTGAACTACCAAGGCAAGCGTATAGGCATATTATTCGTGTTTCGAAGCTATGTCCATGTCCGAGGAAGAGCATGTGATGACGATGACCCTGAGCATACCAGCTCTCCTATTGTTGAGTGAGCCGTCTAGCTCTTGGTGACTCGGTTCCGAGTACGCGATAGCTCAACCAAGCGAGTGGTATAGACTACTGTGACAGCACAACAGCCAATTACCGTACTCTACGATGGAATTTGGAACAGAGTGCATTGAGCTAAAAGGTCTCTATCATGACAAGTGCACGGCCAAGATATTGTCAGGACTCAGGGCCGCCTCGGTCTGGGTGAGGCTGATGATGCCATGTGGGGAGCAGGGAAAAAGGGAAATGGAAGATTATGTGAAGGCTTGGCATGTCGGAAAGACGGGACCAAGAACTCCGACGAGCTCCAAGGGACAGACAGTGCGGGCTGTACAACAGTGACTAGTGAGCTCAGCTGGCTTGAAATGAATTGCATACAGTATCTGTAGCATCTTGATCTTGACATATTGTGACATGCGAAATGCGTGTCTCGTCGACGTCAACGTTGGTCGCAGCGGCAAGCTTGTTCCTGCCCTCGACTTTGGCCGTCTTTGCCGATGATGCCTGGAACCTAGATTGGCAATACACTCTCGTTGGTAGCCCACAGGAACATACAACCTTCTTCCACCAGCCTGTCGCAGCTTCACCGGCATCGCTGTTGTACACTGTCTCCGAACGGTCTGTCGTTGGTGCAGTCAACCCCAAGGACGGCACATTGAGATGGCGTCAACAGCTCGCCCATACCAACTCGACCTTTCTCCGCTCAGGCCAAGATCAGGATGTTGTTATCACCGCTGTTGATGGTCAGGTCGCCGCATGGGGCGCTGCAGATGGTCGCCAGGCATGGTCCGTTGACTTGAAGGGCTTCCCTGTGAAAGATCTGGAAATACTCGAGATACCCGAAGTAGACAACCAAGGCGGCTCCAAGGATGCCATTGTCTTGACTGGAGGTCCCCATGCCACCGTCCACAGACTTGACCAAGCCGACGGCCATTCCAAGTGGTCCTGGACTGACGAGACGGGTGATGAAGCCCTCCAAGTCTCGGCCTCGTCCACCCACGTCTTCTACATCTCCCTCCATAGCTCCATGCTTGGAGGCCTCAAGATCAAGGTCGCCTCGCTGGATCCTGTCACAGGCCGCAAGCTTGACCAGCACACTCTGAGCTCAGAAAGCGATCTGTCTAGTGCTAGCGACATCTTGACCGTTGGCGCAAACACTGCCTCGCCCATCATCGCTTGGACCGATAAGGCTCGTTCTGTCCTCAGGGTCAACATTATTGGCACAAAGGAAGTTTCGTCTTTCAACATCGAGGCTCATCAGGACGTCAAGACAGTTCGTCTGCATGCTCCCTACCACATCAATGCCAGACCCCATTTCCTTGTCCACTACGAGACCGATACCCACCATTGGGCTGAGGTATACCACGTCGACCTTACCAAGTCTGCCATTACCAAGGCTTTCTCTCTGCCAAAACTCGCTGGCCGGGGCGCTTTCTCTGCTAGCACTTCCCATGCGAATGTCTACTTCACGCGCATATCCGAGTCCGACGTCTCGGTTGTCTCCTCTGCCTCGCACGGTATTCTTGCCAGATGGCCCTTGAAAGCTGCTAATGGTGTCGTTTTCAATGGATACCATGCACCTGTCCATACTGTCTCAGAAGTTTCGGTCAAGTCCGACAAAGTTTCCGCCGCTCGTACTGCCGTCTATCTGGCATCTGGAGAGTGGGTGCTGATCCAAAACGGTGTCGCGGTATGGGAGAGACCCGAGATGCTGGCCAGTACCAAATCCGCTGTCTGGGCTTACCCTTCCATCTCCGAAGGCCTGGTCCATGAGCTCGAATTAGAAGGTCATTCTAATCCTCTGCAAGCCTACGTGCACAGAGTCGGCAGACACATTCACGATCTCAAAGCTTTGCCTGCACACCTCGCTGCTCTGCCTGGACGTATCGCAAGCAGTGTGTTCGGAACCACTGGTCTTGATACAAGTACGGCTGTACAAGATGTCTTTGGCTATCACAAGAAAGTTGTTTGTGCCACCGACAATGGCCGCCTTGTTGCGTTGGACGCAGGTGACCAGGGTAGACAGGTCTGGAATGTAAATATTCCAACCATGTCCTCCCCTCGCCTTGCCGCTCGTGCAGATGGTACAATCTCGGTCATCAGTGAAGATGGCTCTCAGCACAAGCTGTTCAATGCCTCCTCTGGACAAGAAGTTGCCTATACTGAACCTACACCATTGTCTGAAACCCTTCAGCGACCTACAGTCATCTACAACATTCAGAATGGAAGACTCGTGGGTGGTCCTGAAGGTTCTTCGGAGTCGTGGCGGTTTGCCCCCACCAATGGTGAGAGCATCTACAGTCTGACACCTCGTCCTCTGGATGACCCTGTCGCCTCCATCGGAAAGGTGTTGGGCGATCGTAAGGTGCTCTACAAATACCTCAACCCCAATGTTCTTCTCGTCATTAGCGTTTCTGAAGAGGCAGGCACAGCTACCATTAGCGTGCTCGATGCAATTTCAGGATCTGCCATCTACACTGCGTCTCACCAAGGTGTTGACATGTCGGTACCGATTGCCTCGGCCATGTCTGAAAATTGGTTCGTGTATACATTCGCCTCTCGTTCAAAGTCTGCCGGTGTTACAGGTTATCAACTAGTCGTTGGTGAGCTGTTCGAATCACCTTTCCCCAACGACCGAGGTCCGCATGGATCTGCCATGAATGTCTCCGAGGTTGATTACAGCTACCAGCCCTACGTTGTTTCTCAATCATACCGCATCCGTGAGCCAATTTCCAAGCTGGCAGTAACACAAAGTCGTCAAGGCATCTCTTCCCGCGCACTACTCGCCGTACTACCCGAGTCTAATGCCATCGTCGCCATTCCGCGACAGATCGTTGACTCACGTAGACCAGTCAACAGGGACCCTACCAAGGATGAGTTGATGGAGGGTTTGCTCAAGTACACACCAGTGCTTGACTTTGATCCCAAATGGTATCTCAGCCACCAACGTGAGGTACTTGGTGTTGACGCTCTCACAACAAGTCCGACACTCCTCGAGAGTACCAGTCTTGTCTTTGCTTATGGTCTTGATGTGTTTGGCACAAGGATCAGTCCCAGTTTCTCGTTTGACGTTCTTGGAAAAGACTTTAACAAGTTGCAAATGTTGGCCACCGTGGCAGCACTTGCCGTCGCAACAGTGGCAGTTGCTCCATTGGTAAGTTTTGTTGTCCTGTCATCATGCGTTTGTCCCATCCGAGCACATGCTAACGACACTACAGGTGAGACGCAAGCAGATCAACACACGATGGCAATTTCTTTAAAATCTTGTGAGACTTTTCCAAGAAGTAAGACTTTGTGTAAGGTTCGGACTCGCTGTGTCTGGAGTTCTCCGACTGCAACACATAGGGACAAGGCCGGAGAGAGAGAAGGGAAGCCTTTTGGTGTACATCTACAAGGCAGCCATCTGAGCACCCCGAGAATAAGTCCGGCCTCTTGGAGAGTTTGGAAGCGAGCTTTGATGAGAAAAATGTACCATTAGAGATACCACATTCACATATACACAGTCAATGAGCCTTTTGAAAAACTGATATGGTGCTACATCTGAGGTGTCCGTATCGTGATTACACTAGCTCTTGGTGGCATACACTGCACTCTTGACTGACAAAGCACTAGTATTCTCACTCCGACATGATGAGTCCAGTCAGTACGCGAGGTAGCGAAGTGCCGAGATATCCGTAAGTCGCATAAGACGATAAATTATTTTGAAGCATTATTATGTACCTCGCTGTACGCAGGAAAACGTGTGCCGAAACATGCGTGAATCGATGGAGCGAAAACGATGACGATGTAGGATAGCATCATCTGCTCCGCAAACTCCGATTAAGTCCAGCCACTCTGTGTATATTTATGAGCATCAGATGCCTCTGTTTGCACGTCTTCTGCTTCGGTCTTTCTTCAATTGAAAAATTAACAATTGGGATATAATCAAACATGTCTGATCAAACCAAGTACACCAAAAAGTTCGCTGGCAAGCGCGTCCTCGTCATTGGAGGTAGTGCTGGTAAGTGAAATCCACGGAGCTCCCGAAGCGATGTATCAGCATAGTACAAGCTTTCTAACGTCAACGAAACAATCAGGAATCGGTTATGCCGTAGCAGAAGTCTCTCTGGAATACGGTGCCCACGTCACCATCTCCTCGTCCAGCGACTCTCGCGTCCAAGAATCTGTCTCCAAGCTTCAGAAGGCCTACCCTTCGGCCTCAGACCGTGTTCAAGGTTACTCGGCCAACATGGGCGAAGCATCAAGTCTCGAACAGAACGTCAAGCAGCTGTTTGAGAAGACTGGAAAGATCGACCATGTCGTATTTACCGCTGGAGATGCTTTGGCACAGATGCCATTGGAAGAAGCGACTGTCGAGAAGATCACTCAAGCGGGTATGGTCCGTTATTACGCACCGCTCATGGTTGCCAAACACGCTGTCAATTACCTTGAGAAGAGTGTCGAGTCTTCGATTACTCTGACCACGGGAAGTGTTTCTGAGAAACCGATCCCCAATTGGAGTGTCATTAATGGATTTGCCACTGCTCTTCAGGGAACGACAAGAGGGTTGGCTTTGGATATCAAGCCGATTAGAGTCAACCTGGTTAGCCCTGGTGCTGTGGAGACGCCCCTGTGGGATAACATGCCCAAGGAGCATAGAGAGGAGATGTTCAAGTCTTTCTCGAGCAAGATGGCCTCGGGAAAGATCGGACAGCCGGAAGACGTGGCAGAGGCGTTTTTGTATGCCATGAAGGATAGGAATTTGACTGGTAGTATGATCAGTACCAACGGTGGAGCTTTGTTGCTGTAGAGTACTGGAAAGCAGCAGGACCTGTTTGATAATTATGATGATGAAATGACAGGCAATCTATTGATGTATTACATGTGGAGAACAGGGTGTTATGATGGGTTTTGTGAAGTGGTCTTGCGAAACAATGGATTGTCACGAATATAGCGATGGTGCAGTTTGTATGACCATGAGGATGAGTCAAGCATGTTCCTCTTGCACAAAAGTCCCTTCTTCACATGTCACATCTGCATGATCAAGGATGGTCAAGGTGCTGAAGCAATCACATGCACGCAGGACAACAGTGAAGGAGTACAATAACGTTGAGTTGCCAATGCAAAGAACAACGGGTCCTTTTTCATCAGGAGCAAGGGAGAGAACCCACAACGCTCCTTGACCAGATGTGTGGGATCGGAGTGTCGTGTGCGCTATATTATTCCTTCCTTCCTTCCTTCCTTGGCTCACCCCACCAAGGGGGAAAGAGGGGCAGCGCCGACGAGATTGACAAAAAAGTTGATGCCCAATGGCTGAACAGAGCCCAACGAGTCAGTGATTTTGAGTTTTGCAGGGAGAAAGTCATGGCCATTTGTTTACCCAACCATGTGGGAATTGGGTTTTGTGTGTTGATCTTGATCGTTTCATCAGTCAATGCAAGGCATAGTGGTTCGGTAGATGGATAGACAGGCCGTTTTGGTTTCGGAATATTTGCTAGATGAACATGTATGTACAGTAGAAATTGTGCAGGTGATGGATTGCAATTACCGTCAAACAAGAGTAAGCGACGATTGAAACAAAGGAAACGACGGTTCGGTGTTTTGGACATTTCATGACAGAGTGTCTTTTGTTTGGGAAAGAAAGGGCGCAACGGGCCGTCCGTGACGGTAAACAGAATTCAAAGCTCTGTCGGGGCTTTTTTGGTCGTTAGCACTTGGCCTGGTCGATGGTGGTGGTGGGGATGTCGTTGGCGGCGGAGCTTTGGTGGTACTCTAATATCTAATACAGGGCTTCCAACACTTACGCCATCTCGCATATGTACATGTAGCCGGCACACACTACGGTCAGCAGCTTTCCTTTCCCCCCGAAAGCACCACAGAGCACAACTGGCACAAGGGAAACCGGTGGCCTGGATTTGACACGCTACGACTATTACTCTAAACACACCACCGGATATCTACTCGACGCTGTTTTTTCTTTCTCCTTCCCACATTACCCCTCCAACGCTGTACAGTGCGATTACCTAGTCAGTCAGGTGGGCAGAACATCTCACGCCCCGTGCCTCAGCACGATACAGCACAACACAACACAACACAGCACAATCCATCACAGCACAATCCACACATACTCGACGACTGAGATAGTGGAAGAGACAGACAGGAAACCCACCAGGACTCGACAACCTGACGCTGGCGTCGGTCATCTCTCCCTCTCTCACAGTGGCCAGCCTCCCTCGTCACCATGTCCTACCACCGAACTTCGTCGCCGGGCAGTCGCCGCATAGCCAATCCCGCGCGCCAGTCTGATGGTTACTACGGCACAGCCGCATACACTTCGCCCAGGAGCAGCGGTGAACGCATCATGCCCATCCCTGCCTACGTTCCCAGGGTCGACGCATACTCGGGCAGGCCCCGCCGCACCACCGTCAACGACCCTCGTCCCATATCAACAACCACAATCACTCCCACCTCGTCGTCCTCGAACGTTCAACTCCCCTCACGCAGCCGGCCTGCCGTCGTTCAATCCCCTCACGACTATGCATCACCAACTACCTCGTCCTCGCACGCAGCCGCATCCAACCGCGCTTCCGAGTACTACGCCGTGCCTCACACTTCGTCCTCGTCCTCGCGTAGGCCAGAGAACTCTCACAGGAAGCTCTACAGCGTAGACAACGGTGGAAAGTCACGTCTGGTTGCCGACATGGATATCGTCACCACACCAAGCAGCTCCCGCAGAAACCACAGCCTCGAACGCACTAGCAAGCGTCACTCCGACTCACATTATCGCCAAAAGGCATATCACCTGACCGGCACTGGCACTGGCACTGGCACTTCACACAGGCACACCAACCATGACAGCGACAAGAACTATGATCATGGCGGTTCGTACGAGGCAGAGCCCCGTTACCGCAGTAGACATGGTAGTGTTGAAGGAACACGCTCCAGACCTTCCAGTACCTTGATCGATCAGTATGGACCTCGCACTTCTGCCAGAGATGTGGGTCCACCCACTGCTCGTGCTCTGGACAGATTCAACGACAATATCAGCCGTGTACCAAGCACTCGCGATGCCCCTCCTCGCTCTGCGAACCGTCTGTCATACCAAGATCATTTGTACAGCTCAGATCTGTATGCCGCACCTACATCCGGCCGTCACACCACCGCTGGCCCACATCAGGATCGAGCCGTCCATGACGCTTACATGAGAGAGCCAGAGCGCTCCCGTCCTACCCATCGCTACGAGGACAACAATGTCGGCGTCCGTGGCTTTGGCATCCGCAGTTCAAGTCAGGACAGATATGGCAACCGTGGCAGCAACGAAAGCTTCGACGCCTATTACTCCGACCGTGATCGTGATCGTGATCTGCCACCACCCCGGAGCGATCCCCGTGCCTATGACTACTCCAAGGAGCCAGAGAGGACTCGAGAATATCATGCCAGGGATCCACATCGTGAACGTGTGCGTGACGAAGGTTATACTTCGGAAAGAGATAGGGAACGACACTATGACAGGAGTGACAAGCGAGATCGCGATCGTGAGCGTGAGCGTGATCGCAGGGATCGTGATCGAGCTGTTACACCAAGAGGCAGTGGCGATAGCCTCACCAACTCTCTGTTACCTGCTGGCGTCATTGGCGGTCTTGGTGCTGTGGCTGCCGCTGCTTACGGTGCGAAAGAGAATGGCCGTGACCGCGAGCGAGACCGCGACTACGACGATCGTGATCGTGGAGACCGTGACCGCGATCAAGAACGTTATCGCGAAAAGGATCAGAAAGAACGCGACCGAGCCCGGGAGAAGGAACTGCAACGTGAACGCGAAAGAGAACAGCAAGATCGCGAAAAGGAACGGGAACGAGAATATGAAAGAGAAAGACGAGAGCGCGAAAAGGAGCGCGAGAGGGAATACGAGCGTGAACAACGGGCCAAAGATCAAGAGCGAGAGCAACGGACTCGTGAACGACCACAGCAGCAAGACGTGGAGGCCATACGTTCTCACCATTCTCCATCATCTGACAGCGGGCGTGAAGGTCACAGAAGATCTCGTCGTCGTCACACCGCTGGCGAAGATACTTCTCCGCCTTCGGACAAGGATCGAAAGCACGACTCTGACGAACGTAGACGTCGTGAAGAACCAGAGCGCACACCTGTTGACTCCTTCATGCAACCACAAGTCGATCCAGATGAAGACTATCGCCGCCGTGTGGAGCAAGCACAACGAGATCTCGCAGGTGGATCTCAAGAAAACAGCGGATCAGAAAAAGCGCCTCCTTCAAGAGTTGCTGGTGCCAACTTCGACTCTGTTCTTCCCAGTTCGGCTGGCGTACCTCATCTTCGTGACAGCACGGCAAAAGAAAACAGAGTCCGTATTGTGGAGCCACCTTCCGACAGAGATGAGCCCAAGCTGGTCAAGGGTATACTAAAACAGCCTACATCCAAGTTTCCCGAAGACCCAAACCCCGTACGCGAGGGTGTCGCACCATTGAAAGAGGTAAAGAAGAGAACACCTGAGCAAAACTCTTTGTATCTTCTTTCCAGCAGCTTTGACTAACTCTTTGAAAAAGGTTACGAAAGATGGCATTCCAGAAAATGCCCGATGGACAAAAATCGATCGACGACTCGTCAACCCACAAGCCCTCGAAGATGCTCGCGAGAGATTCGAAGAGAGACTCGACTGTGTGATTGTCCTCCGCGTACTCACAAAAGACGAGATCCAAAAGCTTGCAGACAAGACCAAAGAGATACGAGGTATATTCCCTTCTCCTCCCTTCATCACCATTCTCTTCCCCATCAAACACCATCCATCAAAACTTGCACTCCCCGAAAGAGCCAAAGTCAAACACATCATGACTGACATAGAAGCCCAAGATACCCGCCACTACTCTGAAGAAGACGCCGAAAGGAGGGAAAGAAGAGAACGAAGACACAGGGAGAGAAGGGAGAGAGACGAATACAGTGACGAAGACAGTGAGGACGAGTATGCTCCCAGAGCACCCAGGATGCTCGAGGCACCCGAGAGCCAAGGTCAAGCGGGCCAGGATCCCGGTATGACGGCCGATTTCGTCAGAGAGAGAGACAGAAGGAGGGATAGAGACAGGGAGAGAGAAAGGGAGATGGCTTATACTTCATCTCACTGAAGCGATGTCAGAGCCTTCTGGGGGGTGAAAAGTGTAACTGGGTCTTATGAGACACTACTTTTTGTTTCCCCCCCCCCCCCCCCTTCCATGTTACTTCTATCTTTCTTTCACGTCTTTTGTCCGTGCCTTTTCCTCTCTGTATCTCCCTCTTGTCAGGTCCCTCTTGATATCTCTTCCACTCCTTGGGAAACCCCCCCAAAAAAAAATCCCACACATTAAATCTTCTCCTCATCAACTACTTTACAAAGCATAAAACTTGATACATATCCATCACAAAATCAAAGGGAAAAGAAAGAAAGAAAGAAAGAAAGAAAGAAAGAAAGAAAGAAAGAAAGAAAGAAAGAAAGAAAGAAAGAAAGAAAAAACGAAGAATAAAAAGAATTCCTTCTTTTCCCCACCGTTCTTTTTATTTTACTCTTCTCTCTTTAAAAAGAAAAGCTCCATCAAAGAACATCTTCAGAAAGACAATAATATATACCCACCCCACTGAAGATTCAAGCCAATACACATGCAGAAGGACCGCGACGAATCATGGCACATGATTTTTTTTTCCCTTTCACAGAGATAGCTCTCTCATTAGATCTTCGACACTCACACCCTTTCCATTCACGGGCAAAAAGAAAAAGAAAAAAGAAAAAGAGAAAGAAAAGAAAAAAAAAAAATAGAAATCAAAAAGAAGCAATAAGTACAGTTTCCTGTCGAGCCCGGTTCAAAAAAAAAACACTAAAAAACTTTGCACTTGATAAACCCATCCATTCCTCTCTTATCCACTTCCATGTCTCTGCTTCTTCCTTCCTTCCTTCTTTCTTTCTTCTAATAAAACACACTTGTCCTTTCCTTCTCACTTTCTTCCCTTTCGTTCTTCCCAACCCTCTTCGTCTCCCCTTCAAGATATCTATCATTCTTCTACTCCTGACCGAATCCAACAGTCTCCTCGACAGCCCAGACCAACTTTTGGTTCAGAGCCTCATAAGTCTTGTACGGCGGCAGATCCAGTCTGTTGAAACAAGTGTGCGATTTGGGCAATTGCTGTTCTTCTCCAGACTTTTCGATGGTGAAGCGTCTGGGTCCGTCACTTCCCTGCAGATCCTTGAAGCCGTTGACGGGGATACGTGAGGTACCGGTGGCGAATTGAAGAAGACGTGATTTCTGTTCAGAGTCCCAGCTGCGAATGCACTGTTTCAAGGTTAGTCATTTGCGTGGGATGGAGAGACGAAAAGGGAGAGGAAAGTAAATCGCAAAAAAAAACTCACCTTCCAGAAGTTTTGAACGACGGGGTCCTTTTCATCGTAACCGCGGTAATCCGTGTTCTTGGCCCAGTCGTCGACATCAATCTCGGAAATACCACCGATGAGCAGTTCGAGCTCACGCTCGTCGAATACGTTGACAAGATCCGAGGGAATCAATTCGTGGAAACCTGCGATGAAGGCGTTGAACTGTTCCTCGACACGCTTTTGGATTCTCCATTCAGTGACAAGCCTTTAGTATGACTTGTTAGCAAAGCATGCCATGATGCAAGGTCAGTTCTCAAAACTCACTCGACATATTCCTTCTTGTTCTCGTCTGTCACTTCGATATCTCTACCGCCGGGCTTGAGATCGATGGTGACCTTTTCACCGAATACTTCATCCTCAACACAGAAGTGCTCGAAGATGACATCCTCAACAGAGTTTTCACTACGATCATTGTCAGTTGTGATTTCGAACCTTTGAACGACATCCAGAACTTACAGTGTCCAGCCCAATGTTCTGTGGAAATCGGCATCAACACCTTCCATATCGGCAAGAGAGACCTTCTTCCGTAAAATCATCTTGTAGAAAGCACCAATGAAGAATGCATCCAGGAATCTTCTGTGGAAAATGGCCAGTCCTACTACACGTCCAATAAACTTGAAGTAGCCGAGATGCTCCGGGTTGATTCCTGAGTGAGGATTGATTTGTAGCGTATAGTTGTCAATGGCCGAGTATTCGAACAGACAGTAGAATGGGTTGAACATTTCGTGTGAAAGCAAGAAGAAGAATTCTCTGTCAAGACGTTAGCGGGGAGCACTCGTATAAGGAGCGAATTGAGAATACAAACCTCGAAAGACCACCATAATCAAGACCGTCTTCACCATCAAACTTGATCATCAACCTCTTCTTCAAATCGCTGGGACTTTGACGCATGATTTCTGCATATGAGTCCTCAAAGATATGAGAACGTCTGACCTTGACATGACATTGACCAGAGAGAATGCGGAGAGCGGGTTGCGAACGGAAGTAGATAAGCTTGCGCCTGAAATCACGCTTGTACTGCGGTACGTTCTGGTCAAGCGAAGAAGGTAGGCGAGGATCATCCCAAGTGGTTGTCTTTGTATTGTGGTCGACAAAGTATACACGAGCGGTGTTGGTGAGACGCATTTCCCATCCGCTGGGCAAAGGACCGAGTTGAGAGACGGGCTGTTGCTGAATGTTCCCGGCAGTGGCATTTTGACCGTACATACGGATGTATTGCTGCCTTCTAGGGTCAACCCATGTGGTAGTACGGGTGTTGTGATCGACAAAGTATGCGCGACCTTCGGGTGTGTGACGTTGCTCCCATCCTGCGGGAAGCTCTCCAGTACCGGCAGTTGTGGTACCGGTGGCCATCATGGTCATGGCGGCAGTGTTGGAAGCTCCGACAGCAGGAGGAGGACCGTTCGGTGGAGAGTTCTGACCACCGGTCAAGGTTGGTGAGCTGGCGCCAGTGCGGTCGTCAGGCAGCATACGATTTTGATGTCGTGTGCGCTGTGCTTGTGTTTCGGCGTCTACGGCTTGTCTCTGTTCACCAGCATTGAAGTTGGCAGTAGGTCGGACCCAGGTGGTCTGTCTGGAGTTGTGATCGACGTAGTATGTACGTCCAAGATTGTCCTCTCGGCGTTCCCAACCAGCAGGCAAACGTCCTTGGGCATCTTCAAAGGCACTGAAGCCACCATTGCGCGAGGCAGCCTCTCCGGAGGTGCTGCCTTGACGTGCTGAGGCACTTGGAGGACGGACATCGAGAGTTGACGAAGAAGCAGCTCCAGTTCCATTAGGTCGTGCGGGCTGAGCGGCGGTTGAAGGAGTAACGGCGGGACGTAGGTTGGTTGAGAGGTTGAGGATTAACTTGCCGTTGACGACAAGGTTGTCGTTGCTCTTGCGAAGGTCACGGGTAAGCATTTCTGGCAGGAAATGGGGTCAGTACATGTATGAGCAGTGGTGAGGAAAAAGAGCACATCAACGCACCATCTCCGCCGGCGTCGAGGTCAATGACACTGCCAACACGAACGTTGACAACACCAAGGAAACCTTGATCCTTCTTCTTGAACTTCTTCTGGTCAAAGATTTGCACGGCGAGAATGCTCTCCTCGTTTGCCCTCCTGCATTTGATCGACTGTCAGCGGTCATGGACAAATGGAAACAATGGAGTGGGATTGCGCACAGGTCAAAGCTCTCATTCCAGTAAGGGTTCAGCGTCTTTTTGATGACGCCGGTCGTCTTGGTCTGCTCGCCGTTGACGGTGGCGACAGCAAAAGGATCGGGAAAGCCTGTATCGTTGTGTGAGCAGGGGAGTTGTTGGTGGGGTGGAGAAGTGGGCTGTCGGGTCTGGTTGGAGCGAAGAGGGCGGGCGACGGCGGCGTCAGGAGGGCGGACGACTCACGGAAAACATCTCGCTTGTACAGACCGTCGGCGGCGATGACTGTAGCGTGTCAGTGAGGGTATCGCAGACGGCGAGGGCGTGGTTGCAATGGCTCACTCGTCACGCGCAGATTGGGCTGCGCCGGAAGATCCGCCATGTCGTACGGTGGTGTGGTGATTACGAAGTATTACTAGGTCGACTCGAGTCTGCCGCCCATGGACGTTTGTTGCGCTGCTGTCTGCCTGTCGGTGCGCTGCACCCTGTCGGCGATGTAGTGTGTGTGTGTGGGAGCGTGGTATAGCAGATGCTGCTATGGATCGAGGTCTAGTGGCTGTGCTCAACCGGTGCCTGCGGGACCAACGACCGAGACCGAGTAACGATCCGGGGCTTCTGACGAGCGATGAGCGAAAGGCTTTTGTCGCTTGTCAAGACAATGTAGCCGCCCAAGGCACGTCGTCGGACGCAAAGAAGAAAAATAGAGAGCGGCCGAGAATGGCGCCAACTCTTGTCGAGGAGAAAGTATTTACAGATGGTAGTGATTTGTATTGTATGTGGATGAATGCTGAGCTGACTGGGACAAGAATAATACTGCGAGCAGGAAACAAGACGTCAAGACTGAAGAAGCTGGCGTCACTCGGCGCAATCGAACAATCGCGCCCGCCTCTTTCCAGACTCCTGCAAATTTCACTTTGGCCTAGAAAACCTACCCTCTCTTTACCCACGACTCGGTACGACGTTGTGAGTATTATTCCCGCTGTTGCTATATCGTTCCTTTCTCTGCAGCTTGTTTCACATGAGCATCTGTCGCGACAGTCGCAGTCCTCACGAGAGTAGGTGTTTCTATCTAATCATGACCTGGGTCTATGTACCTCTACACTGTACTCTGTCTTCTATTCATAGACATGATCTACTTTGCCCCTCATCCCCTTTCATGTTGCTGTCCTCGCTTGCATCCTTTGCATCTGGACATCGCCTCTTCCTCCTGCGCCGCCCTCTATTTCTTCCTCTTCCGTCTCATCCTGTCCATTCATCAACCCTTCCTCTTCGTCTCTGTTCTGCCCCACTTGTATTCCTTCATTGCCATCTTTGCCACCACTCTTGTCTCGTTGCATCGCCATATAAATAGCGGAACCGAGAATCAAGGTGGACCCCATGATCGAAGTAATCGATGGTGTCTGTCCGAAGAAGAACTTGTCAAACCCGAGGGCGAACAGCATCGACGTATATGTCATGTTCGTCGCTCGTGATGACTTTTCGTAACTCAAACCTGCTGCTAACAAGAATTGCTGTTTTACGTCAGTCTTCTGTTCATTCAGCCTATCGGGAACGAGGATTACCATGATAAATCCGCATAGACTGTACTCTTGTTAGCCTCATGAATTCTAGCCGATGATTCTGAACTGTTCTCATACCCAAGAAAGATCAAATAACCCCATTCCTTCAAGTCTGCAGGAAGCAGAAATCCTACTCCAGGAATGGTAAATTGAGCAACGATGCTGACAAGAGTACACCATGTAGCAAAGTAGTTGACAGAGACGAGCGGGTGAGCTCGTCGTCCAATCCACCTAATCGTCGTATATGCAATCACCGACCCCAAAACTCCCACTAATGCTATTCCCACAGCTGCCAGTCGCTCCGATGGAGATACGTTGTCATAGTTGGAAGCGTCCGGCATAGTCATGGTCGAATTGTTGTCTACAACCATGTCTGCGTCGCCACTCGCTGGAGGTGGCTCTGCAGGAGAGGAAGAGAAGAACAGTGATGTCGGTCTGGCAATAAAGACCACTCCAAACAAGGATATGAAACTTCCAATCTTGTCAATCCTGGTAAATGGCTCTTTCAACAGGAACGAGCACACCCAACAAGTCAAGCTGGGTGCCAGATATGTTATGACTGTCGCATCAGCGAGGGGCAGATACAACAGCGAATCTGTTCGTTTCTGGTCAGTTTTATACAAAAGCCTTGTCGAGGCACATTGACTCACAGTACATTCCAAACACTCCCCAGAAACCTCCGAGACCTCTGGCAACTAACAGCCATCTCACCTCGGGTTTGCCAAATGGAAAGTGTGGCGTCTCCTTATACCACATGTATAGAGATGCAAGCACAACCGTGATCGACATGCGAGCGAACAGAATCTAAGAGAAAATCAGGACCCATGAAATATCAAGACTGCATTCCCGTTGTGTATACGCACTTGAAATGGATGCAGTCCTTTGCCCTTATTACCTTCGATCTCCAGCAATCTTGTCGTTACGTTCATCAAGACACCAAAAACCTGGGCAAGCAGCATGTAAAAGAGTCCAGCATTTCGTTGCCAGCTTGCATTCAGTCTTGATCTCCATTTGGACGTCAACGTAGTAGCCAGTACTTGATGGCCCCCATCCAGCCAAACAGAGGGTTCATTACGTGGGCTCAATTGTCGGAATTCTTCAGTCGACAGATTTGATAGAGTGTCTGGTGAGAGTGGCCTATGTGGCACATCTCGCGGGAGCTCGAGATATCGGGATGTTGTGGACTTGCTGAATATGTGTGGTGTGTCCTTCGTGTCCGGTTTTCCGGTCTCTGCCAGTTGTGGTACGGGAGAAACGGGGCGGCTCATCTTCAGGTAGAATAAGGTATGAATACAACGCTACAATGACCATAGAAGAAGGACAATGAGAAACGAACGTAGACGATCGCAGTAAGAAGACCGCAGAAAGTGGTAGGAATGGGAAAGTGGAAGGGTAGATTGGGAACTCTTGACTCAGAAGAATCGTCTGTAGGACGGGTCACAGTAGTAGCAGTGTCCTGCACCAAAAAGAAAACTAGCACACGACTTGAAGATTTGTCTTGCCCACCAATCACTTGTCTCTGATGGAATTTAGACTTTCGTCATCATTGTCTGTCGTGGCTTGTAACTCTCGCGACGTTCTACACCTCTTCGGCATGACTGTCCTGTGCAGCCATGGATCTCTGGGACAGTCATTGGCAGTAGGTCATGGTCATCCTTGCCACAACAACGGTAGAGGGCGATACGGTATAGAAACAAACAAAAACACAAGGACTGTAGCAAACCCACTTTGTGGTTGGTGATTCAAAGTTCTGGAGATCCCGCTGCCCGAAGTCCCCTCACTCCAACGTTCGAGATCATATTGTCGATCTCCTCGTGCTCCTGTGTGTGGCCCCGTCACGGCATCCATGCCTGCATCATGTTCTTGGCATAAACTTCCCATCACTTGCTTAGGATGTGTTCTTCACTACTAGTAGTACAAATAGCATGCTCTTGTGTCCAGTCGACTCGAGTTTGACCTGATGTTCGTGCCCCGTATGTTTGTAGTTATGAACAGATATTGGTATGCATCTAGTCGCGCAAAATCATGTAATTTAACTAGTTATAAGCAAATATTTGTAATACAAAGGTATACAAACTAGACTGTCTCTTCTTAGTGGTATGTGCCACATCATTGTCGAGTACATGTCGATTGACTGCAGAAAGAAGAATATCAGGTTGCTGAAGCATGCGATACCGAGAATTGCTGACGTTTGCGCTTCCTTTGTGGAGACGATTGATTCAGACCACGAAAATGAATGATAACAACAATAACGACTCATTTACTGCTCTGTGACTGTTTAGCTTGACTCTTTTTTTTTTTCTTTTTTTTTTGCCCTCGCGGTGTTCACCGAACTTCCGGCCGAGCAGAGTATGAAGAGCTGAACTTGTCAACTCTTTTATCACTACTGACCCTTTTCTTACTCAACAGGTACAGTTGCCTTGATATTACTGAGAGCGCAAGTCATGCTAGCGGTCCTTCATTCTCTTTGTACTCAGCTTAGCTTCAAGCCCACTCCTTGCACCGTCTTTGCCCATCGTGTCATGGCTGTTTCATGGCTGATATGTATTGGCCGTTCCTCCACAAAATCTCCGTCCCCTTAATGAGTAGTGGTATCGCTGCTGCGTCCTGTGCCGGTGTAGTGATGCTTCTCGAAGATTGACAGCAGTGATTAAGTTTAGACTCAAACCATGTTATTTCAAGTATCTCTCCAGTCTTGAACTTTCAAGAGGCAATATCTTCAAAATTCCTAGTCGAAGTGGCTTGGTCCTGTAAACCCAGTAGACTCCACTACCATGTCGATCTTGATGGTTGATGCTGTCAACGACTTGCTCGACGGTGCAAGGCCACATCTCGGTACTTGATACTCGCAATAGCTCGGTATTTCTACACATTGTACCAAGATCTCCTGACTTAACGACTTTAGATTTCGGGGGATCTACCTTGCTATATCAAGGTCGGGGCACTCTTTGGTCTGTAAAAAGCCGTCGGATCCACGCCGAAAAACGCATGGTCCCTCACTTTATTGCAAAGAGCCGAGCGGCACTGTATGTACAGCGGTGCATATAATAGATTGGTGTGATAGTGACTGAATATATGTTAATATCTAATTGATGTGAAAGGGAGTGCAGCATTTGATGGACTGGTTCTTCGTGTGCAAGAGATGGCATCAAACAAGCTGAACGTATTGTTGTTTGTATTATGTTTACTGCTCTTTGCCCCTTGGAAAGATTTTGAGTTTAAGATTTCAAGCCCAACGGCACTAAACAATTTAGACTACCATAGATCAAGTCACCTTGCGAAATCAATACTGATCATCAGCTTGGCCCAGATGCCACATTCTTGTGTTAAACTCTTCAGCCTTCGCACTCTGAACACTCGCCGTCTTGTTACAAGTCGCGTCGCCTCGAAAAATCATTTGCAGGTCGCACAAGTTGTGGGACCGGACTGCCATTCGTTACCCCTTGCATCAGCATACTGTACCCCTCGGATTTCCATCGTCGCCCCCCTCCATTGGATCATCGCGATTGTCCAAAAAGTTGGACGCTGTTTCCTCGACCACATTCCACAACCCTGTCAATACACTGTTACAGCATCTGTCTAGTTACTTACCAGACACTGATGGATCAATTTCGCCAATAAAGCCTGCATCTTACTTTCATTGCACTCTCTAACAAACAACATGCTATTTGGCGTAATACACAATTCTCGCCTGCAATTCTAATAGTCAATCGCCCTCTCTTCAGAAACTCATTCCTTGGCTCCCGTTCTACTCTCTCAAGATCGGAGTGGATGTGTTTCTGTCAGTTGTACGACCAAGTAACCGTATAGGATGGCCGAGGCGTATTTTTCGTCTGACGATGCAGACTCTTCGCTTGAGCGACGGCGATCAGCAGTGTCTCTTCATCGCAGATACCTCCGTGCCTTTCACGACTATCAGCCTAACCACACAGCCATCAATGGAACAGAAGGAAGTGTGTCCATTACTGCACCACTCAATGAAGGCGACATCATTCTCGTCCACCTCACTCATTCAAACGGTTGGGCTGACGGCACCATTTTATCCACTGGCCATCGAGGTTGGGTTCCAACCAATTACTGCCAGGTCTATGATCCACGTCCCATCAGACCTCTTCTCCATGCATTGACCAAGCTTTGGAACTTTCTGAGCTCGGGTGCCAATGGTCAAGGCATCTTCGAGGACAGGCAAGATTATGTTCAGGGTCTAGTGGCGGGTGTACGTCGGATGCTTGTAAGTCATCGTTCCATCGCAGCTCATCTCCTTCTATTCCATCTGTCATCACGGCTTGTATCATTCAAGCAAATCAGCAATTATCATACTTGAAACCGAATCGTCGATGCACATCCAAAATCGTAGCTGACCATGCTTAGGAGCACTGCGATTGTTTGCATAGAGACGACACTCTGGTCAACAAGCACGTTGCCCTACGCCGTACACGCAAGAGCCTTCTCGCAGACCTCTCGACTCTTATCAAGTGCCGCGACGAAATTCACAACACATTCTCAAACTCGTCAGAGGAGGTTTTGTGGTCCACCGTTGATGAATATCTAGCAAGTGCTTTCAAGGTAGCTTGCCGCGCAGTCCGGTTTTTGGATATCTGGTCGCAAAATTCTTCCTTGGAACACACGCGAACCGATTCGTTGCAAGGCGATAGCCCGGAAAGTCCTGGAGCAACTACCAAATTGTCGCCTCCGTCAACGTATCCCAACTTTCCCCGAATCTCGACAGATAAGCGACTCGCACGCCGACTCAGTCATGCTCAAGCATCACGCGAAAGAGCAAGATTGATGCTTGCGGCTGGAGAGCATGACGCAGCCTCAGAAGACAAAATTGGTTCACCAAGTACCATTTCAAGAGATTCGCGACAATCTCATGTCTTCGCCTCATCTCCTCCGCCGATTTTCCTGAGTTCCGACCCTGCTGATGGTCAGGCTTCAGTCTTGTTGAATGATGCTGTCTCCAACTTTGCCACAGAACGTCTGACGCTTGCTCATGAACATTTCCTGGGCGAAATCGGTGCATTTATCGGCCTTCATCTACAACCTCGGTCATCCGTGGATTTATTGGCCACAACTCAGCGTTCCACTCAAGCGGGAGAGGATTTGCTGTCAGTCGTCACGAGCATCTCAAATCGCAGTCCTGGCGATGCCGAGCAACTCGCGTCAGCAGTAAGCGACATGCGTCAAAAATTGACCAGGCTTGCAGATCTCGCGAAACGATTGTGCAAACCGCCTGTCACTCAAGACACTTTCGAAAGTGTGGAAATTGTGGACCCTGAAGATGGTCAAGGATTCGTGGCTGCTGCGACCGACTGCGTCCGGGCGGCTGGCAATTGCACAACCCAAGCAAGAAAGTTTCTAGATCGAATTACAGGCGATTTTCCTCTGGAGATAACGACTGGTGATTGTGAGGGATCATTGGGCACGGCTCCTAATATTCAACGCACGCCACGTGTGAAGGTCACATCGACAGATTGGGCGGAGACAATGCCGGGAGCCGCTAACCCACAATCTTCTGAATCAGCACCCAATACATCGATTATAGAAGAACAGCTCGATGACACAAGTAGCAGACCTTCCCATCTACTTCGTTCCGCGGCAGATGACACCAACAATCTCACATCGTCTACCATTTTGCCATGTGGGAACATGAGAAGACCAGAATCCTCTCCAACAACCACAACACCATGTGACAGACCAATCACACCCACGCCGCCAAAACCCGTGTCGAGTCCCTCGCAAGTACGCTTTGATGTATTCCCACGCAGTTCCATGATTGGTTATAAAGGTCGCCAGTGGACGCCACCCAATAGGAAGTCAAGCCTGGGATTGTCAATCACTGAAGGGTCAAGCGCTTATAAGGATAGCTTGAGGGATTCTGTTGGTAGTGTTGTATCTCCAACGTCTACACGAGCCACCACACCTGATAGATATCAGCAAAGCGGACGTCTGAAGGGTGCGCATGGGAGCGTGATAAGTATTGCAACAGATGACGGCAGTATCAACGAAGCAGAGGTTCTTGTCCGATCTCACGCTCACGAATTGCTATACAACAAAGAAGGACAGATCGTCGGCGGCACTCTCCCAGCTCTGGTAGAGACCCTTACAAGCGAGTACACAACACCGGATCCCATGTACAACACGACCTTCCTGCTTACCTTCCGTCTCTTTACAAATGCGTTGGAACTAGCGCAGACTCTCATCGACAGGTATCAATACACTGGTGATGCTCATGTTAGTGGCTCTCCAGCTCGTCTGCGAGTGTACAACTTGTTCAAAACATGGTTGGAATCGCATTACCTGACGGAAAGCGATGCGAATGCTCTACCAGTGATCAAAGCTTTTGCGACAGAGCAGCTCAGTCAACAATTCCCAGCCCCAGGAAAACGTTTGGCCGATTTGGCTGAGATAGCATCTCACAGGAACATCACTTGTGCCGCGAACCAGCTCGTTTCAAGCGTTGGCAAGACCAGTGTATCCTTGGGAGACGATGCTGGAAACTCAATCATACCCCATGCAAACATCACCAAGGATCAATTGTATCTCTTATCGGGGGCTGCTGGCAAAAGATGTCTACTCATCGATCTCGATCCTGTAGAGATTGGTCGCCAGTTGACCATCTTGGAATCTGCAATCTTCTGTGAGATTGAGCCTGAAGAACTTCTGGGCCTTGAATGGACCAGAAAGAGCGACAAATCTGGCAACGTCTTGGCAATGTCGAAGTTTTCGACCGCCCTCACTCATCTGGTTGCAGACACCATACTTGCGACAGAGCCACTCAAGAAGCGCGTGTTGGTTTTGAAACACTGGATCAAGATTGCAAAGACCTGTCTCGACATTCACAATTATTCGTCTCTGATGGCAATTGCTTGCTCTCTTACCTCTTCAACTATCTCTCGACTGCGATTGACATGGGATCAACTACCAACAAAGTCCAAGGCTCTATTTGAAGAGATCAAAGATGTTGTTGACGTATCTCGCAATTATGCCGTTCTGAGACAGCGTCTTCAGACTCACACGGCCCCATGTCTTCCATTTGTGGGCATGTATCTGACTGATTTGACATTCGTCGATGCTGGCAATCAAAACACCCGACCTCTTCCGAATAGTGACGATGATGGTGCAGAACCAAGGATGGTCATCAATTTCGACAAACACATCCGCTCTGCTCGTGTTGTGGGTCAACTACAAAGATACCAAGTTCCATATCGCCTCCAACACGTTCTTGAGATCCAGGCCTGGCTCGGAAAACAACTGGAGATGGTAAGAAACAGTGAAGCTTGCACCGTTCAGGCTCTTTGGCGTCGCAGTCAAGCCCTTGAGCCACGCACTTCTCATGATGATGATCATAAACGACCCGTGACGGCGAACGAGGACCACGAGGCAAAGCCTTCAGGAGGATTCATGGGTGGTCTACGAAGGCCAAAGAACAAGGCCAGCATGACTGGATTGAACAATTTGGTTACGAGGAGCAGGTTACCTATCCTACACCGTGTCAGGACCGGCGGATCCGGC
The DNA here is from genome assembly GCA_026013035.2 of Dothideomycetes sp. NU30. Classification (NCBI taxonomy): domain Eukaryota; kingdom Fungi; phylum Ascomycota; class Dothideomycetes; species Dothideomycetes sp. NU30. The sequence goes on along the minus strand of BSBH01000001.1, from coordinate 1,687,493 downwards.
GGATCTGCGGAAGAAGTGCACTAAGTGTACGACCCAAGCGGCGAAGGCGTTTCATCAAAGCGACTGACACAACATGGTTATGCTGTGCCTTTTTCTTCTCTGTAACTTTTTACGGTTTTCTTTTCTTTGTTTTTCTGTTTCCGGAGGAAGATACCCATTTTATCATGGAGTTTGTGGTTTTTGGTTTTTTTAATTTTCTTCGTTGCTTTCGAAAGCATGGGATGATGAGACACAGGAAAGACGAGGAATAGGGAAAGCGATAGAGAAGTGGAAGCGAGGAGAAAAAGGGAGGATTGAACGAACAGAAGCTTATACGAGATATGCTGTACATAAGTAGCCCTTCCGTTTGTTTCACCAAATTCTACTTGATGAATGTGGAAGGAAAACCTCTTACCCAAGACCGGACTGATGTAATATCCATTTATATCAATTTGTGCATATGAAGATCAGGATGGTTTGTTGATTTTGGGAACGAAACAGACATGATGTCGATAATTAGTCCTGGCTGAAAATTCTGCATTATAGGTCGCAGTGGTTTAGTGGTAAAATTCGTGCTTGCCATGCACGAGCCCCGTGTTCGATTCACGGCTGCGACAATTCTTTTGTTCCTTATCCACCAGTTTTTGTCACTTTAGTTGCTCTTTGGATCCTCTGATTGATATCTCTGGTTCCTGACGTGTAGACAGAAAAGGACATGTGCTTCCATTCAGCACGGGGGATGGTATCATCTCGGTTGAGCAAGGATGCCAATGAAAGATGACATATATATCTATAGGAAGATCAGGCACCAACTGCGAAGGAGTTCCATTGAAGAGCCTCAACTTGATCGTGATTAATTTCGGGCTCTTAGCGGAGGACCTCTCCATCTTCCAGATAGTATTCAATATTGGATGTCATGGATTTTTTTTATTTCTTTTATTTCTTCTATTTCTTCTATTTCTTTTATTTCTTTTTTTTCTTTTTTCTTTCAATTTTTTTGGCTGCGAGAAGGTGTCTCGTGGATCTTGAAGCCTGTGTTCATGTTGTTGTTTCTCTATTTGATTTGAAGAGACGGAGAGAAAGAGGGCGAGAGCGAGATATGGAGACGCAGAATATCATGTGGCAAGAAATCATTGAAAGACAAGACATGATCACATTCAAAAAGGGAGAAAAAAAAATGGGTTGCATCCTTTGTGGTAGTGAGTAGAATTAATATTGAATTTTGCGAGAAGACTAAGGTATCGTCATCCGTTCGTCAGTGATCATTAAGAGCAGTTTAGTTTCGTCAGAAGAATGCATTTCATGTCAAAACCCCCCTCCCCAAAGGAAAAGAAGAGGAGAAACCCCCAAATCCCCCCTTCAAACCCTAAAGTCTCCAAAGTTAGCCTGGAAGAAGTCGAAACTCTTCGAGCGGAAGTTGTCGGCCAAGTAGTTGTTACTCAACGACTGCAACTGCACGAGCGTAGGCTTGCTGGCGTTGTACTGCGGCCAATTGATCAATAAAGCGTTGTTGCCGATGGCGTTCGGATCCAAGAAATTGATGAAGGAAACGTAGTAATCCAGGTAAGTCTTCGTCGTCGTACCACCCAGACCAAAGTAATAAGACAGAAGGTCCGAGCCGTGGAAAGTTCCAAGCACGGCGGTGCCATGCAGATGACTGTCGAGGTATGACCAAGCTGGCACGGTGTCAGAGACCGCGTAGAGGAATTGACGACGACGGAGGTTGAACACTATGTCACCGAAAATCGCGGCGAGACGTTTGAATTGAGGGTAGATGTTGTTGAGGATACCTGTACGGAAAGGAGATCCTGCTGAGGGGTTGTTGGGGTATGTAGCTACTGCTGCGGCGACAACGGATCTGGGTGTTCCAGGGAAGATGCCTGCGACGTAGTCGACGAGTTGTTCCGTTGTGATGATGTTGTTTGTCACGAGGGAGAAGAGTGGACCTTCGTCTTCTTGGTCTCCAGTGATGACGGGAATTTTGGTGTATGCGCCGTTCTTGATGGAGATCTCAGGGGACAAGGAGAAGAAACTGTCGGCGGGATCTGGACGAGGAACGTAGGCTAGGTTGAGACTCGAGTATGAGAAGATGCCCGGAGCGCTGTTCGCCGCACGCTGGAAAGTGGCATAGTCGAGTCCTCGAAGACAGGCCAAGGTGTCGGAGGCAGAAGAGCAACCGGCGTCTTTGACGAGCTCATCGTAGAGTGCTTGAGGTTTTGCGTTTGCCACGTCCTCGGCGGGAACGATGGTTCCAGAGTTCATGATAGCGCCACGGAACATGGCTTTGCCGTTGTAGGTGTTATCGCCATTGTTGATGATCATATGGTCAAGAACTGAGATTGAGCCTGCAGACTCGCCCCAAATTGTGACCTTGTCCGGATCACCTCCAAAGGCGGCAATATTCTCTTGAACCCACTCGAGGCCGAGTCTCTGATCCTTGAGAGCGAGATTGGTGCTGCCGTCTGCTTGAAGCTCCTTACCAGCCAGGAAGCCAAAGGCACCAACTCTGTAGTTGACTGAGACATACATGACGGGGTGGCCCAGAGCAACAGACTCGGCCACCATCATACTTCCATCATACATCTGAGTAGAACCCAATTCAAAGCCTGTCGCCAATCAGTCATGGTATGGGGATTGTTATCTGGAGATCGAAACTTACCACCACCAAATATCCAGAAAACAACGGGCAGTTTGTCGGTAGACTTTGTTCCTGCAGGTCTTTGTACATTCATGGTCAAGCAGTCCTCTCCCGTGACTGTGGCCGCCTGAACAATAGGGGACATCAACAATTCACCAAGCACATCTGAAGGGAGGTCTGTGCTATCGACCTGGAAGAAGAATTGGGGACATGCTGTAGGCACTCCAGTAGCTGTATGAGTGCCTCCAGGGTATGTTGCTGTGATGGTTTGTGGTGGTGCCAAGCGGCGGGTACCAGTAGGTGGAAGAGCGAATGGGATTCCCTTGAAAGAATCGACCTTGTTCAGCGTGCTTCCCACCACGGTGCCATTCTGTAGAGATGCAGAGGGGGCAGTTGCTCTTTCCTCAAGAGGTGCAGCAAGAGCGGCTGTGACGGCCGACAAGAGGAATAGAAGCGAACGCATGACGACTATAAACGATGTAAGACCGAGGTAGGAACGAGAGGATAGTGTTGTAATGGAACAATGACAATATGAAGAGAGGACAAGGCTTATTTATATGATAGCACCCATATGGTTCTTTGATTGTCCTTTCCTGACACCCTGACGGCCGGCCTTGAAACGGTAGAAAGTCAGGAGTGGTCGGGAAACAGCCTACCCGTGACTGTTCTGGCAGTTGTTACTGTATGGTTCCGATGCATAGTAGTGAAACCCAACCCGAAAACTGTTCCTCACATCGGCCGTAATGGCCACAACTCTGCATACCGAGGTATACAGGACAATCTACAAACATCACGAGAACAAGTATTCATATATCTAGTATTGGAGGGATCGAAGACAGAAGTCGTTAGGCAGCAAGCCAAGGGCTTCTAAGTCGCGCCATCAAGGTCTGCCGGGGGCCTGTCAAGGCCTGTCAGTAGCGAATTAGTCAAACGGCTTGACGTGCGGCTTCCGTTCCCTGAAGTCAATTTTGGCGACTCAGAAAAAATTTGCCGAATAAAAAAGTCTGTCTCCATGCCAAGGACACGCGCTATGCACGAAGAGATGCTGTGAATGCGGGGAATGTCGAAGGCTATGGATGTCGATCAATCTTGGAGGAAGCATCATGCAGATCAGCACATTGAATGTTAAACTTGCATCACTCGTATGCGGTCGTATGTCATTGCCCAGCTGCTCAGGTCGTGCTCCGCGTGATACAATCATTTCTACATATACAAGCTCGGTGTCACGGAAGTATCGTACCTGACGCGACTCGGTTGTTCAAAGTGTTTCCGAGGAGAGGTACTAGGTATCATTCAACTCCAAAAGGAATGGTGGTCGAATCAAGTTGAGTCTGGTTAGGTGACATTATCTATCATGTTTCAGTGTGAATGAGAGGACTGGAAATTGGAAGTTTCCAGGAACGCTCTAGAAGGACTGATGCTAGCCTACACGAGTCGAGCACCCGAGAGCTGCATACTTGGCAACACTGGTGTTGAATAGCATATCGTTTCAGATATTATCTCCATACTACCAATATGTCAGGTCACATGGCACATCTCGAAATCAGTACTTTACTGTGGACAATTAAACATAGATAATGAATACCTCGCTAGGCGAAGCTTTGTGGTGTAGCATGTGAAAGAACAGTAACATACTACGTGAAAAACCTTTGTTGTCGCGATCGTGCCTCCGTAGCAATCATTCGTGGATCAATGTTGATTTTTAGAACACCCACATCCATCCTCATCAATCGTGCCTCGGCAATACTGATATCCCACCAGCCTCAGTCTTCGTAATAGTCCTCGTCGTCGTCAATGAGTCCTTGTCTTCTTTGACGTGCCACCCAGTAGGAATGGTAGGAAGAGTAGTCTCTTGTTCTGCTCATGCCGAGCTGATGTGCCAGATTCACATAGCCATCCTTGTTCTTGCTGCCTGTCTTCAAGCTGTCTTTCAGAGCGCCAGGATCAGCAGCATCAACCTGCCAAGGCACTCTGCAGTAAGGACAGGTAACTCGGTCATGGCCTTTGGTCGCAGCCCACTGATCGAAGCAAGTTTTGTGCAGGTTGTTGCCACAAGCTGCTCGACACCAGACAGTGGCTTCACCTTCTGCAGAGAGCTCTTCGCAGCAGATGGGGCAATCTCCTTCAACGGGTTTGCGTTTGCCGTCCTTGTCTTCGGCACTCACGGTCTCTGTTGGAAGAGGTCCAGCATGCTCAAAGATCTCGTGGAGCTCATCAGTCAAGAAAGCTGCTTGATACTGCAGTTGCTCCGGAGCTTTGAGAACCTTGACAAGAACGTTCAGGATGTGCTTGCATTGCGGGTTGTGATTGACGCGGAAGTCAGGACAGGTGCATTCAGGGACGTGAGTTATCGTGACCGTGTAGACATTGCCGGTACTTCCTGCGAGATCCACTTTTTCCATCGGACAATCAGCAGTACCATGCGGACAGTGGTCATTATTCGGGCGTCTTCTATCTGGAATGCAAATGTACAATTAGCATGTTCCCAGATTTGGGTGGGAGAAAGACGCCAGCAAAACATCAACGGCAACCGTGCTCGACTTTCAGGGCGTCTTTGAAAAGGTGGCACATGTGAATTCGGCCTTTGATGTTTGCATATCGTGGGTACCTACCGACTACAACCATGCGTTGGGTGGTCGCACGAAACATAACCTTCTCATAGTTCTGTGGCGGTTGCTTGCGATATCTGTAAAAGTATGAGATTTAGCGTATTGCAGGATGTTTTCGTCATTCGAATTACCTCTTGAGTCGCTTCTCTTCACTTCCTGATGCTTTAATTTGCTTGCCTTTCTTGCGAGAGATTGCTAGCTTCTCGTCTTCGCCTCCTGTCAAATCAACAACCTCCGTCGAGCCTTTCTGTTTTACATTATGGCCGTTATTCTCAGTTGCAGGGTCGGCGGTGGGTTTGGATGCGGTTCTCTGCTTTCCAAGAGCATTTGTCTTGGTGGCTTTTAGTGGACCGTCAGTGACAGAGTCCTCGCGCTTCTTATTTGGTGGTGGTTTGGTAAGTGGCGTCTGCACGTCATCTAAGCTCTCTCTTTTGCGTCCACTGCGACGAGGACCGACAACCATGTCGTTGTTCATATTGAACGTTGTTTTGGCATCCATGGCAAACACGGAGTGTGATAGAGAAGTGATGTGATGAATGTAATGAAAAAGATCAAGTGAATGTGTGGGCACGAGAGGTAATCAATTAGGTCAAGGTTATGGTCGCGACCAGCAAGACTTGGAAGGAACGCGAAGGCACATGACGGTAACCTCAGGCTTACTTGCTCAAAGCAACTCTAACCACACAGGCGTGTCAGGATTCATGAGGGTAGCCTCGAACACGACGACTTCATTAAGATAACTCTTCTATATACAGAGAGATCGTCACTATCAAGGAGAGTCCCATTGAAAGCGCCAGGTCAGGTTGATAACCCTGTGCAACCAATTAAGCAAGTCTTCGCGATCACGCCTACAAACGCAAACAATGCAAGGTGCCTCGACTGAAAACAGAGTGCCCTCCCTGTTGAAAACAGCTGGGTAACAAAGGTTCCCTTCGGCAATCATTACATCTTCTCTGTTTCTTCCTGTTCCCTCCTGTTGCACGAACACACTCCAGTCTCCACTGTCTAATTTCTTCACCTACTTTTTCAACTACCAAATCATCTACGATCTACAATGGCAACGGCAGACTCACCCCTCACCGATCTTGAGAAGAAGTTCCTGAAGCAACACTACGGCGGAGAGTACAAGTTCCTCCTTTCCAACGGTCTCAAAATCCACGACGAGGAAGATCGTACCGAAGGCCGACACATTCTCAGAAGCATCATGGTCCAAGACGGATACGACGACGAAGATGATGACGGAGAATCCGTGGAGAGCAACCAATTCCTCGCCGATATGGAGGAAGACCCCACTTCCCACCTCGCCGGTTGCCACTTCTCAGAGAAAGAGCTAGATTGGGTTCAAAAGCACTACCGTCACTCAGGAAACTTCATGCAATCGCATGGCCTCAAGCCTTTCGATGACTAAGATTGCAAAGAGGCTGCCCAGATCGTTAGAGTCATGATGAACGACGACGACGACGATGAAGACGATGACGACGGTGAATCTGTCGAGACCAATCAGTTTCTTGCCGACCTTGAGAGCGATCCCATGTCCCATGTTGCCGATCACAAGTTTTTGAAGAAGGAAATGGATTGGATTGAGATGAATTACGGTCATTCTGGTCACTTTATGCTCTCATATGGTCTCAAGCCGTTTGACAATGAAGATTGCGACGAGGCTGTTAGCATCGTGAGGGCCATGTTAGGATGAACACGTTCAGAGGGTGCATGAGGAGTAACTCTGAATGGTTGAAAGGATATGGCAACACCATCAGTGGTTCATTAAGACACCAGTTGTTGTTGGAATAATATGCTTGAAGCTGTTCTGGGGAGCTGCCAAGGAGGGTGCTTGATGTATGTGATGACGGTACGCGAAGGAAGAGCAATGGGTTCGGCACAATGCAACAACCTCAATACAACATCATACTGCTGAATCAGATGGTCATTTGAAGAGAATACGAAACATTTCATCCGTCATACACTGCCTCGCCATTGATTGTCAAGGGTCCAAGGGTCCCGATGAACGCTCGCAACATCAATTGGCCAAAGCCACCTCCTGACATCCGACAAGCAGCCATAATTGGAAATAAGACCACGGTGTAGTCCATCAAACATTGATAAGTTTCAGAACCAATTGTTTAAACAACCAAAAAGTCATGATGGGAACAAGTGTCGAAAAGAATCAAGGTCATGACAGAAAAGTGTTACAGAATTTAAACAATAATAATCATTAGTTTTCGTGTCTCATGCCGATGAGTCTAATAATGCGACGCTCTAGAGGACAACCATCCTTTACCAAAAAACGCCGAAGTGCCTGTGTGACGGACTGTCTATGAACAACAGGGGAAGCTCAAAATGATTACAAGATAATGGCAAGGACTGCCATGACGGCTGCCAACATGGCTACCAAAGAGCGCTTCATACTGGAAGCGTCTGACGAGTTCAGACCACAGCACTTGCGGTTGTAGGTGACGCCGTTTGCTTTCGCAGCGACCTCAAAAACGGAGCCGTTGCCGATGTTGTAGTAGTCGACCAAGAGCCATGTTGGGGGACGATCCCACATTGCTGAAAGGAAAGAGTCAGTGAATGTGCAAATACGGAGAATCGGAGATTATCTCAACTTACCAGTGCAATTTTGGTTGGCCTCACCAAGCATACCATAATCTAACCCAGCAGCGTTGGTGATACTAACCTCAGCAGTGTTGGGGATCAAGATGGAAGTGCCAAAGAGTGAAATATCCGTGTTGAGGTTGTGGTTAGCCAGGTACATCAGATCGTTTCTGGCAACCTTGGGGTCAAGGTTAGGAGGGCGTTGAGCAGTGCAAGGGAAGGCGCGATCAGTAGGTGAGAAGGGAGTCTCCCACATGTGGGTGAACTCGTCGAGCACGTAGGGGAATTTCGATTGGTCGGCCTGGTAATCCATAAAGACAATGACACGCTTTTGCATGAGAATAAGCTCTGAATAGGTGGGCCATTGATCCAGACGCATGGGAACGAATGGAGGTTCGTAGAGATATTCAGCCAAATTGGATTGTTGGAGCACATTGCTGAAGTTGCCGGGATCAGCATAATCGCTGTTCACAATCAAGAGTGTCACAACATCGTAAGGATGGTCGCGGACCCAGTCACCGACGGTGTTGAGCTCCCTGAGATAAGTGCCGGCGTTGAGGATATCGCAAGAAGTATGACAACTGTAGAGAGTGTCATTGACGTAGTGGACTTCTCCTTGAATCATGCGGATGCCATCGTTGAGTTGTTGTGTAATAGAAAGCTCCTGGTTACTAGCGGCGTTTCCCTTCTTGTTGAACGCAGCGTTGTGAGCCACGACTTCAGTTACATTGCCGTACTTTCGGCTGCAGAACTCGGGATAAAGGTTGCAAGGTTGGGTGTTCGTAGCGAGCGGTGCGGTCTTAGTGCCAGTGCCAGAGCTGGTAGCAGTGTTGTTGCTGTGCGAAGGCGCGGAAAGGGTGACGGTTCCGTTGATAACACTCTGGGTAACGATTCCTTGACCTCCAATCAATATGGTCTTGAGACTAGTCGTGCCTCTCGATGTGGTAGACGCTGCCGATGCCGAGCCCGAGCGCGAACCCGATCTGGTGCCAGACGATGTTGTAGCGTCGCTGTCGTAACGATTTGATACAGTGATTTGGGAACCGATGGATCGGTAACTGCCAGTGGGCACTTGAACCGAGACCTCACTGCCGGTCAATGTGACAATGCTACTCGAACTGGCGCCGGCATTGCCACTTCGCGCGGAAGAGGCAGCAGAAGAAGCATCGGATGTAGTTTGGGCGTGGGCACCAAAGGCGAAGAGGGCAGCGAGCCAAAGGTTGCGAGGCTGCATGGTTGCGATTTGCCTGAGGCGACTGATCACAGACGCTGACAGGAGATGAGATACAAGATGACAGAAAAGGGTGAAGACCAAGAAACAGGAAGAGAATAGACTATTACACAGGAGCTTTCACACCAAGCCGCGGAGGCCCAAGGGTTGAAAAATGCAGGCCGGATGTTGATGGCTCGTTCACAAACCGTCTGACGTCTGTGGAGGGAGTGGAGAAAATTTGGATATGGAAATCTAGGGTGAGGCGATCGTGCTGCAATTCCGGGAGTGCCGCGTCAGAGATTGGGCCGCAGCCTGGCACAGTATTATTGAGTAGTGCCTAGACAACGAATGTCAAATAGGAGACAGGCTGGGCATGAATAAGCGTTTGATTCGGGCATGGCAGCTATATTTCGTATTTAGCTCGCGCCAATAGCAGCTCCTGGTCAAGAAGATAGGTGCAGACAAAAGTGCTTCTTGGTCCGATGACGATGATGGATGGCTATTTTTCTTTCCGAGGCGCGGGCACAAGACAATTCGATGCATAAAAGTACCGTTTTTGGCATGACATAAGAAGAAGGAACCAGATGGTGGCTGCGCTAGTCTGGTGATTTCCCGCAGGGTTCCGCCCGCACGTGCCGTAGATTATGACGCCCGCGGTCGTTCCTTCTACCGTGCCCGCGTACGCAAAGACAGGCTGCGGTACCTGTACGCGTGGTCTGGTTCGTAAAGAGCAAGATGAAAAGGACATGAGTGACGCTAGCCACTCACTGAAGCTCTTCCAAATCGTCCGGCTGTCAGGGCAGGGCAATGATATTCAAGAAGTAGCTTTTCTTCAAAACGACTCATCGGCCAAAAAAAAGACTAAGAGAGCCGCTTCCGCGAGCCCTGTAACCACAATCTTGGACCCGTCGTCATCGTGCCGCTTGGAGGCGTTTCCCTTTTTCTGTCTACCGGCCTTCCCGTTCATTATTTCGACATTTGTTTCCTGCTCGTCAGGCATACTGTGATATAGGCCGCTGTTCGGCAAACACTTGTTTTTCTTGAGTTTGCTTGCTTGCTTGCTGCTTTCTCACCAAAACAAAGCACAACAAAGACCAGCGTCGCTCGCTATGTTCGGCCGCTCACGAAAGGCATCTCCGGATGATCGTGTCCCATCCACAGAGACAGATCGAACTCTTACACCTGGGACCGAGCCCACCAAGGCTCAAATCAAGAGAGCGACTCGTACCAGATTGTGCTGGTCTCTAATCTCATCGTTCCTACTTATCATCACTGTCGTCTTCCTAATTCTCGTCGAAATTGGCTGCACAAACGATGGCAGCGTCAGGAGCAGCATCTACTTTATCAACATCAACATGACCAACATCATTCCTGCGAGTGTGCCAAACTCGAGCATCATCAACTCCATCGCCCAAACAATTGGTCTGCATGACTTCTACCGCGTCGGTCTTTGGGGTTTCTGTGAAGGTTACAATGGCCAAGGCGTCACCAACTGCTCCAAGCCTCAGACTTTGTATTGGTTCAATCCTGTTGAGATCATTGTCAACGAGCTGCTTTCTGGTGCTACTAGTACGTCTCACTAACGTGACCCCCATTGATAAAGTCGAAACTAATGGTTCTGCAGTCGTGCTACCCGCTCAAGTAACTGATATCCTCGGTCTCATCATGACCGTATCGCACTGGATGTTCGGCCTTTTCCTCTCAGGCGCCTGTCTCTCATTTGTTATGATCTTCCTCACACCTCTAGCAGTCTACTCAAGATGGCTCACCCTAGTCGTCGGCCTCTTTACTTTCCTCGCCGCGCTCTTCACCACCGTCGCCACAGTCATCGCAACAGTCATGTTCATCATCATGAAAAACGCCTTCACCTCGGTCTCGGAAATCAATATCAGTGGTGAACTGGGAACAGAGATGTTTGTCTTCATGTGGATTGCCGCTGCCACATCCATCTTGTCATGGCTTATCCAGACCAGTCTTTGCTGTTGTTGCGCCAGCAGGAGAGACGTCAAGAAGGGAAAGAAGCGTGGAAGCAAGAAGGCTTGGAACACCGAGACTCCTGGCGTTGTCAGTGAGAAGCAGACCGAGAAGAAGAAGGGCTTCTTTGGTCGACACAAGTAATTTGCTTCTCTCATTTCACGAGACATGTTTGCGTGGAAAGGGGGAATTGTAAATACAGTCTTGTGAGATTGAAGACGAACACTGTTGATACTTTTTTGCGAAACATAGACATGGCAGGATTATTGAGGGTTTGAAGCCATTGTACCTAGAATGACGATACGGAATATAACGTTTAATGTACCTTTTCAGATGCCTTTTTCTTGTCGTGACTAATACCACCATGAGCATTCATAACCAATGATTGCAGGAAACATATGACCCTTTACCGCGCCATTGCATCGACTCGGGCGCAGAGAAAGCTACAGAGCAGTCAAAAAGTGGCTACACCATTCTGAACTTATCCTTCTCTTCTTCCGACGCCAGTAGCACACCATCCTATAGACCGTCCAGGGAGCTGTCTCCAGCCTTTTCCCCGTTTGCTATGCAATGCAATCTCTCTCTCGCGCGCCATCTCTTGCCAAAATAAAAAAAACTCGTTGCCCTCGTTCTCGCTCCTCTGAATCGAGTACCTGGGATTGGCGTTCAAACCACTTGGACCACGGCATGTTGGACGGGGGGCTCAGAGAAGGATAAGTCAAAATCGATATCAACGAGTTTTTGGAAGTCGAAGAATTCGTCGTCAATGCCTGACGACAGATCTAAATGCTTGGGGCCAGCAGAGTGGACGTTATGTGTTTTGATGGGCACTTTTTGGGGCTAATGTCGACTTGTTGTTCTTGTTTGTTGATCAAAACATTGTCAAAAGTATTTCCTGCTAAAGGTACTGGTATCCACTTCTCTTCATGTGTCAAGTATTTAAGAGACAGATATCGTAAAATCTCGACGTAAGAACGGATCTGTCTTTATCATATTCAGCTCTGTTTCTCGCTCCATGTTTACGAGTCAGTGAGAAACAAGTTCGAGGGCTAGATTCGCGTTTTTACTCGAAGATGAAGTGAATGTTGGTCTCTCCCGCCTTTCTCTTTCCGATTCTAATGGTGGCGTTGGTAGTAGTAGTGCGATATGCCAGGCATAAGCGCGTGAAATCGAGCTCGCTGATACCTACAACAATCCTGAAGAACACCATAGCTTGTGTGTTCATGTGATAGGAGGTCTCGTCACAAAACATCTAGACTGTACCGTGTTGGTCTGGTCGCATGTGTAGTCTGTAGACTCTGCAGCGGATATATGCTCCACTTGATTGCGTTTGCCGTTATAGAGATTAATCACAGATCGCATATCTATAATTATACCCAATCGAGATTAGAGCGATTGATATCTGACATACCTTGCACTCATGTCAAAATGGATGTGACCACGGACATGACTCGACAGTGGCGTGAAGAGACGAAGGATTGTAGTCGGTGGCTCACCTATAGCTACTTCTATGTTGTGTTGTCTTTCTTAAATCGATCAGCTTTCAGGCAATAGTAGGACTAGCATGTAGGACCAGTAGCCATTACCCAAACGGTGTGGCCAGGCTCTCTATCTTTCCAGAAAGGGATGCAGGTGCTGCGAGGTCGTTTTGCGATACAGCGTGCGTCTTGGATTTTGGCCCATACTCCTGGGTATTGGGAATCATTGAGTGTTCTCCTTCAGTTGCATGTGCGCTTTGTTCAGGCACGATCCGACGGCAGGATGATAAAATCTCACAATGACTGGACCTTGGAAGAAACCTAAGATTGGCTGCAACATCAATATTAGTGAGCGATGTAGTCTTCATACTCTCGAAACCAGTGTGGAGATAAGAGGCCTCAGGCTCCTGCTTGTCCTCACGTGAAAGACAAATATCGGTGGAGTGACAACAAGCTCGGACAAAGGAATATTCGAGGCTTCTTGATCGTCATGAAGCGAGTTGCATCGTGTGTGCCCGGTGTGCCCATATGCAGCCACAGTGCAGACTGATGCAGTGCACACACATGTTCAATATCACAGCCGAAATAAGATAATGATGATCAACGTGACGGGTAGAGGTGTGAACGAGGCACAGCCGCAGGCAGGGTCTCTTCTTTGTTCAGTGTGCAAGGCTTCGGCAAAGCTCGAATAGGATGCCTTGGGACAGATGGACGAGTATTGCAGGATGCACGCCTGTTACATCTGCAATGACTTGCCAAATTGGAACAAATTGGCGATTAACGTTCAACTCTACTTTTCCCTTGTTCTTCGATAGGATATGTGTCTCCTTGTAGCCAGTCGCAATCTCGAAGTGACAGTAGAAGCCGTTCAAAAGGCAAGCATTGTGCAAGCACTCGCAAGCGACCGCGCCCGGAGAGCGGACGGAAAGGCGGGAGTGTCAAGGTCCAAGCAATCACCAAAATCTGAAAACGCCTGCCCATAACAAAACAATAAATGCGGGTGGAAGTGGGTACTCGAGTCCAGTGTTGGGAGTGTGGGTGAAAGCTTAGCTCGACTAGTGTGTTAGGAACAGGACAAGTGGTTGCCTCTTCGAGAACGGTACCTGCATCGGAGAGTTTTCGCGTGGCCGAGTGAGACAGGGAAAAAGGGGAGTAGAGGTCAAACCCTTCCGAAACTTCAAAACAGAGGGCATGGAGAGGGGAATGCATAGAAACAGGCGAGCACATTGTGATGTCAAACAAAGGTCTACGAAACACATGCGCTGACCAAGTTCCGCGTCAACACAGCTACTAGCGTAGGGAGGAACAGAAAGACAAGGAGCAGAATGATCTGTGTGGCTAGAGTACCTTAGTTATCTGATACAAGATGGGGTGGTCTGAGCGAGGGAAACGGTAATTGCTATGATCCACAACTGCCTCCCCTTTTGCTGGAGCAAGGCGGCGTTAGAGTGCCGCCAAGGGCGTCGACCTCCTCAATACTCGACGGGCAAGTCCATTCCTGCACTTGCCCCGTCCGTCTCATCTTGTCTTGTCCTTGTCTTGTCTTGTTGTTCGTCCCTGCCTTCGTCTTGGTTCCCACGCTCATTTTTGTTTCGTTACCTATACCGACTCCAGTCATTCCTTGTAAATACGCAACCACACACTCGTTTTGAAGTCGCCCAAAGACCACCTGCCCGTCGTCGCATAATTCTACCAACCTCGTACCGTAATATCTACCGCCTGGATGCCATATCAGCAATAACGACTCTCGAAGACATAGATATTCTACCTCACAACAAGATGGTCGTCTCTCTGCAATCACATCACAAATGGCATATGCCTCACAACCACGCACACATTCCCTTGCCGCAGGTGACGACAAATGGTCCGCCGACATTGGTACAGCGGTCGGCCGAGACAATAACAACATCAGCGTGCAAGCCTGGTGACAATTCGGGCGGGTGCCAGAAGCCGACGACGGCAGGAAACTCGTCGACAATTACCATTGCTGTAGCCGCTGCGTAAGTATACACTGGCCCTGCCGCATGAGGGGGACTGAACACAATCCAGGCAGGCAGGCATAAGCTGACCGAAACATAACAGAGTGCCTACAGTCGTGGCAATCATTGTCCTGTTCCTGCTCCACAGACGAGTCAAGCGCAAGCATGCTCTCGAAGACCGCGATGACAAGTACAAGTCGCTTGACTTTGGCATGGATTCGGTCCCCATGACACAGGGAGGTCGCCGACCGGCAAACAAGGGCGGCGTGCCCGAGATGACCGTGACGGACATGGAGAAGTCGACGCACAGCATGGTCCACGGCCGTGGCCTGTCGCTGGACGTCAGCAACCCGTATCTGTTGCCCTCGGCCGTCCACAACTCGACGCCTTCTCTGCACTCGCTGTCGCGCTCCATCCCCGACTCGGACGACCCGTACAGTCCAGTCGCCATGGTCCGTTCCGACTCCGAGTCCATCGTCTCCCGCAACCGTAACCTTCGCCCTGGCAATGCTTCCACCTATACCCGTGAGAGCGAGCGCAGCAACATGTCTCACTCTAATCCTTTCGAACCACCACGCAACCCCTTCGAAGTCGACTCGCCCGATAGTGAAACATCGATCGAATACCCTGCTCCTGCCCGTCAAAGAGACTCTCCTCCTCAGTCACGAAACTCTCCACCTGCTCCCATGGTTCCTGCTCATGCTCCTCAATCGTTTGCTGCAACTGCCATCCCGAGAAAGGCGCCTGCTCCTCCCATGCTCCAAATGCCCGAGCCCGATGCTTTTAACGTCACGCCTCCCTCGCCGCCCAGACATGACACTCCTCCTGCTCCTCCTGCTCACATCATCCCTCCCTCACCCCCCACTCACGAAGAGTATCCTGCTGATGATTCTGTTCGTGGACTCCACGCCGCACCTGCCGAGAACCGTCTTTCCGTCATGGGTCTGAGACCTCTCCCCCCGGATGATCCCAACGACAACCCTGAGCAGCGTGCAAACCGTATCCGTTCTTTCTACAAGGAGTACTTTGACGACAGCAAACCCAACCCAGCCGGTCACTACCAGAACGAATACGAGGCCGACATCTACGCAGATTATGCCGACTACAGCCAATACTTGTACGAACAGCCTTCAGCTCCGTTTGCTGAGCCCATTGGCCGTCGTGCCATGACTCCTCCTCCCCGAATCGGCGGTGGTGGAGGAGGCCGCGTTCGCAGCAACACTTCTTTCGGCTCCACCGGTCACATTGGCAACCCTGCTTTCCGCCGCCCTCAACAAACCAAGAAACAGCTGCCCCCTCCCGTTGCTCTTACCACCCTGCCCACGCCTCACAGAATGACCGACGACATGGCCTTTACTCCCATCAATTTTGCTCCTCCCGTGTCTTTCCGCGACCGTCAAGCTGGACGTAGACCCGAGAGCCCCTCGGTACCTTACAGTCCCTCTGTGCGCGCCTTTACTCCTCTGGCAACCAGCTTTGACGATCTGAATGTTTTGCCCAGCGCGTAAGTTGACCTGTGCAATCCTTACCGTACTCTATCATTGCATGCTAACATACAACCAGACATCAATTGCGCAAGTCATCTACCTTTACTGGTCTTGACTTTGCTCCTCCGCCACGCTTCCGCAACGAAGGTGTCGCCAGTGATGCAGGCAGTATTCGCAGCAACCGCAGTGGCATTTCCAACACCCAACAGCATGCCATCCGCGCTGGTGCATACCGTGTCAGCCGTCTTCCTACTGACATGGTTGGTACCCAGAATGACCTTGCCCAGGCCCTCAAGCCCAACTGGGGAATGAGAGCATGATTGACTGTACACGATTGATTCATCTCTGTGCATTTTGTTATTGTTCATCTTCTACAGCCCGGCGCCGGACTCGCGTCCTTTTTTTTTTCGATGTCATTCGGAACATTCTTATCTATATGCAGTTGCACATTTACAAAGTGGTTGGGGGGTTATGGGTACCAGTACAGGATCTTGGAACGAACATGGTGTTCGTCAGGCGTTTCTGTTACAATATTGGCGGTCACTTTTTTTCCCTTGCTTCAATTCGACTGTGGATCCTTCTTCTTTGAGACATTACTGCGAGTGATGATCTTGTTCTATCTTTCGAGTATATTCATATATATTATACTCTTCTCTATTTAAAAGTGTGGGCATTTTCCCCATGCCCTGTTCACTTCTGGCCCACCTCCACGGCATCGAGCACTCTGATATGAAGGCCTACTCACCAAACTCAAGTCTCATAAGTCTGACAGCCCCGTGCACCATCCTTATCGGTTCTTTTCTTCTACCACACCAAATGCAAGGAGATAGGCCGACCTTGCCAAGGTGTCTTGGCCATGTGCTTGGCTCTCCAGAGAAGAAGCAAAATACCCGACGAGGCGACTTGCCTCACAACAGACCATACTCAGTGGGTGGCCGAAGTTGTTGACGTCCGGATTTCTCCACTAACCTCAGAGAAGCATTACGAGACGACATGTAACTCACGTGAATGACTTGGCATGGCCTGGATGTAGTATCTCCTTATCTTGCTTGTGATCAATGACCCGTGTTCAATGTCCCGAGGACGACAAGAGATAACATTTATCGTGCCTATCTAGACAAACATGGTCTCCGGCCGATGTTATAGAAAAAGCCATGTAAGGCTGGTTTCTCTACATCTTTTGTCGGTCTTTCTTCCCCTCTCTTTTTTCTTAGGAATCTTTCTTCTTCTCACTTCTTTCATCCTTTCAAACAACTAACAATGGGTCATCTCGAAGATCTCGAGAGCAAGCAACATGCCCCGGCAATCACCTCCATCACCAACGAACACACGGCCATCGGCACCATCGAAACCCCAATCTCAAACGCAAACCACACCCAACGCGGCCTCAATGCCCGACACATCCAACTGATAGCCATAGGCGGCAGCATTGGCACCGGCCTCTTCGTCGGCATAGGCAACGCCCTCCGCACCTCGGGACCCTTATCACTCCTCCTAGCCTTCATCCTTTACCCTTCACTGCTCATCTACCCCACCTGCATGGCCGTCGCCGAAATGGCCACGCATCTGCCCATCCGCGGCGGTATTTACGAGTTTGCGGGTAGGTATGTTGATCCTGCGTTTGGGTTTGCGCTCGGTTGGACGTATTTTTACGGCGCTTGCATGTTGTTTTGTGCCGAGTTGAGCGCGGTGGCTACGGTTATGGGATATTGGGATTTGGAGGTCAATGCTGGGGTTTGGGTGTTGATGGCTTTGGTGGTTTGTGTTGGATTGAATGTTTTTGGTGTCAAGTGAGTCTTTATCTTTCTTTTTTCTTCTGACTTTTTGTTCTGCTTCTCCTTGCTCTCTTTCTGTCTTCTTTGCTCGCTGCACGAGGTGTTAGAATCCACGAGGAATCCTCACCAGTGAATACGAGTCACAAAGGTGGACTACATGTGCACAGAAAGACTTAAGACAGCCACGGGGAGGTCCTTTGAGAGCCCTAAGTTAGCCTGAAAATTTGAGGCTCTCAGTGGACAAGTCTTCTGTGGTCTTGGACTTTCTGCATATAGATAAATTGTCTTTAGGGCATTGAAACTGCTGGGAAACCCTTATCAATTCTGACACCCCCGTGCCATCTCCCTTGCCGTCGATATTTTTTGTCTTTTCTCTTCCTTTCTTCTACCTTCCCTCCTCCTTTCCTTCCTTTCTGCTCACGCCTATCTTTCCTTCTTCTTTGCTTCTGTTGCTAGGATCAAGTCTCCAACAGCTAACCCAGACAAACAAAAAAAGATGGTACGGTGAATCCGAATTTCTAATGTCCTGCACGAAAATCTTGTTGTTGATCGGCCTCATCCTCCTAACCTTCATCACAATGGTCGGCGGCAACCCCCAACACGACGCCTACGGCTTCCGCAACTGGACAAACGGCAACGCAATGCACGCCTACTACACCACCGGTTCCACGGGACGATTCTGCGGCTTTTGGAGCTGCGTGACCTACGCCGCTTTCGCCGTCGGCGGACCCGAGTTCATCGCCCTCGCCGCCGGAGAAATCGCAGATCCCAGACGCAACATCCCTCGTTGTGCTAGAGCGGTGTTTGGCCGTATAGTGGGCTTTTACGTCGTCGGCGTGCTCGCCGTGGGCATCATTTGTTCGAGCAGGGATGAGAGGCTACTCGGTGCCATCACCAACGGTGACGTCGGATCCGCCGCTTCTCCCTTTGTCATTGGCATTGCCAATCTCGGCATCAATGGCCTTGCGGGCTTGATCAACGTTTTGATCTTGCTCTCCGGTTGGAGTTGCGGGAACGCTTACATGTATTCCGCTTCGAGGACTCTGTACTCGCTCGCGCTGGACGGCCACGCGCCGAAAATCTTTGCGAAATGTACCTCGGCCGGGTGTCCGATCTTCTGCATCGCGGCCGTGTCTCTGATCTCTTGCATCACGTTCTTGGTTTCGGACAGCGGTGCCGCCGAGGTTTTCGGTTGGTTCGTCGACTTGGCTACTTGCGCTTTTGTCGTGTCGTACACTTGTTGGCTCGTCACTTGGGTGTTCTGGAACCGAGCTCTGAAGAAGCAAGGGACCTCCAGAGATTCTCTGCATTGGAAAGCGCCGTTCATGCCTTATATGGCATATGTCGGTATCGTCACCGGGTGTTGCGTGTTACTGTTCCTTGGATTCGACACATTTGTTCCGTTTTCGGTGCAGGGTTTCGTTACTGGGTATTTCGGAATCGCGTGGGCGGTTTCTTGCTTTGTGTTTTGGAAGTTGGTTAAGAGGACGAGGTTTGTCAGGGCTGAGGAGGCAGATGTTTGGTCGGGAAAGGAGAGTGTGGACGCTGAGTGTAGGGTTTGGGAGGAGGATGGGGATGGGGGGAAGAGTGGTAGAGCTGGGGGAAGATGGATGCGTGTTTGGGAGAAGATATGGTGAGATTCACACGTGGAATCATGTTCCTTGTTCCCATTTCGACTTGAGCGGAGCCTCAATGATCGCGAGGCTCTCCAGAAGAGACAATTCTGCTAAAATCGAATCTGTGCATATAAAGGGTGAATGCCTTTGAAGAAAGGAGGTTCCGCCCGGAGCCTAAGAATTATATGAATAGACAAATCCTTTAACCATTTCGTTGCATCTGATTTTCGTTACACCTAATTATGCATATGCAGAGGAATGAGGCTTCATGAATTTCGTACCTCCTGCGAGCCTGTGTTGGCTAGTTGAACAGCAGGCGGCCGTCAAAATTCACCAGGGACTCTCATCAGTAAACTCAAGCCATTAAGGTGAACTATACGTACTCAGAGAGACCGGGCCCATTATGAAGTGGTCCATTGAAAGCCTCAATCTACTTTATCTCATGTTAGGCTCTCGATGAACCCTCCTCTAATAACCTCAGTTCTTATGAATATATATATATGGGTCAACATGATGACCGTCGTGGTTGTTGAGAGTCCCTGGTTTTTGATCCTTATGCGCAGTGCGAATCTGTGTATTTGACTGTTCTGATGATTTGTTTTCCAGAATAAGCATATGTACAGTTTGGCATCGATATCTATTCAGAATACATACTTACGTACACAACGTCATGATCTCATAAATCATTTCGTCTTCATCTCACGAGAATACCAATACCCGAAGATACCAGCTCTTCTATCGATATAAAGCTTGTTGTCATTCATCCCATAAAAGTCGTTGGCCTAGAAACAAAGAACAAAAAGGAAAAAAAGTCAACTAAACCTCCTTTGCCTTTTCAATATGGGAAGCAACAAGATCATCTTTACCCTCGTCAAAATCCTGGCGGTCGTCATCTTTGATAGAGTTCTGTAGGATAGCCCTCGCTCTGGAGTGTTTGGGCACGGTGTCCATGACTGCTCCCTTAATGATTGAGCCTTCGAAGAGTATGGAAATGGTTTCTAGGGGCACTCCTTTGGTTTCTGGAATGCAGAGGATCGTATAGATGGCCATTGCCAGGCAGCAAGATCCGAAGAGGAGGAAGGTGCCGTAGGTGATTGAGTCTAGCATTATTGGTGTGAGTTTGGCTATGACACTGGTTGGTTGTTAGTGGGTATCGGGGAAAAAGAGGACTCGATGTGTGATTCCTTACAAGTTGAATAGCCATTGTGTCATCAGGGCAGAGGCCATGATCAAGGAGCGAACATGGTTGGGCTGTAGTCAATTCAGTAATGAGAAAAAAGATTTGCGACGGAGAATAGGAGACAGTAATAATCACAACTTACAGCACATT
The DNA here is from genome assembly GCA_026013035.2 of Dothideomycetes sp. NU30. Classification (NCBI taxonomy): domain Eukaryota; kingdom Fungi; phylum Ascomycota; class Dothideomycetes; species Dothideomycetes sp. NU30. The sequence continues at coordinate 1,666,823 of BSBH01000001.1, read as the reverse complement.
CACTGCTAAGAACAAAAGGTATCGGTCCCCATCCGAAGCTGTAGAACGCAACAAACAGATAAACGCAGATGATTGCGAAGATGCTGTTTCCGGTCAAGGGTGCTCCCTTGACAACTGGGTTCACCGCCTGATTGATGCCGATGTAGAACATTGCAAAGGCTTGACCAATTGCTCCGATGATCAGGCTCCACTTGCGGCCTAGTTGTTCTGTCATAAACGCGAGCGCGAGAGCTGTAAAGACAACTTTGACCACGCCGTAGATGCCGGTAGCGAAGAGACCTACTGAGCTGCTACCGATACCAATAGTCTTGAAGATCCTAGAAAGAGAGATCCGTCAGTACAAGCACGTGATATCGTGAGTCTGCACAAGTTGAAACTCACTGAGGGCTATAGTAATTGATTGAATTAGTGCCGGTCCATTGTTGCCAGAACATGAGGACAATGGCCATAGAGAATGCGTAAAAGTTCTTTTTGCTCGAGCACACAGCCTTGAGCTGTCCGGTAAGCGGCATCTTGGTGTGACCTGTAAAGTCGAGGATAATCTCGTCAATTTCTTTTGCGATTAGGGGATTGTCAATGGATCGGCTTCGAACAGTAGCAAGTGCACGTCTTGCATCTTGGTGACGGGTTTTCTCCACTAGCCACCTCGGACTCTCGTTTTGGAAGAAGATACCAACGAGAAGGAATACTCCTGGTAGCATCTGCAGAGCAAAGGGTATCCGCCATTGAGCCGAGCTGTTGACCGAGATGGAGCGAGCTACACCATAGTTGACGAAGTATGAGAGCATGATACCAGTGACGCTATAAAAGTCAGTATGGTGCCTCCACCGGATTTCCTTGGTCTTCCTTGATTGGACTTACTTGAAAAGTTGCATGGTACCAATGCAGCGACCTCTGATCTCTTTGTTCACATTCTCTCCTATGTACGTCGGAACAACTGTTTTAACAGATGGTTAGTCTCTGATAACTATTATATAGTGATGTTAGTGGGTATGATTACCGGCAGAGATGAGACCAACACCAAAGCCGCCAACAACCCGTCCTACATATAGCAGAGCAAGGCTTTTTGTGTTGACGCCACTGACTGTCTGCAAAAGACTGCCTATCAAGAATATGATATCGGCCACGATCAGAGCAGTCTTACGGCCAAAAGTGTCAGACACCCAGAAACTGGCTGCCGCACCAAAGAAACATCCTGCTTGAAGGATAGAGACGATGTTCCCAGAGAGATTAGCATATGCCGTAGGATCTTGTTGGAGGTCAAATGAATTCTTGAAGGAGTCCATCGTTAACACTCCTCCTATCAAGCCCTGTAAAACGGTAAAAACGTCAGTCGTCTAAACTGCCAAAGTCTTTCTGTTTTGAGTTCAAGCATGACCAGTAAACTTACGGTATCCCAACCAAAGAGCATACCTCCAAAGCTTGCCACAGCAGTGAGAAAATACGCTCGTCGGTAATTTTTGATGTCGGTCCAAAGACCTTGCGATTTGATGGCAGATGTCATGGCTCAAATCAGCAAAAGAGTCCTTGTAGTAACGAAGACGTTGTAGACTCTTGTCTACAACTTTTCTTCACGTCAATGAAGAAGGGAGATCCTATTTTTAAATGAGTTTGATGAGACTCGTTGTCTCCGCATTCATCCCCAGTTCAATACTTGGCGAAAGCTGGGGTAGCCAGAAGCCAGTTAGGGCACGTCATGCCACACTCGGTGTTTGGAACATGTAGATCTCTGTTGATGAGCCCAATCAGTTGCCTCCACGTAGAGTTCAAAATCCACGAGGGACCTTCTCTTAGCAAACACAACAATCATCAAATTGACCCATACATATTCAGAAGATCCGAGGCTACTGGGGGAGGATCCATTAAGAGCCTGACATAATTATGGTAAGTCAAGGCAGCTCGCAATGGACCACTTCAGACTGGCTTCGGTCTTACTGAATACATATAGTGGAATTGAGTTATGCATATTCAGAAAGACCAAGGCTACTGTTGAGGGATCCGTGGAGAGCCCCAGCTCAAGACATTCATACCGGGCTCTCAATGGCGCTCTTCATAATTGTCTTGGTCTCTCTGAATACCCATGTAACCTCACCTTGTTGACTTGTGTCTACTAATGAGAACCCCTGGTGAATCTAGATGTCCCGTGCTCTCAATAAGCGAGTAAGTCGGCACAGCTCGTGAATGGATCTTGTGATGCAGCGGAAACGGGAAGTAGCCTATACACTTGAGAGTTTCATACGCCGAAGTTGAGACACAATTGATTGGGCAGATTTGAAAGACTCAAAGTCGCATACCGCTCTGATACAGTCATTGCTTGAGAACACGATGCCGACTACAGCTCAAAACAAACGCATGCTGGAAGGAAGAAACATGGAATCATGACACGGCCTATAACTTGGCCTGCTCGGGCACTAGTGTAACCAGTTTCTCCTTCTCTACCGCCGACCTCAAGTTCTCCAGAACAAGGAGTTCCATATCTTTCTGCGTCTCCCAAGTTGCTGTTCCAATATGAGGCAACAGCACGACACGCTCATCGTTCATGAGCTCTAGATGGATCTTGGGCTCTTCTTCAAAGACATCCAAACCTGCCGAGTAGACTTTGCCGTCCTTGAGTGCCTTGACCAACGCAGCTTCGTCAATGATGGGACCTCTTGCAGTGTTGACAATGACAACACCCTCCTTCATCATGTTAAACTGAGGACCAGAGATAATGTGCCTTGTGGAGGGATTGAGCGCCAGATTCAAACTCAACACGTCTGACGTCTTCATCAGGTCGTCAAACGAAACGTACTTGGCATCTCCGGCCTTATCAGCGGAAAGAGGATTGCGGTTATGGTATTGAATCTTCATGCCGAAAGCCTTGGCTCGCTCAGCGACGGCCTGACCGATACCTCCCATACCGAGAATACCAAGAACCTTGTTCTTCGGGTCGTGACCGAGTGCAAAGCGCTTGCCTCGCCATTCACCTTTGCGGACTGCATCGAAAGGCACGCTGATCCTTCTCAGAGCTCCTAGCATAAGGAAAATGGCTACATCAGCAGTAGCGTCGTTGACGGCGATAGGCGTGCTCGAGATTTGGATGCCGCGTTGGCTGCAAGCCTTGACGTCGATGTTGTCGTACCCGGCTCCGTTGTGTGTAATGTACTTCAGACTTGACGGTAGAAGATCAACCAATTCCTTGTTGAACGGTCCGGTGACGCTGGTCGATTCGTTGCTGCGGTAGATGACAAAGACATCATTGAAGTCGTCGCCCTTCAACTTTGAGAGGAAATCGTCTCTCGAACCTGTCTTGTACTCCTGGGAAACTTTATCAATACCAAATCATGCTTGTTGCAAGAGTCAAACCGCTTACCTTGAGTTCAATCAAGGAACCCAATTCTTCCCATTCCTTGCGGGCATGGGCGATGTTGCCCACCAGTAAAGCTGATCTTCCCATCTTGCAGATTGATTGCGTATGTTTGTGTATGTACAGAAGTAGGGAGAAAGGGCGTGAGAAAAGAGGAAAACAGAAAGGTGGGTGTCGTCGGCATATGATGGAGAGTATTGTGACGCAAAGTTTAGGCTGAAGTGGGGTGTCGGCTTTTGCAAGTCGAGACCTTGATGAACCCACCTCTCCATGCCGTCGTTTACCGGTGGGGGGCGACCTGTCAGTAAACATTCGAAATGCCGAACATCGTGTGCTGTTCCGAGAAAGGCCAGGACGACTGTGATATCCTCTCCCCAAAGACTATGGTAAGACGCAGATGAAGATTGTACGAGATTCAGCCATCTGAGATAATTGTTTGAGCCATATGCTTGCTCTTCATATACTAAAGTTCCAATTATCTACAGTACCTATTCCTCCTAGACCACCCATGCCCATAGGACCAACATCCGTAGGCAAAAATCCTGTCCACCACTCTGCATCAGTAGCCATACCGTCGTTGCCATTAACAGCAAAATTGCCAATGGCATCTAAATCTGTCCAGCTGAAATCACCCATCTGCTCCGTAACCGCAGGAGATTCAAGAGATGCAGAAGCAGCCGACGTCGACAGTGGTGTTGCTGCGGTGGTATTGGTGCTGCCAGGACGGTACGGATTCTCCAATGAGGCTACAGATCTTGGCTCTTTCCTTTTTTTCTCTACTTTGTCCCAGAGCAGCTTGAGAAGCTGGGAATACCTACTTCCGGGATGTGACTCGCCAACTCCGGATTTTTGCAGTACAGTGACTGTCTGTTGCACCATTCTGCGAACCGAAGACTCTTCTTCTGGCGACATGACGCCTACGGAGCGGGCATGATAGAGAAATACGCCAGCGTATACAGTATACAGGTAGAACCTGAGAGGCATGTATCGTAGCATCCTTCCTGTTCGTTAGCATGGGATTTTGGAATGGAGTGAAACGACCATACCTCTCTGCATCGACAAAATTGTTCATCGTGGTGAGAATGCTCTTTGCTGCATCAAGCCCTTCGTAGATGAAACGAGCATCGCCCACAGCCCCTACGTTGTTATAGAAGACGCGGCTGAAAGATGGCTTTCCATCCTCCCCTGCCGGTAGAGCACGGCGTACCGTAGCGTGGAATGCAAAGGCATTCGTATATAGTCGTAAATAGTCGTATGACATCAGTAGCATGGCTTTTAGATTTGGTGAGCAGGTCATTGTTCCGTAGACAGCATTCCAACCGTAATAAGCACTGCGAAAATCATCCACAATCTTGATATAGAAACCGCCAGTCAAGTGGTTCCGTAAACTGTTTCCAGGGCTGCTGTATAATACGTCGTGGACATTACTGAACAGTAGAGTCAGTTCCAGTGTAGCTTGGAACAGTCGTGGAAAGTCTTCATCTCCTGGTTTCGACGGTTGATACGGATAGTCCTCCTTGCGAATGGAGAGGCCAGGACCAGGACCACGACTCCAGAATGCACGTCCAATACGTATAGAGATTTGTCGATCAGAGATATAACAGCATGTCCAGACTAATCGCTTACGTTTCCAATGTGGATCCTTCGTGTCGTCGGCCACTGGGAATGAATACTTGTCCAGCCCCAGATAGTATCCAATCCTGAGGGCTGTACCAACATGCATCCAAGCTTCACGATCTTCCTCTCCTCGGCCAACGTTGCCAGCTCGACTTCTGCTGGTATATGGGGCCCATTCCGCCAGGATCAACAGACTCTCAACCGCCTCAACGCCGCCAGGACCACCCGCTGCTAGCACGGATACAAGTGATTGCATGTATTCTGAACACGCGGTAAAGATGTGCGCTTCTTCCATGAGATCCTTTGATGCAATGACAAGTATTGCAGTGAGAAGATGTGGTTCGTTCTGCGCTGTTGAGGATAGATTTGCTGGATCGAGTGTGGTTGGAGGTACCAAGGAAAAGTAAGGATGATACAATTGTCGATATCGATCGATCAATTGGGCAACTTTTGCTGAGGAAAGACGTCCTGTACGGACAAGATGATAATTCAAACCATCGCTATTGTGCCAAGTATTGGAGTACATTGGAGCTGCCGTCAAGGTGGGATTTGGTTGATTTTCTGGCCATGTAGGTTGTGGATGCGAACCCTTATCGTTACTCGCTATCTGCGCTAGTATGTCCAGAGCATCAGATGGGTTCTGCAAGTCGTTGAACGGCACGTGTTCTGAGCTGGATGATCGAGTTGATTCGTCAACAACACCACTCTGTTGTCTCATGTTATTTGAAGAGGCAGTCTGGCCCAGGTTGGGGTCAATATCCATGGCAAGGCCAGAAGGATCATACAGTGGACGCTGGGCTGCAAAGTCCATGTGATTGACATTGGTGTGAGATATTGAAGTGTTCCGTGCAGAGACATGTTGGTTTGTCTGGTTATACGGGTTAGATGAGGTGTTGGGATTCCTATAACATGAGAAGAAATGCTTGTCAGATGAATAATTCCTCAGCCGTCAGACAGCACTAAGCAAGTGAAACCAGACCAGCATACCATGAAGCATCAGCAGCTGAGCTGGACTCTGGCCCATGAGCTTGTGCTTGCGCTTGCGCTTGCGACTGTGATTGCTGCGCTGCAATAGTCGATCTCCTTACTCTCCTCCCACCACGGTTGCTACTACCAATCACACATTGCTTGTTCTCTTTGCGACAACGAAGACACGGAGGAGTCGGCTCTCCATCTGCTGTGTCCAATGTGCACTTCGACTTTCTTTGCCTGCAAGCTAGACCTTTTCACTTATCAGCCAAGTCCTCTCCAGAGAAGTAACCATTATGCTCGTCCATGCTTCATGATCGTGTACTTCTCCTCCGCCGAGTCGCCGTTAGAGGCGGCAATCGGCAGACCAATTGTGCACAGAGCCGACCGACAGCATTCGGGTTTTGGGGTTCGCTCACAGGCCTTGCTCGTCCTTTTTAATTGTTGTTTCGCACCTGGCGAATCCCGTGTCTGCGAATCTGGCACCGAGTCTGACATTATTGAGTCACGGTAACGTGTGATATTCATGAAGAGATCAAGCAGACGCGAAGAGGAAGAGTTCAAAGCCCGCCCGCCAGCCCAACGGTTAATCAAAAAGCAGCCTCGGTATCTGAGGTCGGCTACTGACGGTTCAAGGAGAAGAAACCACGCAGGGCATTATCACTAGTGAATGTGTGATATCTATGGCAGCAAGGATTCTTGTCGGAAACATCAAGGTTTCCACGGTGTACATGCAAATGTCTAAGGGGGACCTTGAGACCGTGTTGCTGAGATGATCAAAGGGAAATGGGCCATCAAAACCCGTCTGGAAAACACAGGCAAATGCCGACGCTCCCTTTCATAACCCCGCGATATCCCCCACAGTTGGCAGTCACTCAACCAATAGACCGAAACTCGACACCACCTGAACAACGTCTTTGCATCGAATCGATAATCTTGAAGATCCATTGTTATGTCTTCCTCCAACAATAATGACGTCTCAGGACGGCTGGTCCTAATTACTGGAGCCTCCGGAGGGTGAGACGACGCTTTATGCGCATCATGATCTTCAATCCTTGCAGAGCACTTATTGAAAAGTTAGTATAGGCTCGAGTATCGCCAGAGAATTTGCCAAACACCAATGCAGTCTTGCGTTAGCCTACTCTTCCAACGTTGATGCGGCTACCAGCTTGGCCGAAGAATTGCAAAAGATAGTCGGCAGAGACCAACGAGTGACTACCCATCAAGCAGATCTGTCGAAATCCGAAGAGGTCGAAAGGTTGTGTCATGAAGTCAAAGAAAGCCACAAGAGACACGTTGATATTCTCATTCCCAATGCGGGTTATGGTCGAAGAATCCGTGATGTCTCGTGAGTACCACCAATCTCCATGCGACTACGTTCTCACGATGATTAGGGACATCCCTCTTGAGGAATTCGATCTCATGTATACCATAAATCTCAGGGCGCCGTTCCTTCTAGTGAAAGGTGTGGTAGATGGTATGAAGGAGCAGAAGTGGGGTCGAATTATCTTCGTTTCTTCAATCGCTGCCCATGGTGGTGGGATGAATGGATGTCATTATGCCGCTTCGAAAGGTTGGATTGTCGTCGTAAAGAATGTGGTAGCACAAAACTTGGCTGACGATGATATAGGTGGCCTCATGGGCATGATGAAGAACCTTGCCACGACCCTGGCAGAGTACAACATCTCTGTGAATGATGTTGCACCAGCAATGGTAGGAAACACCGGCATGATACCTAATGGCGAGTCTTTTCCCGGCTTAATCGAAAGCATACCTATGCACAGATTGGGCGAGCCCTCAGAAGTCGCAAGAGCAGTCGTTATGTACGCAACGTGTGGCTTTGTGACGGGACAGAGTCTTATTATCTCGGGGGGCCTCAAGTGAAGAAGTCATGATCAGTGGTTGATACCGTGTAAGAATGAACAGATTAGGAACAACAACGCGGGGGTGTCAAGATTCGTAAGGGTCTCCGCAAACATGACGCCTTCAAGACGATTCATCTACATACAGGAACACCTTTACTATTAAGAAGGCCTCTATTGAAAGCCTTTACTTGAAGCATAAATCTAAGGCTTTCGACGGGCTCATCTACTATGACTTTGAGCTTTACGTATATCCATAAGTTGTTCTGATGGCGTCGTGTTTGCGAAGATCCTCATGAATCTTGACATCTTATGCAATTCGATAGCAAGTCGTCGGATCATTGAGATTGTTTGATTGCATGTATTAGAGATCATAGTCCGCAAGCATTCTACTCGCAACAGCCTTGAAGCATTATCCATAATTAAAATAGCCGAGCTTGTCCATGTATGACACCCAATATAACTCCTGTGCACGTGAATTATGTCAAAGTCATGCTAGACTTTGAATCGAAACCTCTGCATTGCGTAATGATACTGATCAGATCCTGTGTAGCCGCTACTCGTGATTCCGGTAGAAATGATCTTGATGCCCTAGCCGCAAGAATCTAGTGAGCATCCCCAGCTATGGTGAAAGTTCCGGACTGCTGTGTCGTTCGGTCCATCTACGCTTGCCTAGCCTTGTTTCGAGATAAGACGCCGCGGTTGAAGCCATCAGCATCTTGTTTCGATATGCATCCAGTGATTTTTGCATGAATATCCTTCTTTCGTTGAATATCTTTGCTTGTCTCCAGCTCATGCGGTAGCCAAGCTCGTTCAGAGCACACTCTTTGTAACGACGACCCTTTGAGACATCGGGCACTGGTAAGTCGACTTCTGAGCCATCAAGCAAGGCGACGGGAACATAGCTAGCGTTCTTAGACACGCTGTCGCAATACTCAACCTCATCATCCTCGAATTCAACTTTGGGATAGTCGGGAGAATCCGAGGACGAGCGCATCTGACGCGGATAGAAAGACCTTGGAAAGACCGAATTTTTGCGAAGATGGAAGTCAGGCATTTCTTCCATTTTGATGTTGTCGAGTTCCACATGCACTCGTACTCTGGTACCTCGTGCAAAATCGTCAACTAGGATGAACTTTCGTTTTCTTCTCTCTGGAGCGTCGCCATAAAATGTATTTTTCTTTTCCTCGTCCTCTTCTTTAATCCGCTGTTCAATGCTTTTGGATTCAGGCGAATTATCAGTGCCGGCAGATGATGTTGAGTAAGTAGTAAAGTAGCTGTCTCTGCGACCCGTTGAAGTGGGTGAGCTCGAAAGCGGACTATCCGACGAGCCGTGGCGATTTGTGAAAGTGTGTATATCATTCATAGCTATACAATGGAAAAATACATATTAGCTTGATGGGTCTTGAGGAAACAATGGGTATTTGGCAAAAAAAAAGAAAGAAAAAATAGACGCGGCAACAGAATACCAAATAGCATCTTCCGACAAGACACAGCCTGAACTCCAAAATAGACGTACAATGTATGGTATATCTCCCAGCTGACCAAGACCGACAAACAGCAAAACAAAAGCAGTCGCAACACTTCGTCAATCACATGTGGAACATACCGCTCACGCTCTCACCCCCGTTGCCTTCCAGAGCCGAGTGGTGATGGTGTAACTGGTCAGCAGTTCCGCTTATCGATGGCAGTCTTGCGGGTCCTAATGGCATCGCTGGAGGTGCCCTCGTCGCGGAATGTAATTCGGCAGTAGCCTGGGATATTGGTGCACTCGTCTGTCGCATTTGGGACTTCCTGGTGTTGATCTTGGCTTGACGTCTTACTCGCCTACTTCTCAAGCGAGGGTCTTGGTTGCTGTTGCGCCAACTATCCACCGCGCGCTGGATGAGACCTCGTTTCTCTCTCAAGGCTGGATTGAGATGTGCCAGTGCCCAGCCTACAGCATTGCATTCACTCTCGTAATGTAGCCGGTTACCCTTGTAACCCTCTTTTCCGCTGTATGCGCCGGGATAGACACAGTTTGCAGACTTGAATTCAGAGGTAAGATCGTCAATCACGACAGATTCAACATCACAACGAATTGTGTACTCCATCTTGACTCTATCTCTGGAGTACTCGAAAGCAATCCACTGCACGCCGTTCTGGTCCTGACGTACCACTAATGGAGTGGTGGCTGGGATGGGACCTGGCGCAGCGTTTGAATTCGATACCGATCCAGATGGAGGCGTGCCAGCATTACCCGTTGGGGACGATGCCACATCCGCATTATCCAGGGGTCTTTGCAATAAAGATTGCTCCATCTTGAGATGGGGGAGTGATGTTTGTTCAGTTTTCAGGTATGGTATTGAGGCATGTTCCGATTTCGGATGAGAAAGAGAGTGATCGTTCTTCAGATAGGGGAAAGGCGGTTCGACCTTGAAATGTGAGTATTGAGATTGGTCGACTTTCATATGAGTATATGATGGTGGTTCGACTTTTGTTCGAGGACTTCCCATCATCCCCTGTGAAGGTGACGAGTGGAGTGTGGATGGGGTATGCTGCTGGGAGATGAGGACCGAAGACGCTGCTGGGGAAACAGGCGAGTAGTTCTGCGGTGACGAATGGAATGTAGGTTGGTTGGTCACTGCATATTGAGGATATCCAAACATTTGTTGCGCATAGGCAAAGTTTTGGCCATACATTGCTCGGTGCTGTAGCTCAGGGTGTGCTGCTTGCATGGGTACTGGAGGCGAGGCCTGTGAAGATTGATATGGACCAAGAGGCGGATACATGTGTCGGTTTACCGCTGCATGGACAGCCATCCCTTCGGAAGCTTGTGTCGTGTAATAGGAATGAGCCGATGGATTTTGACTTGGTATTACAGTTCCACCAGGTGGGTAAGATTGTGTAGATTGCGTTGGTGGTATCGAATTGACAGGTAGAGCCGGAAGATATGAAGTTGCAAATGGATGGGGGAGTGATGTTTGGCCTTGTCTAGGTGAATCTATACGATGCTGAGGAGCTCCACGACTGTCCTGGAATGAGGCTGACGTATGTAATACGCCAGGGTGAGAGTTGGTTGTGTAAGGCTAAACGAAGATACTGTCAGTTATGCACACACCAGTGTGGTCAAGTTTGATGAAGTGAAGATCGTTGGTAGGAATCATGTAAGAAATGCTGAAGGCCGTCTCGAACGGGCGACAGATTATATCAAGTCTGACCATGCACCAATGTCAATCTCGCGCTCAATGACAACAGGATCATGGCGGACGAGCCTCCGGAGCTGCTGAGACAAATGTATGTGGGGCTTGAGCATGCAGGATTGGCCGTTGGGAAAAAGTACAGATACAACATGGTGTGTTGAGTAATAAAGAATTGCAAGTGTAGGCGAGTAGTGAACAAAGCTAAGAGCGCGGGGAGCAGCCGGGCCAAGACAAGGTCGATAGCTCGATGTACAAAAGCAAGACAGAATGAAAGATGTGCAGAGAGGATGGAAAAGTCTAATCGGATACATTGGCCGAACCGTTTGACAGGACGAGGATGAGGTGGGACGACATGGGTAGGAGGGACGAGAGACAAGAAAACAACGGTGAAGTGGAGGGCGAACAGAAAGCTGGAGGTCTCACCATCTAGTCTGGGGGGTTGTCGGAAACTCGACAATCCTGACCTGACACCTGCAGGAAGGCCGGAGTTGAACGGACGTGCAGCAACAGCGAAGAGGAGACGAAGGTAGATAGCTGACGGGAGACGTACGCGATTGCAATTGTACGCGGGAAGGAAGGGAAGAATCAAACCCTCTGAGAGCGACTATTGTACGAAGGGAATGGTGACTTGATGAGAAGATAGGAACAACAGAAAGGATTCCGGCAGCAGAATGCGAAGACGAAACGGGCACTACTCACACGATCGCCAGCCACAACAGGAGCCGGCTTGACCTTATACCCCCCAGCCGAAAATCAGAAGTACATATGGAAGAGAGTGATGAGAAACAGATTGAAAGCGTCCGTGCGGGCTGCAATGCACGTTGTAATCAATGCAGAGTGGTTCGTAACGATACCGGAAAACCAGTCGCGTTTAATAGATGCAAGTGCTGTCTCCCACAAGACAGGCGGGTCCAAAGGAACGAATGGCATGGAGAGAGAAGGGTAGAAGCTTTTCCCACTTTTTCCACGTGTCAGAGAGTAGGCACTGAAACAAGCCACGGAAGCGCAAGCGATATTAACACCATAGGAAACCCATCTTGTTGTGCCCTCCGGAGTCTGTTATCATCATGATCATCGTCGCCAACAACAAACGAGACATCGAGGGAGCATCAAGAAACGAGACTCATCTCAGTCTGGATTCTCGCTAGTAGTGGCTCTGACGACTAGACTCCTGCATGTCCGGTGGTGGTTAAGGTTCACCTACCATCACTCAACGTCCTTCCGCGCCAGCCCTATCGCGGAAGCCTAACACAGTAACAGGTTTGTCATCCAAGAATAGATCTTTATGATCGTGTCAAGCAAATACTGCAGTACACATCTCCAGCGGTACTCTATTCAAGAACCAGCATCAAGTACGCGTGTACTGCGAATAATCTTTCGAGGGATCACTCCTTCAATGATACACATCTCCCTCTCATCTTGTGGTATTGCGCCAGCCAACGGAGCGCAGCAACCGCCAACCTTCTTTCTCTCTCTTGCTAGCCTCAACGTTTCACCATTGCTTGGTCCGCTTTCAACGTTCGGCTCCCACACGACACGAACCTTTGGTCAACGTCAGCTCATGTGTCTGTATGACACCACTCGAACGAAAGCACTGTGCAGAAATGCATAAGCAATGACTGTTTGTCTCTTATCGGTTTCCTCTTGTCTGTTATGAACATGTCTGCCTGTGTGGGCCGGCCTCCCGTCCATAAAAACCCAACGAATAAGCGCACTCATGACGTGCATACTATAAACTGCTGTCAGAGTCAATCGAGTAATCATTCTTCTTCGGCACTTGGCCTGGATACTACCGAGATGGAAATTTTTTGTTTGGTATGAGGTATCGTCGGTTTCCTCTGGCGATCGCGTCGGACGCATTTCAGCCCCAGTGCGCGTCTGGGTTCCAAAAAAGAGACATGCCGGTCCTGTCAGTCACCGGGTCGTGGGAAAATGACACACGCTAGTCGCCTAAAAAGGAGCGTTAGACTGTTGCCAAGTCTGTCTGGGGACTGCTAGGTCGCCGGCTCGACATCCGTCAAAAGCACGCCTTTGCTTCCCCATGCGAACTCGTTCGTGAACATGACAAGTCAAGAATGAAACCACCTATCGAGTCCTCTGAGTTTGAGATGTGATGCACACAAACATACATACATACATACATTACATACCTACGGCCCTTGTGACCAAGACTCTCGACCTGTTATGTCTTCTTGCATCCATTCTCCCCAAATCTCTTTACTCTTTCACCAACTTCTGTCTTCACATCCACCAACACCGATTGCGACCCGACAACAGCTTGTGGGTGGGCTTAGTCAAAATTCTCGAAAGCCACAATCCTCAATCTGAAACTGACACACCGGCCAAACCCGTTCACACAACACGATCCTGTCAAGCGAACTGAGTCTACCCTACGTATGTCAGAACAGAGCAATGATCATTATGGACGTCAACTCAGCTGACATCAAACACGATGGCTCATATAATAAACTTTTTTGTGGATCGAACTCTGCCTCCGCTGAATACCGAATTCCGGCCCTGAATCCTGCGAGCAAAAGGTCGTCTTGCGATCCACTACTATGTGCGCGCTACTTGCTGCTTGCTTCTTTTGGCTCCTACTCGAGCATCAGACTCACATCATTTTTCCAAACAAAACAAAGTCCCTTCAGCTAGCCCACCTGCCTAGAAGTCGTGACCTTGAACAGTGCCGTAATCTAGTCTCGATGTGGCACAGCACATATTGCACGAATCATCGGCATTTGGTGCTATCGAATTATCGAATGCTAAGGAAAGCGGGTCAAGGTCGGCTTCTGCAGTGTTGGCGTTCATCAACAATCGCGTTACGGACACATGCTACTGGCGATCAGTACGTGGAGCCATACATATGGCTATTCGGAAAATCTTATCGGCTGGAAAAGAGTGTGATCAATTTTCGGCCACATCTCGCAAATTGTAGCTGTTAACAGGAAGAAGAAGAAAAAGAAGTCTTTCATGTTCCATGTTCGTATTCGTTGTACCTGGAACCAGAATTCCGAATCCTGGTCAATGTTTGAGTGCAATCCCTGCCCATCCCGCACAAGATCTGCCCTCTCATGAAAACCACGTGGCTGGGTGAGCTGCGCTCGTCTGATCTTTCCGATTTTACTAGAAGACTGAAATATGTACATTCTCACAAGAGGACGCAAGAAATTCTCAGTCTCTACAGTCTCGAGTTCCTACATACATGTAATGTACTTTCGCAAACCAAGTCGGTCACGAGCTTGAGACAGTGTCGATCTTCGAGTTGGTAAAATTGTGAGAGGACGAGTCATGTTTCGCGAAGACGAGGGGTGGAGAGTTGACTTTGAGCAACCCGACATGGCTTTCTCGCTACAAACTACAAACTCATCTCACGACTCTCTAGAGACCAACACACGAGTGCGATCCCAATATCCTGTCAGGAAAATTCCGATCTAAGGATCACCGAGACACTATAAGCTCTGATGGGCGTCATCTTCTGAACCAATAATTCTCGTCTAGATTCGTAGGAGTTGTCCAACTGGCAACACACCACATCCTGGGAACCTGCTTCTCGATAGAGCTAATGCGAGCCTCAATCTTAACGGACTACGGAGAGAACAACGATAGGAGGATCAGAGATATCATTGGCCGTTCTGACAACACCATAGCTTCTTCACCGTGTCCCACAGTGCGGAGACCCGTACCCGGACCAAATTTTGAGCCTGCCCAGTCCGCCATCTCCCAACCCACTCACATGAACGAGTCTCGGTCAGAAGAGTATCAAGACATGTGTGCACGCGGCTCGACGGCAAGCACAATAATGGAAGAGAAAGTTCATCTGAGGTTTAGCGCTTTTTTGACCATGCCTCCAATATCTGTTTGCTGCCTTGCAACTTCAAAAGTGACCTCGTTCTCCCGAGCTCGAACAAACATAGAGTCATGAACGAACGATTACGCTTCTCCTCAGACAGGTACCTCACCTTGCCAATCTACATGCAGTAATCCATATAAAACTCTTGTCTCGACGTGGCTCCAGGCGATGCCATCGCATTGCTCACGACTTTGTTATATTGGTCCGTCTCAAAACCGTATTCGAGGCATGATCCGGCACGGGGTGGCTTTAAGGCTCGAAGAATAACGCTTTCGTGTCAAAGTGGTCCACCGATATTGCATTAAGGCCATCAATCACCATACTCGAGCATGTTCTAGTAGGCCGCAGACAAGTGGTCACTGCCATTTTAATGATTCATCATTGAGGAACTCACCAGAAAGAGTGCAAGATACACTCAGTTTACACATAGTATATCTGGTGTGATTAAAAAACTACAGTACGACGACTGGTGGCTCTACTAGCGACCACATGGTTGATGGCGTGTCTCACAGAGGCTGAGTCCAGCCTTACGGTATCGGAAACCAGAAAATGAGATTGGCGCATGCTCTTCGATGTTTTGAGTACAAAAAGAGATATAACACAATTCAAGTTTTTAGCATCTGTCGACATGCACAGCCAACCCTACACCTCTGACAAGAGGGCCAACCAAGGGTATCTGCATATCAGTGCAGATTCCTCATTCAACCAGCCGTAGGCGCACATGTCTTCAGTCCGATAAGACAACGGGCGTCAAACTCGAAGAGGCACACTGACATTGTTGACCATTGATAGGTTATGACTGTGTGTTGGTATATATATGTATACATAGATTTGCCGGCCCCTTGCTTCAAAACGCGCCTGCGTACATCACACCCTTTCGTGTGCCACACACACTTTTCGAACCGAACGGAAAGGCTTTGTCCCGAATTGAGTCCTGCTGCATCAAAGATTACACGACCGGTTCTTTCTCATGCAGGTTCTCATACTTTACAGGTCAACTTTTTTCTGTTCACATGACAGACGACAAAACCAGCCCACGCTCTCAGGTCTCACATGAATGATGAGAGTTTAGGAGCCAGATGGCACCCTCGATACCAGATGTGTCCAAGGACGGCCATTTGATACAGCTTAAAGAATTGGCGACCTATCCTGGTATCTTCAAGGAGATGTCATAGTGGCTAGAGAAATGAACAGTCATATCGTACGAACATATTCAGTAATCGTTGTATTTCTTTTCCATAATGACATTTCAAGCAATTTTTCGTGGACAGGGTTATAGCGACTATCACCAATCTCAAGGACCATGTAGAACTTGGTTGATTTGGTGAATATAAATCACGATGATGTTGTGTGAGAGAAATGGAGCAATGCTAGTTACCTTTGGTAGGTCTACAAGTATGTCGGTATGGCTGTTCAAATCGTTGCATATCATTCTTCACTAACATGAATCCTTAGGAGTATACTCCCGAGAGCTCCATTCATCGGCTCTTACCACGTTGGATCAAAGAGGCAAAAGTAGATTCTAATGGTTGCATGCATTTCGTCCATAACAAGACGACCTGCCGCGTATATCTAATCAATATGTAAGACCGGTGGGAACGAACAGAAAAAGCTCATCATCTACTCAACCTTCCTTCCATGTCTACCATCATCCCCGTTCTCATAAGGCCCACCTTCCTCCTTGACCAACCCTTGCTTCTCATTATCACCCTTGCTCTTTCTGCTCCACTCAGGAGCTTCATCCTTGCCATTGTCTTCTTCCTCGTCGCCTTCTTCTTTGGTCTTGTGCACTGTCTTGCTATCGTGCTCGGCAGGACTGTACACCGTGACCAACTCCAAAGGCTTATCTTTGCTCGTGTTGTAGAATTGGTGTTCGGTGCCTGCCGGCACTACTACGATATCTGTGGCTTTGATATCCTGCAAATTTTCCTAGCATTAGCCAGTGTCCCTCATAGGTCAACAAGAGCAAACGGGAGGGAGGGTAACTCTACCTGTTCTTTGCCAGCAACAACAGCCTTGCCCTCTCCACTAGTAAATATCAAAACTTGATCGACCATGTGGACTTCATTGCCAATGTCGCCTCCAACGGGGATTTCCATTGTGACGAGTTGACTGTAGAGTCCAGTGTGCATTACTTTTCTGAATTGGCCAAAGGATCGGACTTCAGATGTCATGCCGGGGAAATACACCATCTCGTGCTTTGGAGGCGAGGAAGACATCTTGGGATCTTTGGCTTTGTGGGAGGAGGTCGACGAGAAGGTGCGAAGGGATGAGAGTAGTGGTGTAAATGTTCTTGGTTTGGTCAAGGTAGTAAGGATGGGTTTTGTTAGGAGGCGAGTGGAAAGCATTTGAAGACAAGAGAGAAGGAGGTTTAGAGGAAGATGCAAGGAAGAATTGATGTTTTAATACAAGGCGATATCGTGATCGGAGCTGATTAGAGTAGGGTATGACATGTGTGATGGTGATGCGGTGGTGAGATGTTGGAGCTCCTGCATTTTGATGACGTCGATGCGGAGAATCAATGTCGTCCATCAAGGTCTTCGGCGATCGAGAATGGATAATAGGTATATTAACCTACTTCGTACTTACTTGTGCATGTACAATGGAAGGGATTTACGAGGTCTGGAAGATATCTTATATTTTATGATGTCCATGTAGTTTTCGCAGTTACTTGGAGCATGGTCAGTATTTATTCAACTAGAAACAAGGAATGAGGATAGAGCCAGATCATTTGCAACAACCTAGCTCAAGATATTGGGCATTGTACGAACGAAGAGTCGCGACATCGGTATCATTATGCACTTGTACGATCAAGCAAGCCTTGGTAAGAATCTTTCTGCTGTTTCATCGTAACAGAAAGGTACTGAAACATAAACTCGTAAGAGTATTCATTATTCTAGTATTCATTCTTAAGAAACATCTTGACTGCCATCTAACCACAACATGCGACAAAATGTCTTCTGAACAACGTAAATCATTCATCTCCACCACCCAACATTCAATCTCCGAAAACAGTATAACGCATCATACCCTATCTAACAATCCTTCAAGTCATAGATGGCCTTGCCATTCTTGTCAAAGACACCGAAGCTAGGGTTCTGCTGATAATCCTTCTCCACGTACCAGAACATATGGACCTGGCTGAAAGCAGCACAAGCAACACTTCTCCAGTAAGTTTGTGCGTTTTGCACGCTGGCGACGGCGTTACCGTACTTGTCGCCCTTGACAGGCCATCCGGTTTCGGTGACCCAGACCCATTTGCCTGGGGAAGTCTTGTCGACGACGCTGCGGACAGCCTTGATCGAATCCCAGAAAGTTGAGGCGGCGTTTTGGATAGCGGTACCTTGGAAGTAAGGGTATGCATCTGTGAACGGAAACATAAGTATGCGGAAAAGATGGTCAAGGGATTTTGACTGGTCAAACTTACCAACACCGATAAAGTCTGCGGCGGTAATGACTTCGGTGTTCGCGCCATCCACCCAAGCAGTCCAAGTATCAACATGTCCGACCTCCTTGTTGACGCCCAAAGCTCTAACCATGCCCCTCACATCGTAGATCTGTTGCGCCAGAGTAGACGCACTGGTCTCTTTCCTGTACAGATCTTCGCTGCCAACGCTAATCGCAATCATCCAACTCGAACCATACTTCTTGATCACCGCCTCCAGAGCAGTTTTCTCTTGTGCGTAATGCGCGGCATCTTGTGTCCATACACCGACAAGGATTTGCGTGCCGACGGCTTGGGCGGCAGGCACGGCGAGGGCCAATTGATTGCAGTCTGAGGAGGCGTAAAGGCGGACTGAAGTGAAGTGACCGTGAAGTTGTTGCAGGTTCTTGAATGTGGATTGATATTGGGCCTGGGTTTTGCAGGAGCCGTCGGCGTTGTTGGCGGCGACATTGAAGCCTTTCCAGTATGCGGTTGTGAAGGGGAGGGCGGCGAGAAGGGCCGTGGCGGTGCCGAAGAATCTCATGATGCCTTGAGGATTACGTAGCTCAATCCGGGATGTAGTGACTATGCTTGTCGGTAGGAAGTGCTGTTGGGTGAAGAACGACCGGCGTTGAAAGAATGATATATATCAAGTAATGCCAGAGATAGTGAAAAGATCGACACTGTTTTCTTCACGTCGCCATGCAGACACGAAAAGGACAAGAAAACGGGGGCAAACGGGTGACCCAGATCCTTTTATGGTATATAAATGGAAACAAGAGAAGTGCAATGGAGAAACATAGGGGCGGGAGCGAACCAGCAACGGTTGGTGGCTATAACGACAGATGAAACCACAAACCTTTACTACTCTCCACTCCAATTATATTGTAAACTCGAGGTCCTTGAATTCGGATGATGGAGCATTTCCTCTACTAGCAAATCTGTTTCTGATCTTACTTACCTGAGGAACGTCTGTTTATGATCAGCAGTCCCTCATGTACCGACATGAAGTACGATACCGATTACAGGAGGCACTCCTTTATCCAAAACCGTTGACAGGTAAATTGTAGCTTCGTCAGTCTTTGACTTGGCGAGCAAGAACATTCCATATGGTCTGTCTATGCGACTGTACTGATTTGGATTGGTTTGTATTGCTATGCATTGTAGCGTGAGAAGTGTATGGCAAAAGATTGGTGTAGCGAAAGATGAAAGGACATGATCGACGGGTCTGAGCTTTGTTGACATGATCCTCCAATCTCAGCCGCCATGTTTTGACCTCTGTGCTTTGTGAAAATGCATAACCA
This sequence comes from Dothideomycetes sp. NU30, assembly GCA_026013035.2. NCBI lineage: Eukaryota > Fungi > Ascomycota > Dothideomycetes > Dothideomycetes sp. NU30. The sequence continues at coordinate 1,647,269 of BSBH01000001.1, read as the reverse complement.
CCACCACCACCACACTAACGTATGTCTGGTCGTTCTTGAGGACTACTAACGATAAAGAGAAGTCTTCCAGATTTGATAGATTTTATACAGCCCAACTGTACGTGCAAGCAGCTCTGACGAAGGTAAGATGAGCTCGATTGCAGGATATCGTGCATAACCAAAGTGCACGAACTTTGCATAATTCTTTCAGAAAAATCGAGTTTCTAACCCAATACGGCTAGACGAGCACCAAAACTGCAAGAACTGCACTCTACGCTTCTCGCTCTACAAGATGCTGTTCTTGCTGCCACGATAGGACCATGAGTGACAGATTTACATTCGAATCACGAAAGTGCAGCGACTGTACCAAGAATGCCTTCTCTCTCGTCCTCGTCCAAAGGTATGCCAAACTCCTTCTCCAAAATCTGTATTCTCTCCTCTTCAGTCTCCATCTCTTTGCTTTCAATCGTCTTGCCGTTAATCCTCTTTTTAAAGCTGCCCTTGAAGAACGTGACTTCTCCTACCACCTTCTCCCCATCCTCACTTAGGATCATCTTGACTCCCAGAGGGGCATAAGTGAAGAAACTCGTCCTCGCGGTGCTGGTCCAGTGATTCATCACCCAAAAGTCCGATTCTAAGAATTCCATCTCGCCAAAGGAGTAGCAAGGACTGAAACCCTGATCTCCATTCTTCCTCTCAAACACCCAGAGTTTCTGCTGCGTAGTATGACCGGGCAAAGGCATATGACGAAGACGGACCCATTGACTAGGCTCAACATTCACATGTCCCTCTTCGTCATGAATTAAGGGGATAGGATGGGTAGGACAACCAGCACCAAAGCCTACATCCACATAATACCACAACTCAGGCTTGTCCTCGAAAGACACGAGATTGACCATGTGACTCCAGCCAGAGAAGGTGACTTGCTTGAGAGGTATGGGTTCGGATGAGCTGACCGAACTACTGATTCTGGCTCCGGTGCTCATGACTTTGAATCCCAAACCGCGGAGGATGTTTGCAAAGACGGCGTTGTTTTCCATGCAGTAGCCGCCTCGACCGCTGCGGCCATCTTTTTGGGTTACTTGTTTGGTGAACAGGTGAGTGGGATTGATTGATATCTGGTGGTGAGTGGAATAGTGCAATGAAAGGTTCTCAAAAGGTATCTCGGCGAGCGAGTGGCGTTGCAAGGCACCGAGAAATTCGAGACCAGACTTGGAGTTGGATGCAACTTGTGCGGAAGCATTTCCTGGAGCGTGGCGATGAGTTGAGGGTAGATTGATACGGTTGTAGTAGGCTTCGATCTGGGAGGCGGAATAACCGGGTCTTGGGTCGGGGGAGGCCATGGTTGAAGGTGTGTCAAAATCCTCGGACTTTGTGAGAGTTCAAGATTGATATCGGAGGAGGTTAACGTGAAGGACACGATTGTACAGTTTAATACTGGACTTCAGAGAAATTCCAGAGATAGAACAGAATCGTGGTGACGTGCTATATACACAATGTGAAATCCTTCGACTTATTTCACTCTCAGGGCAGTGTGGGGCTGCGCATTGATCGCAGTCGAGGGCATAAACGATTAATTACGTGAGGGTTAGGACTCATGTTCACCATACATAACGGGGACCATGAAAGTGAAATTACACTCGTTCGAGAATCATAATAATTGAGGATACATTCATTCAAAACGAGCCCTCATCTCCAGTTGGACGGGGTATACAAGCCAGGCACCACCAACAAGTTGTAAGATTTCTTCTACCCGTCAATCATTCCAAAAGACGAAACCGAATTTCCAAGCCCTTTGAGCTTGCTCAACCTGTCCGTCACGGCATCTACCAAAGCAGTCTCACGTTCCAGAAGCTGCATGACCTGCTGAATTGTCTGTTTCCTGAAATCTGCAGGAATGCGACCTGTGCTTGCACTCAGATTGTCTTGGGCACCCGCTGCGTCGTCATTTCTTGCGGGACTGTTCGCTTGCCGTTCTCGACTGACTTCTTGAGCACGGCGGGTGAGAGAGCCTTGCATCTCCCTGACAGCTTGGATGCGAGCGTTCAAGCCTTCGTCAGCTGCACCAGTTGTTTGCTGGCCGTCAGTCTCGCCCAGAGTGGTAGCAAGAGCGGTGACCTCTTCAGCCCAGGCTTCTTCCTTTGCACTGAGCTCTCTGCCGCCTAAGTTTGCCATTCTGCGACGAACAGCTTCGACACGTTTTGCAAGCTCTCTTGATCGGTCGCGTGCGGTCTCCATACGTTGATCGATCTTGTCTTTGCCAACGATGCGTGGCTTGTTTGGGCCATCGCCATCGTCATCATCTCCAGTGACGGCTTCGGTACGTTTGTTGATGTCGTCGACCTGGCGAATTTGTTCGGCCAGCTCGGCACGCATTCTCTCGCAGCGACGGAAGAGATCTGCGGCAGCCTCGCCTAGTTTCCTGGTCTCAATGGAAAGCACACGATGTGCATCAGTAAGTATTTGTACTGTGGCGTTTGAGAAGCGGACCTGATTTTTCAGGTCGTCTCGCCTCAGATTGGTGTTTTGGACAGCATTGTCGAGGAAGCTTGGTAGTGTTGACGAGTCGAAGAAGGCCTCATGCGGGTGGTAGGGTTGGCGTCGTTGAGGTGCTGGCAGGGCCAGAGGCTTGCTATTGTCAGGTGCAAATGAGGCGTAAGGGGACTCTTCTGAAGGTAGGTCAAGGATGGCAGCTTGTGGTTGATTCGATGTAGATGTCAAGACAAAATGGCCGAGGTCAGAATCGATGACAGAAATGCAGGCCGGGGTGTGGGCGGCACTGGCAGAAGTCTCGTGAAGACGACGTTCGATGATCCGCTGAATCTCTGATTCGGCTTTTTCAAACAAGTTTCCTACACGGAATTCGGCGCCTGGCTGGGCCGGGTCGGACAATTCATCTTCAAGGCGGTTGATCCAGGAGTCAAGGGAGACACTGAACAAGCCTTCCTTGGAGCTCAAAAAGAAAGCGTAGCGGCTGGTGAGATTGGGGGTGAAAGTAGGCCATGAGTTAGAAGCTTCTGGGGTTACCAAAGTTTCGACCAGGAGAAGCTCCGAGACAGACTCATCGATGTTGAAACGCTGTCTGAAAGCAGAGAACTTCGAAGGCAGCCACTGTGCTTCGACACCATCAAGGTCGAGGCAGATGTAGACCCTGCCCGCAGCGGTTGCTAGACAGACAACACCGATCGAAAGGCCTTCATGGCCGAGATAGTCGTCTTGGTCTTCATCGAGCATGAGAGCAGCGTCGTCGACACGAGGAGCAATCACAAATATGTCGGTGATTTGATCAAGGTCAGCATCTGTATTGAGATAGAAAGGACCCTGTAGTTTAGGAATAGCCGGAGGAAGGGCGGGACGGGTGTAGACTTCGAAAGTGGCAAGAGTGTCGACGTGGGTAGCAATCAGAGGGTCCTGTGCATCAATGTCGGACAGCCACGTTTGCTGCTGATCGACGATGCGACGCTCGTCGGCAGAAACCTCGGAATCGGTAATGGCTGAAGCCTTTGCGACAACAGCCGTCGACAGAGAAGGAATGGTGGTAGGGCTGGGCTCCCATTTGGAAGGCAGCAAAGGGCACAGGGCGTAGACGTCGCCTTCGGTCATGGCGACCCACAAGGTCATGGAAGCCCATCCATGCTCGTCGGCGGTGGCATTACCTCCGAAGCACGCAGCAGCGACTTCCATCTCGACCGAATCAGGCGAGAAGCCCTTGCTGGTGCCATACTTGGAGGCACGGAAATCTTGGTCGGAAGAGGTGGCATTTCCAAGCTTCTTCATGTCCAGGGCCAGAGCGGGCTCGTCAAAGGAAGCGCGCGAGTCGCGATTCAGTTCCCACACTCGGACACAAGCGTCGGCGGTGACGGTGACAAGACAGCTCCCCATGTGGCCGAGAGGGTGCCACAGGGCCGAGACAACGGGGGCTTGTTCGAGAACATGAGCAGTAGGGCCCAGTTGGAATGTCTTGATCCTCAAGGGAGAGGTATCGGCGACGGACAGGTGCGAAGAGTCGGGGAGGACGGCCAGGTGGACGGTGTGAGAGGTGAGGATGGCCAGGTAGTCGCCATGGGGAGAGACGACGAGTTGTTTGATCTGTCCGGCCACCGGAGTCTTGAGAACCTGTGTCACGAAGTATTGTTAGCATGATGCTTTTTCCTTGTCTTGGTATCCATGCATGTATGCCGTCTCACCCTGTATGTTCCTTCAGACGCATCTTGCTGGACGTCTTTCAGCAGGACCAGATCTGACCAGCGAATCTCGTTGCCGACCACGACAAAGACCTCTGTGCCGCGATGGGCGATAGTCCGCGTAGGACCGCGGTATTCAATCTTCTTCCCTCCATTGCTCAGAGCGGCCGGTGACTTTGTGTTTTCTCCTGGCTGGAAGAGGTTGAATCCTGCCGACGGAGGTGATAGCCAGTCAGGTGTGTGACTTGTGATTTTGGCCATGATCCTCTTGTACTTGGACAAGTTCAGGAAGGAAGAATGGCCTGAAAAGCAGTTGGACGTCCAGAGTGAAACTCCAAACACGCGCGCATGCTTCACAATTTAGGTAGTTACGACCAAGCAAGCAAGCGTTCATGCATGAATCGCCAACTCCGAACCAAGCTTGGGCCACATCCTGACTTCTTGATGATTGATTATTATTTACAACGACCAAAGGAAGGTACAACGGCAGGTACCTACCTTGTACTAGACGTCCATCTTCAACCTCTGTCGCAACAGACAGATCGTTCCACCAACCATGGCAACCACGGCGGCAAACATCATGCTGCGCACCACCGTCGACCGCCTCGACCGTCCGAGTTCCTACACAATCGGCAAGGTATTTATCCATCAACCAGCCTTCACTCTCTTCACCTCCAGTCACTTCAAGCTAATCTAATCCCTTCACTCTTCAGAAGCGCCGCAAGTATCAGCGCGCCCCCGACGATGATACCCCCCACGAAAAGACCCCCGAGCCCGAGGACAAGCTCAAAGATGCCACAACCCTCTACGTCGGCAACCTCTCGTTCTACACCACCGAAGAACAAATTCACGAACTCTTCTCAAAGTGCGGCGAGATCAAGCGTCTTATTATGGGGCTTGATCGCTTCCAGAAGACTCCCTGCGGTTTCTGCTTCGTCGAATACTACACCCACCAGGACGCACTTGACTGCCTGAAGTACGTCGGCGGCACAAAGCTCGACGAGCGCATCATCCGTACCGATCTGGACGAGGGTTTCGCAGAGGGCAGACAGTACGGTCGTGGCAAGAGCGGTGGTCAGGTCAGAGACGAGTACCGTGAAGAGTATGATCCTGGTACGTGAAGATCATAAATGACAGTTCTCTGTTGCTATCTCCGTCAGATCGCTAATCTTTGTGCAGGCAGAGGAGGCTTTGGCAGAGCTCTCAAGGACAACTACACCGAATACAACGACAACTATCTTTGATTTGACGGCGCAAAACAGCCTTGATGCCTTCGAATCAAGAATGGCAGCTGCACGGGGGTCACTGGTGGCCTCGAGGAGAAATACGCCTCTATGGCAAGGATCTTGGCCTTCTAGAATACCATCTCTGAGATGGTGAGCATTTTCAGGGATACGAGCGACGACGAGTTCTGCGACACTCTTGGCCAGTTCCATACCGGTCACGAGGAGAGGCTCAGCTGCGCACCATTTCGGGTCATGCCATGCCATCATATCACATTACTGGAGTTTAGGAGTTGCTTCTATGGGTTGGATTTGGGAGTGGAAGTCTTCTTTCAAATCATGCATGCCCGTCCGTCAGGAAGACGTGCCATTTCTATATCTATTCACATGCCGATACCCTTCTTTCTTGTTCCACCACATATGTCTCGTTCACATCTTCTGTGGTGCCAGTGACTCCTTTTCGTTCGTGATTTTGGTCATTGCCTTTGTCATTGCTCCAACGTCTTCAGCACCTGCTTGATCCACCACACGTGAATCCTCGCATCGCCCGTCAACTCGGGATGGAAGCTAGTGCCAAACACATTGCCTTGTCTCACGGCCACAATGTCGCCCTCCTCTCCAATGTCACGCGCCGTAGTCGTTTTGTCGTTCAAGGCTTTTGCCCGACCGGGTAGCCTGGCCATGACCTCGACCTCTTCAATGGCTTTGGCATCCTGTGCTCTCTTAGATGGAGCCACTACAGTATTGTCCAGCTTTGCCTCCTCTTCCTGTACCCCTGATTGGACTGCCAGAATCTTCTCCACGACCGGAGCGCGAATGAAAACACTTCGGAAGGGCTTGTTGCTGGTAACGAATGCCTCTCCGCCAGCCTCAGCAAGGAACGGCAGATCCAGCGATGCCTCGAAACTCTCCACCTGTCGTCCAAAGTGATTGCGATTGACTCGTACATCCAGTCCTCCAATTAACTCTTGCCCTGTCTGCTTGGTGCGATTCGCAGACTCGGCCAGCAGGATCAAGCCGGCGCATGTGCCCCAGACCGGTTTTCTCGACACTTTGACAAAGTTCCTTAGAGGTTCTAGCATGCCGGAACGGGCGGCCACCAACGAGATTGTCGTACTTTCTCCGCCGGGAAGAATGAGAGCTGTGCATGACTGCAGTTGTTCCTCTGTACGTACTTCGACAAATTGCCACTTGTGTTGTGTCGCGTTGGCCTCGGTGGCCATGTAGTCGGCTGCTTGTCGTAGACATTGGATGTGCTCACTGAACGCCCCCTGCAGGGCTAATACTCCGATGGTGACTTGGCTCATGTTGTGAGTTCTTTGATGTCGGTCAGGAATACACAACATATACACTCTGCATCAATGATCAAAAACTTGGGTGTGCCTGCATCATTCACGGATGACACATTTGTCCCTTATCGATAATGCATGCATCTCAATAACTTATTCCAGGGTCCGTTCGCTCCGGCCCCAAATTCCCCGAAGATCGTCATCCAGAAACCACCTTTTCTTTGTTTCAATTCTCTCCTGTTTGCTGACTTGCTACATACACTTTAACAGGTGAGGTCTGCTGAGCCGTTTTCATGGGCTTGAACGCTGCATAAAGTTCGAGACTTGCCAAAATCTCTCTGCCCTGCCTTGTTGTACTGCTCACTTCAGCTGCATCCCAATAATGGCCAATCGTCAACTCCAAGGACTGACATGCTGGCTTGTCGACACCCGATCACTCTGGCCCGGCGAACGGATCAGCGATGCTGTTGGTACCTCAACACTCCGATAATGCCAGCTGCTCCTATCTGACCGTACCAGGCTCCCGACATCCTTCCTCTCATCCCTGATGATGAGCGAGATGTCGTTCTTAGGAAGATGTTCATTGCTGACGCTCGCATGTCACTTGCGTCTGCACTCTTGAAAAGGTTATACGTCTCTCGCGCTCTAGAACAACCCTGGGCTCAGGTCAAGCTCGCCCGCAGAGGTGATCCTAAACATGGAAAGCCATGTGCCGTTCTCCCGAATGGTTCCTTTGCTCCCATAGACTTCAACGTTTCTCACCAAGCTGGACTGGTCGCTCTCGTAGGATGGAACCCTGCTGATGACCACAAAGATTCCGCGCTAGTAGGTGTAGATATCGTCTGCGTCAACGAACGTGATGATTACAGGACCATTGACCAGGAAGGATTTGACGCCTGGATAGATATCTACGAAGAAGTCTTTTCCGAAGGAGAACGCTGGGACATGAAGTACAACGTGGATTCAGTCACCCTGTTGGATGGCAGTGAGGTACAAGGCAAGGACCTGGGCCGGATCGACCGCTGTGTACAACGCGACAAGCAGCTTACTGTCAGCCTACCAACCGGAGAAAATTATAAGTTCAACAGCGATCTCTTAATTGATGCTAAGCTTCGACGCTTCTATAGCTTCTTTTGCTACAAGGAGGCTTACATCAAATTGGCTGGCGAAGCGTTGCTTGCACCCTGGCTTAAGGAACTGGAATTTCAAAATGTCAAGAGCCCCAAGCCGGGTACGATAGCTAGGTGTTCTACGCATGGTACTTGGGGAGGCAAAGTCGATGATGTTGAGGTCTACCTAAAAGGCGATAAGGTCAACAATGTCAAGATGTGCCTTCAAGGGTTCGAGGAAAACTACATGCTGGCGACCGCGGTGCAAGGCCTAAACAATCTGGAAACACCGCCATTTGTCAAGCTTCACCTGGAACACGACATACTCGCGTTTGCAATGCCAATTTAACCATTGCCAATTCCTCCGGAACTTTCATCAGGCTGTGGAACAATAAGCTGATACCAAACAGCTGGAGACTACCTAGTTGTTTGTCTCTTCACTGGTCCTCAAAGATAAGCTGACGCGATCGGTTTGGTCGGCTATGTTGACGGATCAAAGGATAATTTTCGCAATCACATGGACGAAACTCGCGAATTGCTTTTCCATTCCTGGCTTCGATGCTTCGATCTTCTGATTTTCTGGACCCTGAAAAGCCTGTCCCATGCTTTTGCGACGCCTTGGCGCACGTTTCCCCCACCAAAGCGGTATCGCGGTATGACGCAGGCCCTCCTGAGTCCTTTGATCGGGTTTCTTTTTTAGCTTGGTGTTTGTTTGCGTACGACCTGACCAGTCATCGTCTCGTCAAGCCTATCACGCGGGAAGAATGAAAAAACCGTAGAGCTACTTAGGAGATAAAGGGGTTCTTACAACCCACCACCTCACATCACACCATCGTCCCCTCCTTTTCATATGGCAATAAACCCGTTGCTTTCAGGAAAGCATACCTACCTTGAGTAGCCCTCCCCAGGCTTCTCCGCAAAGCACTTTTCTACTCTCCACAATCAGTGTTGTCCTTGTCAGTTCTCTGTCTTCTCTCTTCGAGTACAGATTCAGATCTGAGCTTTCCATCTCGTTTCTTGAACATGGATTCTCCCACCCTTGCGCAGCGTGTCCTCGAGACACCAGAGTTGTTGGAGATGATCCTTTCTGAGCTACATCCCTGCCAGCTACTGGTGTCACAACGAGTCAACTCTCTATGGAACGGCTTGATCTCCAACTCTCCGGTGCTTCAACGTAAGCTATTCATGCGTGCCGACTGGACGAAAGCCAAACCATTCGATTCCACCCTATCATGTGAGGCCAATCGACCCAGTGAGCGACCAAGAAACAACATATTGCTTCGTCGAGTCCTAGGTGGACGATACCCCACGTTCTCACCACGAGTCACTAGCGACAAAGAGGAAGAAGAATACGAAAACAAAGGTGTAGAAGTGCCAGAGGTCACTGACGATCTGACTGGCCCACGCACCAAGAAAAACGCTGGAAGCTATTGGACATGGGACATCAGTATCGCATATCCAGCAGACGAGATACCAACAGACAACGCAGCAGTCTTGTACGAGAAAGCCAGCTGGCGTCGCATGTATCTGTGTCAACCACCTTGCACAGAACTATACCTCGCGAGACGATGGTGTCGCGCTGCGAAACGGGCGATACATGTCGAAGAAGGCATCACCATGGAGACATTCATTGAAAAGGCCAACAACGCGCGTGAACTCTGGAATCAATTATTCATCAGCAGTGATGGCGATTGGCATTTCGAAGGACCCATGAGGAGCACAGGTCCGAGTGCGTGATTACTTGACGATGACGAATGGCACGATACCCTGGAGGAAGGATGGGCGTTTTTGTGATCTCCTAGGCGCTGTAGAGTTTTGTATCTTTTTCATGAACTGTGTATTCTCAGGATTTTTGAACCCGAAGCTTTCTGTGCCTGCTTGCTTATGGTTGTGCTGCGGCTTTGCATGTGCAGGAGAGGATCTGCCTACATGGCTGCAGGCCAAATGCTTAGCACATGTACCAGAAAGACTTGTAGACAAGGGCTTAGCAATTGTAGGTACGGTATCGTTGAGGTCAGCCTATGCTCACAGGAACATCTCATGCTGTAGAGCCGGATTAGTGCAATGCTGTTGCGTAACCTCTTACAGTGATAAAGTGTGTGCCTGAAAAGTCCGAGTGTGACGAAAATGCTTGATGGTACAATGCGCCCTCTTGGACGATGAGTGGAGCTTGATATACAAGTACAATTTGAAAGAGAAAACAAAACGCCCGACATATTCTCATGTCGCCCTTCTTCCTGATGAACCAATATCACCATAATACGCCGAAAATATGCATATGCAGAAACAATTCTTCTTTCTCTCTTCCTTCTCATCTTCCCATTCTCTTGACCTCGACCTCGACCTCGACCTCTAGGACTCTCACTCATCATCCCCCAACGGCGGCTCATCCTTGCCATCCGTCTTCCTCACATCCCCAAACGCACTCTTGCCAGCATACAACTGCTTATGCGGGTTATCCGCCCCGGCCTCGATCTCAACACTGCTGGCAACGGGTTTGTTTCCTCGGAATCGCTTCCTCATGTCGATGAGACCGCGCTTGCATTCTCCGTAGCCCTTTTTCAGTTGTTGGCAGCGGGTGGGTAGGGTGTCGACGAGGGGCGGGCGGAGACAGTCTGCTGCTGTGTGGCGTTGGACCATTATGCAGTCGCTTTGTTGGAGGCATTCTGCTAGTGCGTCGCCTGTGACATGGTATGTGGTCAGAGAGGAGTATGAGGTATGAGAGAGTGTGTTTGGGGCTTACGGATGTCTTTGCAGGAAGATGGCATGGTCGCGGTGTTTGAGGTTGGAAGTTTTGCGCCGGTATGAGTGGACAAAGATTGCTTGGTTTGTTGCCGGAGCTATGATATGCTCGGAGTTTGTTGGCTTATTTATAACCTGGACGACGAGTAGGTATGGTCGTTTTTAAGGGGTGTATCCTGCTCTGTAGAAATAACAATTGACCGCTTTCCTTCCTTCCTTCTTGTCAAGAAGGTGGTCCGAATCGCAGATCCGAGAGCAAGCAAAAGCGGCCCCGGAATTGATCAAGGCAAGCACAGACGTATTTTGTTTTGTGTGAGAGTTCCAAGTTGGCTTTGGCTGTCACATGCCAGGCACCCACACTTTTGATGCTCATGACGAAATCGGAAAGGCGACCCGCTGTTGTGCCAATCGTAGCTAACACCAATATCAACGGCCTCTCTCTTAGCTTTGCATCATGTAGTCTTCTTTTCTTGCTTCAACCACAGCTCACGACATTGTCCAAACGAATTGACTTGCTTGCACAAGGACGACTGTTTGAAGCAGGTTTAGAGAAGGGGGCACATCACATTGTCCACGCTTTGAGGAAAGTAGCTATAGCTGCTTAACCCTCCAATCCAACCATCATGCCAAGGGTCCCCTTTATCGGACGCTTGCACGTCCAAGAGTATATCGCCTTGTTGGGCTCTTTTATCCTAATCGGCTTGGAAATCGTCGTCAGAGGCATCACTCTTGCTCTCCCGGGGCCCATCATCCGTTTCTTCTACAACTGCTCGCGGAAACTGTTCAACAAACTATCCTCATCCCAAGGTCGAAAGTCTAGAAACCGAAAAAAGGCCATTTCTTCACCAATTGCTCAAGCTCAGGATTTTGTCGAGCTTTGTGAGTTGTTTGGTTACTATGCTGAAGAGCACATCGTACAGACCAAGGACGGCTATCTGCTTGGTCTGCACAGACTTGGCTGGAAGCGTGGCCAGGAGGATGAAAGGGTCAATGCTGGAGAAGACAGTGTTCAGAAGAAGGTCGCCTACTTGCATCATGGTCTCATGATGAACAGCGAGGTTTGGGTCTGTTTGACTGAGAAAGAACGTTGCCTGCCTTTTGTCCTTGTCGAGCAAGGTTACGATGTTTGGGTACGTTATATCTGGAAGATTCTCTTCGACCTTACATTTTTCTCGTGGCTGACTTGTCCGTAGCTTGGTAACAACCGTGGAAACAAGTACTCGAAGAAGAGTGTCAATTGCTCTCCTACCAGTGCTGCTTTCTGGAACTACTCTATCGATCAGTTCGCCTTCCATGACATTCCGGATACCATTGATTATATCTTGTCGACCACTGGTCAGAAATCGCTCTCGTATATTGGCTTCTCTCAAGGCACCGCCCAAGCTTTTGCAACTCTCTCCATTCACCCTAATCTCAACGAAAAGGTTGATGTCTTTGTCGCTTTAGCTCCTGCCATGGCTCCTCCTGGATTGGCCATGGGTATCGTCAGCTCTTTCATCAAAACCTCTCCCGAAGTCTTGTTTCTCCTGTTCGGTAGAAAGGCAATCCTCAGCAGTACTACTATGTGGCAAGCCCTGCTCTACCCAGCAATCTTCTCATGGGTCATTGATCAAGCTTTGGGCTACCTGTTTGGCTGGCATGCTAAAAACATTACTCCTCATCAGAAACTGGCCGCATATCCTCATCTTTTCTCCTTCAGCAGCACCAAATCAGTTGTTCACTGGCTGCAAATCATTAGGAACGGCACTTTCCAGATGTTTGACGATGAGGTGCAGGCTCCACTTTCCATCGCATCTGGTGCCAAATACTACAAGGTGGCCAAGTATCCCACGCGTAACATCAAAACACCCATCGTGCTTGTCTATGGTGGAAGCGACAGTTTGGTTAATATCAAAGTCATGCTTAAGGAGCTACCTAGACATACCGTAGCCAAGGAGATCCCTCATTACGAACATCTGGACTTCTTATGGGCTGAAGACGTGGACAAACAAGTCATTCCTCACGTCATTGAAGCTCTCGAGTTCTACTCTTCTGGAAGTCGCAAGAGCCTGATGCCTCCTTTCAGACCAAGCAGACCTCAAATCCTATCCGCACTTCCCAGCTATTCTGAAGATGACCGCCTGTCTCTCGAATACGCAGGCACCGACGGCACTCAGGACAGCCACAGAAAGAAACTCCGTGCCTTTCGCGTCAGCAGTTCACCCCGCCGCATTGCTCCCAAACCCAGGAGCACAGGAAGCAAAGGATCACCCGAACGAAACAACGCCAACTCAGGCGGACCCATCGCTTCACCAAATGCTTCAGGCATAACCGAACGTTCCACAAACTCCAGACCCGAAGGATGGTGGTCCAGCGACGAAGTAGCAGGAGGAACATCCGAGACACCAACCCCCGACACGAAAACCACTGTCAAAAGCAATACTCAAGAACCAAGACCTTCATCAGCGACAAGCAGAATCCCCGTCGTAAACAACGGTGCGGCATCCCCAAGACTACCCACGGCTTCCTCGCCTCAACCCCCCGATACCACCACCGCAAGAGTGTTTTCTCCCATCGCGAGCACGATCAAAACGGACAGAACAACTAACTCTTCCCCCGCATCTCACAGGTCAAAGCGTAGCATGGACAGCCTGAGATCTTCCAACAGCGTAGCCGAACCCAGTTTCGGAGAAAGGGGGATCGTGTTTGGCGGCGGAGGTAACAAAGGGATTGCGGCTGAAGGGGTCGTGAGCAGGGAGAACGGCGCCGGGTCGACTTTGAGGGGTGCGTTGGGGGGTGGTGCTGAGACCAGTTCGGGAGAGGGGGCCAAGGGGAGCGTGAGGAAGAAGAGGAAGGGCGACGCTGGCAAGAAGTAAGATCCACCTGTATGGAGAGAAAGAAAGAGTAGAGGGGGGAAGTGTGTTTGTATACCTGCTCTAGTGGAAACGAAAAAGAATGTCCTTCCCGTATTTCTGTACCTCTCTCTGTCCACAGGAAAATCCTGTGTTTTGTGCTTTGCTCCAAGAGTTTCCCCGATACACGTGTCGATAGTACTGTACTCAACGTCGTACAGATCGGGTGCACAAAACATGGAACTATGGATAGATGAAGAACAGTGATTCCTTGGTTTGGGGAAAGGGACAGGCAAGGAAAGAATCTTCGGCAGACCATATCAGGTCATGGGGCTTTACAAACCAGTTTTCATCACTAAAGGTGTTTCAAAGGACATGCGCATGTATTCCGATGTGAAAAGGGAAGATAAATAATTTGAACATAAAATAAGTTTCATATACATTCGTAACGTGCTATTGCAAACCCTGCCAAAACAGCTACAAGCAAACATCTACAGGTACCCCATTGCTAGCTAAATCACGAAACAAGAAGGAAAAGATTCCCTGCGAAATCTACTTGTAGTATTCGGAGTGAGTGCCCTTGGCAGGAGCACCGTTGTTGTCAGTGATGCTGCTGCCAGAGGTGGGGATCTGACCATTGGCAAACTTCTTGCTCTTGTCCTGAGCGAAGCCGTTGTGAGTGCCGTTGAATGTCAAGTTGGCAATGGTGTCGTAACCCTTGACACCGGTGGCCTTCTCGAGACGGGAGGCAAGGTCCTCGTTGACCATGCGGAAGATGGTGATCTGGCGCTTGATGATCTCTTCCTTGCGGCAGTTGGCCATGTGTCCGGAAACGTTCTTGATGAAGCGCTCCTTGGCGCCGTCGTCAAAGACCTTCTCCCACAGGACGCGGGGGGCGTTGAAGTCCTCGGGGCGGATCTCCGAGAGGAAAGTGACGGCCTTGCCGGTGAAGTGACCGTGGGTCTTGTCGAGGTCGAGGGTGCGTTGACGGAAACCAACGGGTTGAATGGAGGAAAGGTAGTTGGGGCGAGAGCCCTGGTTGTAGAATGCCATGCTGCCGTCACGCTGGAAGTTGGCGATGCGGTAAGGAGTGCGGGGAGCGTTGACGGGCAACTGCTGGTAGTTGACACCGATGCGGTGACGGTGAGTGTCGGGGTAGGAGAAGAGACGAGACTGGAGGACAGGGTCGGCAGTAGGCTCGATACCAGGAGGCATGTGAGCGGGGTTGAAGGCGATCTGCTCAATCTCGGCAAAGTAGTTCTTGACGTTCTCGTTCAAGGTGAACTCTCCGACCTTGCGGAGAGGGAACTGGCTCTGAGGCCAGACGTGGGTCAAGTCAAAGACGTTGATCTTCTGGTTCTCCCACAAGTCCTCAGCCTCCTTGGGGGTCATGGTCTGGACCTTGACGTCCCAACTGGGGAAGTCGCCGTTCTCAATGGCGTAGAACAGATCCTTTTGGTGGGCATCAGGAGAGTAGTTGCCAGAGTCCTCCTGGGTAATGAAACCAGTGCCTTGCTTAGACTTGAAGTGGATCTGGGCGTAAACCCATTCGCCCTTCTTGTTGACAAGCTTCATTGTGTGGCCGGCATAGCCGTGCATCTTGCGCCAGTTCTCGGGAATACCACGATCACCCATAAGAATCATGACCTGGTGGATGGACTCGGGGTTCTGAGAGAGGTAATCCCAGAACATAGTCGAGTCATCGGCACCAGTCAAGTGGGTAGCGGGGTCACGCTTTTGGGTGTGGATGAACAGAGGGAACTTGGCGGGGTCTCTCAAGAAGAAAACGGGGGTGTTGTTGGCGACCATGTCCCAGTTGCCCTCATCAGTGCGGAACTTGACACTGAAACCACGAGGGTCTCTGGCACAGTCGTGTGAGCCGGACTCGCCACCGACGGTAGAGAATCTAGCAGTAATAGGGCACTCCTTTCCAGATTGGAAAATGTCGGCCATACACAGGTCATCAAGAGGGTCGGTGGTCTTGTAGAAACCGTGGGCACCACCGCCCTTTGCGTGGACAACACGCTCGGGAATACGCTCACGGTCAAAGTGAGAAAGGAGGTCGACCAAATGGAAGTCCTGGAGAAGTAGGGGACCGTTCTCTCCTACACGCTGTGTCTCGTAAGGGTGAGGCATGGGAACACCATTGCTGGTGCAGTAAAGAGTATCTGAGCGTTGTTAGTCCGGTTGAACAGTCGAACAATTGAAGAATCCCCATCATGGCTTACCCTCGCTGGATGCATTCCTGTCATCGTTGTAATCTCTGTGCAAGTCGCCGTTCTTCTGTCCGTCAGGAGCGTGTGCTTGGTATGAGGGAGCCATATTGATGTCTTTGCGGTGGACTCAAATGGAACTTAAGAAGATTAAAGAGTATAATTGATTGTATCAATTGATTGAAATAGTTCAGCTGTGTAAGAAGGACAAACTGAAAGATGGATGAAAGATAACAAAAGAAAAGAGGAGGCGATGACATATATGTATCTTGCGAGCTCTACCACCCAGTGGGGCAACAGATACCTCTCGTACCGAAAGACAATGACGCATATATGGACTATACCGCGGCAACTGCCGCCATGCTGAGCAAGTATCATCATTTGATTGGTCAGCTTAGAGTTCGACGTTGACGCTCGACCACGATGGTGATGCTTGACACAATCGTCGACGTTTCCGATCTCTTGTGACTTGTGTTTTGCGTATGAGGTTTTGTCTTGCAACAAAATCGGTACTTCAGAAAGCAGTACGGAGTATTCTCGCCTTCGAATGTTTCCATTCTTGCTGAACACTCCGGAAAGATCTCCCAAGCCACATGGAAGATGCCGTATGATGGAAGCTAAGGTTGAAACTTGGGATCGAAAGCCTTCGCATCCATCGGGCCTCCCTCATGGCAACAATCTGCCCCCCTTTGCGAGGTGGTTGGCTCGCTTACACGTCCACGGCGAATTCCGTGTGACGGTAGAGTATCATCCAGCGATTTGATTACTGTATCGCATCGCCTCGCTCCCTGTCGTCTCTTCGGTAATAGCCGTATTTGCCGTGCATCATCCTGCTACACAATCTTCTCAAGACGCTGTTCCCAAAGTCGTGCGATTAAGTGTTGCTTTATTGAAGTCATGTCTTTTGTAACGACTTCCTTAACTCCTTCGACTTGATATGCAGGCACAACAAATCCATAGATCCTGGTTGGCTGAAGGAATCCTGGTCAGTAACCTACCCCACACTGTTTTTGCATGACACTATGATGCATTCGTGTGCAGCTTCCATGTCCGGCTCGTTCTTTCCACGTATTCTTCAGGATCTACGGGTTCTGGAACGAACAGATGCCTCATTCTGACCACGATGCGGCGAAAAGGCTGCATGGTTAGTCGTGCTGAAGAAGTGAAATCATGTCTGTACTCTTCTGCAAAATTTCCCCTTTGCCCGATGACTTTCTAGAGGCTGAATCTTGTGCGAATGGTAAAACTGTTATGTCAAAGACTGTCCAGCTGGACCTTAAAGATACCTATCACAAGCACTGCTCGTTCATTTGACTACGCGCACTATTGGTTTCTTTTGAGCCGATTCTATCGAGATATGGCGTTCGAATATTTCTGAGCATACCCTACCTCAAATACTCCTTGTTAAATGCCCTACCAATAACCATCCTCCTAATCTCACTCGTTCCGGCACCAATCTCATACAGCTTCGCATCCCTCATAATTCTCCCGGCGGAAACTTCACTCATGTAACCCATTCCACCCAAGCATTGAATGGCATCCATGCCGCACTCTGTAGCCCTTTCTGCTGCGAAAAGAATGGCCCCAGCACAATCCTGTGTCTTGACTACAGCATCATCTGGATTGTTGTCGATTGCTGCCGCCACTGAGTAAGTGAATGCCGATGCTGCTTTGTACTTGGTGTACATATCCGCCAGCTTCCCTTGAATGAACTGATTTGTTGCAATTGGTTGTCCAAACTGTTTCCTCTCGTGGACATATGGCAGGGTGACGTCGAGTGCTGCTTGCATGAGTCCCAGTGGTCCAGCACTCAAAACAAGCCGTTCAAGGTCCAGTCCTTCCATCAGTACGCGTACGCCTTTGTGTACTTCACCCAGAATATTCTCTTTTGGTACGAACACATCCTCGAAGACCAGTTCGCCGGTATTTGATCCTCTCATGCCGAGTTTATCCAACTTTCTTGCACATGAAAAGCCCTTGGTCTTGGTGTCTACAATAAACGCAGTGATGCCTTTTGAGCCACCTTCTGGGTCTGTCTTTGCATATACCACAATTGTGTGAGCATCAGGACCCTTGAAGAAGAAGAAATTAGTGAGTGGTAGTCACATGTTCTCCATAAGTCTTACATTCGTGATCCAGAATTTTGTTCCATTCAAAAGGTATCCTCCGTCAACTTCTTTGGCGGTCATCTTCATACTGACCACATCACTGCCCGCTCCCGTCTCTGACATTGCAAGTGCTCCGACTTTCTTACCAGAGATCAATTCTGGAAGGTACTTCCGCTTCTGATCGCTGTTGCCATTAAGCATAAGTTGGTTGATACACAGTTGAGAGTGCGCGGCATAGGATAGACCAATACTGCCTGAGCCATGTTAGTGCCAGATTACATTGTCGACAACATAACGAATCACCTGATGCTCGGGAGAGTTCTTCCATCACGGTGCAATGCGCAGAATATCCCATGGCTAGTCCTCCATAGTCTTCGTCGGCAGTGATTCCCAGCAACCTGATGAACGTTAGCGTGGTGTCTCGAACTTAGAATGTAGCTGGTCTTTACCCTGCTTCACCCATCTTACGCCACATATCATTCGGAAATTCATTGCCATGATCAGTCGCCTGAGCAATTTCTTCCGGTATCTCTCGACCTGTAAACGTTGTAAGCATGTTATTTCAAGCCCTTCTTCAAGCGTGACTTACGTGCAAACTCCTTGACTCTTTCACGCAACTCATCCAGATCCTCTCGGGCAGGAGGCATGTAACCATTCGGGTGTTTTCTGGAAAGACATATATATGAAGTCGCAAATGCTCTGCTCTGTATCTTCAACTTGGGCATCAAGCCACGCAGGGCTGGTCTCGCTGACATGGCCATAGCTATCGAGTATTTTCAGTACGTTTGAAACCCTGCAACGGTATTGTAGAGAAGACCGGGGTCTGTATGAGAGAGGTGGTTAAAGCTGGGGTTTGAGTTGATTGGTGGCACGGATTCGGCTACAATCGGCAAGGGTCATGCGGGGTGAAGCGATTGGAGAGGGGTGGTCGAGAGGACAACAACCACCTGAGTGGACACTTGACATACATACTACATACGTGTGATGTAGATATTTTCAAACATGCTTGTAGCGGCCTCGATTAGGCGGCTGCATTCTTCAACCATCCAGGCTGTCATCCGTGGAGGAGCTAATAGACCTCGATCATGGAAGCCTCTCGATTTAACATACCTCGGTGTTAGGACCGCAGCGACATATACCTCTAGCCACCAAGCTGCTCAAATCTCTGTACTGCAGACTGCTGTTGACAAGAATTCACCTGCATACAAGGAAAATGAGCAATCCATGCGAGCTCTCCTTGACAAGTTTACCTCGCTGCACCAAAATGCAGCACTGGGTGGATCTGCTTCAGCACGAGACAAACATACAGCGCGCGGCAAGATGCTGGTTCGAGAGTGAGTAATATCCACACATTGAGATACAGGAACTCATCGTGCCCGGTAGTCGCATCACCGCCTTAGTCGACCCTGGAACATCATTCCTCGAACTTTCTGCTCTTGCCGGCCACGATGTATACCCTGGAGAGGAGACACCAGCTGGAGGTATTGTGACAGGCATCGGCACTGTTGAGGGAGTTATGTGCGTAATTGTGGCCAATGACAGCACGTAAGCTCTCGTCCTATCTCTATTGCCACTGGTCGAATCTGACCATAGCAGTGTCAAAGGTGGAAGCTACTTTCCCATCACTGTGAAAAAGCACCTTCGAGCTCAGGAAGTTGCTCAGCAAAATCGCCTCCCCTGCATTTATCTTGTTGACAGCGGAGGAGCCAACTTGCCGAAGCAAGCTGATGTCTTTCCTGATCGCGACCACTTCGGACGAATCTTCTTCAACCAGGCTAACATGTCTGCCATGGGCATTCCTCAAATCTCTGTGGTCATGGGTCCTTGCACGGCAGGAGGTGCCTATGTACCATCAATGAGTGATGAGAGCATCATCGTCCAAGAGCAAGGCCACATCTTCCTTGCAGGTCCGCCATTGGTCAAAGCTGCTACGGGCGAGGTCGTGAGTGCCGAAGACCTAGGTGGTGGAAAGCTGCACAGCGAAATAAGTGGTGTGACAGACTATCTTGCCGTGGACGATGCACACGCTCTTGTGCTTGCTCGTCGCTGTATCTCGAACCTTAACTACCCGTCCTCAGAATCAAAACAGGAGCCATGGAAGGAGCCTCTGTACGATCAAACAGAGCTCGATGGCGTCATGGGAACTAACCTCAAGACACAAGTAGATGCGCATGAGATTATCGCTCGTATCGTTGACGGCAGTGAATTTGCCGAGTTTAAGCCATTGTATGGAAGTACGTTGGTCACGGGTTTCGGACGTATTCAAGGCTACCAAGTGGGCATCATTGCCAACAATGGTATCCTGTTCTCCGAGGCTTCTCTCAAGGGGGCTCACTTCATTCAACTATGCAACAAACGTGGCATCCCACTCGTCTTCCTGCAAAACATTTCAGGGTTCATGGTGGGTGCCGACGCAGAAAAGGGTGGTATTGCGAAGAACGGAGCCAAGCTTGTCACCGCAGTTGCTTGTGCGCAAGTGCCCAAGTTTACGGTGGTGTTTGGTAGCTCAGCTGGTGCTGGCAACTATGGCATGTGGTAAGTCACAATAGCACACAAGTTCTGCAGTTCCTGGGTAACAAGATTTATAGTGGACGTGCTTACTCTCCTCGGTTCCTATGGGCGTGGCCAACGGCCAAAACCAGTGTCATGGGACCGGAACAGCTCTCTGCAGTCATGGAAGCGGTTGGCAAGAAAGTGGACCCCAAGCTTCGTGAACGAATTGAAAACGAGAGTGAGAGCATATTCGCAACAGCAAGATTGTGGGACGACGGCATCATTCCGCCATCGCACACGAGGAGAGTTCTGGCAATGGGATTGAGGGCTGCGTTGGAAGGTAATACTGAAGAAGGAAGGAGCGAATTTGGAGTGTTCAGAATGTAGAGGCGGAAGTACCTGCCTATGTAGTAGGGACAAGCTAGCAGCTGTACATGACGATCACGACACAGTCAACTCGTGCTCGACCTCTCAAGGAGCATCTGAAACAGCAACATTCACCATGAAGACAGCCAAGTGATTGCCCTTGAAAATGAAGGAAGCCATGTGCTTGACACAGGGAGAAGGAGCGATGGTCCGAGCGTCTTCCTTCCCAAAGTCCGACGCGGGACAGTCAAGCGTCACATTTGGAGAAGTTGAGAGCAACGACTGCGCACCGACAAGCACTCTGTGTCCATCGCAAAGACCTACCCAAGTCATCTATTACGTGTTTGCAGGAGCATCATCTGCCAGACGCGTACATTTTCTTCATGACAACCTGATCCTTGCCACCCCGACATCAACATGTCTGACGGTAAGTCTTTGACCCTTGAAGCTGCGCGCCACGACGAACAAGCGACTGATTTTGCGCCTACAGCTGAGATCCGACGACTGCAGCAGGAGCGCGCTCAGTCGACCAAGAAGCAGAACCCCGACAAGTTGTCCTTGACCGAAAATGCCGATACGGACCTGTACGGCAACAATGCTGTCGACAAATATTCCGGATACAACATGTCCATTGCCGTCAACGACGATGATGACCACGACATGGACGATGCCAACGGCGATTCCAGCAACCGTCTCGTGGGACAGTACACGGCCACCCAAGAACAGATGAACGAGTACGCCAACGGCGAGGCCGACATCCTGGTTGACCGTGAAAAGCAAGCCCGAATTGCCAATCGCGAATCCGACTACCAGAAGCGCCGCTTCAATCGCCAACTTAGTCCCACTCGCGCCGACCCTTATGCCCAAAATGGAGAAGGACAGAGCTACAAGGAAGTCATGAAGCAGCGCGAGTTGGAGCGTGAGGAAGAGAGGGTTCAACAACTCATTGCCGAAAAACAAGCTAAGGGCGAGGACGGCATGGATGGCGTTGTTTCAGAGCACCAGCCGACCCTCAAGGCCGATGGAGAGACGACTGAAGAGCCGGCGCCGCGAAAGCGAAAGGCACGATGGGATACGGGCCACGACGATGCAGCAAAGAATGGGGTCAAGACCGAAGAGGCTCCTGAAAGCAAGCGCTCCAGGTGGGACTCTACACCAGCTCCTGCTGTGCAAGCTGAACCCAAGAAGCGCTCTCGTTTTGACATGGCTCCGTCCTTGACATCCGCCACCCCTGTCGGCAACCAAGGTCTTGCCACTCCCATGCATCCTTCTCAGGCCGCTCCTGCTGCCTATGGTACAGACATCTCCGCTCGGAATGCTCCTCTATCCGATGAGGAGCTTGATATGATGTTGCCAGGCGAGGACAAGGGTTATCGTGTCCTACCTTTCCCTCCCGGTTACGAGAATGTCCGCATCCCTGCCCACAGAGTTCAAGCCACTCCAACATCTCTGCAAGGTGGCTTCATGATGCAGCAACCCGTCGACCCTCGCTCTCTTGGAAAGGACCTCCCCAGCGAACTTCCTGGTGTCGGTGAGCTACGCCTCAAGCCCGAAGATATGGCCTACTTCGGAAAGCTCGTTGATGGTGCCGACGAGAATGAGATGAGTGTAGACGAGCTGAAGGAGCGCAAGATCATGCGTCTTCTCATCAAGGTCAAGAACGGTACACCACCCATGCGTAAGACTGCGCTGCGTCAACTCACCGACAATGCTCGCTCTTTTGGTGCTGGTCCGCTCTTCGACCAGATCCTCCCATTACTCATGGAGAAGACGTTAGAGGACCAGGAGCGCCATTTGCTCGTCAAAGTCATTGATCGTATTCTCTACAAGTTGGACGACTTGGTCCGACCATACACCCACAAGATTCTCGTTGTCATTGAGCCACTGCTGATTGATCAAGACTACTATGCTCGTGTCGAAGGTAGAGAGATTATCTCTAACCTGGCCAAGGCAGCCGGTCTTGCTCACATGATTTCTACCATGCGCCCCGATATTGACCACGCAGATGAGTATGTACGAAACACTACTGCTCGTGCCTTTGCCGTCGTCGCTAGCGCTCTTGGTATTCCTGCCCTTCTCCCTTTCTTGCGTGCTGTCTGCAAGAGTAAGAAGTCATGGCAAGCAAGACATACCGGTGTTAAGATTGTGCAACAGATTCCTATTCTCATGGGCTGCGCCGTTCTTCCGCACCTGAAGGGACTCGTCGACTGTATTGGAGATAACTTGAACGATGAGCAGACCAAAGTTCGTACTGTCACTGCTTTGGCAATTGCTGCTCTGGCCGAAGCTGCCAACCCTTACGGTATTGAAAGTTTCGACGACATTCTCAACCCTCTCTGGACTGGCGCACGCAAGCAGCGTGGTAAAGGTCTTGCTGGTTTCCTGAAGGCTGTTGGTTATGTCGTCCCACTCATGGACGAGGAGTTTGCCAACTACTATGTCAGCCAGATCATGGAGATTCTGCTACGAGAGTTTTCGTCTCCTGACGAAGAGATGAAGAAGGTCGTTCTTAAAGTCCTGTCACAATGTGCCAACACCAACGGTGTCACGGCTGCATACCTCAAGGAGACAGTACTAGACGACTTCTTCAAGAGTTTCTGGGTGAGGAGAATGGCCCTTGACAGGCGAAACTACGTTCAAGTTGTCGAGACCACAGGCGACCTTGGCAAGAAGGTTGGCTGTGGTGAGATTGTCGAGCGAGTTGTTGATAACCTCAAGGATGAGAGCGAAGCTTACCGTAAGATGACCATGGAGGTCATTGAGAAGTCCATCGCCAGCTTGGGTGCTGCCGACATCAACGAGCGACTTGAAGAACGCCTAGTCGACGGTATCTTGACAGCTTTCCAAGAACAGACAGTGGAAGATGTTACTATCTTGAACGGTTTCGGTACTGTTGTCAATGCCCTCGACACTCGATGCACGCCCTATCTTCCACAGATTGCAAGTACAATCCTCTTCCGTCTTAGTCACAAGTCGCCGACAGTCAGACAGCAAGCAGGAGACTTGATTTCTCGTATTGCTATCGTCATGAAGCACTGCGGTCAAGAGAACCTGTTGAGCACAATCAGTGTCAATCTATACGAAAACTTGGGTGAAGAGTACCCCGAGGTTCTTGGTTCAGTCCTAGGTGCTCTCCGCTCAATTGTTACAGTCATTGGCATTAATCAGGTGCAACCACCTATCAAGGACTTGCTACCACGTCTCACTCCCATTCTACGTAATCGTCACGAGAGGGTACAAGAGAACACTATCGACCTCGTCGGCCGTATTGCCGATCGTGGTCCCGAGAGTGTGAACCCCAGAGAATGGATGCGTATTTGTTTCGAGCTTCTTGACATGCTCAAGGCACACAAGAAAGGTATCAGACGTGCCGCAAACAACACATTTGGTTTCATCGCCAAGGCCATCGGACCTCAAGATGTATTGGCTACTCTTCTCAACAACCTTCGCGTGCAAGAACGTCAATCACGTGTCTGTACCGCTGTTGCTATTGGCATCGTTGCGGAAACATGTGCGCCCTTCACTGTTCTTCCAGCTCTCATGAACGAATACCGTGTTCCTGAACTCAACGTTCAGAATGGTGTTCTCAAATCCTTGTCCTTCCTCTTCGAGTACATTGGAGAAATGGCCAAGGACTACGTTTATGCCGTGACACCACTACTTGAAGACGCTCTCATTGACCGTGATCAAGTGCATCGTCAGACAGCCGCTTCAGTAGTCAAGCACGTGGCTCTCGGTGTTGTTGGATTGGGTTGTGAAGATGCCATGCTGCATTTGCTCAACCTGCTCTACCCCAACATCTTCGAAACATCGCCCCACGTCATCGATCGTATGATCGAAGCTATTGACGCCGTCAGAGTTGCTGTTGGCACCGGTATGGTCATGAACTACGTGTGGGCTGGTTTGTTCCACCCAGCCAGGAAGGTTCGTGTGCCATACTGGAGATTGTATAACGATGCGTATGTGCATGCTGCTGATGCGCTCGTGCCATACTACCCGAACTTGGAGGATGAGGCCACGGAGAGATTCGAGTTGATGGCCATCTTTTAGAAAACCAATCAAATATGTCAGCTTTGGAAAAGATGCCGCGACTGGCATGGGAGGGCTTCACAGAATAGGTTATGCAGAGAGGAAGATGTTTCCCAAGGTTCAGATATGACGACAAGGTCCAAGGCGTTTCCTCGAGAGGCGTTTTTATAGTGGGGTTTTAGTGTCCTTCATTGCCTTGTAATTAAATGGAACAAGTTTTTACCTTGCATTATTGTACCATCTGTCTTCCTTCTAAATGCCCTTCTTATCGTTGGATATATTGGATTATGAGTGACATGGTCAGGGAAATGTAGTCTATGATATACAGATGTTAGTCGGACTTGTCGTTGCTGCGTGTATCTCAATCCAATTACTAATCACGCACAGTCTACAGTGACCTTCATCAACGGCAGCACGACAAGACCGGATTCAAAGGCTCACGAAGAGGACATAGTCAATCACAATTAAAGATTGCCATGATATTTAGGGATATGGTATATTTTGTCAGGGTTACCATTACGACAATGCTGGTGTCATGTCGAGTACATGACCCTGGCTTGAATGGTCCAAATGATATATATCATTATACACCCGACTTTGTGCATCAACAGCACTCTAATCGATGATCCTAGATTCTTGGTAATGTTATTGATGCGCTAGTATGTGTGTATGAGAGCTTTGGCGATGGTTTGTTGTTAGACCGTTTTGACTCGAAGAAGATCAGGAATGTTTCCGAAAATTACGTACACTCAGGCAAAATGGAACTGCGATCCCATTTCCTCGAATAGATCGAAGGACTCGAACGATTTGGCAAAGGCCCCGGGATGAGGTAGTCATGAAATGTTCCTTTTAACATATTGTTTTTTTCATACAAAAGTCTATACACACCGAAATTATTCTCTCTCCTGGTCTTGCTGCGACCTTTCCTGAACATTGCTCATTGAATCAGTCTGGATTCAGAACAAAAAGTCTTCACAAGGCCGCATATAAGATTCAGGGTGAGATACTATGATGAGAGAAAGGTACAGTCTCCTTGAAGACCAGAAAGTAGAAGATTGAAGACTTGCCTGTTTGCTTGAAGATCATCAGCTATCTAATTGGGGTTGAAATATACCTACCATATATATAAGTTTATGGAGTTGGTGATCCGAAATACGTAAATGTTATTATTTTTTGTTGTATTGCACATTGACGGTATTATTAAATCTGTCGTGGGTTTTGTTGCTGCATGCTCGCACTGAGAGATTGTCCCGTGTCGTGGGGGGTCCTTCTTCGAGTGCGGCTACCCAGCGTTTTCTGATCGAGTTGAGCGAAGAGCAGTCGTACTATGAAGTGGCGGTCTGAGTTAAGGGTAATTACTTGAGTAGGTATGACAGCGTACGACGTCGACACTGTGCGGGTTTCATTAGAGCTCATCGCGAGTGTGCGAGTTTTTTCATAGAGAGGGTGGCCAAGAAGCTTCCAATTCTTGAACCCCACCCCGAGGTATGGTCTGAGGCTCAAATCCACGTGAGATTATGAGATATCTAGTGCGAGTCGTCGTAGATCTGAAAGGCAATCAGAGAATCCTTACGATACTCGAACGGAGCACGGACATTGAGATTGCCATCTACTGATGAATCTACATGATAGTTCCTTCCTGTTTGCTTAGGAAACAGGCAGATTAGGGATTGCTACACCGAGTTGATGCCAGTCACCTGGACCAACCATTCCAGGGCTGAGAGGTGGTTTTACGGTACAGCCATAACATGAGCCAATGTGTAGGGATAAGCAGCATGTGAGATCAATAGACCTTGGTTTGTGGTCGACCCCCTAGTCAACATAGACTGCCGAAGAGGACTGCCGCACTATTTGATATCAAATCTCATTTCGATATCCAGCGGATTGTTTAAATCTCAAGGAATCAAGAAACAATGTCATGGTAACATGATGATAGAAAGCCGAACTTTGCCGCCGGAAAACAATCCCGATGTTGATTGCTCTGAGCTCATGGTGACAAGAAATCACAGACCTCATATCAGGTCTCGGTGAGACGGATCGCGACGGTCTGAGCCGTGAGATAGGACCGCATGCTTTGACTGAAGCAGGGTGTGACAGACGACACGTGGGTTGGACGTGCTCGCTACAGCTTACAGAGTTGATTTCCAGTGAAGATGATCAAGATAATCAGGATTAAAAATTCCGACACCCTGCATGCAGAGGTACTATGATGCACGCCCAGTCCAATAGATCGTTTGGCCCAAAGTGTGCTGCGTGATTAATAGCCCTGGTAAGCAAAGTCCTTCAAACGATGGCAAGGTTTGTCACGTTCGTCTGACCTCCAGTACTCTACAGATCTCATGGGCCGGCGTTTTCCAGACATATATCTGCCGTGAAAGCTGATCGATGTTTCTCGAGATGGCCAACTCTGCCAAGTTCATCAAGATCGCTTGCACTTGCGGCTTAAAGGCGCATCCGTGCTCTGAGACGAACGGCAATCGTTACCGCCATCCCGCACAGCTTTGTTAAGGGCTCTGGAAGAAGAAGAACACCTGAACCTTGATGCCTTGCAGTAAGGTAAGAAGCATACGAGAAGCATACGAAATCGTGGCAAAACAGTGCTGCATCTCCACATGCGAGTGCTCTACATGTACCGACGCGAATAGTCTGGTGCGGAGATATCGAAGATAACATGGCTAATACATCCGAGGAACTAACGAGAAACGGGGCTACATCCGAGGAGAGGCTACCATTTGTGGTGTCGTCGTAATCGGAAATATCATTACTCCTGACCGAAAGTTAGTATGCGTGCCCCAGACTGCTCCAGACTTCGTGGATTGCGCGTTGAGCCAATGGATCTATGCTTGAATGAACGTGTAAAGTTTCCTGGGTCGCGGATACCAAAAGTCCGTGGAGAAATGGATATTTGCAGACGTAATGCTTTGGCAAAGTTGCAAAATCGTGTCGTATCGCACGATTGAGGCGGAGAGTCAAATGTAGCTCATAGCACCTTAGATTTGGAGGTGAAAAGCCGTCTGTGCTAGCGGAAAAGGCCGTGATGATCGATGCAGAATAGCACCACAGTAGTGGAAATCATCAAGAGTGATGTATTCAAAGCTCAACTGTTTCTCTCTCAACATTGATGGCTTTGGTTATTTCATGGAACCGTGCGTTACATGACAGCGAACGAGTATGATGTAAGTATCGTGGCGTGTGCGGAGAGAGCCATTTCTTGGTGAGGCTCTAAATTAGACTTTAGATCCTCAGGACCAAGCTCGGAGGCTTAACCTTGACGTACTGGAGAGACATCTCGATCCGCTTGTCAGCGGCTCGTTGCTGACTGAGTACACAGACTCTCAGCCCGCGTAACGATTAGGTATCGAAATCAATGAAAGAAGGCGAGCAAAAGAGGACGGTCGCTAGGAGGACTCGAGTTGGTCTGATCACAATGACCTGACATGCAGCTAGGTATTGGCGATTTCGGTGAGATGGGAATTTCCATGGTGCATCAACATTCCCACCCCAGCGTCGACTCAGGACTGGGGTTGACATTATTATCGAAGTTCGAGCCGTTGGCGGCGATCGAGGAAGAAGGTAGAGTACGCAGGCCGGATGTGCCAGTATGGGTGAAGCTCGCCCGGCGTGCTAGACAGGGATCGCCTTCCCTATGCAGAGAGTGATGAAGTCACAGTAACGCAGTAGCAATTCTGTGCCCGATGACGCGGGTATGGCAAAAAAGTCTGTACCTGCAGAAGCAGGAGTATATATTAAGCCATTACCGTCGAGGTTTGGAACTCTCATCAACAACCACCGCATCTTCATCCACCATCAAGATGTTCACCAAGTCCGTTGTTGCTTCGGCCCTGTTCGCAGGTGCTGCCTACGCTGCCCCTGCTCCTCAGCAGAGCTCTCAAGGCTCCCTCGCCGTTGAGGTCTCGTCTGAGTACGGCAGCCAGGTCGCTGGCTACACTAACGCTGATGCTCCTTACGCTTCCGAGACTCCTGCCATCGATCTTGCCAGCTTGGCCACCTCTTTCGGTGCCAATTCTCAGGTCAATGCCATCGCCACCGCTGCTCCCAATGGCACTATGTCTGGAGCTGGAGCCCCTCTCCGTAGCGTCCTCCCTACTGGCCCGACCTCCCACGGTCCCTTCTCTGGTGTTCCTACCACCACTGGGGCTGTCACCACTGCTACCTCTGCTTTGACCATTCCCACTCTTCCCCTCAACCCTACCGCCACCTACTACAACACCGATGGCAAGCTCCAGAACGTTGAGCCCATTCCTTACACCCCTGCTGGTGGTTTGGGTACCAACGGCTCTCTGCCTCGTTACATGGTCGAGTCCGACTTTGACTACGAGTCAATCACTCTTGGTTTGTACCAGGAGTGGATTGAGCTTGATTTGTTCAACAACGGCCTCGCCACTTTCTCTGAGGAGGACTTCATCGCTGCCGGTCTCACTGCTGAGGACCGTGAGTTGATCCGCTTCATGGCCCAGCAAGAGCAAGGTCACGCTACCCTCCTCACCAACATGCTCGGCCACACTGCCCCTCCTCAGTGCACCTACAACTACCCCTTCACTACTGTCCGTGAGTTTGTTGACTTCAACTCCAAGCTTACCCGCTGGGGTGAGTCTGGTGTCTGGGGTTTCATCAACCACCTTGACAGCCGTGAGGTCGGTCAGCTCCTTGCTCAGTCCATTGCCACCGAGGCCCGTCAGCAGATGTCTTTCCGCCAGATGAGCGGTCTCTTCCCCATGCCCGTCTTCTTCGAGGCTGGTATTCCTCAATCTTGGCAGTGGACCATGCTCGCTCCTTACATCTCATCTTGCCCTGCCAACACCACTCGTCTCGCATGGCAAAACTTCCCCGCTCTCCACATTGTCAACCAGCCCAACATGAACCGCTGGTCTGCCAACGACACCAAGCCTTACGAAGTTACTGGTAACCGTACTTCTGACCCCTCCATCTCTACCATTCCTGAGGAGGAGAGCTGCCAGCACCTGAACGTCACTGGTTACGGATGTGGTCCCGCCATCTCTCGCAACCGCTCTGAGCCCCTATCTTTCGCTGGTAAGCAGGTCAACTTCACCTGGGAGAACCCTGGTCTTCCTGTCGGCCCCAATAACAGCTACGTCACCGCTGTCAGCCCCGTTGCTGGCGAGCCTCAGTTTGTTGCCTGGGTCAACCAGCTCAACTTGACTTACACTCCCCTTGTCAAGACTGGTGCCAACACAGGTTACACTTACCAGCCTGCTGGTGAGATCTACCAGGGTGGTGCCTCGCTCATCAACGGTACCATGTTTGTTGCCCTTACCGATAACGACATGTACTTGACTCCTTTCAACCTCTCTATGATCAACCCTCACGTTCTCGCCCTGGGTCTCTACCAGTCTGGTTGAGCTAGTCTCGCCATTTGCGATGGTTGGTGCCGCCTTGAAAATCGGTGGAAGTTGAAGTTTTGTATTCTATGTTAGACACGGGCGCCAGCCGCCACGTGTTGAGTGATAATAGCAAACGATACGATGATAATAATAATATCTTTTCATGATTTCAGTCTTATGTTGTTCCCATATCTTCTGTGACTATATCTCAAAATTCCTTGTGTGTTTGTAGCTTGAAGTGTGTAGTCCAGGAGCAAGCTTTGTGTTTTTCATGAACATCCTAATCTACTTCCAATCAGTTCTGCTGTCTTGGTTTATTCCTCAACAGAAAGTCTTGTTTTTATATATACTGTACACCAAAGATCTAGATATATCCCTAAGCAATTTTGTTAACAACATGCTTCTAGTCTCCATCAAATATTTTCCACACTCTCCCACTACAGGTGCTTCCTTTCAATTCCACATCTTTCTCGTCTCCTCTCCATGAACTCCAGTCAGAGTATGATCTTCTTTCTTTGCATGACCGAGTAACCGCCGGTGCATTAACAAAATACTCCTGTCGCGATGCAGTGAGTCCTTTCCATCATGCGCCAAGCACAAAAAAGTGACGAGCTTTCTCCACACCAAAAATAAAAATGCTACCCATATGACATAGCCATGACGCAGGTACACCCTTACAAGCTCCCAGGTACAGCTGTAACGTTTCTCACAAACAAAACCCCTCCTTACAGCTGTCTTTCTTGAACCATCTTCTCATCAAACACGCAATCAATTCTTACAACACTTCTATACCCTTTCACCCAAAACCTCAAACCAAACAACCCAATCACACAACATGCCTCGCGACGGATCCGGAGCCGCTGACAACGCCATCGAGGCCGGTCACAACATCGTCCACGGTGACGCTGGAGGTAAAGACTTTCCAACCTCCTTCTCTTCTTTCAATTCAAAAGAAAAAAGAATAGCTAACGGAGAAACCAATCAGGTGCCGCTTCCACCGGTGTCGACCGCAGCAACAAGGCCGCCCCCATGCCCGAAGTCGAGAGCGGTAACGCCATCGAGGGCATGAACGCCAGCGGTGGTGGTAACACTGTCGAAGGCCAGGGTGGTAAGAAGGAGGCTTTCGCCGACAAGGAGGCTGAGAAGCACCAGTAAATGCTGTTCATTCTCGTCGAATGATACTGCTCCGAAGATTGGATCATCTTGGCCCTTGTGTTTGGCCAAAAGGGTGGGAAATGCCCTGACCATGACGATGTTTCATGGATGCTGGCCTTGATGGCGAAGAGCCTCGGCTGCTGAAAGAGCCTGAACTTCCTGAAAAGGAGTTGGTTCTTTTCTATGTTATGATACCACAGCTACGAATGCTATGAAGAATAAAAAAAATTCACATCCCAGAACTTCAATGTCCTTGTTTCTAGGTCGCGTTTCGTATGTTCATGACCGCCGTTCTTCCTTCTTGCTGCTATGGGCTCGTCTACTTGATCATAGGTATCGTGTATAGGCCGACTCCCTCTGCTTGGTCAGTCATTTCGTCGTTCCACTTAAGTTGCTCCCCCATGACGCCGTATCAATGACTCCTCCCTCTGTCCCGCTCTTCCTCTGCAACTTCACCTGGGTAGCTTCTTCCCCCTATCGCTTCTCTAATCTCCCTAGAGTCAACCTCATTCTCGTATACCACTTGTGTGTCGCCTTCCTCATACAATAATGTTGTACGAAGTAGGGATTTCCCACCACGGCCAGGATGGATTGATGCGAATAGGGTTGTGTCAAAAGTGTGAGTACAAGTATAGTACATATATATCATAAACCACCTTTCCCCGATCCACAGTCGCACAATTCCCATCGGGTATACCAAATCAAAGCGAACACCAAAACCCCCTACGCCATAAAAACTCCAGCTACTACTCTTAGGTCACAGTCGTTTCATTACCATCAAGCCCCAATCCTCGTCAACCCTTCTCATCCTCATATTTATTACACACACCACGACACGAGAAAACATCTTCAGCGATAGACACACCTAACACCCCTCTTTCTGCACGCCATACATTTCACTCCTCCGTCCTTTTCACACTTGGTTTTCCTCGAGCGACAAGCCATACAAGCAATCTCTCTCTTCTCAGACTTTTTCACTGGCTTGGTAATCTTTGTGGGTAGTAGATTTACAGGTGACTTCCTAACCGCTGATGTGTTTTTGGACTGGTGTTGCTTCTGTGAGGTAGAAGTACTTTGCCTAAGAGCCTTTTGCTGGCTGATGGGTTGCTGGTGGGAGAGATTGTCAGACGGCGTTGGGGATTCCGGAGAGGAAGAGGATGCGTACTCTGGCGTATCTTTGCGATGGCTGCGGATAGGAAGGTCGTCCTCGCGTTGGCTGGAGGTTGAAAGAGTAGTGAGGGCAGGGAGAGGTGGAGGGGGCATGGCACGGCTATCCATGACTTGAGAACAAACGTGTCCGGATTGCGTGGAGCCGCAGATACAGGTCCAACGAGAAACCGTGGCAGGAGGGACTTGACTAAGGAGAAAGAAAGAAGAAAGATCTCAGCATTTGTTATAATCACGAATGGTGGAGTAATAAGAAGAAAAAGTGAATTGCTTGTCATTTCTGGTTTGGCTGTGCCGCTGTGATGTTCTGTTCCTGAGACGTATTCGCGAAACTCCTTGTCTCCTGATATGATCTATGTATGTCCCACTTGCAGTAAATGGGATGAAGCGTCGAAAGTAGAAGAGTAGAGAGTGAACTGAATCACTCACTGCAATGGTAGCTCCCTAAGTGGCAGAAGCGCTGGGAACAGAATGGAAAAAAAAAAGACAAAAGAGAAGTAGGAAGCAGGAAGAAGACGCCAGGAAAGAATCCTTACTTGATCTTGCTCTTGAGAGCTTCTTTAAACTCCTCAAGTTCATCTTCGTCCCAAGAGCGAATCTCGTCTTCCTCCTTGACGGTGAAACACTTCTTCATGCCGAAGGTGATGGAGTTAACTGCGGCCTCCTTGTCACCGAGCTTGTTGGCGAGAGCGCTGAGCAAGCGGCCAGAGTCGGCGAAGAAGGCCTTAGCGGCCTTTTGGGGAGCGCTGTTGACACCGACACCATTGAGGATGCGAAGGTTGGTGAGGTTCTTGCAGTCAGCGAGCATGGTAAGTGCGGGCATTGCGGTAGCTTTCGTGTAACCCGAAATGCTGAGAGAGGTGAGTGAGTGACGAACTTGGTCGCCAGCGGTGGTGAGGAAGTTGAGCAAGGTGCTGGTGGTGTCGAAGCGGAGTTTGTAGTTGTAAAGGATGCTGCGACCCTCGGCGTTGAGCTGCGAATAGTTGTGAGTATTTGTTCTAATAACCAGAATGGAAAGCGCGATGGATGTTGGTTACCTCTTTGTTGACACCCATGATGCCAAGGCGGTTCTTGATGTCCTTGACGTAGTCCTTAGCTTTGACAGCGTTGTTCTTGTCGGTAGAGATGTCAATACGACCTTTGAGCTCGCTGCCAGGGTCGAGGATGAGGCCGAGGATCTCGTGGCGGATCTCCTTAGGCAATTTCAAGAATGGGAATGGTTTGGCTGGCTTGAGCATGATGACTTGGTGACCATCCTCGAGGATATAGGAACCAACAAGCTCGAATGGCTGAGGAGCGATGAGCTTGAGAGTGTGGCCGAATCCCATCCCCTTGTCGAGAGCCTGTTGCTTGTCAATAATTGATATGCATGGAAAATCAATATCGATTCGAACAAACCTTGCTGTGGACGGACTCATTCTCGTAGGTGACGTCGACAAGTATGGTGCCCATGAGGGCAGGAAGCTTTTTGAAGGGCACTTCAGGAGCCTTGGGCTTCCTAGGGGCACGCTTCTTGGTAGTGCTAGGGGGGGCCGAGTCCTGAGCGTCAGGAGAGTCACCACCTGGGGTCTGAGGGACAGCGTCCTTCTTCTGCATAAGTGTAAGCAATTATTCATGTCAGCGCAGATGGAAGTGATTGTATTACCTTGGGAGGCATGTTGATGTTAGATGTTGATGTAAGTCAAGTAAATATGGCTTAGATCAGGGGCAGATGGGGCAGATGGGCCAGGGAAGGGTGGTAGATTGTTAGGAATGAGGTCAACTGATTGGGTGGTAGGAAGCTGCTGAAACAGGAGCAAATTCAGACCTAGCTGTTTTGCGTGTAGTTGGGAAGGAGAATATGCAAAGCAAAAGGACAGAAGCTGAAGAAGTAGTGGAGCGGGGCTGATAGAAAGCGTAGTGACAGTATTATTTACACGCGGTGCTGTCGTGTTTGGGCTTGGAAAGTGACAGTGAAAGCAAAATACCAAAATCCGTGGTTCCGGACCTATCTATGGGTGTTGCTCGCGTGTCTTCACCCAGTGGTGTTTCGCCAGACTAGAACAAACTGGACGGAAGCAGTCTATGTGATTGAACTTGGAGAGATAGAGAACTGTTCTCGATAGTACCTACAATACCTACGTACTTACCCTTCTGATGGCCGAAGACCAGCGAATCATGACAGCCCACACAGAACAATCTGAATCTCACTCATCCTTATTGCGATGATTGTGATTTATCAATGTGACTCAATTTCACGACTCTCTTTGAACGACAGTAAGAACAACCGAAACAACATGCACTGTCAAAGTCTTGCTTGCATACATTGACCAGACTTCGGGTTGTCAAAGGTTCATAGATGGAAAGGAGGCTATCATCGGGAATGTATCAGTGAACCAGACAGCTTGATTGCATCCCATAGAAGAGCTTCGAGCGCTTTCCACAGAAGATCATGTCTTTCAAGAGAACATGAGCGGTATCTAGTCCTTGTCTGATGTGTTGATGAAAGCTTTCTGGTCGGTCATTTCCTCATGATCTTTGTCCATGGACCGTTCATTCGTTCTAATGAGTTGATGCTCATTTGAATTCTCTACGCAGCGAGACGTGTGTCTGCTAGCTACATTGAGACATTTTGAGCCGGCAGAGTCCAGAAAGAACATCGATAAACATGTTGAACAATGTTCGTGTGAAGTGACAAGAACAAACAAAGGCTGGAAGATCGGTGGACGTCAGTGCCATCTGTCGCAAAGAGGCCCGTGCGTGGCTCATGTTCAGTGATCGCCTTCTCTGATGGAAGCGTGTACAACTTTTACTGATACAGCTCTTTTGACTTTCACACCGAGCGACAATGGCAGAAAATTTAAATGGCACAAGCGCGCCTGCGCCGAATGATGTAGACATGAAAGAAGAAACGGCAGAGGTACAGTCACATCTCAACATCAAACAGCAAAGAAAGCAAGCAGTAGCTGATAACATTACTAGACATCTGTCCATGCCATACCTTCAGCACAAGACAACACGCAAGCTAGCACAGCAGATCAGACACCAGCGACAACACTCCCAATAGATCTGCCAGCACCAGTCGAAGCACCTCCGGGACCTACAGAGCAAGAAGCACAACCAGCAGCAGCAGTACCCCAAGAGCAACCGATGCAATCAGCACCCATGGCCATGGAAGGCGTCATCAACGGCACCGAGCCCTCAGTCTCAACCCCAGCTGCGCTTCCAGTCGCTCAAGCACCAGCAGCATCACCACTTCCCGCCACAGCGGCTCCTCCAGCACCTCCACAGACCCAACCACCACCAGTCTCTGCGCCCACTCCTCCGGCACCATCGACCAGACCTTCGTCAATCCCTCCTTCAGTGTCGCTGCCGCCTGAGAAGCCACATGCCCATGGTTCGCCCACGAGAGTCTACTTGAACCAGACTGTCACGCCGCATTTGTTGGAAGGAATGAAGTACTTGGCCGCTTACGAACCCGAGAAGCCTCTGAAATGGTTGAGCGAGTTTTTGGCCAAAAGGAGTGCTGAGATGGAGGGAGAGTCATGACCTTGTGGTGTGGGTTGCAAGGAACATTCACATCTTCGGCCTATGCTTAGCTCTGTGTAAGCACTCGTTTGCCTAGGGAATCTTGATGAGCATGTCTTCCTTGAAGACGTCTGGTTCAATCGAGTTCTCACATGTCATCTTCAATTCTCCAGGCGACGTGCTCATCTTCAGGTGAGCGTCTGCCATGTGAATTGACTGCATCAAGCAGAATGTCAGGACGGGACAAGCTTTCCGGAGAAGAGTTCCATTTGTCTAAGCAGCAGTGTGTTGTTTCGAATGAAGAACAGCACACGTCGGACACGGACTTGATATTACTTGGAGCAGAGTGAATTGGCCTTCACGAGCATAGCGTAGGCGTTTTCGCAAAAGTTCAATCAATCATTTCAAAGCGATGGAGGGAAAAAGAATATGATGGCACACATGGAGACACATGAATTTGATCAGGAATCCAAAAAACGCGGATCCTTTGGTAGTCATTTTACTTTTTCCTTGTGCAACGAGCTACTGTGCAAACCCCAGCGCGACCTTCCTTCCAAAGACACATGCCCTTTTTTCAACGCCATGTGATCATGATGAACAGTCTCTTCCAACCATCTCGAATCCAGAGAATCCTAGCGCTTAAGCGACGAGGGTGGAGGCGGTGGCGGACTCGTACTTCCAGGTAGGAGGAAGGACACCGACGGTCTTGTAGTAACGGGCCAGACGGTGGATACGGGACTCGATGAGAATGAGGCGGAACTTGCCATCCTTATCCTTGCGGTTGCGCTCGAGGTGCTTGCGGACGGCGACGGCCTAAAGCAGAAGGGGGTTGTCAGCCCACCACGCCTTGCAGACGACATGATTCAGTTCCAAGCAGACTCACCTTCTTGATAAGCATGTAGAGGTCCTCGGGGATCTCAGGGGCGAGGCCTATTGCAAATCTCTCTGTCAGTCGAAAGACCAAGCAGAGGCATATTATGTTGTGGTGGAGTAATATAGTCGTACACCGACGTAGATTTCTCTACGACAGATGTCTTTCTACTTCCATCTCACACTGGGTCGACCATACCTTGACCCTTAAGGATACGCAAGATCTTGTTACCTGAGAGTATGTGTTAGTGACTTTTTTCTTCTTCTTCTTCTTCTTCTTCCTGCCATTTTTCGCTGTTTCCCATTCTATTTGGGATATCCGTGGACGTACCAGTGACGATCTTGACCTGGGCAACACCGTGGGAGTCACGGAGGATGACACCAATCTGCGAAGGAGTAACACCCTTTCTGGCGAGCTTGGAGATCTGGTCAACGACCTGCTCGGGGGTGGTCTTGAGCCATGCCGGGGGAGCGCGAGAGTAGGGGAGAGCGCTGGAAGCGATACCCTTGCCCTTGGAGTGAAGACGGCCCATTTTGAAGTTGTCGGAAAAGTTGGAAAAGACTTGTCGTGGATGGAGGTGGTCGTCGGATGCTCGTTCGTCGTTCGAGTTCGCGGAATCTCTTCTGGATGCAGATGCGAAATTTCGGATTGGTGAAAGTGCCAAGCCCTGTCTGTGGGCGCTCCGTCGGCTGAATCCGCGCCAAGCAAATCAAATTCTCCTGCCTTTTTCTTCGGCTTCACTTTTCTGTTGACAGATACTTTACTACTCTGACACTCACTTCACTCCTTGGAACTGAGATTTTGCAGGACGGGAAGGACATTTGCTGTTGCCGAGCTGTGATTGCCAACACAAAGGCGTAACAAGATACTCGTCGCAAGTGCACTCTCTGGCAACAGCTGTCAATATTCTGGTAAGCACTCTTTGCTAATTTCCTTCTCCTTTCTTTATGATGAACCATGTCTTTACATTATTACTATTTTCTGGTACCTCTTATGTCAGAGGCTTTCGAGTCTCGATGATCTAAATGGACTTCTGATCTATCTACAAAACTCATGCATCTCAATCCTACTTGATAGCATATCAAGTACTTGGCTAACAATTGTTATTTGCAGACCTATCATCTCATACCGTTCCTAGCAAGATCTGGGCAACTGTCGCAGGTCTAGAGGAAATTGGTAGTATTATAGACGAGGATTAGAACAGGCTCAGGGACTCCTGACAAGACCTTGGCTCAAGGACTTGTCGAGTCGCGCGATATTTGGAAGGTTCATATGGACTTGGCGCTATGCGCAGAAATCTCAACTGTTATACACAATTTCGATCGTCGTGGTGTCATTTTCTCAAGTACTGTGATAATTCCGTCTTGCAACTAACAAGGCAGACAACGGTCTAGACCCTGTGATGGATATATGAGGCTGGGAAAGACGTAGGCTATATGAAACGGCAATCAAAGAAGAGTAAGAATTTGCGCAAGAACTTCGTTGCTACACCAGCCTCATCAACGGTATGACGGTTTACTTGTGATAATGTACCCCGATTGGGGAATCTCGCATAGCCGGATAGGTAGTTGTCACTCTGCGTTGGAATATGGAGTAATTTGGAGATAGGAGTAACTACCATGCCATGGTCTATGAATCAGCTCGCACACAGTCGCACACGTCTCAGGACAATAGGTACTACAGCACGTGTCGCACACTCGCAGGTGCAAAGAACACCTTGTGACAAGAGCCGCGACTCACGATAGCTCGAGAACTTGACTAATTTGAGGTCTGAGATGAATGTGAGCATGATTAGGGTGGGCGTCCCGCAATAGATTGAGCTCTGTGTGGGTCGGCCCTCGCTATTCGGAGAGTGCCCGTCTGGTGTGCATCCCGCACGAAGTGATTTTCGTGAGAGGATCGACAGGAACAAAATGTCCAGTTCTCCTCTTCTCCCATGCTTGTCCCTGCAGTAGTGAGTCAGGCAGCATGCAAAGTGCCTGTGGTGTACTGGAATAGCTTCCATTTCTGGCCAACATGCAATGCGCGTCTTATATAGCCAGTGAGTTGGACCGTTTTCTATCTTTTTTCCAGCCATGCCAACATGGACCAACATGAACCAACATGGGACACGAGGAGATCGAGTCCAAGACGACCAACATGAGCCGAGGTGTTGGTGGCGCAAACAAGGGACCGGTTCTCATTGTGAAACGTCCATCAGAGACCGTGCGGCTATCTGGCGAAACCGCCATCGCATTGTCCGTTCACTTGGGGGATTACCAACAAAGAAAGTGGCAGATGCGGAGATTTGACAATGATCGACTTGGACGGACTGGCGCCTTGATTCAAAAGACCAAATGAAGGTTGCGATTGAAGGAACAAATCGAGATCAAAGAGCTCTTTGTTTCCGACTATCACCAGAGTGATGGAGAGGCAAGCAAAAGCGCACCGGCGCCATATCAAGCCACCCGCAGACACACTAATGCCCGGTAAGATTGTGACCCACCTTGCGATTCGGCATCAACGGCGCGTGTGAGAGCAGTGTCATGATACTCAAGCGCCCATTATATTTACCCTGCATTGTGCGCTTTGTGGTAAAGTGGTCGAGGTCTATAATAGTTGACACAGTCCCCTCAACTCGCGTGCTTTTTTCTATTTCCAGGACCTTTACATTCCTTGTCACTCGCTACTGCATACCTCACTCACCACAAGTCATTCTTTTATAGCAGTCCGCCACAACCTTTGGACATTTGCATTGAACTATTACGCGCATTGATACCCCCTTGCTTGACCGCCATATCATTCTAGCCAACGCCTTGTCTTGGGCTTGCATCTCTCCATCCTCCAACACACAAACACACATTCAAAATGAAGTACTCTCTCGCCGCTGGCGCCATCTTGGCTGCTAGCATCTCTGGTGTTACTGCCGACCTGTGTAGTCACGGTTCTGTCGACGACGGCGGCAACTGGTATTGCCAGGCTGTCGATGCCATCACCTACACTGGTCTCGGTGGAAAGGGCTCATACAACAAAATCACCGCCATGGACTCCAACTCCGGCTCTTGCTCTTCTACCCCCTACGGATACTCTGGATCCATGTCACCTCTTGACGAGGAGGTCTCTCTCCACTTCCGTGGTCCCCTCAAGATCAAGCAGTTTGCTTTCTTCTCCCCCAGCTCTGACAACTCTGACTCGGCCAAGAAGGCCAAGCGTAGCGCCATGAACCGTCACGGTCATGCCCACGCTCACGCTCACAAGCGCGAAGTCGAGAAGCGTGGCGTTGGTGACTGGGTCACTGCCATCATTGATGGCCAGGCTGTCTCCTGGATCAATGAGTGGTCTGGTGTTGCCACTTCTGCTGCTGCCGCTCCTGCAGCAACCAGCACTGCCGCTGCTGCTCCTGCCGCTGACACACAAGCCGCTTCAGGAGGTTTGAACCTCCTCAAGAACCTCAACGTCGTTGCTGGCTCAGGAGCTAGCGCTTCTACTTCGTGGTCGGCCTCGGCAGCAGCATCGTCTTCGGCGGCCTCTTCCTCTTCTTCCTCGTACAGCTCCGGAAGCTGGGGCAGAAAGGCATACTACAACAGCCAGGCCGGCTCCGCCGACAACGTCGTCTTCCTCAACCACATGGGTGGTCAAGGTTCCGGTGTTTTCGACTACTCGTTCGGTAACTCTCTGTCTTACGCTTCGAGCCAAGGCAACTCTGGTGCATCCTCTCCTCAGGTTCTTGCCGACACTCAGCTCGGCTCCAACGAGGAAGTCATCATCATGTCCGACAAGGAGTGTGATGGTGACTGTGGCTACTCTCGTGATGGCACTGTTGCCTACCACGGTTTCGCCGGTGCCCAGAAGGCTTTCTTCTTCGAGTTCGAGATGCCTTTCGATGGCCAGACCAACGCTGCCACGAACGGTGACATGCCCGCCATCTGGATGCTCAACGCTCAGATCCCCCGTACTCTGCAATACGGCAAGGCTGAGTGCTCATGCTGGACCACTGGCTGTGGTGAATTCGACATCTTCGAGGTCCTTGCCCCCGGTGACAGCCGTTGCAAGTCTACTCTCCACAGCAACATCAAGGGCGGCAACTCGGACTACTTCAAGCGTCCCACTTCTGGCAGCATGAAGGCCATGCTCCTGATGAACGGCGAGAACGTGCACATCAAGGTTTTGGACAACGACTTCCAGGTTCCCAACAGCCTTGATGCCTCGTGGATCTCTGACACATGCGAGTCGACCCTCATTCAGAACACCCTCACCTCTCTCTTTGCTCTTATCTCTTAAGTAGCAAGGGAATGTTCCTATTTTGTTTTGTTATTCGCTTCTTCCGAGACGTTGATGAGGTTATGGGTTCTTTCTTCTTGTTTTTCGTGAAATCTACTTTCTCAGGTGGAAAGCAGGGGTGCGGGATTGGATGGAAATCTGTTTATACGTGATAGCGTCGGCGCTGGCGCGGAGACAGAGATTGGACAGTTGCACAATTGTACTTAGCATTTGAAAACCAATCACAAAAACACAAGATACTATTCAAACAAACAGCATGTGCCCTCGAAGTAATCAACGTTTGTTATGAGACTGTCTTGATGGTATGAAGTTGTAAACAGTTTGTGTGGAGAAGGGCAAGGACTCGAAGTTCCTCGGCAAGCCAGAGCGGAGATTCTGAGCGAGGAGTTGACGAGTGTGACGATGATCAATCAATTGTCGAGGATCGAGCAATGTGTGCGATTTCAGAAGACACCAGCGATTGAGATGTTTCTTTGAGTCCGAACAAGCAGTCACGGTCATGACCTTATAACGGCGGTCGACACAATCAGATATAAGGCTTCAAAAGACAAGAGGCTTTCACGTGCGCCAAAGAGAGTCAGTCCCCAAGCCTCGGCTCCTTCTTTCTCTGACTCTCGCCCTCCGTCGTCGACAAAGCCGGGGTTGAGCAGAAAGATTATCTCATCACACAACTCGCCCACATCACACACATACACACGTGTATATACACATAGAAAGGACGCGCATAGAAA
This sequence comes from Dothideomycetes sp. NU30, assembly GCA_026013035.2. Classification (NCBI taxonomy): domain Eukaryota; kingdom Fungi; phylum Ascomycota; class Dothideomycetes; species Dothideomycetes sp. NU30. The sequence continues at coordinate 1,605,649 of BSBH01000001.1, read as the reverse complement.
TGGCCACGCCGTCGCCGCCGAAACCGTGGGAGAGAAATCGTGGCACAGCATCGTCGTCCTCAGCAAGTGAGTTTGGCCTCGATACCTATCATCTATGAACAGTCACTGACGCGCACCCACCAGCCCTAACAGCGAACCCCGGCGCTTCAGCAGCGGTGCCTACATCGACATCTACCCCAAACAACACAACCACCTTAGCGAATTCTTCATCATCCGCGACACCGCCGCTGCCCTCGCGACCAGACTCGCTCAACGCCGTCGTCAACCAGACCGCCTCCAACTTCTCCCGTCCAGGCATGGCGTCACCTTATGGTTATGGAGGAGGCATGTCCAGCTACTCATCACCATACTCTCGCTTCGGCAGTGGCTACGGCGGCGGCATGTACGGAGGCATGAATGGGGGCATGTATGGTGGAGGCATGTACGGCGGGAGTCCTTACGGCGGCATGGGAGGAGGCATGTACGGCAACGGTTATGGAGGCATGGCTGGTGGCCCTCAGAACATGAGCTTGACACAAAGCTTCAGTCAGAGCACTCAAGCCACCTTCCAAATCATTGAGAGTATCGTGGGTGCCTTTGGAGGGTTTGCTCAGATGTTGGAGAGCACTTATATGGCTACCCATTCCAGTTTCTTTGGTAAGATACACGTCTGCTGCTCTCCCCAATAAGAATCTTTCAACTGACCCGTGTTGCAGCAATGGTCTCGGTAGCTGAACAATTCGGCACTTTACGCCAAACTCTCGGTTCGGTACTGGGCATCTTTACTGTTATGCGTTGGATCCGTGTCGCAATCGCCAAACTGACCGGACGACCATTACCGGCCAATTCTTCGGACCTCACGCCTGCCAACTTCGCCTCCTTCAGCGGTAATGGTCGTCTACCTGACGGATCCCCAGCACCACCTCGCGCCTCCAAAAAGCCCTTTATCATGTTCATCCTCGCCGTCTTTGGTCTCCCCTACCTAATGTCTAAACTCATCCGCACCCTAGCGAAATCCCAAGAAGAAGAACAAGCCCGTCTCCTCCAACAGAACCCCAACATCGACCCTTCAACACAACAAGTCTTGGACCCATCGAAACTAGACTTCTGCCGTGTCCTCTACGATTTCACACCAGAATCCAACTCCTCTGTTCAAGGCATTGATTTGGCCGTCGTAAAAGGCGACTTAGTGGCCGTATTGAGCAAAACCGATCCGTTGGGCAACCCTTCAGAATGGTGGCTATGCAGAGCCCGCGACGGCAGAAAAGGCTACCTGCCAAAACCTTACCTGGAAACCATCCAAAGACGCCCCCAACAAGGTCAAATCACCGAGGGAAGCAGAGCACAAACCATGAGTTCTGTCACCAGTAGCGCTGTCGGTGCCATTGGTCAACCACAGCAACAAGAACAAAGAAGTAATTCGATGAGCATGGTGGACAGGGAAAAGGAAATGGTAAAGACGGGGGCGGTGAAACCGAATATCAATGGCAAAGTGGGTGATTTGGATGTCGAGAGTTTCCAAAAGGGACAGTTTTATTCTTGATGCAGATATATATATCTTTTCCAAACATTATGATGACTTTATTGAACCTTTCTTTCACACCCTTTCGAACCTGTGAGTTCAAGTGGTTCCAATTGATCAGATAAAGGAATTGATGGATAAGAGATGGCCACCCGAACAGGTGGTTGAATAAGGAAGGAACGATTGAGAATGACTCGAAAGAGAGAAAGGAACGACCTGCCTTGTCAGGAAAAGCGAAAGAACGATCGACCTAAAAACAGTAGGATGGTCTGCCGAGAGAGAGAGAGAGAGAGAGAGAGAGGAAAGAAACGATATATTACGTAGGGCATCAAATATTCACAAGGGACCATCTAATCTACATACTAGATCCCATGCATATCCAGAAGAAACCAATATTCCGCATGATCGCTAGAAGCTAGGGGCTCCTGATGCATATCTCCACCGTGGCATCGGTCTCTCTGTACATGTATAGGTCACCTTGGTTGACCATTTCCACCGAGAGATTCTTGGTTGTACCAGGGAAGGAAACGAGACATCTAGAAAGACGATTGATCAAAAGAGACGTAACATGACAGGCATAAGAAGAATTTCAATATATAATTTTGAAAACCGACCAAGTGATACTGCTACAGACAAGACCCTGTCCTGATAAGTCCCCATTTTGAGTATCAAATTTCAACCCTGCTTGCCCTTCTTGACATCATCCTCGACGACCATGGGAGGTGCCGGAACCTCTACGTCTTCAACCCCCCACTCCATACCAACATATCCATCGCTGACAACCCTGACACTCAATTTCCTCTCCACGTCCGCTGGCTGCAGTCGAATCTTCGCTCTTGTAGTCGGTTTCGAATTCTGCACGTTCTTCTTGTTGTCATCGACGGAAGCGGTGCTCGGTGTATGCCACGAAATCCTCTTCAACGCGACCACTTCATCGGTTTTTATGTCTGCGATGACGAGGAAGAAACCTTCCGTTTGCGGCTTAGGGAAGCGAGGAGCGTACATTTGGAAGTCGCGGGAGGAAACGGGGTTGGTACGAGAGATGGAGACGGAGAGACCGAGTGCCGTGACATCGGTTACGTTGATGCGGAGTTGAGGTAACGTGGAAAGTGTCTTGAAGACACGAGGGTGTTGGAAAGGTGCTAGACCCAGACTTTTGTGAAGAAGGGTTTCCATGTCTTTGCGGGGTGTCTTTGTTGCATCGACGAGGTTTGTCGGGTGCGTGTTCTTGGAAGAGGATAGACGTTTGCGTTCGAATGAGGGTTCGACGCCTGGGAGGATGGACAGGGGTCCGTCTTCGGGCCAACGAGCGGACTTGACGCATTGGAGTAGTGTCATCATCATGCCGCACGAAGAGTTAAAACCCAATTCCGTGAGGACGTCGATAGAGGCTTGAAGGATACGGATAGCTTGGTCCAAGACTGAGGTTTGATCACCTACGTAATCGGAGATGGGAAGATCGATGCGTGAAAAGTGGGCTTGGAGGAGTAGGAATGCCTTGACGTGAGGATCCCACATGGGAAGACCGGACATGGCGTCTTCGGCCTTGAGAGGAAGTGCTGCGGACAATTCTGCGTTGATCAAGTCTTCGTTGTGGCGGACGGGCAACTCGTCGTATTCGGTTGCGCTGCACATCCAAGCCAGGGCCTCTGCGAAAGTTGCGTTTGGTTTGGCGTGCTTCATCAAGTGGCGAATGGTTTTGTGGGCGAGGTAGTAGTAACTCATGATCTTGCCCATGGCCGTAGGATCGACGTCACCGTTGCTGTGAATGGTGACACAACCAGATTCGGCGAGCTCTGACAGCGACTTGTCAACCATCTCGACCATGTAATCGTTGGCGAGTTGTTGAGCTGCCATGGTGTTGTGCTCCTCAGCAGAAATTTCAAGACCATAGTAAGAAGGATTCTTGTGCAATCTTCGGAAGAAGAATGTCCATGTAAGATAGTCAAGAGCATCCTGCTTGGTTCCGATCGTCTCAGCAGAAACTTCGGCACCCAAATGATTGTCCAGCACATTGTGGAGAGAGGACTCGACAGGGAAACCGGTGTGCAAGAAATGCTTGTAGAATGCCTTCTTTGCGTCTTGGGTAAAGATGCGTGCAATACCCGAAGTGTCGAATTGAGGACGTCCGGCACGACCAAGCATTTGGAGCACATCAGTAAGGTCCATGTCCTTGTACGATTCAGTCTTGGCATCAAAGAATTGAGTACCCTTGACGACGACCAGATGAGCTGGTAAGTTGACACCCCAAGCGAGAGTGCTAGTGGCTACGAGGACTTGGATTTTGTTGTTGGCAAACAATTCCTCTGCGAGCTGTCTATCTGACTCGACGAGACCGGCATGATGCAAACCAATACCAAAACTCAGAGACTCACGAAGAGCCTCGTCCTTGACACGTGCAAGGTTGAGCGCAAGGTCGTCTTCATCCATCTTGACAAAACGGCGAGGGTTCTCCTCCATACCACAAAAGTTGATCAGGTCGCGAGCAGTAAGTCTTGTCTGACGACGAGAAGCTACAAAGACAATGACGGGCTTGTCTGGTGAATGAGACTTGATGGCCAAGAACGTAGGTCGGTTCATCGATTGCATGAGAGGACAGAACCCTTTCTGTTCAGGGAACCCATCAATAAAGATCTCAAGTGGTACAGGACGGACCGAATGTCTGAAGTTGAACAAGCCTTGCTTGACACCAAGCCAGTTACCCAAATCGGTAGCATTAGCGCACGCAGTCGACATGCCGACAATACGAACAGAGCCCTTCTTCTGCGAGGCAATGTAATTCATACGAGATACAATGATCTCAAGAATCGGGCCTCTGTCACCACCGAGCAAGTGAATCTCATCAATGATGACGAGGCTGACCTGACGAACGTAGTCTCTGGTCTGCCAACTACGACTGATACCATCCCACTTCTCGGGAGTCGTGATGATGATATCGGCATCTCGGATAGTTCTGGTGTCTGGAGTGTTATCACCGGTCAACTCGACGAGTTTCAAACCCATCTGCTTAGTCAGACGACGACCCCAGTCCTGGACTCTCTCTCGGACAAGGGCTTTCATGGGCGCAATGTAAACGACCTTTGAGCCAGGTCTTTCGCGGAAAGCCCACCACATTGACAATTCAGCTGCGACAGTTTTACCACTACCAGTAGGTGATCCAAGAAGTACATTAGCAGATGTGTGATACATGCAGTGGAACAGTTGTGTCTGCATGGGATTGAAATATTGGAATCGCTGTCCATAGATTTCCTCCAGCAGAGGATTTTTCAATGCCGAAATTGGCAGCGGCTGCAAGTTCAACAGATCAGTGTAGACGCTCTCTGTGTCAGGACGAATGAGATGCTGGAATGAGATCGGTGTGACAGTCTCTGCACCCAGCCATCTATCAGAGACAGCGCGGACATAGATCTGAGATGGTAATGGATCTGTCAGTGGGATGGTGAAGCTGAGCTCGTGATCATCGTAAAGCTTTCTCCTCGAAAGGATAAAGTATTCATGATGATAGATCTCAGAAGTTTCCGAGTTCTCGACCCAGATCCAGTACGACTCAGACTTGCCATGATGCTTGTCGTTCCACCTGAAATCAGGTGTGATGTAAAGATGGACACGTAGCACATCTCGATTCAGAGGAGCAATCTCAGCTTCGACAGTTAGAGTAGGGAAGTTGTCCAGCAGCTTTCCTATAGTATAGCCCATCTTTTGGTTGTGAATAAGCTGTCCGATATCAGCAGCCTCCATATCTCTAAGAGAGTCGACAGAAGCGGTCGATCCTTTCTCGTCTAGGTTACGTAGGACGGCTTGTGGTAGATCGAACTGGTGGAAGGGGTGCTGGTAGGCCCAAACACGCTTCTCGATTGATTTACACATAGACAGGAGCACCAAACATTGGAAGCCCCAACGCCTATTCAGAGCTATCATGAAAAGTGCTCTACAGATACGGGCTGCATTCTGAGCAACGTAGGACGTGTCTGAGACGAGTGTGAAATCCTCAAGTCGTGCTCTTGAAATGTATGATTGCAACAGAACATTGGTCTTGCCAGATTGCGAGCCGATTCCGCCTTCAATGTCGCAAGGCGAAGACTCGTCTTGCAAGCGCAACAATTCTTTCTCCTCGGTATCTTTCGATTGGATGTTGTCGAACTCTCCACTCATACTGATCATCTTCAGAACATCTGCTTCGGTGGCCTGAGGTCGCATCATAGTGTTGAAGATCTCAATACTGGTTTGCAGGACATAATATTGACTAGCAATACGACCAACATCCTTTGCACGTAGTTCTTCGGTAGTTTCGTTGAAAATGATCATTTGGCTTTGTTGCAAGACTCTGGCAGCCTTGATAATGAGGTCTCTACGTCTCTGCACAAGCGTAGGATCGTCTCGGATCTCAGCCCAGTCTATACCATAAGCCATGGGGTTTCGCTGCATGCGGACAAAAAGGTAAGAATATCCAAGCCATTGGACAGCCTCAGAAACTGATGTCACTGTGCCGAGGGAAATCTCAGCGTTGAGATTGTCAACCATCTTCTTTGAGAAGTTTGACTCAATAGGTTGTTGTTGGGTTACGGCGGTAAGGTAGTGTTGAAGCTTGTCTTGAGTCGTACAAATGAAGCCGATACCAGTGTCCTGGAACTGTGGACGACCAGCACGACCAAAGATCTGAAGCACATCCAAGATTCCGAGATCGACAAATTTACCAGCCTCTGCACTATAGAGCTGGGTTCCTTTGATGACGACGGCAGCAGCTGGCAAGTTGACACCCCAAGCCAGGGTTGCTGTACAGCAGAGTACTTTGAGTACACCGTCAGCAAACAAGCGCTCCATCAGGTTTCTGTCAGATCGAGGCATTCCAGCGTGGTGAGTACCAAAGCCTTTGGGCACCAATTCTCTGAGCTCGCGTCCTTTGGAAGTCTTGAGATCACGCAAAGCTTGTTGGTAATTCTCATGGTAGGAAGGATCGAAGAGGTCAGTGCAACCTTCATCTGTGGCCATCTCATACATGGTCTTGGCCGTCTTCCATGTGTCTTTTCTTGAGTGAACGAATACCATGACTTGGTGACCTCTTTCGAGCATGTCTCGGACCTTTTCAAAAGCAACTTTGTCGAGATTGTCCCTTGAAGTTCTGGATCCAGCCTTGCCCTTGACTCCGAGGAAGTGTTGTTCCAAAGGGACAGGTCTGAAAGATCCATCAAAGTAGAACAATCCTGCCATTCGGTTGACCTTCAGGAAGTCTGCAACGTCGACATAGTTGGGCAGGGTAGCAGAGAGACCGACAATACGGATCAGAGATTGGGTACTTTCGACTTGTCTTTCGGTTCTGGCAACAAGAGACTCAAGTACGGCACCTCTCTCATCGTGAAGCATATGGACTTCATCAATAATCAAGAGACGGACCTTTTGAACGAGCTCCGTGTCGCCAGTACTCTTTCTGGTAACAACGTCCCATTTCTCAGGAGTTGTTACAATGATCTGAGTCTGAACAATCTCAGCTTTGGTAAGGTGCATATCTCCAGTAAGTTCGCGGCACTGAACACCCAGCCAGGCGAGTCTCTTGCCCAGTTTCTCGGTGATTTCCGCGGCCAATGCCTTCATGGGGGCGACATAGACAATTTTGAAGTCATCGAGCTTCACGGCCAGATCAGTGGCATCTGGGTCGTCTGCGGGACTCGGCACGGTGTTTTTGGCGATAGTGTTCAGAATAGTCAACATGGCAGCATCAGTTTTACCCGCACCAGTAGGAGCACAGATCAACATGTTCTCGCTTGTCCTATATGCTACAGGGTAGACGAGACTTTGCATGCGGTTCAACGACTTGTAGCCCTTGAAAGTACCCTTACACAGGGTATCCATTTCATCAATCGTGACGAGTCTTCGACCAACCCCCAGTGTGCCGACTTTGGCAGCAGGGATCGAATACTCTTCGTACTTTTCGTGTTCGATTCGTTCACTGCCCATAGGCAGCATGTACTTGCGACCATGAGTGGACAACATGTTTCCTGCATCGTGTGCTCGGTACACGTGAGGATATTCTGCTCTTGAACGATCCTGGGCCGCGGCCAAGGCGGCAGTCTTGTGCTCAAAGTCTCTTTGCTGAAGGGCAGCTTCCCTCTCACTTCGAGTCAAAATCCTACCGCTCGTGTTCGATTCATTCTTTTGAGGACCTTGTAGAGAGGCAACAACGTCTTTGCGGTGGGAGATGAGTTCGGCGACAAGATCAAGCTGGTCGAATCCCAGGGTATCAGCGAGGAGCATCTGGAGCTCATTATCGCTGCTGTCAGAACCGAGAATAGCTCCTAACTGTTGTTGTAAGTCGTCTACGCTCAGACCAGATCCAACAGTGCTGAGTTTGTTCCGTAGCCAGGATGGACCATAGGGTTGTTGATCCCGGGTGACTTCGTCCTGGGCAGGCGAGTAAAAGTCACTGTTCGATTCTTCTTCATCCTCGTCAATGAGATCCCACAAATCATCGCCGCTCGTAGGTTCTGAAGAATCCTCCTCGTCAGTCCAAACATCCTGGCCATATGAAGTAGCATCCTGGTCGTTTTGTGGCAATTTGAGCTCTGCAATGGCTGCACGCATAGCATTGAGCTGAGCAAGCCATTGATTCTCTGCATTCGTGATTGACGATGACATCTTAGGGATTCCTGCCAGTACCTAGGTATGCTCGACTTCGATGTGTGAAAAGTGTAGAAGCAGTCGCCAAACTGCTGGTTGAACTTTTGGTGATAGTATGACGCAGTAGATACCGAACAGCCATTTCGGGTTAGTCTTGCCGAATGGGCGGCCAAAAACATTCCCGGCATTGTTGGAGAGGACTCCACCGAAAGTAAACACTGGATGGAACTTGAGAGCATTCGACCAACACAAGATGGTGAGCCAGTGCAAGGCAGGGAAGAAAAATAGTTGGCTAACAATTCGTAGGAGAGCCCTCATGAACACCAGCAGAACGTGCTGCTGTCGCGCATAATCACTAACGTGGTATGTCCTTGGGACTCCTTATGTTCTAAAACCTAAGTACTAACAAAATGGTCAGGAGAAATTGAACGAGGCCGTTATGGTACTGAACAAGAGTCTGCAGGTTTGTCATGCGCACACTCAGTAACGAGCAGTCACATGTATTGACCTTGACGTTAGGAGATCAATATCCAAAACATGAACGTCGAGCTTGTAGCGCAGATGTTCAAGAACTACCAGTCGAATGTTCTATTCCACCTCGAAGGTATGCAACTATGTTTCAACTTCCTAAGGTATGGACACTAATGATAACAGCGACGGACAATCTTCGCGAAGCCTCTTGAAGTGGTTGAGAGTTGAGCTGAAGGGGTAGGGGCACTTGTATGGTTCGAGGCAGGAGTATATGGAGTTTGACTTGCTATAAGCGTTGATACCCAATGATAGCAGCCCAATTTATACACATTGACAACAAAGGCTTGTCACGTTCTTCAAACATCTATATTCCTCTTGTGATTGAAGCAGCTCTGGAAGAGGCAAATGATGCTTCAGCCCTATGGTATATACACATGTGGCTCGTGCTTGGACTGTGGTGTAAACGCATGTGGAGAGAGGTCGAGCAACAATGTCGTCGCGACTCAAGCTGTGCGCAACCTCGAACATGCGAAAAGCATATTGACAGAATGGTGTATCGCATCTACGACATCAAGGCGGAGGGAGACAGCAGCATCAGAACTCCTCCGCCCTTTCCGGACATCCCATACCATGTCAGCGAGCCGCCGTATGAAGGATATCATGCCGTGGAACAGAGCGCGTACAGAGCCAGTGCCCCTGACAGTGCCATTGTCATTGATAACGGTACTCATCGTGTTCCTCAATTGTCTTGATCTGCTGGTTCACTGACTCGATGTCTCACAGGATCCTACAACATTCGAGCAGGATGGCAGTCAGACCGCAAGCCGCGCCTGTCCCTTCCGCCCATGATGGCGAGATACACTGATCGCAAACTGAATCGCAAGCTCAACTTTATCGGTTCCGAAATCTACTTTGACGGCACTGCTCGAGGTCAGGCCAAGAACATGTACGAGCCAGGAAGCAATATCATCAACAACTGGGACGTTTTGGAAGGATGCCTTGACTATATCTTCATCAAGCTTGGTATCGATGGCTCCAAGGGACATGTCGACCGTCCAGTTGTCATGACTGAACCGTTGGGCAACTTACAATATTCCAAGCGCACCATGAACGAAGTCCTCTTCGAGTTGTACGGAGTGCCCTCGGCCTCTTATGGAATCGATTCTCTCTTCTCATATGCACAGAACGGCGGCCGCACCGGTCTCGTTGTATCTTCTGCGTACACATCCACCGATCTCATTCCGGTCATCGACTCGAAACCTCTCTTCACCCATGCTACGCGCCTGGACTGGGGACGCTCACAATCTGCCGACTATCTGGCTAAATTACTACGGACAAAATACCCAGGTCTACCCGGGAAGATCAACGACACTCAGATTGAGGACCTTGTTCGCAAACACTGCTACGTCTCACAAAATTACAATGGAGAAATGGCCAGATTCCTTGACTGGTCTGGTCTGGAAGCCCGTGATGTTGTTGTTCAAATGCCATACACCGAGAAGGAAGTTGTTCAAAAGACCGAAGAGGAACTTGCACGAGCCGCCGAGAAGCGCAAGGAGAGTGGCCGAAGATTACAGGAACAAGCCGCGAAAATGCGCCTTGACAAGCTTATTCGCAAAGAGCAAGAACTCGAGTACTACAAGGATCTGCAAGAGAAGCTGCTCACCGCTACCAAGAAGGATGCTCGCACTATGCTCGAAGCCGAAGACTTCAAAGATGAAGCGCAGTTAGAGCGTAAGATCAAAGAGATGGAGCGCTCAATACGGAAACAAAGGAACAAGGATGTTGGCGACATTGACGAGCCTGAAGAGGCCCCAATTTACCCCTTGCTGGATATTCCCGATGAAGAGCTTGACGAGGAGGGTGTGAAGCAAAAACGTCAGCAACGTTTGCTGAAATCCAACCACGATGCGCGCGCTCGTGCAAAGGCCGAGAAGGAGCGCGAAAAGGCTAGGCTCGCAGAGGAAGAGAGACTTGATACCGAACGTCGCGAAAATGATCCTGAATCATGGCTTCAGGAGCGAAGGATTGCGCGCCAGGAAATGATACAACGTATCAAGGATCGCGATCGTCTGAAAGCTGATCTCGGAAACCGCAAGTCTCTCGCAAGTCAGATACGCATGAAGAACATTGCCAATCTGGCATCGGACAACCCCAAAAAGCGACGCCGAGGAGGAGATGATGACAACTTTGGTGCTGACGATGCTGACTGGGGTATCTATCGACAAATTGCGACCGGTGATCAAAGCGATGATGAAGAGGAAGAAGACTTCAACGCCAGTCTCAAGAACATCGAGGCGCAGCTACTAAAGTATGATCCCTCATTCACAGAGCAAAGCACCCAAGAAGCACAGCAAGACTGGACCAAGAGTGTATTACATTCCTTCTTGCGAGGTCCTTGGCCCTTTGATCCCGAGAGCCAGAGGGAAGCCAACCAGATCCATCTCAATGTTGAGCGCATACGAGTTCCCGAGGTTATATTTCAACCAGGTATTGCAGGTATCGATCAGGCGGGAATTGTCGAGATTGCCGAAAACATCATAACACAACGTCTTTCGGGATCTTCGAAGCGCGACGACATGCTCAAAGATATCTTCTTGACTGGAGGTTACACCCTATTCGAGGGGTTCGAAGAGCGCTTACGCAATGAGCTACGTGCTGTGCTTCCGTCAGACATGTCGCTTGGCGTACGCAGAGCTAATGACCCGATCTTCGACGCTTGGAGAGGCGCTGCTCAGTGGGCTTCTACTCCAACATCACGACAATCCTTCATAACACGCGAGGATTATCAAGAAAAGGGCGCAGACTACATTCGAGAGCATGACCTAGGAAATGCTGCTTATTGATGAATGTATTGTTGGGCATCTTTATATAGATGGGCATTCCTACCAGAGTTGGTGTTGGTCGAGCCCTTGTAGGCAAGTAGCACGTGCAGGCATTTTCGGGCGCTCGAGGCTCGGAGACTCGCATGGGGATGGCCGTTTTCAGTTTGTTGCTCCACGATTCATGCATACTGCAGTACGAGTTTCTATTAATTATTGCGGCATTCGAAAGTTTTGATACTCGTTTCCACAAAAAATAAACAAGCCCTAGCTCTTAATGAATTTGATATTCATTCTACAAGAAATTGTTAGCGAGGTCCTTGACCCAGAGGAAAGGTGCTCGAGAAGCCATCACAATTTTATTGCCGAGAGACCAGCCGCTGATCTGAAACGCCACGAGAGACCGCCTGTGCTGATTCCTGAATCTTGACAGGACCGCTCATGACCAAGGGTGCACTACCCTGGAACATATTTGAGACGGCGCAACTCTGACAACAGATCGTCAGGGCGCTCATAACACAGCGGGAGCGGCTAACAGGACCCTTGCCAGTGCTAGAGGACGCCCCGTGCAAAGACGAGGCCAAACGCGAGTAAGCACAGATGGGGCGGCCTTTCAATTTGACGCAGGTGCCAATAATACACCATGTTACAACGTGGGTCTGACTGGGTTGGATCTCCCTCAATGGCGAAGAGCGGTAAGTTGAGTGTGTGCTCGTGAGGCCATTCCTTCTCGTAGACCTGGAATCCTTTTTGCCTTTTGTGACTTTCTTCTAGAAACACTCGTGAGACGCCATCCGCCGTCGTCCCTTCTTTCAAAACACCTGTATCACATCACGTTCATTCCATGGTAGCGAGTTTGAGTCCTTCATATTTTCGATTTTGAGTTGTTTCCCTCTCATTGACCATCACTTCTCTATCTGCTCAGGCATCCAAGTTCGGACTTTTGGCTGGTCGATTTGTCCTGTACGCACTCACAGCCCCGGAGGCCATCTTCACTTTTGTGTAACGACAGGCAGCACGCCTGTATAGAAACGAAGCATGGGTTTCATGGAGAGAACGCGGTCAATCCGCAAGAAGGAAGGCCCGGCCATGCGTAACAAGCAGGAAGAGTCGACTGCTACTCAACCCATGACCATCGAGGAAGCAGTCTTGGACAAGGACTTGCGCCGCAACATTAAAAGTGCACATAGCCATGTAGACGCTCAATGGCCACTGCCGGAAGAGTCAGAAGATGCGAATGTGCGACCTCGTACTGCTGGCAGAGCGCCTGCTCGAATCTCGACAGCGATTCAATCGACCCCTACAATCGAGGTACCACGTACCGTCATCCTGCCACCTCGATCATCAAGAATGTCGATTGCCTCTCCCGTACGGACAACCTCGCAACCACTTATAAGCCATACCAATCATTCCACTACTTCCCTATTAACATCCACGGAAAGGCCTAAACCAGGCCGCTCATTCACTACCCCCATCAACACAACTCTCCAGTCTACGACCAAGGATGAAAAGCCCGTCGAAGCTCCTACGCCTACTGAGACAACCTCCCCAGCCAAGGAACCCCAACTTCGCAAGTCCAAGTCCGGCACATGGAGATCATTCTTCCGCAGATTGTCAAAACCACCTCAGCCCGACTTTAACCCAGCAGAATTGGAAGCGGCACCTGCAGTTCCAAAGTTGAACACCAAGAAAGAGGCAAGCAAGAAGTCCAATGTACTAGAGAAGAAACAGAAAGCCCAAGAAACATCACCCAGCAAGGACGCTCTCTCGATCGAGAAGACGCGAGATGCACAAAAGCAACGAAAGAGTCGAGCACAAGTTACCAAGAGTGTTGGAAGCGCCTCGGCATTATCTGACATGCACCATGTCAACTTCTCCCAACTCAGGTTGGGTAATGCCTCTGCGGCAGAGTTGGGCATGCTTGATGTCAAGATCCCAGGTGTCGAGATGGAGCGTTATAGTATCATGTTCGAGCAGTTGTTGGAGCCCCAGACTTCGATTGCGGAGAGACGTCAAACCGCAGTCAAGCAACTACAACTCCGAAACGACTCTCCAGAACCCGTTCAACTTCAACGCTACGCCACATCCCCTAGCCTGGCTGTAAAGCCTTCAGAGTCAGACCCCCAAGAGAATACACAACAAACCCCTGCACCGGCGGCAGTCCAACACAACAGACTGCTCCGCTCACAAACCGCACCACCAGGTGGTCTCATAAGCGCAACGGCAAACGAAAAAGCCATGAGCACAGCAAACAACTCATCTGTCTGCTCAGCCAACTCCCCAGTCTGGAGCGAAATCTCCCAACCAGCCACCCCAACCTCGGACACAAACTCAATCCTCAGCTTCGACATCAACGACGACGACGAAGAAGTAGAAATTGTCACTTGCAACGCCGTGTCCTTGAAATACACACCCAGCAAGGATAACCCACGCATTAGTTCCGCACCTGCGATCCCCATGAAAGCGGCTGGACGCAATAGCCCTCCTGCTTTCCTACCCACGATCAACATCGACCGATCACATCCTCCACGCACAAGTTCGTTGGAGGATGCTTCGCTCGCGGCCGCTCAACACAAGTTACAACAACAACAACAGACACCCGAACCTCAAATCGGTGTCGCGAGACGAGTCAGCGTTATGCACAGGGCCTCCGCCATGGGCACCTTGACCGTACCCGGAGCACCGACTTCCGGTCTCCAAAGATCTGGCAGTGTGGTGGATTCGAGTTCGCCGGTGCCGGTGTTTAGTAGACAGCCTTTGAGGCCGAAGCTCGTGGATGTGCGCAACAGGAAGAGCACGCTTGTTGTATTGGATGAGGCTTGATCAGCACGCTTGCCGCTCTTTCGGGGAAGTAGGCGCTGGTTTTCGCTTTTTCTGCGATTTCCTCTTGCTCTTGCATTGGATGCTGCGCACATGTCTTCTCATCCTTGTCGACACTTGCTCTGCTTCATGGACATCATTTTTCGACTTCTCTTTTTTCCTATTTTCCGCCCAAGTGGCTGGCTTCTCTTGTTCTTCTCTTGTTCTTTGCTTTTATCAACCCCCTTCACTTCTCAGCACATCGTTCGCATTGTTGTTTGACATCTCTTCTTCTACTTGCTTCTCTTTGATGGCCTAGACATGAACAAAATTCCTTACGATGTCTTGAAGACCGTATATGGAAACATGTACAAGCCCTTTCGATTCTTTGGCCTTATACCCTTTCTCTTTGTTACTTTTTTCTCTCATTCGTTTTTTTTTTCTCTTTCTCTTTTGAACCTCTCTATTCTGCCATCTGGTGGGTTTATCTTTTCTATCTGCTGTTACTTGATGTCTTTGCACATGTCAGCCAAAGATTTAGATGATAATGGGTCTATCCCTTCGTGTTGGCTTTCTCTGTTTTCACTCGTCAAATGTCAAAGTGGTCAGGACCATGTATACATTTATATAGCTAAAGTTGTACGAAATATGAAAACATGGACATCCTCAATCTTCTTTCTCTCTTCCTCCGTACCTTTTCTACCCATTCAGTGGCACAATGCAGAAGGCAATCTAACGTGGTTACGAGTAATGACTGGAGTGGCTCACATCCAAATAAGGGTGAATTGGGTACTGAAGACTAAAGCGTGACGAATATGAGGATTGGAAAGAAGCAAACGCAAGGGTATTATTGGAAAAAACATTTACATGATAATGCAACACGAGTTCTGCTTCTTGGCCTATGGACAGGGTCAGTATACGATCTGGAGACAAACAAGGGATCAAGGAGGATCACCTGTGTGTAGAACATCTTGCTCTGTGCACTGAGACCATCACTCTTTGCAACAAGATTGTCAATCTTCTCTCCACGCTCCAGAACACTCTCAATGGTCTTGTGCAAAACAATCTTGGTCTCGTCCAACTCCTTCTGAATCTTCATGATGCTGTCGGCGGCATGGGGATCCTGGTACTTGACAATGTACTCTTTGAGGGCAGGGAAAGGCAACTCTGCGTTGGAGTTTGCGAAAGCGGATCTCGGGTATTTTGTCAGGAACTCGTCGACGATCTTGGAGAGAAGTTGATGGGCGACCAGGGCGGGGTATTCTTGGTCGGAGATGATGATGCCGGCGACACCCTCGCTGCGGCCGTATGCGTGGAAAGTGTAGGATTGTTCTTCGACGTCTTGTCGCTGTCCGGGCTTGGTACGTTCTGCGACGGTCTTGCTGAAGAGGGACATGAACTCGCCAACACTGGTGTTTGATTGTGAGAAGACTGCGGGTCAAGAAGCGATGCCGTAGGATGTGATGGAAGTACCTGGAACGGGTGAAGCGCGAATAGCTGGATAGGTCTCTCTCAGCGCACAACTCGACAGCGGGCTTCTGCTCATTCTTGAGGATCTGTATAGAGGGTCAGGCGACACTGGTGTATGGTTTAGGGGGCAAGGTGGGAGGTGGGGCGGCTCTTACACCGATGTAAAGAATCTTCATGTTGGCGGATGTGCTTGGGTTGGTAGGTGTCCTCTGGTATGTGTAGACGAGTAGGGAAGGTAAGAGCGGTAGATATCTGACAACGAAAAAAGTGGATGATCAAAAAGGCAACAGCGTTCTCTCACGACTGCGAGCGCCTTTCAGGGTGATGCAAGTGGTTGTCTGCCAAGAACCGGGGTTTCACATGCGTGCAAGCGTCTGGAATCTGGAATCACGCTCGTACCGTACCTGCCTATCTATCTCATTCATACTATCAATCAGACAGGCATCTTGTTCCAATAAACACAGTCTATCACGAACAGACAATCGGTTGCAAGTCAAAATGGCCCCAATCACGACAGCCTCGGACGAGAGCAACCACATGGCATTGCTCGACAAGCTCGACATGCACAAGATACACAAACCATTCCGCAACCCTCAATGGAAGCCACCTCAGCGCCGCAACAAGACGGTCAAGCAAGTCATCTCCGAGGCCCAGCGCAAAGAGCAACAATTGCTGCAGTCCGTCGCAGCCACCCAGAACAACAGTGCCGCCGGCACTCCCCAGCCACAAGAATCGGTCATACCAGAGCAACCGGTTCAGCTTCCCCCGGCTCCCACATACTCGTACACGTCTATACAGGCGGCTCCTTCGTTCAAGCCAAAGCAAAAGTACTGCGACATCACCGGTCTACCCGCAACCTACGCTGATCCCAAGACTGGTCTGCGCTATCACAACACCGAAGTCTACTCCGTTGTCAGGACATTGAGCACAACTCAAGTCCAGGAATACTTGGCTGCAAGAGGTGCACACACTGTGCTCAAGTGATTTATTTGATTGAACGCACCTTTTACGACTCACGAGACAACCATTATCATAATATTATCATTGTCATCTTCAATTTCATCAACCCCTACCTCTACACCCACCCTCATGAACACGGGTATCCACATCCCGTGCATGTCAGTCCAACCAAGTCAAGCCCACTCCACCCACGCCGACCCTCTCGAATCGGCGCTCAAGAATGCGCTCCGGCTTATTCGCGAACTTCAACATCTTCGAAAAGACGTCTGTGTTGTTCTTCGCCTGTGCAGATACCGCGAATCTACGGAAAAGATACCCAGTTGCAGCTAGCTAGTGCTAGACTGCTGCATGGCGACGGATTGAAAGAAGAAGAAGAAAGAAAAGGAAATGAAACTCTATACACTACCTTCGGCTGAGTCCTCCACAGCTGTACTTTTGACCGTGGCTGTGGACTTGTTTGGCAGGTATTCGTGTTGTCGCAAGAGAAGGGAAAGATTCAGAGTGAAGCTTCGCAACGTCGGCGCTCCAAAGCTAAGCGAATTGGCCATTTGCAAAATTGCTGGGCCGCCGGCATCTCTGCCGATTCTCGATTAACCGCTGATGACGTCTCGCATCGTCTTCTGTCGTTGGTGATGCCAAATCATTCCATACAACGATGTATATGTAATAGCTAGAACTATTTGTGCTCTGTTCTTCGGATAGTGGATCTTCTCTTCCTTATTTTCCTCTTCCTTTAAACTACTCGTCTCACGTGTTCTCTGCCCTATTAACCAGTTCCTACTGTCATACCACACATTAATCCTCAGTCCCGAAACTTAGACAACAGAACATCATGTCCAAAAAGTACCTGGCACAGCCTAAGCCTGCCCCCGAGCTCACCATACCTCAATCTGACAAATTTGTCAAAGTCTCCATTATCGATACGTACGAGCATGATCCCCGTCCACCTTTGTGATCCAAGCTACCTGAGCCTGACACAAGACAAGCACTTCGTATGTCAAGCTGCCATTAGGAAAGTTCTTGGAACCTGTATACAAAGGGAAAGATCATCTCACAGGTCCTTCGTTTTCTTTCCTCATCGAGCACGACTCTGGCAAACGACTACTCTTTGACCTGGGTATCAGAAAAGATGTCGAAAACATGGCACCCAAGATTTACAACGCCATAAAGGAAAATGGCTGGACGGTGACTGCCGAAAAGAACACAGCAGAGATCCTAGAAGAGGCAGGCTTTGATGTTCAAGGTGGTGCCATCGATGCTGTCATCTACAGCCATCAGCATTGGGATCACAGCGGTAACATGCAGACCTTTCCTTCCAGCACACAACTCATAATCGGTCCAGGGTTTACCAAAGAGCATCTTCCTGGTTACCCCCAAAACGAGGATTCGGCCTTGGTCCAGAGTGACTTTGAGAACCGTGATGTCCGAGAGATTGACATTGCAGCAGAAGGTGCCGGTCTGGAGATTGGCCGATTCAAAGCATATGACTACTTTGGCGATGGTAGCTTCTATCTGCTAGACACCCCTGGTCATGCTGTTGGGCACATGTGTGGTCTGGCCCGTACAACAGCGCCGCTTGATGGAGAGCCTACGTTCATCATGATGGGTGGTGATGCCTGTCACCACGCTGGAGAGTTCAGACCATCCGAATACCTACCACTGCCAAAAGATATTGATCCTTCACCTATCAAGAAGAGGCAACCAACCTGTCCCGGCCATCTGTTGCAAGACATACACCGCAAGCAAGAGGCAAACAGCCCATTCTATTTGGTGACGGAAAGCTTTGCTCATAACCTGAAGGAAGCCCATTGGACCATTGACGGAATGCAAGAACTCGAGGCCAGCGCAGACATATTGCTAGTTATTGCACATGACGAAAGTCTGGTGGGGGCGTTGGATTTCTTCCCGAAAGCAAGCAATGACTGGAAGGATAAGGATCTGGCAAACAAGACGAGATGGAGGTTCTTGGGCGACTACAGCGGTGCTATAGAGAGCGAGTGACAGGTACAGACATGATTGTCATGATTTGCAATGAAAGACATCGATATTCGCATGGTACTGTCATGGTGAAAGCAACGGAAATAAACACATTGAGAACAAGCACGAGCCAATCAGGGTGGGGGAGAATGCGGTAATGGGAACGGGCCCCGCGCTGTGGACAGTCACAGCCCGCACACTTTTCCACTTAAAGGCGCAGTCCGCCAACTCTCTGTGTTTTGTCCTTTAATTGGCCTTCACTGTCCAATTCCGTTCAATCCAATTGGACGACATTCATACAGTCTCAACCAGCTCACCACAAATTCCGCCATGTCGACGACAGTCGTTCTCGGCGCGCAGTTTGGCGACGAGGGTATGGCTATATGATTATAATCCCAACCTCTTTGCGGCGCAGTCCACACCACTGCTTTGGGGTTCTCACACTTTTCCACTTTACTAAAACACAACCAGGCAAGGGAAAGCTCGTCGACCTTTTGTCCCACAAGTTCAAGATCACCGCTCGTTCCGCTGGTGGTCACAATGCCGGCCACACCATCGTCGTTGACGGTGTGACATACGACTTCCACATTCTGCCTTCCGGTCTGGTCAACCCCGAGACCATCAACCTGGTTGGCACTGCCTGCGTCGTCAGCGTCCCTCAGTTCTTCCACGAACTCGAGCAGATCGAGAAGCACGGTCTTTCCGCCAAGAACCGCATCTTCATCAGCGACCGCGCTCAAGCCTTGTTCGAGCTTCACTCGCTCGTTGATGGTCTCGAGGAGGTTGAGCTCGGCAACGCCGCCGTCGGCACCACCAAGAAGGGCATTGGCCCGTGTTACCAGACCAAGGCCGCTCGTTCCGGTATCAGAGTTGGCGAGATCTTCGACAAGGAGCTCATGGACTCCAAGTTGAGGACCATGGCCAATGCCTACAAGAAGCGTTACGGCGATCTGTTCAAATACGACGTCGAGGCTGAAATTAAGAGATACGATGAATGGCGTCCTCGCCTGGCCGAGTTTGTCATTGACCAGGTCCCTCTCATTCAAGATGCCGAGAACAGCAACACCCCCATGCTTGTTGAGGGTGCCAATGCTCTGCTTCTTGACGTCGATTGGGGCACTTACCCCATGGTCACTTCTTCCAACACTGGTATTGGTGGTGTTTTCACCGGTCTTGCCATCTCTCCTTGGAAGCTCAAGGAAGTCATTGGCGTCGTGAAGGCATACCAGACCAGAGTCGGTGGCGGTCCTTTCCCTACCGAGCAGATCAATGATATTGGCAAGAAGCTACAAACCGTTGGTCGTGAGGTTGGTGTCACCACCGGACGCAATCGCCGCTGTGGATGGCTCGACCTTGTTCTTCTCAAGTATTCGTCCGCTATCAACCACTACACATCCTTCAACTTGACCAAGCTCGACATTCTCGACGACTTCGAGGAGATCAAGGTTGCTGTTGGCTACAAGGTTGATGGCAAGGAAGTTCCTTCATTCCCTGGTACTATTGATGTTCTGTCTAAGGTTGAGCCCATTTACGAGACTCTTCCTGGCTGGAAGACCGAGACCACCAACATCAAGACTTACCAGGATTTGCCTGAGAACGCCAGAAAATACATCGAGTACATCGAAAAGTACACCGGTGTCCACGTAAAGTGGATCGGAACCGGTCCTGCCAGAGAGGCCATGATTTTCCGATGAGGGAAAAATTGAGTCTGTGCTGCTGGAAAAAGCGAAACAGACTTTGGCTTGTCTCGTCTTGGCAGGTACCAGATTTTGAGGGCTTCGGTCTTGTTACTTGATTTGTTCCAGACATGAGAATTGCTATAGACATCAAAAACTTTACGAATAGAAAAGGAGAACTTCTTCAATCATTATTTAGCGGACTGCTGTGATTGTGCCATGATCCACTAATGTTCATCGGCTTTTGAGCCAAGGCTTTTGCCGGAAAGACAGGTCTGCCATTCTCATGATGATACCACGTTGTATGCCGGTCACTACTCAAAGTAGATCCATCTTGCTCGACCGGCAAATGTATGTACTCCATGGATCTACCCCCCATGATACCCCACCTTTCTCGGTGCAGGAATGACCGCTGGTATCCTCGGGCTCTTCACCACGGTAGCCTCTACACCTTGTTGCACTATCGGCATTCACGGTCATGCTTAATATAAAACCAAGGCCATGTCTGCGTACTCTCTAATCAGTCATACCCTAGCCTGGCTCCAAGTACCATTATCCACTATGTATCCAGCTAACCATACCCTTCAATGCTCCCCACATGCCATACCTCACCCAACCATTTTCGGGGCCGAGATCCTAAACCTCTCGGCGCATGAGGTCCACAACTACACCAGTACACCCTCCGTCGACTCCTCCAGAGTAACTTCGGGTCTAGACTTCTGCAACGTAACAGTAACATACACGCACCCAGGCACAAACGA
Source organism: Dothideomycetes sp. NU30 (assembly GCA_026013035.2). Taxonomy (NCBI): domain Eukaryota; kingdom Fungi; phylum Ascomycota; class Dothideomycetes; species Dothideomycetes sp. NU30. The sequence goes on along the minus strand of BSBH01000001.1, from coordinate 1,584,600 downwards.
CAACATTAATGTGTATGTCTGGCTCCCTCTTTCAGACTGGAATGGCAGATTCATGGGTCTCGGCGGCGGCGGCTGGAAAACTGGAGACATCAACCACGTACCTTGGTTAAACCCAACCCAGGAATTCAAATACGCAACAGCGAGTACGGATGGCGGTCACGGTCAAGATACCTGGAACGCATCCTCCTGGGCTCAGACTTCTCCTGGCAACGTGAATTGGAATCTCTTGCACGATTTTGCGGACCGAAGTCTTGATGATTTGGCTTTGATCGGTAAAGCTGTCACGAAGGAGTTTTATGGCAAGAAGCCGGAGTACTCTTATTGGCAAGGCTGTTCGACGGGAGGAAGACAGGGATTGATGCAAGCTCAGAGGTTCCCCGAGAACTTTGATGGGATATTGGCTGCAGCTCCCGCAACCAACTGGGCCACTTTTGTCATGGGGGAGTTCTGGCCTCAGCTAGTCATGAACAGATTGAAGTACTACCCCGAGAATTGTGAGATGGAAGGATTCACTGCCGCAGCGGTAGCAGCTTGTGATGAACTTGACGGTGTCAAGGATGGAATCATCTCTTCTGGATCCTGCGAATTCGATCCTTACTCTGTTGTTGGCAATTCCGTCTCATGCAAAGGCACCAACAAGACTTTGACCAAAGCAGGAGCAGAGATAGCCGAAGCAACCTGGAAAGGTCCCGTCGCCGCAAACGGCGACTCAATCTGGCCAGGTTTCGGCTATGATGCCAACCTAACTTCGATGACAAACACAACGACCACATCAAACGGAACCCGAATCGGCGTACCTTTTCGAGTAGCAGACCAATGGATCCGTCTCTTCATCTTCAAGGACCCCAATTACGACACTAGTAAAATGACAGATGCGGATTACTACCTCGCACTGGAAAAGTCTCTGCAACAGTATGAGTCCATCATGAGTACCAACTGGGCCGATCTCTCCAACTTCCGCGACTTGGGTGGTAAAATGATCACTTGGCATGGCCTTGCCGATCAACTGATTCCTACAAACAATAGTGTCAAATACTACGACAGAGTGTTGAAGCAAGATCCTGATGCAAAGGATTATTACAGGTTTTTTGAGGCACCTGGGGTTGCGCATTGTAATGGTGGAAAGGGACCTTTCCCAGTGGCTGGATTGGATGCTTTGGTGAAATGGGTCGAGGAAGGAAAGGCGCCTGATACTATTGAGGCTATGGATGTTGCCGAAAATGTTGGTGAAGGGAGAGTCAGGGATCTATGTGTTTATCCCAAAGTGCAGAGGTATAAGGGTGGTGATGTTAAGGCCAAAGAGTCTTTTGAATGTGTTTAGGTAGTTTTGTATACACACTCAGTCTTGCTAAAGGAAAAATTCTACGGTTTTATATCAAAGCTCTTCATGTTTCGAATACCAGGAGTTGACGTTGAAGATGTGCCTAGCCTTGTGAAGCGAAACCGTGGGATGTCTGTTCTTCTCCGGATGCTCGAGTGGAGAGCCGATGTCCCCAGCACAGTGGCTCGTCTTTTCTGTGGGACCATCTACATTGTCGCACTGACACCTAATGAGACACGTGCTATACATATATAAAATGGTTTACAACGTATATACCGTCAGTTTTCCCTTCCCCTTTGCTATTGTCGTTTGTTGTCTCTTTCTGACATAGAAAGGGAGACGTCTTATCACCCAATCAGGGAGCCCAACAAACGTTGATCAGGAGGAATGACGCTACTGGACAAAACAAAAAAGTACCACACGTCCAGCTGACCAGCGTTCGTATTGGAACGTTTTTTTCACACAACTGGAACGTCACAGCCTTTGTTGATAGCTAGATAGCTTTGATACCCCTGTGAAAATCGAGCATCTGTTTACTCTCTATTAACTTGACTGGAATCATGAGCTGCCTCATCGAAAGCGATACCATGACAGAACCTTGCTCAAATCGAGACAACGATTTCGTCAACCTCCCAGCAGAAGTGCTTCTCACCATCTACGAAGCTCAAGACAGCTTCCGAGACATACGCTCCCTTTTCTCAACCTGCAAACCTCTCCTTAACCTCTGGCAATCACAATCCCACTCCCTATCCTCCAGACTACTCAGTCGACAAACACCCTGCTACAATGAAGTATCAGCACTAGTAACAGCAGAACAATCCCTCCACACAACCTCCTCAAACTCTCCAGAGCTCTTCCTCCTCATCAACCCAAGCTTAGAACAAAGATACCAATCCACCGTGGAAAGAATCATCTTGACGAAAAAATTCACGACACAATCACGCTACCTCTGCGAAGTGATAGAAACCAGATTCCTGGCACAGAAACAACGATGTCAAGATGCGGTTTGTCGAGCCCACCCTTCTTCCTTGTTACCCAAGGAGAGGATAGCTGTAATCCGTGCCCATCATTTCATCAAACTGTTTTGCTTGAGTCACTCGAATGCTACTGCTTTGTCTTCGGTGTTCTCTGAGTGTAAAGAAGAACTGGAAAGGATGAGTGACGAGGAGAAATGCTTGGTCAAGGAGACTGTGAGGATCATGTGGGATTATGCTATGCCGTGGGACAAGCTGAGATTGGGGATTTGTGTACCAGTTTTGGGATTGGGGATGGGGATGATGGAGGCGTTTGAGTTTGGTGGTGGTGATGGCGGTGGTGGGGTTAAAGATTGGAGGGAAGGGTTTGAGGAGTTGAAGAGGAGGGTAAGGACGGAAGTTAGGGGTTGTGGTGAATGTATTTGGGATGAGATGGGGGTTTTTGGTCGTGAGGTGCAAGGTGGAGACGGGGTCAGGTGGATTAGTGGAGGGTGAGTTGTTGATGGATGATGAGAATTGAGCTGATACTTGGAGCTTCTGCTCTCTGTATCTATCTGTACCGTGGTATATTGACCAAATATCTACGGTTTGACTTGACTGCCGTTGTCTAGACTGGCCGTTGCAAATGACTGGTCTTCATCTGTTTTCGAGAGGCAGCAGATTTGGTTGAGAAGTTCACATGGCGGTGAAGAATGAACAACGAGCTGATAACAGTCGCATTATTGGTAAATGATAATGTGACCTTATCATTTTATATTATAGTAGAATCCTTGGCTTCTAATAAGAAGCTTGGTGGTTGGCCTTGATTTCTTGTTTTGTTGCCTTGATTTTGTTGCTAGGAGGATCGACTCAAGCATCATCATAAACAAACGCGCGTTGTTGCATAATGCATAGGATGGAAGGAAACGCCGTGTAATTGTATGAACAACGATCATGTGCTCGACTACGGCATTGAGTACTTCCGAGTAATGACGATTTCTTATAGTTCACCGTCATGACAAGAGTCGGAGTTAGTACTTCTTATGCTTTACATCTTCGTCAATGGAAGCGGCAAGGGAACATGGAAGTTCATGGCAGAGCAGCGCCTAGTGGAGACACCAGCCACAATGCCGTCTGTGGCGAAGCACCGGCATCTTTGTTGATGTAAGGGACTATGCAAAGCGGATACGGAAGCCCTCCCCGAGACAAGGTACATGGAGCTCCTGGGAGTTTGGTGTCGTTCGATAGAGCAGAATTGAGCCAGTTTCCACAAGATTCACCATCGTAAGAGGAAACAAAGTCGTATTCCAAACTACTGACGACCGTGCCAAAACAATGAGGCCTCTGACTGTCAAAATCCAGCCTTCGTCACGTTCAATGACAGAAGAGCCACAGGCACGGATCAGGCACGTGCGCTATCGTGGCGCAAGAATAACTCCGTCATGCCGAGATTGAGACGCCCCCATTTCGCGCATTCAACTTTGGATGACACACACGACCGACGTATTGCTGTTCCAAGGAAGGAATGTTGCAAAAATATTCATCTAGATTCAAAAAGGCCGACCTTCTCCAAACTCCGTTGACAGAATCTCTATCATCAGCACAGAAAGCACCAGGAATTGCTATGCGTACGTAAATCATCCGTTTGACCTCAATTGAACTTTCTGGCATAGCCCAGCTGCACATCACCGCGGGGAGAGATCGCCGGTTCACTTTAGCGTCTTAGCCATTGCTTGGAGTGGTTTATCTAACCCACCCCCCAATCCCCATATCCATATTCCTCCTACATTGCTTGCTTGCTTGCTTGCTCTTTCTTCCATTTCCCCTTCATACATTCCCACCTCTGTTTGTGGACTCACGCCGATGGGAGAAACTTCTGACCCTTCTTCATTTACAGACCGTATTCGTTCTTGGGCGAGACATCACGCGTCTACTCCCTCCAAGACCAAGGACACTTCTGCGCCACCAGGCTCCATACTCCCTACTACAAATCCAAATCTTGACCGCGACCCTGAGAAATCCAACCTAGCCGCAGCGGGCAGCCTCTCGCAAGATCACAACAACCACCATGGCAACCACAACAGCAATCGCACACTCGTCGATGGTGTCAATGACAATACCACCCGCAACCATGCTGTCGACAGTACATCCTCTGCCCATCCGCCCCCAGCTCCTCCTCCCTTCAAGTCCGAAGCTGCACCACAGACGGGTTCCTCCTTAGAAGAGAATCAAGGTGGCCAGGCTGCCATCACCGACCCTCCCAAACCTCCAATGGGCACTAGAGCCAAGGCTGGCACCATCAGATTCTGGAAGCATACCTACGACGCCCTTACTCATAGTTGGGTAAACCTTCTCCTCGTGTTTGTGCCCGCCGGTATCGTCGTCGAAGCCATTGGAGCAAACGCTAGCATCGTTTTTGCTCTCAACGCTGTTGCCATCATCCCTCTGGCCGGCATGCTCGCATTCGCTACCGAAGTCGTGGCCGAACGACTTGGTGACACTCTCGGCGCTCTGATGAACGTCTCGTTCGGCAATGCAGTCGAATTGATCATTTTCATCATCGCCCTGTCCAAGGACCAGATTCGGATTGTGCAGGCTTCACTGGTCGGCTCCATCCTGTCCAACCTGTTGCTCATTCTGGGTATGGCTTTCCTTGTCGGAGGTCTCCGCTTCCAGGAGCAAATCTACAACAGCACCGTCACTCAGATGAGTGCATGTCTTCTCAGTCTGAGTGTCGTCAGTCTGGTCTTGCCTACGGCTTTCCACGCTTCCTTCACCGACAGCGCAGATGCCGATGTCAAGGTTCTGAAGGTCAGCAGAGGCACCAGTGTCGTGCTGCTCATCGTCTATGTCTTGTATCTGCTGTTCCAGCTCAAGTCGCATGCCTACATGTACGAGAGTACGCCCCAGCAGATCATCGACGAGGAATCCCACCCTGGTATTCTCGCCGACATGTTGGGTTCGTCGAGTGATTCAAGCGACTCAAGCTCTTCCAGCAGCTCGGACTCTGAAGCTTCTAGCTCTCACACAACCTCGAAGCGCATCAGGAGGGCGTTTAGAAGACGTCGCAAGTCAAGTGCCAGCACTATCACCATTCCTTCTGTCGTCAGCTCTCCTTCAGTCGAACGGGATACGTCTGTAAACGAACCACCGCCTCAGCGTCGTCTTTCGACGCTCGGTGCCGTCAACAGTGGCGATGAGGCTGATACCGACGGAGAGCCCAGCCGACGTGGCATCTCTCCTCGTGTCAGGGACTTTGGCGACCAGCAGGAGCACCAGCAATCGCTTCAGTTCCAGCTCGACGACAAGCCCGAAGGCCGCAAGAACAAGAAGAAGCGTCACCACAAGAAGAAGCACCATCACAAGCGTCACGGCAGCCACGACGGCAATCCTACCGATAATGCTTCTGTCCGCAAACATGGAAAGCGACCCGCCAGAGCCGCTTCTCCTCCCAAAGTCAATTTCGCCAACGACGTTCAATATGCACCACCAGCGCCCACCGAAGCGGACGCACCTAAGAGGCCTTTCGCTTTCCGTCCAGCTCTGCCTAAAATGCTTTCTCAGAACGTCTTTGTCAACCCCCCTCCCGTCTCTCGCTCGCCTGTCAGTAATACTGCTGCTCTGCCTCGTACTGGGAGTGGGGGCCTGCGTAGAACGAACTCTTTGCCCGACCGTCTTAATCGACAGAATACACCTGTACAAGCTCATCAGGGTAATCTGCCCCCTTACCCTCGTGCCACTCCGAACAGTGGCCTTGGCGAGGAGGAAGATGAAGACGATGGCAAGCTCCACATGTCCCGTACCGCCGCTGTTGTTCTCCTGCTCATCTCTACCGCTCTTGTCGCTGTTTGTGCCGAGTTCATGGTCGACGCCATTCCCGAGATGATTGCAGATACTCCTGTCAGTCAGGCCTTTATCGGTCTGATCATTCTGCCCATTGTTTCCAACGCTGCTGAGCACGTTACTGCCGTCACTGTCGCCGCGAAGAACAAGATGGATCTGTCCATTGGTGTCAGTGTCGGTAGTAGTATCCAAATCGCTCTCTTCGTCACCCCTCTCGTCGTCATTCTCGGATGGATCATTGGTCGCGACATGAGTCTTTACTTTACCCTCTTCGAAACCATCAGTCTGTTTGTCACGGCTTTCGTCGTCAACTTTTTGGTTCTCGACGGTAGAAGTAATTACCTTGAGGGCAGTCTTCTTATTGCCGCCTATGTTATCATTGCGTAAGTTTTCTCCGTGTTCGTCCTATTATCGATTAGTTCTCGTACTAACTTCCATTCACAGCGTCTCAGCATTCTATTACCCTGACGGTCAAAACGCCAATTCCCTTGCAGGATCTTAAGGGTCACTCTGGTTAGAGAAGCGAAATTGTTTCACATCAAACTGGATAACAAGAGGAAAAACCAGCAGTCTGGAAATAATTGATAACTGCGGAATGGGGAAAGAGGAAGTTTGGTCATACTTTGAATTGACGAAAACAAATTGTTCATTGACCTAGGAATAACGAAGTTTTGATGGAAGGGATTGGAAGGAGTTTAATTATCATGGGTATCTTTTTATCTTTCATTGTTGATTAGCATCATAATCAATACAAACTAGTATCCCTTGCTATCTCATTTTGTGTGTCTGTAAAATGATGTGCTATCTTAAGGCATGAAGCTGCGAATGGGGATCAACATGGAACCATTGAGAGCCCCAGTTTTTGTTTTCTCCTCTATCCTCTCGGTATCTGTGTTGATAAAATGATATGCTGCTATGTTTTTGCATAAAGATAGGGCGGAATGTAAATATGTCCATTGAGAGCCGCCATACTCTCGTAAATCAAGTTGAATCGGTCCTGCTCGGCAATCAGCTCACGTACCTGCATCTCACTACGCATACCTTAAGATATAGTGTATCATCCCGAGACACGGAGATGGGATGGGATATAACCATGTCCATTGGGAGCCCCTAATTTGTCCATCATCATCATCGGGCTCTCAATGGATGACACAGAATCTAGCTATATCCCTGTGAATGGTTATAGATACTTGTCAAGTGCACGGAAACATATATTCTGTTTGTTTCGCCCCCTGATATCTTTGTGTCTCAAGGGTAACGACTAGTTGGAAGAACTCATGTGACAATTCATGGGGTTGTGTCTGGAATGTATGTTGTTCATGGAGAGCCTGATGATGATGAATAAATCAAGGGCTCTCAACGGTCATAGATATTCATATTCCTACGTGATTAGATATGTGCTTCGAGGTGTGTTTCGATTATCAGTTGCATTGAAGCAAATCAATTAGCTATTTGTTGTATTACGTCTATAGATCCTCCCTTCTGTCAAACCACCACACGCCTTCCCTTCAAAATTCGGACTTCCCCTGCCATTCCAATCGTCTTATTTTGCTCTCTACTTCTTACTCAATCCATCCCTCCACTTTTCGTACCCTTCGGTCATCTCCCTAGTAATCCTCCTCACAGCTTTATCCATGGCGGCATCAAAGTTGGCAGTGGAAACCTCCATCTCAACTTGTCCGACATCGCCATCCTGAACCCTTTTCCTCATCGTGCCCCTGGAAGCCTCCAAACAGATCTCCACGATTTCGGCGCCCGAATAACCTTCCGTCCTCACGGCCAAATCATCCAAATCCACATCCCTGGCCAGTAAAACTTTTCTCGTACGGATACGCAAGATTTCCTTGCGAGCGGAGAGATTGGGCGGCGAGATGTAGACCAAACTGTCGAATCGACCCGGACGCAACAACGCGGAATCGAGGATTTCGGGCTTGTTGGTCGCCGCGAGGACGAAAACGCCCTTGAGGCTTTCGATGCCGTCCATTTCGTTGAGCAGGGTGGTTAGGACGTTCAACCCTTTGGTGCCGGCGGAATCGCGTTCGGAACCGATCGAATCGATTTCGTCGAAGAAGATGATGGAAGGTGCCGCCGCTCTGGCTTTGCGGAAGACTTCTCTGACGGAACGTTCGGATTCACCGACGTACATGGACGTCAACTCTGCTCCCTTGACGGCAATGAAATTGAGACCGGACTCGGTGGCCACGGCTTTTGCGGTCAGTGTCTTCGAACAACCCGGGGGTCCGTAGAGTAAGACTCCCTTTTGGGGAGGCAGATTGTATTCGGCCATCAGGTCGGAGTATTTCAGGGGCCAGTCGATGAATTCGTGCATGGCTTTTTGGATGTGGGAAGAGCCGCCGATGTCTGACCAGTACACTTTCGGCGTTTCGAGGAAGATTTCGCGCATGGCTGTCGGACGAACTTCAAGCAATGCGTGTTCGTAGTCTTGGAGGAGGAGGTTGATTTCACCTTCACCGTCTTCGTCTTCGGTGTAGGAGGTGTCGTAGGTGTCTGCTGTACGGGGCCGGTCACCGTCAATGTCGACGAGGGTCCTCATCGATCGGTCTTCTTCGACGTGTTGGATGGGGAGCCAGCGGGTCGTTTGACTGCAGCGGTCGACAGCGTGTTCCAAAGCGTTATTGAAGAGGGACTCGAGATCTTGGCCTACGAAACCGTGGGTGCGTTCGCCGATGATGGAGGCCAGTTCATCGGTACCGGTCTCGCCTTGCAAGATCTTGAGGATTTGAACACGGGATGGCATATCAGGGACTGGTATCTCAATCTCATAACGGAGACGGCCAGGAGTACGCAGGGATTTGTCAATGTCGTTGGGGTTGTGAGCGGCTGCAATGACCAAGACACGGGTGTTCCTGAGTCTGTCGAGTTCTGCGACTAGTGATGGTGCGAGACTACCTTGAGGGAAGTCTCGTTGCTGGACACCTGCGATCGACTCGAGATTATCCATAATGACCAGACTGGGTTGATGAGCAATGGCCTCGGCAAAAAGATTACGAAGGGATAATTGGTTCTTGCTTGGGGTTCCCGCAAGTGCGCTCTGATCGATCCTGACGACTTTTCTCCATGGTGCTTCGGTGAGGTAGTTGAGCAGAAGAGTTTTACCAGTGCCTTCGATGCCGTAGAGAAGGATACCGCCGTTACGTTGTAGTTGGGGTGGCAGTTTCATGCGTTTGGCGTCCTCGATCAGACGTGTCAGACGCTTGTTCAGGAACTGAATTTGTTTGTCCAGACCACCGATACGCTCGCTGGTGATTGCTAGGGAACGGGGTAAAGCTGGTTCAGGTGTGACGGCGGAGGACTCATTCTGCAGATTGAGCACACTGCGGTCATCAAAGTAGTACAGTGATGGTGGGTTTCTAGGTCCTTCGTTTGATTCGATGTGCTCGATCAGGAACCGTTTCTTCAAGCCTTTGCGAGATGATGCTTCGAAAGCTACACCAGTAGTGATAGCCTCGACGTTACCTGAGCAGTGTTAGTCTCAGCTGAAACTCATGCCATCTCCATGGCGCTTGGAACATCTCTGTGTATCTGTAGATATACACGGGGCTGTGGAGGCATTACTGCCGCTCCATCGAGAGCCCCAGATCTTCGTCCATGACTGAGGCTCTCGATGGACCGAGCTAGTTTTACAACGAAATTCTTGAGTGGTTATACCCGAGGACATGCACCATGCCTGCTGCGGAGAGAGATAAGAAAAACTTACCCAAGGTCATTCCACACCGCCACTTCCAATTACTGTCATCCTTCAACAAATCGACCTTCTCGTTATCAGAAACATCGATGACAATCACTCGATCCGCATGTGAAATTTTGCCAGTGGCTCTCGAAATAGTGAGCTGACTGCCCACTTTGAAGTTGAACGCATCCCGGAAAGCGTCTGTCAATTTGACAGGGTGAAGTTGTGGTTTCACACTCGTGTCCGTAGATCTCCAAGCAATTCCAACTCCAGTGGATCCATCAGGGGCAGTCAAAAGACACAAATCGCCAATTCTCAAGTTCAGAGCTTCCAGATCTTTTGCTGGAATGTGTACTCGAAAGGACCCGTCCAACGAGGCTGTTTGTGGCAGCGGCCGCACCGTAAACATTAGGGAATCACTCATTGTGATTCCTTTTCTTGTCTTTCCAGGTCCAAAAGTTGCTGTATTAAGTGTTGGCTTGGATAAATTTCCCTTGAACTTTTTTTTAAAATTGGAGATTTACATGTCAGAGGTAGAAGCTTGGCTTAGTCACATGATAAAGTGCAGATATATTGAGTCACAACGGCAATATTGTACTGTAGCAGCTTATTGATCAATGCTTCTACATGCTCAAATACCTATACAATTACCTGAAGCTAGGACATGTTGTTGCTATCAGGCTGAACCATACAAGACTTCGAACGCGTGTCACTAGAGTTACCTCGGGCTCGGGTTCTCTAGGGCCCGTTTCTCTGCACATAGAGATATCAATTTGGTGAGCTTGGTGCCACCGAGAGACTCAAGCAACTCAAGATTTCACGTGTAGATGTGGATCGATCAACAGAATGGCTGTGATTGATGACTAGATCCAAGGCAGCTGTACGTTATGGATAGCTACAGCGTTCCGGGGTAGCATTGTAAGGGGCTAAAGAAGGCTAATAAGAGTCATCATCAGAACCTGTTTTCTTCTGCGGAGTCTGATGGTTTCTGCGTAGTATGGAGAGATGATCACCGTGGAAAAATGTTGTATCGTGTTCAAGAGATGGAAGCATCACAAACTGCTGGAAAGTCTGGCTGCTGAGTAAGCTATAATTGCGGGCAAAGCGGAGGTGTCGGGGATGATAGATTTCACATGCATCTATCCATCATAATTCAGTCGCCAATACTTCGACCGGTTCGATTGATGCCGAGGGCGCAGCAAGTGCCTCTGCTACGAGCGTCATGCTTGAGATTGCACCTCCGTGAGCCTCGAGCACACTATATACGACATGCATCGTCTCAATCCGACAAACCTGAGCCGGCCCGCGGACGGAGCAATGGCCCAAAAGGATCCAAGAGGAATGCAATCGCATCGAAGCTGCCGGCGGAAGGGCCATCTTTGCTAGAAGAACTGTTCCCGGAAGAAGCAAAGAAGATGCAACAGGCGACCGCCCAAAAGAAGGAACGCGACATACCACGGTTGGACCTCCGGTCAACCATTCCCGACGAGAAGCCTCTACCTATTCGAGACGTCAAAATTGGAGACACTAAAGCCTTTGTCGCAAAGAACTGGTGGAACACGATGAAGAAGCCTGCAACACTAGGGCCAAAACCAGCGCCCGTACCAGCACGAGCTCCCACAAATTGGCCCGAACAGAAGCCACAAGTTTGCGGCATGCTCATACTGCATAACGCCAGCAAGACGTTGGTCGCAGACGATTTCATACGGCTCATACCCCAAGGAACACATATCGAAGGTTGGCCGCTCGATCAAGCCGATATTCTCAAAGTCGTTCCTGGCCGGCGGACGGACACTCTGGAACGGGAAGACTTTTACTTCATCTTGTTCAAGTCGCGTGCGGCCATGAATGCATACCGCAAACACGTCTTTCAATTGCATGTACTTGCTCAGAGGAACATTCAATCAAGCCTGCTCTCTCCCATACCTCCACCACCTGGATATCATGTGGGTGGAGAGGATGTCGATGCTCGATTGCAGAGCTATACTCTGCTTGCACCCACACAGCACATACGCCTGATACCCGTCGCAGAAAACTCTCTCACGCCATATCTCACGGCCATCATCGACAACCTCGGGTATCCGGATGTCGTCAAAACCCCTCTCCAAGAACCTTTCATCGTCATGTTACGCCTAGAAGGACCACAGGTGGGTATAATGACCGTCAAGAGGGCACTTTACAAAGTCGAGAAACTTCGAAGGATACCTTGGGACCTTGACTTTCGATCTTTGAACTCTTGCATATGGCATGCCAAAGCCAGAAACCTTTCCTATTGGTCAAGAAGTAGATTGGAAAAGATCCCTACAGAAGAAGATGGCGATGAAGAAGAAATGGACCAACGCGGTCAAGGCGCTAAAAAGGAAAAGAGGTCGGCTAGTAAACGAGAGAGACGCCAGAAGAGAGCAGCATATCTCTTTGGTTTCTCAAGCGAGGAAAAGGCTCTGACGTTTGTACAATACTGGCACCGACGACCGCTGCACTTGGCGGAAGACATGTTTGAAAACGATGAGTTAGCACCCGTAGTCGAGGCAGAATTACTATGGTAATGATTATGATGATATTCATGATCTCGTCTATTCGTCCATCTGCCATGCATACTTCAAGTCCTTGATGTCTTGCTGGCGATTGCGTGCCTCGAACCATCTCTTCTCGAAGCCCACGCTGCGATCCACACCGTCCCATCGGAAGCCAGGTCTGATGCCATAGCGGTTCGGTTCAAAGGCACCTGTGTATGTCTTCTTGCCTCTGGTACTCTTTGTCCCTGTTGTTCCTTTTGTGCTGCCCTTGCTCAAGAATCGAAGTGCCGGATCATTCCACCGTTCCCGTTCTTTGAGCTCATCGTTGAGTTGGCGATCATCGGCGTAGCGACTGAGTGACATGTCCTTTGCGCCCTCCAGCTCTTTTCTACGTGCATCTTTTTCTCTCCTCTGCACATCACCTTTCCGGCTCTCAGCTTCTTCTGCCTTTCTGCGTTCCTCTTCCTCGGCCTTGTGTCGTAGTTCGGCGCGCTTCATGGCGACGTTGATGATTCGTCCTGAAGCATCACGGTAGATGGTCTCTTGTGCCTTGCCGTTGGGGTCCAGCCCCATCTCCTGCATGGCCTTTTTCTCCTCTCGCTCCTTTCTCTTAAGTGCTTTGGTGACTTGTTCTGCTGTCTGCAGACCTGCCATTGCGCCTGATGCCATAGTCGGACCATCAAAATCCATTTCCTGATCTTCTCCCATGACAGCGGGTGCATCTTCGTCCTCCTCATTGCGCGCCTTGTTCTCTGCGGCGGCGTCTGCTAGAATGGCATCCGCTGCTGCTTGCTCGTTGTGGCTGGGTGCGGTGCTTCCAAATGTCTTCCATGTTATCGTGCGTTTGCTGACGTTCATGCCTGATGGCACTATCATGGGACCATCCTCGTCGTCATCGTTGCGGTTGCGAGACTGGCTTCCAAAGCCGCTTGTATCGTCGTCGGCGATGATCAGACCGGCCTCGCCATTTTTTCTCTTGCGTTTCTTGCCTTTTGATGATGTGTCGGCCGAGAGATAGTTCTTAGCAAGGTAATCCGAGAGTCCCATGGTTTGTGTGGTAAGTTAAGATGCTTTTGTCGATTTGTAGAGGTGTGAGATTTTGGTCACTTCATGGATCTTGGCCTCACGCACAAAGTGTGGGGTAAAATGGAGATGATTACCACAATTTATACCTGATGGTTCAATATCTTCTCACTCTATAACGCAACATGCCCCAATCAGAAGAGGCTGCTGCTTGGACTGCTGCCGTATATAATGCTGTAAGAGAGGTGCCTGAAGGGAAAGTCACTTCCTATGGACATATTGCTCGATTGCTCGGGAAGCGTGAGTGATGCTATCCATATCAGACTCAACTATACATTGCTGACATGCTCACTTAGCTGAGTGCCCAAGGTCAGAATACTCATCTTCTCGATGCGCTTGGTATCATCATTGACTTCGCAAAGGCAGGTTGGAGTATCTCTGAAGGCTCTACCATCATCCAGAGATCAACCAGATTCTCCTTACAATGACGCCAACGTGCCCTGGCAGCGTATCATCAATGCGAAAGGTGGCATAAGTCCAAGGTTGGTAATATCCTAATTTGCAGATGGCAGCATCTAATAATACTTACATAGAGGTCCGGATGGAGCTGCTCGACAAGCCACTGCTCTGAGAGCCGAAGGAGTTCATGTTGATCAAGGAGCAATGGGAGAATACACCATCGACTTTACGACCTTTGGCTGGTTCCCTGACATTCTTCCAAGTGACCTAGCCAACAGCGATTTCGATGAGGATGAGGACGAGGACAGCGAACAATGAGGAACAAAGCAGCACCACGATTATTGTGCACACTATTTTATGCACGTGCACAAAACGCCGCAAATAGTAACGAGGCCTGCTTTAACACCGAAACATGTTGGACATGACGCATCGAACGCTTTGTTGCCTGGATGACCGGAATCACAAACACAGCCTATCATCACAAAGTCATCAACACCCGTTCTCAGCCGCCAACAGCTCATCCAGTCATGACCCCTCGTGGCACTGTTGGTGGTTTGGCCGAGAGACATGACGCCGACGTCTTAGGAACGCATGACCAAACTACGATTGTGGCTCCGACCTCCTTATCAAGCACCCCGCAGTATCGGTGATGGCCTCAACGAGTGACTGCATCAAAGGATGAATTCAGCTGTTCCTTGTTTTAATGAAGGCTGCAGCAGCTCCTTTGTTCCTTTCACAAGATATCATTAGTGACTCATTTTACACGGTGTCCTAATCTTGCAAAAGGTTGACAAGAACTCCTGATTTCGATCAAACTCAATACGGTCGACCGTTGTAAACAACCGCTTAGTGACAGCCGAATCCTTATCATCTCGGCATCCAACGCGATCCACGCGGGTGTTTCTCCCTCCCCACGTTTACCCTTGGTGAGTCAGGAACCAACCTGCCTTGTTCGTCATCCCCTCCTTCTTCGTTGTATCTACACTTAGTCTTGAGATCTCTTTGTTTTGGAACATTCCATCATTAGCACCTACTCCCTACAAACTACCTATCACCTCATCTCCTACTACCTGTGTCTCTTCTCTGATAATTCACCAACCTTCAGCTCGATTTTCCAACTCGTCGATCTCTGTTTACCCTTCTACTTGCGTCACTACTTGACGCTTATCAACAACTCGAATCGTCTTCTGTCACGTATATACCTCGTTGAGAGATCATCGACCATGTCCGCTGAGCAACACTTCTCCTGCTCTGACATGCGCGGTGCTGCTCAAGACTACAAACGCGACGCGGCCCACAAGGCCAAGTACGCTTTAGGAGCCAAAGTCACTCGCGGTCGCACCGAGGCCAACCCCAGGCCGAGAAAGCCTTCTGAGATGTATGCCATCCTTGCCAGTTCATTCCCTCGTCTTCTCCCTCCTAACACAACTCTCATCAGTTACAACCACCGTCGCTTCGAACGTACTGCAGCAGCCACCACTTCCGCCGGCAGCAAGGCCAAGATGTCCCGTAAACTGGACGTTGAAGCCGCCGGCGACGAATACAACGTCAGCTCGGAAGAGAACAGCAACGCCTCGTGCGAGTCCGACACCAACGACACCGAAGCCAGCGCACCCACTGAAGTCCTCTACGGCGTCAACAACACAACGCGTGCACCCAGCCACGGCAGCCAAATCCTAAACACCGCCTTGGCAAAGGCTATTGAGCAATACGAAGACAAAGAAACCACCAGGCTTGTTCGCAACGAGTACGATATCCTGGATGCTGAAGAGGAGATTGATCATGTTTCTGCTCCCCGTCCTAAGCTCATGGACGCTGAAGATGCAGAGTACGAGTTTGTCTAGTTGTGTGTTGCCGTTGGGGCTTGGAATAACAGCACACGGCGACCCATGCTTTCTGGACACGACTTTGATCTCGTTATTTTTCGTCTTTTGTTCTTTTACTTGCATGCAATCTGAGGGATCTGCCTTCTTCATCACCCACTCTCTCTTTCAACTGTTTTTTATAATGACACCATTAGCATGATTATGACGGGCATTCAGGCAAGGAAGGAGAGAAGGAGAGGGAGCAAACAGAAACACACATATATCATCGGCGCTTTTCATGAGACAGTTATTCGATACCCGTCAAGGACTTGACAAGCGTGCACATCACAGCGAAAGGAGGGGAACGGACTTGCTTTCTGTTGCAGTAGTCTCTTTATGGTCGTTAGGGAGGATATTTTCTTCTCTACCTTAGTCTAGGTTACTAAATCAATCCACAACGAGTGTTGGGACATGACTTGCTTGCTTGCTTTTCTCCCTTTGATCTCGTTTTCTGTGACAACTTTTCTTGATCAACACTACTTCAAATTGATTGGTGGGAAAAGGTAGAAAAAAAGAACTTTGGTAATTTTACAACTTGAAGACTGAATTATAGCAAAGCTTTCTCCTCCGCCTTGATAATCCTCTCCGTGCCCCGAAACGCCAGTCTTCTGTCCTTCCTCTTCCTTTCAAGAACTCCTCCTTCCCTCGTCCCTTCTCCTTTCTTTCTTACGGCATTTGATTGTGTTGTCGCAATACCGTTTCTTCCCCGCTGTTTTGTTGTTTGTAAGTGGTCTTGCTAAGGCAGATACGCGCCACTAGCCATGACCAAATTCATCTGTGTGAACCTGACCTTGTAAACCGGACTCTTCTTGGTCGGAAAAGCACTGATCTGATCAGGCGAAACGATCACGTCTTTTTGTTTCTTGTTCTTGTTTGCCGTGTTGGTCGCAGTGGTTACGCCATTTGCTGCATTGGTACCGCTGCCGTCAGTCTTGGCGCCTGTTCCATTTGTTGCGCTGCCGTCGGTGAGGGCTTTGGTGTCTGCGCTGTTGTTGGAGGATGTGGAAGGTGGTTGCACGTCCCAGACTCTGACCGTACAGTCTGCACCTCCAGAGACGAGGACTGTACTTTCGATGCTCCAGTCCAGAGACCATATGCCGCCTCTACCGTGTCCTTTCATGCGTTTGACGAGACGGCCTGTGGCTAGATCCCATAGCAGGATCTCACCGCGGTCGTCGGCGCTGGCGACGAGTTTACCGTTGGGAGCGCAGGATATGGCGGTTACGTTGCCGGTGTGGCCGGTGAAAAGACGGACGGCGCTGCCACGTTGGACGTCCCACATGCGGATGCTGCGGTCGGGGCTGCCCGCTGCTGTGAACATGTATGCGGAATTCGGGTGCCAGGCTACGGCTTCGACGTCGCTGTCGTGGCCGACGAAGAGGCGGAGAGGTGCAATATGTGCGGTGCTCCACATGCGTGCTGTACGATCCGCGCCGCAGGAAACAAAGTAATGGCCGAAGGGTGAGAATTTGACGTCCCAGACTGGAGAAGCGTGAGAGCGGTAGGCGACGAGGTTGGTGAAGGTGTCTAGAGACCAGAGACGGATTGTGCTGTCTGCAGAACATGAAAGTAGGTAGCGTGGGTGAGAAGGTTCGGATTGTGAAGTGTTTGTGTTGCCGTTTGCTTGTGTGGCGATAGCGGGGAGAGAAATTGAAGGTGAGAATGAGAGGCCGTAGACGGGGCCTGAGTGACCTATTAGGCGGCGTGTGGAAGAAGGTTGTTGGTTGGGAGAGTCGAGTGGGGAGACCAATGGTTTGCTGTCGAGCGACCAGACGCGGATATAGGATTCTGATGTTCCAACTGCTGCGAGCTTCTCATCGCCAGAGAACTCGATGCAGTTGATGCTGTCAAATGTATTGTGATAAGTAAACATTGTCACGCTCACACCAGGGCCAACACCGTCTGTTCTGCTCTCGATCTTGAATCTATCCCGATTCTCCTTAATCCTCTGGACTTCCATGGCGACGTCGCGTGCAAGTGAGGGAGGGAATGGAATTTGTTCTCGTGAGGGAGCGTCGTCGTTGGGCTCTTGCTTGATGCGTTGCTCGAATTCCTCAACAAGTGTGTTGCGGCCTGGAGGTGGCGGGTGTAATGCGTCGTGGTCTTGGAGTTCGGCTTTTACATCTTCCATCAAATCTCCTTCTAGAGGCATTGGCGCAAGTGCAAGCTTGGCCAAGACTGGCGGAGCATTACGATCTGTGTTTGCTGAGCCAGGATTGTGCCCCGGAATACCTTCATCCTCTGCAGGTACGTCCTGAATACCTTGCTGTTTGGCCAGAATCCTCGCCAGACTTCGCTCAGCGCCTGATGCCACTCGGTCCACATGCCTTAGCTCAATATGTTTTGTGATGATATTCAAGATGACTGATCCTCCTTCAGATTCATGCGCTTCCAAGAATTGTAGCAGTGCTGAGTATGCCAGATCAGTGATGGTGAGCCTGTACTGATTCTCGCGATAGAGCTTTGCAATCTGGTTGGTTTGAACGTGTTCAGGTAATGATATGGCCTGGAGAGCGCGAACATCATCCGGATGCTCCTTCTCAAAAGGCTCCCTGTAGGCTTTGAAGAAGGCAGCGCACTGGCGTGGGAAGTAATTGTCGGCCAAGCTGAGGAATGAGTGAATGAAAACGGGCCATAATAGTCGTCCTAGCTCGTCTTTGTAGATGTCAAGAGACTTTTCGACCCATCTTAGAAGCAGTTCGTAGGCCTTTTCGTACATCTCAGCACCCGAGTCCTCGACCCGTCGATGAATAGGTCGGCCGTCAGAATCTGCGTGAGCACTCTCTTTCCTAAGCATCGCTTCAGTCCGGTTATAGCCCTTTTTTGCGAGATACTCCAGTACCTTGATTAATTGTCAGTCTTGCGCTTGTGCTTGTAGTCGCGATTGTGATTGGGACGGTGTCTCGCCTTGGTAGGTAATGGTTTGAAGGGTGTAGAAGAGAGTAGAGGAAGATGTGAAGACATGCAGAAAGGCATCGTGAATGCTAGAGGATCAAAATGAAGTGAAATGCTGAGAAAAAGAAGTGATCTGACGCAAAGCAAAAGATATCTGATGTGTTCGATCTATCAAGCACTTCGCCAAGGTATTCTAAGTGTGAAAATGACCCTAGTGGGAGAGAACGAGAAGTGATAAAAACACAACAGAAAAAGCTAGAAAAGCAGAATGAAATCAACTCACAATCTGATTGAGATTCTGCTGCGACTGAGGTTGAGGGGGTTGTGGTGGTGCATGCGGAGTAGGTGGAGGCACATTCTGCGGACCTACACTGGCCGTCCGCGGCGGCTGGGGCGGTGGACCTGACATTATGCACTACACTCAAGAGACAGAGAAATGTTGCATGCGACGAATTGAGAATGGAAGGAATCGGGGATGCAGTACAAACGCGACAAGGTTGAATATCAAACAGCAGTCATGGACATGGCGGAGAAAGATCCCAGGGCCAGAGCGCGGGCACGAAAGTACGCGCCAAGAAATGAACGTGGAGTGCTAGTCGTTGACAGAAGAGCTGGACTGTTGATGTTCCTTCTCCTGCGCCTTCCAACTTTCTAGACTACCAGGTGCATATTGAAATTCATCACTTGAGTCTGGACGTGACTCGATGGGCTGAGGAAAAGATACAAAAGCAGGAGACGAGGTCCTGCGGTCTTTTTTCCATCTTACCACAACCATGGCGCAACCACAACCTACCATCAGCCCCTCAGAGCGCATTCGGGAACTCTCGGCCATCAATGCAGATGTACCAGCTCTACTGGCGAGCGCTGGTCGCGCAATCAATGCCTTGACTACCAGACCACTCAACGAGAATTTGGCTGAAGAAGACGGCATGGACGGCGTTCAAAGCGACGAATCTCCATCGGCGCACAAGGCTGCTTTCACACAGCACACTACGGCCTATTTTACACACATCCAATCGATCATGGCACGACTGCGTCGACAGGCCTATGCTCTGGAGGAAGCTGGCATCATTGCAGCTGAGGCGCCCACACTCAGTACTACTGGAGCAGAGCCAGCGACAAAGCCTGCTGCAGGTGCGGGAATGATGAGAAGAGGTCCTGGTGCTGCTCAACAGAGACAGGTGCCAGAAGAAGGAGATCGTATCACGAATGGTGGGCTTGGAAACCTTGACGTTGGGTTGTTGAACTCAAGAGCAAATAGTGTCGGTCTTGATAAGGAAGCTGAGCTTATTGCTGAGGCTAAGCAGATGCTCGCTGACATGCTAGAGAAGCGCCAGAGGGAGGCTTGAGCATGGTCAACGAAGTCTCATAGGAGAGATATGACGACCAGAGATTGACATGCGTTGCGCTGTGGAAGAAAGACATGCGAGCCGTTCAATCATGCTCAATTTTGGAGACAGAGAGGCCATCTCCAATGGAGGACATTTCCTTTCGTGATACACAATAGAACAAACATGCAAACATGAAAGAACTGTTAATCATCAGTTCCATCAACTCTGATAACATTTACATTTTTTAAATCGTTGTTCGCCGAGGCAAGCAGACCCTGACCTGATTCCCCAAGATTCACATGACGCAGCGACAAAGAAAGCGCAAGTAAATTTTTCTCGAAACAACATAACATAGACAACCACAACCGCTAAGCAATCATGGCACCGTACGACAGCGACTCTGAAAACGACGACCAGGACTTTACCGAGACAAACGTCCTTCTCGGATATGCAACAAAAGATGCCACAGACGACACAACCAGCCAGTTGGGCGGCCACCCAGTAAGAAAGAGTCTTGACATCCTCGTAGAGAAACAATCACAAGCTGACAAGAGCACAACAAAAAGACATGGCTAGAAGCCACCTCAGCACCTTCCGGCGACCTAGCCAAATGCAAGAATTGCAATGGACTATTGACCTTGCTCCTCCAATTAGACGGCAACCTCCCCGAACGCTTCCCAGGTCACGAACGCAGACTCTACGTTTTCGCATGCAGGAAGAAGACTTGTAGGAGAAAGGAAGGAAGTGTCAGGGGAATCAGGGCTGTTCGCGCGTCCTCGATTCCCGAACCAGAGAAACAAAAAGTGGAGGAAGCAAAGAGGAAGCAAGAGGAAGAAGAACCGAAACCTGCGCCAAAGACTCATATTGGTGAATCTCTGTTTGGTGTCAAGCCTGCTTCCGGCCCTGGATCTTCGCCTTTGAATCCTTTCTCTACTGGATCTTCGGCGGCGACAGCAAGGGCAAATCCATTCTCCTCGTCCACTGCGCCAGCACCTGCTCCCGCAGCACAACAACCTACAACACCTTCGCCACAACAGCAACAACAGCAAACCCCTTCCCTCTCCGAGACCTTCGCCTCAAAAGCTCGCATCTCCAGCCCCTCACCCCCTGAACCTCAAGGTCCCAAACTGCCCTGGCCAACCCAATCCTCATTTCCACCACCCTACCCATCATACTACCTCGACGCAGACTACGAAACCCTAGACAACGAAGCCCCCACCATCCCGCAACAAACCCGCGTCGACATGGATATTGACGCCGGCGAAGGCTCATCCAACAACGCAACCTCAACCGAAGACGAAAAAGCAGCCTTCGAATCCGTAATGGACAAGACCTTCCAAAAATTCGCCGACCGCATGGCGCAAAACCCGGAACAAGTCCTCCGTTACGAATTCTCCGGGCATCCCTTGTTGTACTCGAACACCGACCCCGTGGGCCGTTTGCTGTCACCCCATGTCGAAGCCTCGTCTTCTTCCAACAACACGAAAGTCAAGACATCGGCTGGCAAGAGCGGTATGCCCAGATGCAAGAATTGCGGCGCGGAAAGGGTGTTCGAGTTGCAGTTGACGCCTTATGCGATCTCTGAGCTCGAAGCTGAGGAGTTGGGTATTGAGGGCATGGAGTGGGGAACTGTAATCTTGGGTGTTTGTGGAGGGGATTGTGTGGAGAGGGGCCAGAAGGAAGGGGAGGTTGGTTACGTTGAAGAGTGGGTTGGTGTGCAGTGGGAAGAGCTCACGGCCAAGAAATAAAGATAGAGAGGGTATATCAAACGGATGGTAGACGATGGTTGATGATCGATGATAATCAAAAAGTGGTGGGAGTGTTTTTTTAAGATGGTTGTTTACCATTTTGGAAGGTCTTTATTTTTCTTGCTTCTCTCATTTCATTCGTCTTGGAAATGTAGAATACAAAAGCCCAAAAGGCTGTATGCCTTTTCTCTCTATGCCTTTCTCAAGATCCCACAATACGTGACTTTTGTTTGCTCTCTGTCTCGAGATGCAAAAGAACTTCTCCATCCCTCCTCCCTCCTTCCTTTCGAGCTCTTTCGGTCATGAATGACTAGCTCGTGTCTCTCTTTTGATCAAAACAAACCCATAAAACGCCATGCTTTCGTATCAAGTAAGAAGAAAAATGTAAATTCCATTACTTATGCGGGCTGCTCATACGCCCTCTTGATCATTCTCGAGAATTCTGTTTGGAAAACCACGTTAGCTCTGCCCTCGTCTCATCTCCGCCATTCGCAGTATCCGGCAACTTACGTTCGAATTTGACATTCTCCCTCACCACGGTACCCCTAGCCTCGTTCTCCTTGTTGAGCGGAATCTCAACCTTACCGCCATCGACATTCCATCCGCAAACCTCCTTGACGAATTTGTCAAAGGCCTCGCCGTTGAGGTTGAGCCAAGACTCGAGAACGGCACGTTCAACACTTTGCATAGTCTGGCTGATGACGACAGCCATGCGCACACGCATCAACTCCTCGAAACCTTGAACGTCGGCGATCAGGTCGGCGTAGAGATCATCGCCGTCCAGAGAGCTCCAGAATTGGTCGTATGAAGCGGCGATCAGGAGGGTGTGCAGTGAGTGCAGTTTTTGAACGGACTCGGCGAGAGAGTTGGAGGATGGGTTGGGAGTGAGGGTGTAAGGGGGCAGGAGAGACAGGCAGAGGCTGAAGTCGGGGGAGGGGAAGACGGTCAAGGCCTTGACGAGGATGTTGGTGATGGTTTCGTCGCGTCCGAGGTGGGGGTTGAATTGGTAGCTACGGATTGTCTGTCGTCAGTCGTGTTGCTTTGAAAGAAGGGTAGTAGAACATTGCAGTAAAGCAAAGACAAGGGACAGAAAGATCAGATAGAGCTAATAATCCAGACATCGTACGGCATGGAGGGATTCAATCTCCATTGCCTCAGTCAAAAGGAAATGTGTAACATCATTGAAAGTCCGCTGGTGGGAAGAAAGAAACAAGCCGCGCGATAGACAAAGAGAGCGAGCGACACGGAACTAGACTATGCCAGAGAGGGAGAGGCAGAACTCACAGCTTCAACAGGGCCAAGTTGGCGTAGCAGTCATAGGTCTGGTTCTCGCATTGCGACGCAACGTAGTCCTGGAAGACCGATGTCGTCTCGGGGTTGTAACGGTCCAGGCCATTCAGGATGGCATCAATGTGCTCTGGCCTCTCGGGCGCATAGTCGAACGGAACGCCCATGTTGTGTGTATGTGCGGGTATGTGGTTATAGGTCTTGTTATTATGTGTATCGAGATGTCGGAGCAGCAGATTCTTTGCCCTTCCAAACTTCCGCTGCCCGAAAGTGCGTGTAGAAAAGCACCGTGCACTCTTTCAAAATCTTGGCATTCCTCCGTTGGATTTCGATCAATGCTGTAATACAGTATCGTTCTACTTATGACTACCATCACTCACGAATTAGATCATTCGACTCGGGAAGAGCAGCTCGTGAAGCAATGCAAGGAATTTGTATTCCTGGTTGCTTAAACGCCTTCGCTACCAAACAGATGATGGCAATCAGACGCTGCCTCCACCAATAAAACAAATACAATACTCCTCAAGAAGCAACAAGAATAGCATCTCCAATAAATGAACACAAAAGCAACCCAGTAGCCGCACACCTTTCATTAATCATCGCAATGGAGTCTTGCCCTGCTTACGTCTCATCCCATCCAGCTTCTTCATCAGTGTCTCGTGCAACTTCTTGTTACCCGCCCAAGCCTGCTGCATCTTCTGCATACGGATTGATGCAATGACCATGTACCCGACCGACTTGAGACTAGGCTTCTTCTCCCTGACCTTGGTGTCCGGCGTCACACCCATCTCCTCAAGTAGCTTGAGATCTGCCTTGTTGCTGTTTACCTTGTTAGCTTTTGTCTATGTCATTGATCTCTAGAGGGAGGGAGGGAAACTTACCAAGCGCCATACATCTCCACCTGCATCAGGAACCAGCGTTTACTAAACACAAGATCCTTGCGGAAAGCCTCTTCACGATCACATTTGGCTCGCAAGTACTGGATCTGCTTGGCCAGTCCCTTGAGCTCGCCGGCATGCGTCTTCTCCTTGGCCTCAATCAATCCTCGGATCTCTCTCTGGTTGACCGCTCTCGTCTCTTCTGGCTCGCTACGTAGGCTCTTGAGCTTCGAGCGCAATTCATTCTCACGGTCCATTGACGATTGCAGCCTGTTTTCTCTCTCGGCAAGTTGCTTTTGTAAGTTGTCGCACTCCAGCTCCACGTCCTGTAGTTGAGCGCGAAGGTCTTGCTCCAGGTAGTATGTTTCGTCTGAGCCTCTTCGGCTGTTCTTCAGCTTCTCCCGCAGATCCTTCTCCTTCTGCGAGTACGTCTGCACGCGATCCTCCTTCTCGCTCAATTGTACTTGCAGATCTTCAATCTCGACCTTGGCATCGCGAAGTTGAACTCTGAGCTCAGCCTCACGTCTTGCGTGACCAGAAGAACTGCCCTTGCGTTCACCAAGCTGTAGTTCCAGTTCTTGAAGCTGAATCTTGGCTTCTCTCAACTCCTGGATTTGTGTGCGAAGCTCTCTCTCTTTGTTAATGTAACCAGAGATCCTGGCATCTCGCTCGGATGCTTCGGACTGCAGTTGCTCAAGATCAGAGCGTGCTTCCTCAAGTTGAGCCTTGAGCTCGCCCTCTTTCTTGATAGAATTTGCGATTTTCCTATCACGCTCAGACACTTGCAGTTGCAAATCTTCGGCTTCGATCTTGGCTTCCTTGAGCAATTCGTGCAAGTCCATGCGCTCATCGGCCATCGTCTTTTCCTGTTGGGCTGATTCAAGATCGAGTTCTAGAGATTGGACATGTTTCTGCAACCTCGAGACCTCGTCTTGTGATTCGCGCAACTTGGTTCGGAGCTCGTTACGTTCTCGTACAGGTGTACCGTTCTCCTTGGCTTTCCAAGCACTTTCCAGCTCGCGTTCGAGGTCGTCGATTTGAGTCTTCAGGTTGTCTCGTTCCATATCGGCATTTCTCAACTTGAGACGGAGTTCGTTACGTTCACGGACGGGGGTACCATTGTCCTTGGATGCACGCACGCTTTGCAGCTCCTTCTCGAGGTTCTGCATCTTTTGCTGTATCGAAAGCTTCTCCTGCTGCACATCCTCAACACTAGATTCCAAGACGATGATTTCGTCCTCAAGAGCCTCCAAAGCCTCTTCGTGCTCGCTCTTGAGCTGATCTTTCTCGTGATCAAAGTCTTTTTGCATTTGCTGAAGCCGTGTTTGCAAGGACGTCGTCTCGAGTTCCTTCTCTTGCAAAGTCTTGCGAAGCTTGTTCTGCAGATCAAGCAGTTGGTCTTCCTGCTCTTCGATGACCTTTTGCTTCTCTCGAACGTCTTCATCGAGGTGTCCTGCAAACGATTGATCTTTCTCGGCCGATTTTAGGCGGTCTTGGAGCTGATGGACCTTCCTACTCTGCGCATCGGTCTCGGCTTCCGCAGCCTGCAGTTGCTTCTCAAGTTGGCCCAGTTCAGACTCCTTTTCATTAGCAACCGCACGAAGTGCTTGCTGGAGTTGGCGGATTTGGTCTGCTTGTTGTGTCAACATGGCATTCTTCTTGGAGGGTGTTTCGACCGAATTGAGGCGTTCCTGGAGAGCGCGCATCTCTGTGACTTGTTGCAAGGCCTGGCGGTTCTTCGTACTGATTTCCTTCTCCAACTGTGCAATGTGCTCCGTTTTGAGACGGATCTCATTGCTCTCGTCACCCTCAATGCCGCGTAACCTGGAATGCAGATTGCGAATCTCACTGTCCTTTGCGGCTAGGAGCTGTGCCTTCTCATCACGCTCGGCTTCGATGCTTGCCTGATTGGATCGCAGACGTTCCTGGAGCTGACGAATCTGGTCGGCTTGTTGCTTGGAGAGTTGTGTGTTTGAGTTGGCACCCTCCTCTCTTGACCGAAGGGCCTGCTCGAGATCACCAATTTCTCTGTTGCGCTCCTCGACAAGACGAGTGGCGTCACGGAGCTGAGACTCTCGATCCTGGATGAGTTGGTCCTTTTCTTGCATGCGAGCATCGGTCTGCATGGCTTCGGCGTCCCAGCTACCGCGAGCGGTTTGCAGTCGCTGCTGCAGAGCTCTAATCTCACCATCCTTCTGTTCGAGAGCAAAGTCTTTTTCCTGAAGTTCAACCTCAATCTCGCGGACTTCGGTGGTGTGAGCAGTTTCAGAGTTTTGTAGTCGTTTCTCCAAGGCGCGAAGCTCGTCGTGCTTTTGATCGATGGCCTGGTCTTTCTCGCGAAGTTGGTTCTCGAGCTCTTCCAAGCTACCTCGCAGTTTCTTTGTTGAGCGATCGCTGTTTTGCGCAGCCTTGATTTGTTGCTTCAAGTCCTCGATTTTGTCGCGGTGTTCAGCAAGCTCACGGTCCCTGGCGTCCAAGTCTGCCTCAAGAGCGGCAACATCTTCGCGCAAGCCCTGAAGCTCCTCGTCGTCTGTGCGGGATTCCTTGAGCCTTTCCTTCAGGGAGTCGATTTGTTCGTCCTTTAGGTCGATGTCTTGCTCTTTGGCACGTAACTCGGCTTCCAGGTCGGAGATTTCGTCCCCCCGATCCTGTTCCTTGAGCTTCTTCTTCAGAGACTCGATTTGATCATTTTTAGACTCGAGATCTTGGTCCTTGTCGCGCACTTCGGCTTCGAGGTCCGAGATCTCATTGCGTAGCTCTTGCACTTCATTGTCGTCGTTCTCAGTCGTCTTCAGTTTGTTTTGCAATGCTTCGATTTGCTCGTCCTTGGTGTCAATGTCCAGCTCTTTTGCCCGGATGTCGGCTTCAAGGTCAGCGATATCATCACGGAGATCTCGAACCTCATGGTCGGATTTGTTATTGGCGTTGTCGAGTCTCCGTTGCATTTCGTTGATCTGGTCTTCGCGCTCGTCGGCCAGCCTTTGGTTCTTTTCGGCTTGTTGGCGCAAACGTTCCATCTCTTCCTTGACAATGTCATCGGTCTGGCGTCTCTTGATCTTGTCGGCATAATCTTGAAGTTGTTGGCGGTACTGCTCTAAATCTGCTTCGGCGCGCTCGAGAACCTTCCTCTGCTTTTTAAGTTCATGAGAAAGCTGGGTGTTGTCGATTTTGAGTTGGGTATTTTGCTTGATGGTCTCTTGCTGGTACTCGGTACCAGCGCGTTTCAGGTTCTCATCGAGGAAGTGGATCTTCAGCTTCAGATTGAAGTTTTCCTTTGTCACGGCGTCAAGTTTCTGCCAGATTGTGTCAGCTTAGATAGTGGCACAAGAAATCAATAGGCGCAACCCACAGCTTCTTGTTCGCGCAGAGTCAAAATATTTCCTTGGTCAACGAGACCTCCGTCTCTGTTGGGAAGCATAGGCATAGGAGTAGACATGATACTGCTGCTTGCTACGTTAGGCGGCATTGGAGTGCCGTCGCCAGCAGAGCTTCTGGTGTCGTCTCCATCAAGAATGCTGCTGTTGACGGGGAGGCCTGGTGTTTGCGATTCGACATAACCAGGCTTGAGATAGGCAGGTGTAGCAGGGGCGCGTCCGCTCAGAACACTGTTTAGCAGATCATTGTCGTTCTCCTTGTTCTCTCGCGAGCGGAAACGGTTGTGTGCGGCGCTCTTCAGCAATGGTGTGAATTCGTTTCTCGAGGGACCGTTTCTGACGTTGACCAGATTGTTGCGTGCACGCGGAGTCTTGAGAGACTGCTGACCGCCATGTCTAGCTTTCATCTGGCGCACCAGGTCGTTCTGAGGGTCCTTAGAGGGTGAGGGAAAAGGCTGCTCCATGGAAAAAGATAGGCCCTCGGCGGTAAAGCGCGTCATATCGCCCAGTTCAGTGCGCGGGGTGTCGACAAAGTTGTAGGCCATGGCTGACGGGTCGGCGCCTCACACGGGCGCGACGTGGTATAGTGTCGTGATGTACTGGATGTTGGCGCGGAAAAAGATGGGCATAGGTAATATTTGCACTCGTTGGTTCTGTTTACTTTGAGGGTCTAGTAAACACAGTCCTACCCAATCTGGCCTAGCACGCCAAGATGCACGGTGTAGGCCGAGCTCACGGACCGCCCATCTGTCGCATGCATGCATGTGAATTGTTTCTTTGAGCATCATTTCATTGTTGCATCCATGTCATCATCCTTCAACATCACAATTTTATAGCAGCAGCTTCAATGCGTGCACAATTCTCGAGGCGGTGCTATTCTGATATCGCTCGTTCGAACAAACGAAATGCATCACTCAATTTGCCCAACACCCAAGCGCTGCCCGTGCCACCGATCTTGCAGTTCTCTCCCTCAGATACTCCTCCTCGACCGCGCCAATCTCTAGAAGCTCTCACGCCCTTTCAGAAGGCCCTCGCCGCCAACCCTCACGGTATCCAGCACCGCTGCTTTTCCTTGCACAACCATGACTGAGTCTTGCCTGTAGCCCAAGCACTGGCAACCCCTGTCCGCGCCTGTGCCTATACAGGTGCTCGTCTACCTTCCCATTTCCTAGTGCCCTTCACCACAGTCTTCCGCCCAGACCAGCATGGGAAGCCACTCCCTCATCTCGTGCCCGTCGTTGGGACCAGCCACAAACAAGTCGCTCGCACCTATGTCTGCAATTCTCTTCCCTTGATTCGCAGATTGGGCTCAAAGAAAGCATGGCACAGATTGTTGCCCCATGACCTCGACTTTGGCCTCAAGAGGCGGGAGGAGTACCAGCGCTGGGAGAATCCTGAGCACATCATACTTGCTCAGCTTCGCCAGGATGTATTGCGGAAGCTGAGGTGGCCTTTGACTAAACCCGAGACAAAGCTGGCCCTAATCCACAGTCCGCACGACACGTGCCCGGAGTCGGCTTCGATCATATTCCTTGACAAGCAGGCTGAGCAAAGTTTGCTTCACCAGCCCGCCGTCCCTTCATATCAACTGCTTGATATGCTACAAGAAGATATGCTGAAGCAGCTGCTTGTGGACACTCAGTTTGCTGATGCTCAAGCGATTGCTCTTCGACACTCTTACATGACCATGTCGGCTCATGCTGCCTTGGCAAGACTGTCTATGTTCTGCGTATCCCATCAAGTCAAATGAACACGGAGTCAATGAATCGGCCTATGTATCGTATCTTGTTTGCCATGCGCCAGAGAAGATAACCGCCACAGAACGCCACTATCAACACATCTTATTTCAATACAGCTGGAGCCACCCGCTTTGCTTGCGCTGCTGCCATATCTGCCACCTTCTGCAGCTTCTCTGCTCTGACCTTTCGGACATATCTGAAGAGGAGGACAAACAGCAACTCCATCCTCTCTTTGGTCATCATAAGGAATCCTTGTACCAGCAATCCCTTCAGAATTTGCGGTCCGATGCCCTTGAATAGGGCAAGTGGTCCTTCGTTGTCAACGATGTATCTCATGACCTCGAGGAACGACTTGAAAGGTTTGCCCATCCTAGCTGGCGGCGGTCGTGACTGTAGGCCAACCTTTGCAACGATAAGAGGTTGTGTGGCGATTGTCGCAATTGCCTTGGAGAGAGCGCCAAGTACTATCACTGAGTAAGTCGGCCTTCAGCTGTGACAACAAATTTTCAGACTTACGGAATGCCTCGTGAGGCCTAAGAGTGGATTTGCCGGGATAAATGACATCCTTCAGTCGTTGGTATGCACCGTACGTGATAGCTGGATTCACGACGAGCACCAAACTTGCTTTCATGCCTCTCCATAGTCCTGTCCATCCATCTTCACTATTTATGACCTCTCGTGCTGTATCCAACATTCCTTTTTTGTCTCCCTTGGGCTGTGTCTGTTGTCTCGTCGTCACGACAGCGATGGGAATAGTGAAAAGTTGTGCTAGTGCTCCTGCGACGGCTCCAAGACTGAGTTCCATGGCGGTCGAAGGCGCTTTCGTGGTAGGGTTTCTGGCCAAGTACAAGCCACGGACGGTTGAGTACCAATAGAAGTAGGCAAAGTTGGTGCTCGACACTCCCAGAAGTGATCCAACCATACCGGCATAGAGGCCGGATAACCCTTCATCTTCGATGATACACCTAATCGCATGTATGGTGCCCTCGTAATGGCGCTCGTTCACAGTCGTCGCTGTGTCTTCGGGCTTTCTCTTGACCTGGACTTGCAAACGAGTCTTGACACTGTGAGAGCTTAGTATGCCGGCACACCAACAATGTATAACCAGTCGTACATATCGAGAGGATAGACAAGAGCATTTGCAATGACGGCTCCAGTGGCACCTGCAACTGCCAGACCCCATGGCGGAATGATCGCTTCCTTTGACATGGCTGCCATAGCTGTCCGATAAGCTCACAGTCTTGACGATAGAGAGACGTGGTTGTGGAAGACCGGCGATTCGGGAATCAGCTACGAGATGCTGGACTCGCGTATCAGGACGACCAGAAGTGACAAAGAAGGAAATTGTGAGGATTGTCTGCAATTATCGTGAAAGATTGTTCGGGTCTAGCATAAGGCGTCTTCATATTACCATCGCGTCACAATTCACCCCTCTAACTTGACGAGCCGAGGCTGTCGGTTAGCCTTGGAAGTTCCCTTTTTTCTCACTGACACAAGAAAGTCTGGGGGTGGACCGCGGTTTCCGCGCCTTGCTGAATCCGGTCAAGCCTCTCGGCCAAACTTCCCTATACTGGTTATACATACCTCTATGTACTCACTCACGTGCATCTTCTTGTATAACATCAACTCGTTATTGTTAAAACACATCGAGCCATGACCAGTCAACCTGATGATCTCGCTTCTCTGAGGAAAGAGATTGATGTAAGACTCACACATTGCGACAGCTGGACTTGGTTTACTAACAAATGTATTATAGGCATTAGAAGATGAATTTCCATTCGCTTCATCAAAAGAAGCTGCCTGGAGGATGGCAGCGACTGCAGCCGAGAAGGCCTTCAAATTGATGACATTGTCCACAGACTCTGCCGTCTCGAGTGTGATGACACAAAAAGCCACAAAGTTGATCGGAGAAGCAGAAAAGATCAAGTCCAGCGATGAATGGATACCCAGAATCCGTGCACCCAAGATCCATGCCCAAGATGCTATTGATGTGAGCAAAGTCAAGAAGCTTAAGGAGCCAGTTTCTACACGCACTCTCCCAACGTCAGAACAGATTCTGTTGTTGAAAGCATCCTATCTCAATGGTTTCAAGTTCCCGCCTTGGAAGGAGGTACCACCTGACAGCCACTTTGAGCTTGACCATGGCCAAGAACCATTCATGTACATATCGAGATCAAACGTGCTGAAACGTAAGCTGACAAACATACAGCGATGTGCCTGAGCTACGCCTTTCCGATCTACAGCTTGAGGTTTTCGATGATTGGAAAAGAGCAACTGAGGCACTTCCTCCACCTGCGTGGCAGTCACTTCTGGAAAACAAGACAGGACCTACCATGAGCTCCTCCCGCAAGATCGATTTGGTTCAAGATGCCGCTACCGATTGTTCTGTGGTTGCCAGTCTGTGTGCAGTCGTCGCACGCGGCGAACGTGGCCATGCAAAGGTAACACTTTCCTTCCCACCACGTTGTCTACAACTCACTGACCTTTCAGTTACTGGGCTCCATTATGTATCCCTATGATGCTGTTCATTCTCAGCCTCGGCTGTCTTCCAATGGAAAGTATGTCTTGAAGCTCAACTTCAACGGCACGTATAGGAAGGTTGAGATCGACGACCGCCTGCCCGTGTCCAGTACTTCGAGAGTTATACATGTCATCGATCGTCATAATCCAGACTTGTTGTGGCCTGCTCTGATCGAGAAGGCGTACCTCAAAGTGAGGGGAAGCTACGATTTCCCAGGCAGCAACTCCGGCACAGACATATGGATCTTGAGTGGATGGATTCCTGAACAGATCTTCCTACAAAGGTTAGTCGTTCTAGATCAGCACGCTCTTATCGTTGCGCGTCAAGTCGATGATACTGACAGTGCTTCCCAGTGACGATACGATACCCAATCAAGTGTGGAACCGAATCTACAATGCACATCGATACGGTGACGTGCTCGTGACCATGGGCACAGGCAAAATCTCTCATCGTCTTGAAAGAGCGATAGGTCTTGCTGGAGAGCACGACTATGCAGTGCTTGATATGCGTGAAAAGGATGGAGAGAAGCTAATGCTTGTCAAGAATCCTTGGTGCGAAGGGACCTCCTGGAAGGGTAGCATGCTCAAGTCAAATGCTTCGCTTTCAGAAAACACGGGCAACGAAGACGAGGAAGAGATACTACTTTCGTCAAGAGACCTACTCAACGCAGAAGACGACTTGACACCGGGAACATTCTGGATGGACCTGAACAGCGTAGTTCAACACTTTGAGTCAATCTATCTGAACTGGAACCCTGGACTATTTGATTATCGCCAGGACATCCACTTTTCTTGGGATTTGACCGATCCTTCTCTTCGTGGCAAGTACAGAAGTCTTGGTAATCACCCTCAATTCAAAGTCTCGACGGCGGGCTCCGGCACAATTTGGATCCTACTGAGTCGACATTTCCGTAATGCCGAACAGGATTCGCACATGTCAGAATACATCAGCCTATATTCCTTTGACAACAATGGATCCAGAGTCTTGTTGAGTGACGGGGCTTTGCAAAGGGGGCCATTCGTTGATTCGCCTCAAACGCTTTTGCGGAACGATAACATCGAAGCCGGCAGATCGTACACCATTGTCCCTGTTGAGCAAGACCTAGCATCCACTAGTCATTCTTTCTCTTTATCCGTCTTCTCAAGCTGGCAGATATCCATCGAAGAAGCCACCAATAAGTATCTCTGCTCGAGAATCGTTTCTGGGACATGGACAGAGGAAACTGCTGGTGGAAACGCCAATTCACCCACCTACTCTCAAAATCCGCAATTCAGCATCAGCGTTTCGAACAGAACTCCAATCGCATTGCTCCTCGAAACATGTGAGGAACAACTACATTTACATGTCAAGTTGGTACATGGTCGTGGATCCCGAATTCAAACAGTCCGTTCGCGGGATATCGTGTTTGACTCCAAAGACTATCGACGTGGATGCGCTCTGGCTCAATTCAACGAGCTCGAGCCTGGCACATACACGATCATCTGTTCAACATTTGAGGCTGGTCAAAAAGGGAACTTCAAGTTGCGTGTAGACAGCATGGTTCCTGCCCGAGTGGTGCAGCTTCCTCGGCAGGGAGCAGGCAGGTTGAGACTTGCCCTTGCTAGGGCAGCTTTTGAGGGACAGCAGCGCACTCTTGCGGCGCCGATAGCGCCACGGAGGCTGACCAAGCTAGATGTAGTCGTGAAACAGATTCACAGCTCGGCGATGCAAGCAAGCACTCTCAAAGATCAAAGACGAGAGAGGAGCATGATCCGTGTAACGCTGGAAATTGGGACTGGACCCGAGAGACGCATCCTCATTGCTAGTGCCAACGGAGAATTCAGCGATTCATTAGCTGGTGTACGGACTGGTGAAGTTGACCTCTCTCCTCACGACACAGGCAGAGCGTGGCTTGTGATTGAGAGAATGTACACGCCTCGAGACCTGAACGAGGAGATGTTCCAGGTCGAGGCTTTCACTGATACACCAGATTCCGTGCAGGTTGGAGTGTGGAGAAGATGGGAGTTTGACTGAAGCTTAATTGGGAGAGGCGTACAGACTACAGAGTATCCATATCCTTAGGGTATTCGGTATTCTTGAGACACATGGCTCGTTTGCCTATAGAGTAGAACAAACAAGACAAATACGAGGATGTTTGTCCGGGACGATCAACATTCGATCAAACATCTAGAGCGGTGAGAGCAACGGTTCAGGATGCGGGCCGGGGTGGTTGGAGATTTCGGGGCAATCCCACGGTCCCACCTTCCCCGCAGATCAAGGTGGCCGAAGCAGTAGCGCTGCATGCATGCATGATCAAGCACCTTTTCTTTGCAACTCTGAAACAGAAAACAACGACTATTCTTCCAGCTCCGGACGTGTTCTCGCGATCGCAGACAAGGGCAGGTTGAGGTGATAGACTTTACGCGTGCCATGCGCCTGGCATAAACAAAGTCGATGGAAGCCGAAAGTGGACGTCGGCATGCATCATCATGCAACATGACCAGCCGACCACCGTCTCGTGCCTTGCAAGACGTGACTGCTGCCATTGAAAGATGCGACATTGACGAGAAGAGGCCTAGACGGCTGCTTGATCTTCCTGTCGACATTCTAAAAGACATTGTCAAGGAGGTACGCTGATGCACACGCACACATTCCATGTCTCCGTACCCGCCTAAAGAGTCTCCCAGATCCACCATACCACCGACCTTTGCTCCCTCGCCCTCTGCCATTCAGCCTTGCATGCATTGGCCGTACCACACATCTATAGTCGCTTCGATATTGTATGGCCCGACACAGCCATTGGCTCCGAGCCTCGCTCTGGAGTCGATGCTCTGACCTATGGACTTTCGACTTTGGTCATGGCCGAGGAAGTCTTTGGAAAGCGTCGCAAACAGTCTCTCGACCAGAGGGCCAGACGCGGCCGTGGGAACTACTATGCGCAATTTACTCGCAAGTTCTCTCTCGGAAATGGACCTCCGGAGTGGGTTCAGGACTACCTCATCACCAAGGAGGGCGGCAAGATGCTGGGAACAATGGTGGCCTTGGCAATTGCTCGTATGAGGAACCTGGAATCTTTCGTTTGGGACATGCCCACTGGAATTCTTTGCGCCGTGTGGGATGCGCTTGCATCGCTCGACGACCGTGACGACCACATTGCCTGCCGCCTTGAACGAGTTGCTGTCCGCTGGCATCCGAACCTCTCTGAGCCTCAGAGCCCAGTCCTTGCTCCAAACGGCCGCTACCCTACTACGCCCCCTCTTAGTGCCCTCGATCATGTCGAGCATCCTTCGTTCTCCATCTTACCTCCACTCAAGAGTCTGAGTGTGTTAGACATTGACGAAGTACAATATCTCGATGAGATGAGTGTTCTCATTTCACGTTCTATTGACAAATTGCGAGAGCTTCGTGTCGGTATCGCACCTTATGCTGTGCACCGCGACTTTGTCGTCGCGTGGGATGGCGATAATGTTGAACAAATTGACAAGGCCAATCCAGTGGCCTCTTGCATTACCTTAGGTGAAAAAAGGCTCGGTGGTGTCCTTGGCGTCTTGACTGGTTTGATCTTCGACATGCGTGCTGCTGGCGTCCAAGTCCCTCGGGCAAATCGTCTCAGACGAAGATCAAATGCCACCATTGGAAATATGCAAGTGTCTGGAGCCGTAGCTGAACCAGCAGAATCGCTGGACCGAAACACGACATTGAGCACCACTCCCGGTACCATGGGCTCAACGGATATCACACTGGAGAACGTGGACGATGACACGGACGATAGCTCCACTAGAAGTGTTGCACATCTACAGACCCTTCCAAAATCATCTTCATCAGAATCAACAGACTCTATATCTCTAATCACCCCTCCCGAGGCGCAAGACTCATCAGACTGCGCATCACCTAATGGGTCATGTGCTTTGTCTCCTCCAGTAGAGGTGCTTCATGAATCGAAGCCTACTAAGACACTGGCTCTGGAGGTCTTTGAGCTAGAGCACACGCTTCTGTCGATTCCTGTTCTACAACATGTTATAGACTGGTCAAAGTTGACAACATTGACACTGTTACAATGCGTCAATCACGAGCATCTCTGGAAAATGCTACGCCGTTTGTATACTCCAGTCATAGATTCCTCAAAGCACAAATACTCAACAGGTCCAGTTGACACTTCTGCAGCACCCAGACGCAAGTCCTCTGATACAAGTCTGGAGTACAAACTCAATCTCCGAAATATACATACAGATACCGTCTCGTCCTCTCTTGTTTCCTTCATCAAAGATACACTACGCCCGAACAGCTTGGAGTCTGTCTTTTTGCAGCAATCGTCTAACTACACTTCGACCGTCTCAATTGACACAATCTTCCGTGGAGTGCTTCGGAAGCATCGGATGAGTCTTAGGAGAGTCTTGATCGATAGTGGCGAGAAAAGTGCCGAGACACTTCCGGAAGCAAATACGTACTGGCGCCGATGGGTGCTCAATCGGGATATACTGAGATATCTTGCAAGCGCCAAAATGCCTGCTCTTCGTGAACTTGGCGCTGCACTTGATTATCGGGACTGGGTAAGTTCTAGCCTCCTGATGAATTGATGATCTATTGTTGTTGACTGTCCTGATAGCACTATTTCTTGCAAAATCTGCCCTCTATGCCGCAGCTCCACGCCCTGTACATACCCTTCCTTGTTAATTTTGTCCACGGTAATCTCGCGGACACCAGAGAGCTGGCATTGCAGATTGTTGACATCGTCGTCCTCCGACCGGAGATTCAACTTTGCTATCTTGGTCTGGTCAAAAAGTGCTTCGAAATCTTGGAGCACCAGCCAGGTCAAAGCAACACATCTCATGATGGTGTTCGTGGCATGGGTGATGGTCCTAACGGCGAGGAAACAGATGGTGATTACCAAGTGGACGATGGCAACGATGACCTTTCAGACGATGAACATGACCACGATGACGACAGCGAGGACTCCGGTTCCGACGAAACAGAATCTGAGCACGAAGATACTGATTCTGATGAGTCTGAGCATATTGAGTGTGGGATAGCGAGGTTCCGCTTGAGAGAGATTCTCTATTATGATGACAAGGTCAGCATTTTCAAGGCTAGACATGGACGGCTATGATAGTGCAACGAATTGGTTTTGGACACTCGAACGGAGCGGAATAGCTTTGGTGTTTTTCGGAGTTGCAGAACTGGTGGCTCACGCCTTGGGTTTGGTTTATCGTTTTTTGTATATCGAAGCACACCTTCTTTCGTTTTGACAGACAACTAGTATCTTTGGCAATAATCGCATGATGTATGTAGTATTACCCTAGTGGGATAGTGATAATGCAGTGAAATAAGAGTGTGAAGAAGCGCAAACTGCAACTCCAAGCAAAACACGTGATTTCAAGATATGGTCTAAGCTTTAGGTTGTTTATGGAGAGCAACATCCTTCCATGTTGATAGCATAGAAAGAGAACATCCCAAATGAAGTATGCTCTCTCACGATGATGACGACCTCCCACGACTCCTTGAGTCGACATGGTCGCATTTTCTTGTCCTTGTTCCCACCACCAAAAATCACGATCACACCGTCTAGGCAAATTTCGACCACTAGACGTGATGCTCGTTACACACACAATGCCTTGTCCGAGGCCTGGAATGTCGTGACAGAATTCTTGAGAATAGAAGAATCCTCTCGTCGACGGCCTGGGAGAAGCTCAATTACGCAGGGAGGTTCTGAGTTTGACAATGCGATGTCGATACTTTGTCGCGATACCAACATGTGCACATCATTAGTATGTTGGAATCTTTTCGGTCTGAATTCACGTATACTAACAAATGCAGCTCAATTGGTTCTTGAGTGAGGTCCAGAAATATCATGAGAACTTCGTCAAGCCTCGACTTACGGAGCTCTGGCAAGAGGTAAGAACAATGTTCATGAAATATCGTTCTCAAACAAGAAGCTAACAAGTTTTGAAGAGAGTGCGATGCTCAGAAGCCATGGAAAAGCTCGATCATGCATTGAGTCTGTTGCAGCAGGCTCATGAATCTGTACTTGGTAGATTGGACAATAAATTGTCTCATCGACATGAACGTAGCACAACGCAAGTGCTAAGGTCTATCCGGACGAACGCGGTCGCTCAAATGCAGAGTCTCGCATTGCACTCTATCCCTACCAAAAAGTTCTCCAAGGTTCTGACATATGCTTTACATCAATCTCTCTGCGCGTGGCTACTGTCAACAGAACCAGATAATATGTCTGTTGAAGGGCAGGCAACACTTGATCTATTTCAAAGACTTCAGACCTCAGGTTTCGGGGATGATTTCGGCCAGCGTGCATTCGCCCAAGCAATGAACGAAGTGATTGACAGTTATGTCCAGAGTCCGGCAATGAAAGTGGACTGGGTCGAGCGTGAGAGCGTTGTCGGACTATTGCACGACTGGGTGGAAAAGTGTTTCGTGCCAGCTGTGGAAGATGGATTACGCTTACTCACAGGTAACGCAAACTTTTGCGTATCACAAAATGAGTCGAACGACTGGGGAAATGCTGCACTGGATCGACTGGCCAAACAGAGAATCAAGTACTTGTTTGACTATGTGAAAGCCTGGCCTCATTCGACTGGTGCTGTTCTGGACCTAAAGGTAAGTGATCCATTGAGATCAGTTTCCGGGACACTCACTAAATACTATATATAGGAGTACATGCATTCATCAGAAGGCAAGATTCTGACAGCAAACTCTTTCACAGAACAGCTGAACCGCCGATTGCTTCATGCAGGCGTAACAACATCTGAACTCTTGAGTATATACATCAACGTCATCATGGCCTTCAAAACCTTGGATCCAAGAGGAGTGCTTTTGGACAAAGTGGCATTGTCCTTAAGATCTTATCTCAGGCTTCGCGATGATACAGTCAGGATCATTGCTGCAAGTTTTTTGGCCGATGTAGACGAGGCGGGCAAGGTCACCGACTTGTCTGATGAGTCGTGTAGTGATTTAGCTCTGGAGATAGCTATATCTGAAGGCGAAGCACCACAAACAGAGCAGAAAGGTCTGGACTGGGATGACATGGAGTGGATGCCTGATCCGATTGATGCCGGCCCTGGTAAGTCAATGTTTACATGTCTTTCTCTACTCGCTGCTAATCCAGGTACAGACTACAAAAAGTCTAAGAGCGAAGATATCATTTCGTTCATGCTCACACTGTTCGAACAAGGCGACTTTATCAAAGAGGTTCAATCTCTGCTAGGAGAACGTCTCTTGATCGTCGGGGCTGATGGAAGAGAGCTAGATAAAGAGGTGAGCTCGAGAGGAGGAAAACACTGACAAGTGTATGCCACTGACTCTCTACCTACAGATACGTCTTGTCGAACTCTTCAAGACCAGATTCGGTGCAGACCGCCTCCAGTCATGTGAAGTCATGCTCCGAGACATCCTAGATTCAAAACGCATCAACAAAACCCTGCGTCCAAAAGACGAATTCCCCACCGTTCAGGACGTCCAAGCAGCCATCCCGTCGACTGGCATCAGCGGCGCAGAACTTATTCAAAAGCTTCAACAGATGCCTCGAACCAACATTTCTGGCTCCAGACTCGTCGACATCGTTAAATCATCGACTGGCCTTGACAGGAAAACGAATTTGCTATATCCACTCGTTGCAGACACTCAACCTGCTTTCTACACTCAGATACTGTCTTCGTTCTTCTGGCCTAGCTTGCGAGAAGACGAGTTCGCCGTCCCCGCACCAATCTCCGTTCTTCAAAAGAGCTTCGAAGAGGACTTTGAGCGTATCAAGAATTTGCGCAAGTTACATTGGTTATCTGCACTTGGTAAAGCGACCGTGGAACTCGAGCTGGAAGACCGTACTGTCAAGCTTGACAATGTACAGACGTGGCAAGCTAGTGTCATTTACGCTTTCCAAAATGAACAGGATCAAAATTCGGATTCTGGACCCATTTCTAGATCTGTTTCTGAGCTTGAAGAGGCTTTATCTATGGATGAGCTTCTGGTACGCAACGCCCTCTCTTTCTGGGTGGGCCACCGTGTCCTAGTAGAAACTGAGTCAGATGTCTTCGCCGTCCTCGAAAAATTGCCTTCAGCCGAAGACGAACAAGCCGCAGCAGTATCGGCATCAGCCCCCACTCAAGCGGATACTGCGATCTCGGCTGTCAAATCCCAAGACGCAGTTTTGCAAGATAACAAAATGATGTACGAGCTTTTCATCGTCGGTATGCTTACCAATGGCGGTGCGATGGATGCTGCTCGCGTCAATATGATGATGAAGATGGTTGTTCCTGGTGGATTCGCCTTTGGTGAGGAGGAGGTCAAGTGGTTGTTAGGTGGATTGGAAGAACAGGGTAAGGTTGAGAGTCAGGGAAGCACTTATTCCATCAAGAGATAGAATGGTAGAGTGTTTCTCTCTTGTGCTTGCATGTTAGAAGAGGAAGATTGTTGGTAGGAGCGAACCTGCCATAAATTCTGAGTTTCCTGAGTTCAAACGAGCGCAATCTATCTAGTCTCCTTGCTCCTCTAGTTTGTGAAACACATCGCTCATCTGGAAGGTACTCTGATGGCTACTCAGCTACAATCGATATCTTTATTCTTGAAAACGGAACAAGCAAAGGAGGTACTATCTGAGGTTTCGAGAGACGACATATCCTGAGTATCTCCCACGAACAATCACACTTTTCCAGCTCAGAGAGAAGTCCATAGAGGCACTGTGTCAGAGATAATGATATATCTTGATACCTGGAAACTCGTGTTACAAATAAAATGTAGTGTTTGTGTGTTTGTCTTCAGCAAAGAAAACTTGCAACCAAGATAAAACAAGGAGACAAAAAATAATACCCATGAAAAAGCGTGAAACCGACCCTTCTATCGTCGGACGCAGAAGAGTCTGGATGGAAGAAGGGAACATCGACCAAAGAACTCCCAGAGATAAGACCGGAGGGGGGGAAGAAGCACGAAAGTTCAGAGCATGCATCGAGCGTTCCAAGCCTGAGCAGCACGTCTCTTGTATCCGCCTCCATAACCACCATCGCCATATCCACCATCGCCATATCCACCATCGCCATATCCACCATCGCCATATCCACCATCGCCGTAACCACCTCCATAACCGCCACCGTATCCAGCACCAGTAGGATAAGTAGGAATCTCCGCACTCCCACTAGTGACCCCACCAGTAACACCACCGACCTCAGAACTCTGACCACCACCATTTCCACCAGTCCTTGTACTAGTAACAAAACTAGTGACACCAGTACTCAAAATCACACTGCTTCTCGCAGAAGTACGAGTAGTTCCATTCCTCGAAGAGTGAGAGAAGCCAGCACTGAATGAATGACGAAGACTACTGCTGCTCAGAGAAGCGGTGATGGGACTGACTGCAGTGCCAGAAATGGTACGTGTGCCAGAGCGATTGTCACGGCTGGAGGAACCGGAGAAAGTGGTGTAAGAAGTCGTTGCTGTGATAGGGGAGTTTTCCGTGCTGCTGGATGAGATGCCAAGGGTTCCGGTCAGGGTGACGGTGGCGTTGACGACCGTCGAGTATGAAGTTGTCGTGACGGCGGATCCGGTGGCAAAGGCTGAAGAAGAAGAAGAAGAAGAAGAAGAAGAAGAAAGGTTTGCGGTCACTGGAGAGTTCTCGGAGCTTGAGGGAGGGATGGAGGTGCTGAAACTGTAACTGGTGCCGGGAATGTCGGGGATGTATGGTGGATAGATTCCGGCCGAGGAAGTACTGTTGATGACTGTGACGGGAAAATTGACCGAGGAAGAAGGAGTGATTGTGGTAATCAGGGATACTGTGCTAGTCACCGCTGACTGACTGGTTGCATTTGCGCTATAGGAGAACGAGGAAGAAGCACCGGAAGCCACGACGCTGGAAGTCGATTCGGCGCTAGGGACGGGAAGATAGACAGTCGAGACAACGGTAGTGACGGCAGTGGTAGCAGAGTATACAGTCGTAACCGTAGCTCCCTCGGAGGAAGAAGTTGTGGTAGGAGCAAAGATAGTAGAGGTAGAATTTACGTAGATGACCGAAGATGAAGCGGACGAGTAGGTAGAAGTGTAGGTAGTTCCGCTAGAAAAGTACGTTCCACTTCTACCTGAATCGGAGAAAGAACCGACGAAAGGGGATGAGGAGGCAGGGATACCGGTGGGACCAACGACCACACCACTGCTGTTGTTGGAGCCCCCGGTGGGGAATGAACCATAGGAAGTTGGTGCCGTGCCAGTGGGAGCAGGGAATCCGGTAGGACCGACGACAGAGAAACGGCCGGGTCCGGTGGGATAGTTACCATAGCCGTAGGGGAATGGTTCGATGCAGTCAGAGCTGGATTGTGCGTTGGCAAAAGCAACGACGAGGGCGTAGGGAAGGAATGAAGTAATTGTCTTCATGACGAACGAGGGGTGGGGTGATGAGTTGTCGATGCTGAAAATGCAGAGGAGAACTCAAAAAACGAAAAGCTGAGAACGATAGGAAGTGAATGTGTTGGTTGGTGTGATACTAAAACTTGCTCAGAAGACCAGGCTTACTTATATAGCTCTTGAAGCAGGGCAAATTTTCCTGCGATGCTCCGTGGAAAGAGAATCTTCTTACGCACTTGTTTGAGATCTTACACTTCCTTGCCTTGTGAATGTTCCGTTTGTCCTGCACGCAGGCTGGTAGCATAAGGGTGTAAGGGAAGAATAAAGGGATTAAGCATGTACAAAAGCCAAAAAGTTTCCAGGGGATGATATTTTGTCATAATGTCACCTGGTGTGCTACTCAAATCTGTTATTTGCTTCTAGTGAGGGAGGAGGTGTACGGGCCGGTAGAGGAGTTTGGTCGGGAGCCGACAGACAAACAGCCAGAGTTCAGAAAAAGTGTAGGTACCCTTATTTGCTGAGGTCCAGGTGTGGTAAGGTGTAGCAATTTTGGGGAAGGAAGGGTGTGAGAAAGGTTACACAACAGGGATTTTTGACGCAGGCACAATGCAGATGGCGCAACGGTACAGTGCATTGTTTGCTGTTCGTGTCAAACATCTTGCAGGAAAATCGTTTCTTCTTTTTCACTGGTAAGCAAGGTTCACCAAGCAAATTTTGTTCCTGATTGTTGCGGGAAAGAAGAAGGTGCAAAGGGGAACAACTCCATGTAGCTGCCCGCAGCTGACGCAACGCCCTTGGTTCATGTCATGTAATGCGTAGATGATCAGAGGTTGAGAAATTAAGTCTTGTGATATTGAGAAACAGGGAATGGAGGGAGAAAGGAACAGTCCTCATGAATCTCCGTCATTATCATCATCAAAGGGGCTTCTTTCGCCACTCTGCGCAGTATTGGGTGAGACCCTCAGCATGATTGTCTCGGTGGACTGTTTCTGCGGTTTCTTCCGCCTTCGTGGGGCTGGTAACATGGGTCTCTCCTTTTCAACCTTTGCAGTGACCTCCAAAACGCTCAAACTGCTGTCTCCCGCCTCACTCAGATTCATGCCCAGCAATCGGTTTGCAACATCGGCATCGGTGGGTGGACTAACGACAACTTCGAACTCGTCGGTTTCATCCCTGATCCATTCGACCTGTCTACATCGAGTCACGAGGCGTACAACAGTGTCGTCAACAGGAGCAAAGTGTGCCGAGTTTTTGTTGACTAGCAGGTGAAACAACCTGCGCAACTCTTCTCGCTTATAGTGGCTGTCGTCTCGAGACAGCTGTGTGTTTCTCAACAACGGATGAAGCACGCGGAGGTAGGTGTGACGGAGAGCGCGCTGACCGCCACCATCTCGGGATTGAGTACTTTGATCTTCATCATCTGAGCCGGGATCCAAG
Organism: Dothideomycetes sp. NU30; assembly: GCA_026013035.2. Lineage (NCBI taxonomy): Eukaryota > Fungi > Ascomycota > Dothideomycetes > Dothideomycetes sp. NU30. The sequence goes on along the minus strand of BSBH01000001.1, from coordinate 1,541,402 downwards.
TCCAAAAGATTCCTGACAATGACGTCAACCAGTACATGTAAGTCGTTGGTATAGAAGTATTCGTAGGTTGGTGGAGTGGTAAACAATAGGTACAGTAGCTTGAGAATTAGTAATTGAGGACCGAGGGCAGATTCGCGATTCAGTAGCAGAATGAGGTTTTCGCCAAAAGTGCGATATACAGGTCCGTGGTTAGACAGAACTTTGATGATACGGTTGGTGAGGGAAGGATGGGATTCGGGTGACACAGCGTAGCACATGTATTGCTCGTTGAGTATTAACTTTGATTGTAGTCAGCATGGAGAGTGCGTGTCAAGTAGGGCAAGACTTTTGATGAGCGTACCAATACACGGATTATAGGGTAATGATAGGGATCACTGGCATCGTTGGACAACTCTTCGATGAGCTCAAAGAGATAGATGACAAAGGCGTCATTTACGACAGCTGAGACTCGGTATTAGCGAACAAGACAGTACAACCAAGGATATGCTGAGACGGGACTCACAAAGGTCTTCTGGGGACAGGCGCTGTATCCTAGCCATATCACACAGCAATTCGAGCAGAAGGCGGTGAAGTCCGGTGTTATCGTCTTTGTTGCCCTGTACAAGGTCGAGCAGGCGGGTAAAAGCGCTTTCGGTCTGCATCATCTCAAAAGTGGCTTCGTCAGTGCGGCCATCGTACAATAACACAGCCGTGACGACGTGTAATATGTGGGCATCCTCCTCCTGTAATCCTTGGTGTCAACTAACGAGCCATGATGTGGTAGCTGCTGTCGGAGCGGCGCATACCTGCAGCAAGCAGTACACAAACTGTCGACGGACATAGTCCTTGTTTTGCTGGAATAATGGCGAGTCGATGAGCTTGTAACAGCAGCGGGCAATGTCGTATTCGGTCTCGAGTTGTTCGTCTTAGAGCGCTTCCATTAGTACACGTCCAACACGCATCGTCGTCGCAACGATATGGATAAGCAGATGGCGCACTCACGATTCGAGGTTGTCGACAAGTCGAGAAACGTCCTTAGCCGGTCGTCGAGTTCTTCGTGCGAGGGGCACGGTGTCGATAGTAGCGATTGTAATGCTGTATTCGCCGTCAATCCAATATATCCTTCTGCGATGCTGCTGCTGCCGCTGCATGGAACTTGGCCATTACGCACCCGCCCAGAATTCCTGTGCATTGCGCTCTAATCCCATCTTCTCGCTGGCTTCCAATGGGCCAGCAGGAAGTGCAGAGCTATTGTAAACTCATTACTATGTGCGTGCAATAAAGTAGTGTATGCTGTATGCTCGACCTCTTCTAGACCGCTTTCGCCCGAGCCACCGTTGCGACGCCGAGAGCCTCCGAGTCAATCTGTTTCAGACATCACTTACCTGTGTAACGTCTAATTCAGCCGACCCTTGAGTGACACAACTAGCAGAGCACCTCACGCTCCTGCTTCTTGTCCTGCTTCAGTGTGCTTCAGGAATCACGGAGATGTCAGAAGACCAGTAATACCAAGGAGGGCATCATTGAAAGCCTTAGAAAACTGTTTTAGGTAAAGGTTCTTAATGGCCCTCTTCTTAGTAGTCACGGTTCCTTTGTATACAGATGAGCCGTCTTAAACGCATCGTGTTTGCAGAGACCCTCATGAATTGCGATAACCTCGTGCATCACTTCAAATACTCCATTAATGTACACAACGTATATATACAACAGCTCAAAACTACTTAGGCGAATAATTTGCGGTCTGAAACCTCTATTCAGTTTGACCATCGCGGACTCATATGACGACATCTCTCCACGCGATGATTCTAGGGTCTTCATGTAACACTGACAGTCATAACTACCTCTTATCAGCCTTCTGATGGTTTGCGAGCCACTATACAAAGGCACAATATAAATGAGTTCAGAATCGGGATCACAGACGCAACTTGCCCAGCCTCCACAGCCACTATTGCACAACCTTGTCTGCTCGGCACGTCACTCTTACCAAGACTTCACAGTTGCATGCTACCATCATGCAGCGTGTAAGCCAGATTATTTAGTAGATACTACCAAGTGATGGATCGTTATAGGAGCAACTAGCAGTATATGTCTTGTCCAGCATCTGATAACACATCCATTCACCATATCAAGAACAGATCATCCGTGTTCTCCACGGCTACGGAAGTATTGACGTCCATCAAGGTAATACTTATCCTGGGCATCGTGAAGATCCCATCATATAAACTATCTTTCGGAGGCCTCGTCACGGTCTTGGAGTGCTCACTGCCTGCATGAGAAGCTTGATTATGGATTACAGCCTAATTGCGAGATTGACATAGGAGAGGCCCAAATCTATTCTCTTCTCCTGTATCTCGTTACACGGGCATCATTCCTCTCTCCTGAAAGTCTCAAGGCCACTTGTCCAAGCCCATCTCTCCAAGAACCTCTCTTGGCTTTCTCGCATAAGGTCCGGACGGAAAAACTACTGCATCTTGAAGCTGCTCATCCGGACAAATTTACCCATGAACAACACAACGTCGATCAATCATCTTGCTCGGCATCATTTCCCCAAAATCTCTGAACAGAGAGAAGATCGTTTCTTACGAATCACTCTGCTCCCGGACCGTGGTTTTCCGCCTTTGCGGAGTCTTGGGAGATCTGCATATGAGCAAGTTGTCGGGCCTTGATTGATGCGTCTGAGATGGCTCTGCCATGAAACCAATATACAAACTGTACTCAAGAGCCGCAGCTACAAATGCCAGTCCGCCATTTAGGTCGAGCCAAGAAAAGTCTTGTTGCTGTTGGACTGTGAACGTGCTTGAAACATGGGCTTGGAGGACTCTCGTCGGCCGATAGCACATGAAATCTGCATGGTTGAGAACTGTTGCATCGGTTTTTGTGTGCTGGCTATTCTTGTTGAGAGAAATGGCTGTCAGGTATCTCCGATTTCTCTGGGCACATTCATATTATGTTAAAGTCGTCTAGGTCGTTCATATCATTAACTATCTAGTCTTGTCTAGGTAAATCCTTCTCCGAAAAGAAAAAACGCCTGTATTCCCCCTAGGTATATGCTCATTATGTCGTGACATGTGTATGGTCAAGTCTGAGTAGACTTGTGTAAGAATCATACATCTTCAATAGATGTAGCTTCCTCGCTCTTCCTCTTCGTCTCTCTGCGAACAGAGATGTGAGCCATCAACATGCACCCAGCACTCAAGAACAAGCAAAGCCCACTCCAGAGCTGAACAGTGAGATATGTTTCGTAGACACTGATGAGATGTCCGGCAATGACAGGACCAACGAGGGCAAATGGAGCTGCGCACGTGTACATCATACCTGTCCACTGCCCATGCTTGGCCTGTCGATGTGGCTCTGGTCCAAGGATAGCAGCCATAGATGCTGGAGGCAGGCCAATGACACTGCCTGAGAACATACCAAAAAGAATGGCAAATACCAATGCAGGTGCCAAAGACTTTGCAAACGTCCACAGGAGCAGGCAAAGAAGACTCGAGACAAGCGTGACGGTTGTGTGCACTCTCAGTGCCCCGTAATGGTCACAAAGCCAGGCTGAGCTGAGACGTCCAAAGGTACTGCAAGCATTCATGATGCTCAGAAGCCAGTAGGTGGAAAGACCACGTTCGACACCAGCAGGTGGGTCACCCTTGTAGGCAATACCGTTGACAGCAGCCCACTCTTCGAGATTGAAAAAGACGCAGTAAAAACCAAGGAAGAGGATAGCAACAGCGGCTGTGAACCAGCAAAATGCAGCATCACGGAATGCCGTTGTGTCGACCCATACTCTCTTGGACATCCACTTTTCTGGTTTCCTGAATTGAGTTGAAGGGTTGGGACGGGCCAGGAAAGCTGCAGCGAAACTTGTGATGGCGATGACGGTACTGACATAACGGACGGCGTTGTTGAAACCATCGGATTCGATAAGAAATCGCAGCATCACGGGTAAAACGAGTCCAGCTATCGGCATAGTAAGCACGCATGTCTGTGTACAGTGAGGGTTGAAGAAACTTACATATGCTGGCGCCCGACGCCACAACACCAATAGCGAAGCCCTTCTTCTTGTGAAACCATGTTGCAGTTACCGAAGAACTTGATGTGAGGATTAGCTGACGTGTAGGACAATACCGACGGCCATGGTAAGCTTACCTTGTCACGAAGAAGCAACCCATGCCCAAGCCAGTAATCAGACCTTGTGTCAACCATGTCAAGGCATAGTTGCCTTGGTTGAGGCCTCCGTTACCATTGACAATGCTCAACATGAACATGCCCAGGGTAATGATGACAGCGCCTGTTATCATTACTGGACGGCTGTGATCGGCATCTACAAGACGACCGACAACAAACGAAGACACCAGTACGACAAAGCATTGTGTGGATCCGATGAGGTTACCCAAAAGCTGGTCATCACCCTTGAACAGTGATTCTGAGTAGAAGGAGGAGAATGTGCCACTAGAAGACAGGAAGTCAGTTCAGTCACCACTGATCGTTTGGAGCAGGTCTTTCCACTGACTAAGCGTTTACAACTCCCCATGAATTGAACATGAGAAGGAACCCTCCAAGGAGGGTTGCATATGGGGGCCAACCCACAGGCCAGTTCTTTTCATATTCATGAACAGATGGCTGCGGGGACGAAGAAGCAGAAGACCCGCTCTCTGAAGGTGCGAATTCTTGCTTCTCTACCGAGTTGTTTGAGTTTGCTCTCTCCCTTTCAGGGATTTTCTCGGCCTGGGAAAACATGGAATGACAAGTGTTTGATAGTTCGAATGAGAAAAGTATAAGTAGTGGATACTAGAATGGAATTCAACTCGATAGAACTCTCTCGTTCGATGAATGACTGAGAGTATCGGGGGACTACTTATGGTTTTATAGACCTCAGGCATTACACACATGCAAAGCCAGTATCAAGGCTCTGTCATTCAAAAGCGATACGCGTCAGAAAGGCCGTAGTCGTTGTGATCGTCCATATCTCAAATGCGGGCCAAGGTATTAGATGTTACAGCCAAGATAAAGCCATCCCGGTGACAAGCATCAAGAAGAACCAGTCAGCCCAAGATTGAGGAAGGTTTTGTTATCTGGGCGGTGCACACGTGCCAAGGCGACAGGCAGCATGCTACGCTGAGAGTGCTGAGAAAAAGAAGATGCGTTGATGCTTGGCCAATAATGATAGGGGAAGAGCAGGGTGCAAGTGATGATCGATTGGTGATCGGAATGTGGATATCAAGAATCAAGACATGTGGGCAAGACAGTACCCGCCACAGATAAAAGCTCTTGTGCTAGCAAACGGTTTATCGGTGGCACCTACCATTTTTCTTCGGGTTCTACAGAGCTGCCAGAGCATGACACTTGAGGGTTGGACCTACCACAGCCTGTGAGAGATAAGTTAGCACTACCGGTCAAAAGCCTACGACACGGTGTATGCTTGGCGTAGGGGGCCCAAACATGGATTATGTTGCGAGACTTCTGACCAAGTATTAGTATGGTATGAGGAAGAAGATCATCAAGCATTTCGGGGAAAAGCATATTCCGGGGAATCGAGTGGGTCTGGAGAAGGAGGCGGAGTGCTGTATTGAATTTGTGTGAGGCTTGGCTGCCAGCGGTTGAGAAGTCGGGGACGCTCCTTGGTGGAGAAGGGGGCTCTGCATGACGTCCGAGTGTCTTGGATAGTTTTACACTACATATTGGAGTATGGCTGGCTGCACGCGGCGCACAAGTATGTGTGCGCGGTCCAAAGAGCAGAGCAGCAAAGATTAGGTAGCTGAGGGAGAATCTCTACGAGATTGTCCCCTGGCCCAAAGTCCGATGCGGACATTACTTGGCGACTTGCCTTGGCGCCGACGTAAGGTCTGACCGTCAGACAAGAGTGCCGGAGTTCAAATAGGTTTGATATGATCGGCTGCTGAGAGATATGACTATTGACTATTACGGACGTATTGTAGGTTCATGGCTCGCACAGGCATGTCACGGTAAGTCTCGGCGTGCTGGCGTTGTGATGGATTAGAGAGAGAGAGAGGGTGAGAGAAGAATAGACACGCTATGCTTTGTCCCGAATGTGCGAAGCAGCAATCGCCGTTCGAGATAAGGACGGACCCCTTGGACGAAACATGGGTGCATGGCTGGGGGCCTGGAAGCCGTCGAGACGCAAATACAGCACAGGTGGACAAAACGGGCATAGCTTGTGAAAGCAGGAATGCTTGAGCCCAAGGATGAGTGCAGGCGAGGTCGTTGATACAGGACTGTAGCATGTAGTATTTTCCTTTGGCACTGACTTGTCCATGCCCCTCGATGCGAGATCCATTTAGGCAAAGTACTCCGGTGTTGTACTTTGGGGTCGGCGGTACGAGAAGATGGCTACGCGCAAATGAATCATTAATAGAGCCCCATAGTCATAGGTCACGTTCCAAAAGGTTCTTCGTCTTCGTTCCGATGGCGGTCGGACTTCTGTTGTCGCGGCGCTTCAGCCACCGCCTATGTCACCGGTCTGTTTCGCAGCTTCCTAATCTCTCCTCTACTGCACTCCTATTCTCGTACCTTCTACCTTCGATCATATTCACCAGCCAACTCAATCTCCAACTCCAAATCTGTACAACACATCATCCGCTTAGCCTTCTTTCTCACTTTGCATCTATCTCGCCACTCCACACTTCGCTCAAATACACTTCGTCTTCACCACCACAACGTCGACTTCCTGTCACCCGTCTTAATCGCCACCTAAGCGCCCAAGTCTCTTCCAAGTGGTCCACTTCTGTTCGCCATGATGCGCTCCAACAGTATTTCTTCCATCTCATCTCTCTCATCTCGCTCTTCATCCGCGGAACCCGAAAACACCATGCAGATCTTCATCAAGAACATTGCCGGAGACAGTAAGTCGAAGTGTTTCCATTCCAAGTTGTCGGCAGTCATGTGCTTATCGTTGCCTTTCCAGCATTCCCCCTCGAAGTACCCGAGTCAACGTCGATAGCAACCCTCTCATCTCTCCTCGCCATCCGCACAAACCTACCGGCACAAGACATGCGTCTTGTATATGCGGGCAAACACCTTGACTCGGCTTCGAGTACACTCTCAGACTACCGCATCAACCGCGAAAGCACATTGCACCTCGCACTCCCATTGCGTGGCGGAGCACCCAAGAAGATTCGCTGTCAATTCAAGGACTGCAAGGACGCAGCCCAGCGTATTGTCGGAGACTGTGGCTTCTGTCAAGGTCACTTCTGTGGAAAACACCGCATGCTCGAAAGCCACGCGTGCACCGGTCTCGAGACTTGCAAGGAGGAAGAAAAGCAGAGAAATCGTGAGCGCCTCGAGAAGGAAAGGACTGTCGCCATCAAGGGCATCTGAGTTGAAGGATAGGACTGTTTCCATCAAGGTTGTCGCAGTCGAAGTCGAAGGATTGGAGGATATGGTAGAAGAACGGATGGTTTTTGGGTGTTGATGGGTTTCATTGCGTGGCGCTTTCCTCCAAGTTGGAGATGGTCTTTATTTCGGGCACTTTTGGCATGGCGTTTTGCTTTATTATGAGAGTGGTCTTCTATCATATGAGCGGCGGGTGGGAAAGATGGGCTGTATACATATCTATGGCTCGTCTACTACCAATTCAGACGGAGACGTCGAGCACTGATAACACCATGGTATTCTACATATTGTTTCGGAAGAATTGCGTACTGTATATGCACATTTCATGCATGTAATAGATGGGTGAGTACCTTTGTAGAGACGCACGCGTGCCCAAATATGGTGATTACGGTGTGGACGAAGGGACCTGAGATCAAACGTGAATGGAGATTCCAGCGTGCTCAAATGATTGGGCGGCGTAAGATGACTACTAGAAGGTGATCAGATGCAAGTCGCACGGGGCGATGATCAAGTGTACGACAGACCTAGGCTTCTTTCTTGTATATACATGATTTGGTGTTTTGGTCGCAAGTCTTCGATAATCTTCAGCCTTCAGTCTTTAGTCTTTGCAGTTGATGGACGTGTAGACGCCGTTTGTCTGCCTTTGTCATCGTCACCAAGAGTCAGTTACCGTATCTCTCCAAGATTGGCGACGTCATCTTCAGCCACAACTTTGGGGAAGTGGGAATCCTAACGTAACGGCACTGATCATTGAGTTCACCGACAGACTCCAGGCATTGCAAAGTCGACTCTGAGTTTCCTTGCATACCAACAACCTCATATCCATCACCATCATGGCTTCGACTTCTTCCGGTCCTTCGGCGATTCCTTCAGAACAATCGTCCAGAGCTTCGACGCCTGGGCCTGGCGCGGCTCTGGGTGAGAAGACGCCCGATGACAGCAGCAAACTGAAGACTTTCGTGGGCATTCTCAAGAAGTACGCCTTGCCTTGGCTGTTGTCCCCTTGCAACCTCTGTGGACCGTGTGTTGACAAGCTGCGACAGGTTCATTGGTGTCTCGGACATGGCTGCTGTACGCTTCTCTCTGCCTGCCCAGTTGATGGAGCCCATACCCAACCTTGGTAGGTTCACATTTCGCTGCTGTCATGCTTCCTACTCTGACCCACATTGCGCTCAGAATATTGGCATTACCTCGACAGACCGGATGTCTTTGCCAGTATTGGCGATTCAGACGACGAGCTCGGCCGTCTGCTAGCATGTCTGCGCTTCTGGTTCACCAAAGACCTGAAATACGTCAAGGGAAAGCCGTGCAAGCCATACAACTCTACCCTCGGCGAGTTCTTCAGGGTACAACATGACGCTCTTCACGCTCAAAAGTCTCCCGCTGACCACAAGCAACACAGTGCCAATGGGCCGTCGAAGACAACCTGCCCGTCCTCCAGGGCCATGAAACCAAGCCCGACCTCGTCGCTGGCCAAGGCGCCACCACTGCTGGCAACCAAGTCAAGGTCAACTACCTGACCGAGCAGACGTCACATCACCCTCCCGTCTCGGCCTACTATGCCGACTGTCCACAAAAGGGCATCTCCGCTCGTGGCTACGACCAAATCAGTGCCAAGTTCACTGGCACCAGCATTCGTGTCACTCCTGGAAGTTTCAACGAAGGCATCTACGTCACGTTGCACCGCTGGGACGACGAGACTTACCATCTCACTCATCCCGCTGCATACCTTGGTGGTTTCTTGCGAGGTAAGTACCTGTTGCTCCTCCATGCTCCAACCCCTGCTTGGTTGCTCTTACTGACTTGACCAAACCAGGCAACCTCAACATCAGCGTCGCCGATACCTGTTTCGTCACTTGCAAGAAGAACGGCTTCAAAGTCATCCTCCACTACGTCGAAGAGGGTTGGTTAGGCAAGGTCCAAAATAAGGTTGAGGGCGTCGTCTACAAGTGTGACGTCGACACCGACAAAACCACCAGGATAAAGGATGTTCCCGACAAGGCTATTATTGGTCGTATTGAGGGTGCCTGGCATGACAAGGTTTACTTCACAAAAGGCCCTGCCCCTGCTGCCAAGAACAACGACAGGATTCTCTTGATCGACGTCAACCCATTGTGGCCCGTCCAGAAGATTGTTCCTCCCCAAGAACAGCAGCTGCCCAACGAGTCCCGCAAGTTCTGGAACAACGTTACCGAGGCTATCCTCAGCAAGCAATACTCCACGGCTACCAACGAGAAGCAGGAGCTCGAGGAGCGTCAACGTCAAAAAGCGGCTGATAGGAAGGCCAGAAATGTCGAGTGGTCTCCTCGCTTCTTCACTAGCGCAACAGAGACCTCGGGCCAGCCTCAACTCACTGAAGAGGGCAAAAAGGCCATCGAACGCCTGCACAACGATGATTTCCACCTCGAACCTAGCCAGGAAACCGGTGCGTAAAGCCGCCAACATATACATATTTATGACGTGGGTGCATAGCAGGCGTATCGGGCGTTGATACATCTGTCTTCTGATGATCTTGTTTTCTTGGGCATGGATTTTCTCTCTCTTCTGCTGTAGAAAGGAGGGGCCCTCCCATTCAGTCAAGGGCTCTCTCTAATGGTTCCGGCTTTCCGCGGTTTCTTGCTTTGTTAGAGCAATCCGTCTTCGTTCTTCAAGATGTTTTGGAGCAATCAAATATTTGGTCACTGATCTTGATTCTGCTCTCACAAAGTGAAATTGCTCTCGATTTTGTCACGCTCTCCCATTCCTAAAACATGGCTAACCTTTTTTCTCTCTCTCCAAAGTAAGATATCGTCACAATGATTATGAGAAACTTAGGTACTGAATGCCATCTTTCTTCTAAGCACTATAGCACCATCTTCAGTCAATAGGTGCAGCGACCACTCACTCCATCTCCATCCGCCATCTACCTTGTTCTCAATGCAGGAGGCAGCGCTGCATGCTCATCTGGATCTTGCTCGCGCAGCTCCAGAGCATTCAGGTCTTTGCAACACACTTCTAGCTTCCCATCTCCCCTAGCTTTTGCGGTCGAGATGATCTCATCCAGCAGTTGGCGAAAGCGCGAGAGGTCCTCCTGATTCTCCTGCTCCCACTTCTGAACGACAGACCATACATCTTGTGCTTCTGGAGTCTCGAAGTATCCTCTCTCTGGTGTGATACGCAATGGTCCACACTTTGTCTCCGATCTGCAACTGGGAGGTAGTTAGTTGAAGCAGAGCATATGCTAGAAGAAGAGTTTTTCATACAAAAAAACATTCCATCATTTTCAACACCGATTCACTTACCTTTACCGATGAGATCGGACCAGAGAGGCATTCACTCTCTCCATCTCTTCGTCCCAAATCTGCGCATGCAAGTCTTTGACCATACAAAACCCCTGCTTCTTCTCCATAATCCATCTCCTGATACAATGTCTTTCGAAATACCGCAACACATTATTCACCAAACTTCCTACATGCGTAAATATTTCCCGCTGTTCAGCCATCCACATTGGTTCGGCTTCTTCTTTCGGCTTGACATCACTATCACTATGCCATTCAATCCTCAACCTCAGCAAGTCTTTCCCAATATCAATGCAGTAGTCCCGTATCTTTTCCTCGAGTACACGGTATAGAGGTTCTCCGCCTTGGGGTTTGTTTTTCTCGGCGATGCAGTAAGTGCTTACAGCCGTGTAGATTGCCATGTAAGTCGTGGATTCTAAGCTAAGTGGAGTTTGTTCTTGTTGATTGTTGCGAGCGGATGAGTAGATTGATGTGATGTGGTTGGTTATCCACATGAGAGTTGATGTTGGGTCTACTCTTGTCTGGTCGAGAGATGGAGGTGGGTTTGGGTTTCCCGAAGCGGCTGGGTATCGAGATGGTTGAGGTGTTGTTGACATTTTTTGTAGCGTACTGCCTGTTCCTGAGTCTAGAAGAAGGTGTTTCTGGTTTGAGTTGTGTGTCGTTTGTGTGCTTGCATATGGCAGTAGGCTGATGGTTGATGGGAGGAGGAAGAGCTCGAAAGTGTTGAGGGTATAGTGGTTGCCTTGAGGCTTGACTCATCCACCCTTCACCAGACACAACCTCTCTTATAACCACACTGCTCGACTATGACGACTTTCATCATACAGGTCAGGAAAACGTAAGACGCAGGACGTATGATACCTAGACTCGATCAAGGAGAACTGAAAACAGTCAATGAATATGGACGTATGTCAACATCAACGGCAATTTGTCCCACCCTGCTATTGAATGCCGGTTGTCAATACTGAAAACCATATAGACAAGCGTGACAGATGGTCTCGTATCGAGATGTAACCACCTTCTCTTGTCCTTTTGTGTTCAGTATAGGCAACAGCATCTCGACCGCATAAAGGGAGATGTCTACAGCATGCCCGTTCTTCCCACCATCCACTCAGCGCTATCGCTTCTCAATCTTCAGCTAAGGAGTGTGGGCATCAGATAAAGTCGGCGTGCCGTCATGGTGACCCTGCCTTACATCAGGATAGTCATGTCAACGTTCTCAGGCCCGGATACTGCTTGAATATTTGCTGTTCTACCCTTCTAGTGTCCTTAGCAGTGCCCCTTAGACTACAATGTCCCAAATTGCGGCTGAAGTAATGTTCCAGTCCTCGACCTTTCAAAACTGCTCCTTCTGCCTCAAAAAGAGCATGGCACCATTGTTCCGACGATTGTTCTTTCGCCAATTACTGAGGTTTGACTAAAAAGGTTTTCCGAGGACAAGACATCACATCGATGTGTATGCCTAACGTCTTTCCATGTTCTTACACTAATCATGCCGTACGAGAGGTATGGGAGCGTGGTAATGATTCGAGAACCCGTTCTCGCACGCTGTGTTTGATCTAGCCCAAAGAAGTAAGCTCCGATTCACAAGACCGGACCATCCATCTTCAGTCACTGGTCTCAACTTGATAAACATTTGCTTGGCGTCTTGTGAGCGTACAGTGATGGATGACACAGACGGCGGAGGACCGTAATGGCAATCTGATCATGTGTAGTGTTGCCTGTTGTTGCATCGAACAGATATGCTTGCAATGACAGCTTGAAACGTGAAGCATGGCACGTGATCTAGAAGTTAAGCCAAGCAGAGGTCAGATCACATGTTGGGCATGCTCTTGAGGTTGTCCATCATCAGGCAGTGTATGTTTGTTCTGATACCAATAGCTCAAAATGATATATATATCTATCTATCTATCCAAAAAAAGTCGTCCAGAACGCCCACGCTTTGTCCATACTGAAAGCCATTTCCAAAAGCGGAACCAAAGCCGCAGGGACTTCTAGAACATCAGAAAAGCGCATCGCTCAGCTTATGCATAACCATTTCATATCTTCATCTCTACCATTTCGACGGACGTATTGCTCAGTCTGATGGTTGACGTATACATCGCCCTGATCCTTCCAAACGATGTGGCTACCCGTGCGTGGAAGGCCATGTCGTACAAGCCATCAGATCTTTCCATGATGCCCACACTGCCGGGAGCGAGTAGCTCAAAGTTGCCGGTCTTGAGCAGAGACTCCTTTGCTCGTGTATAGGGACCCTCAATCCTGTGTGCCCAAGCGTATTTAACATCGTAGGTTGGCGCTCTTGTGCAGCCGGATGAGAAGAAGAGGAAGTAGACTCCATCCTTGCTTCGTACAATAACGGGTGCTTCTACCAGCGGGCCGTCTGCCTCGGTGCGGTCGAGTATGGTGATGGGTTCAGATCCATCTGCTGTGACACCGTCTGCTTGCATTTTTTGCAACTTGATGGGCGTGTTGACTAGCGGTGGAACAGTATTGCCGCAAGTGCCGCCATGACCGCGATTGTTGCCATCAACTTTCCACGCAAGATACATGGTGCCGTCAACATCTATGAATGGCGCAGGATCAATGGCGCCTCCTTCTTCGACAGGACATGCGATGGTCGCGTTCAAAGGCTCGTAAGGACCAGCCGGGGAGGAAGTATTTGACACGGCGGCGCCGATGCAATGTGCTCTGGCCTCACTCTCCACAGCAGCGGAATAATAGAGAACAAATTTCCCGTCGCTGGGACGCTTGATGACTGCAGGCGCCCATACATTTGCCAATGGAATCGGCGGGTCAGTTTTTGTGAGACCTTTCTTGACCCAGCCTCCCAAAACCGGTAATGGATCGTGGTGTGAATCTAGTAATGTCCAATTCGTGTAACCAGGACTCGTCGCGATTTGGATATTGCTCCGCCCATATTCGTACGAGGATTGGTTTTGTGGTTGAGAAAGAATGCCTGCTGCGTTTGTGGTTGCGAATGCATACATCATGTCCTCGTGCCTGACGAGTGCAGGGTCGGCAAAGTTGGCGACTATTGCCTCATGCACAGTGGCAAGACGCACTTTGTCTGCATGGCGATTTTGCTCATATACAGTGGCCAATACGGCACATAATATCGTTATGATGATAAGACACAAAACTGCTGCGGAAACAAGGAAACCACGAGAGAGAAAGGAAAATCGATATGCTGGAGGAGACTGGTCATCTTCTTGTTGTGGTTGAACAGGGCGATAGAAATGTCGCTGAACAAATGAAAGCTGTTGCTCTTCTGGCTGTTGTTCTGAGGGTGCCTGCTTCTCTGTGACCATGGCCACGGCCTCCTTTTTCTGCTGCTCAATGATATGGGGCGGTAATGATCTTTTGCGAACCTCTGCGACAGCTGGAGATGTTGGAGGGTTTTCGTCTGCAGTCGGCGGCTGCCATGTGTTTGCAATATTGTACATAGCGACGAGATGCAAGGACGGTTATAATCACAAACGGTCTCTTGTTGCACTGGGCTTCTGTTTCAAGTGCTTCCTTTTGGGCGTTCTTAGAGCGGGCAGTGCAGTATGTGGGGGCCACGGACGATACAAGCGGATCCTGCAAAGAAGGGATTGGCGCTTACTGGCGCTTACAGACGATCAAAAGGAACAGATGAATAAGAATGAAGAAAACCACTCAAGATCATGACGCATGTTACAGGAAGTTTTTGCGTCTACAATCTCAGAGAAGCAGAAGCATATTCACAAGTAATCTGGTCAAAACACGTGGGTCGAACACAGAATCCACATGGTCAAGAGAAAAGATAAGGTTGAGGGTTCGTTGAAGTCTAGACGCCTTTGTTTGGCCCGCGGCGACCTTGAAGGATCGAAGACGGTCTGCCTCGTTGTGAAGAAACCAAGAACAGTCCGAAGACGCATCTCCTCGCTTCGCCGAGACGAACATATAAATTAACAAGTGTGAGATTCGAGAGCACATAAATAGGCAGGTATGCATGACACGAGAACCAGAACCCCATTCCCAAAAAGACAAGCTTCTCACTAATTCTCCGGATTCACTGTTGACAGGCAGGAGAGATAGTACCGTTTTTGCGAGCGGCTGTTGCGAGCGAAACATTAGTCCTTGCTCTTCTCAAGTATTAGCTATCCATTTGCTCGACTTTCAGCTGAGAATCGCTGAACCCGTTCTCATCTATATATTGTCTCATGTTTTCACAATGCTTCCATAGAGTGGTTATTTGAGCGATCTATCGAGCTGAGGTCTAGAACACTCTCTTCACAAATCACCTTATGGTTTCGCATTTCGCATTTCGCATTTCCCCGCGCTGACAGCATACAGTGGTAGGCATGTGCATAATTATCAGAGACAGCATTATTTATTTCCGGAGTGCCGGAACCATCGTTGTGTGCACATATCTCGTCTTTGCTTCGGAGTCCCTCACTCAGGTTCCCACTACTATACTCTAGGCATACAGTAGAACAACAATAGAAGAGAAAGAAAAATCAATCGGTGCTATTTACCATAGTCTCGCCTAGTACAGTACGATGATGCTGACCGACTCAAGGCCATATCAGTTTTTCAGCTCTGGAGGCTGGCACCGTTGCAAATCTTTCGTGCACATCATGCCACCAGTCTTGTTCGGTTACTGTACCCCGCGCTTCCTTTGGGTCTAAAAAAGCCGCAGATTTGCTTTAGTCCTGATCCGTGGATCCGTTTGCGCCTATTGAGTCAAAAAGCCATACAGTAGTTGGGTCAGCAGGGACCTATGGATCTCGTATATTTGCGTCTGCTCACCGGCACTCCTCGGTTCCTGATCCTTCCAGAGGCCTTGCTTACTGTTTGTATATCAAGAGTCAGACATCCATACCTACATTGATCCTGTCTTTCGTTCTTTTACCACTGACTCTAACCGCCTACCTTTTCTGATCGTCCATCAAACATGAACAATCTAATCGTGTATTCGCTCTCATTGCTCTTCGTGAAGGGCCTACTGGCTGCTGAAGAACATCGTCTGGCATATTACCTATCACAGCTGAAGAAGTCACGACCTTCGAAGATCATCTTCCAAAGGGAACAATTGACCATTGCACTCTGAGACTACGCACAAGAGACCCCTCAGGAATATGCTCAATCGCTACCTCCTATCCTTCGCCCTGGTCTCAATATCATCTCCTATGGACACATGAATGCCTCCTCTTCGCCTGGTTGACATGACTCGCCCGTGAAGCATCACGTACGCCCAGGAAGGATGCATCAACGCCAAGGGAACGGCCCAAGAAATCCTCTTTGTCGACCCACAAGGCCAACCACCGACTACAAAGAAGCGATCTCTCAACGATGCAAAAGATCGAGGATTCTCGACTGATCAATCCTGGAGGAGGGATGGAGACACCAAAGGATTCGCGTGGCAAAACTTTTACGAGGCTTCCTCCAATACCCGTAAACTTTGGATCTGGTCGAACACACCCAAATCTCACTCGGACCATTTTGACAACGACGAGATTTCTTCTAGTCGGTTGGACCAGGATGATCCGACTGTCTTTAGAAATACTTTGTTTGAGGGCAATACATTATGTCTGCAATGGTTTGACAGGGTGAATCAGGAAGAGCCGGGCTTATACTGCAAATTCGAGACGATATGGGAAACTGCGGAAGTGGGTCTTGATCGTCTCCCCACGTTCTTGCGCAGACTGAACGACTTCCTCCATTCACAAGGAAAAACTATCCTTGTATGATACACGAACATATACGACAACGACAAACAACATCAGTTTATTCTTCCATTCTTTGACATTGTGACATCCTTTTGCAACACCTTTTGTTCCAAATATATGTATGACTAGACTTCAACGAGCCATCTTACGTGTACCTAGGTTATCATTCGGAATTGATTGGCGTATCCTTACTAAGTTTGTGAGACTCGTATTGTAGACCCGTAACGGTGAAGCAGTGACATGGCCGCGGTCTGGAGAAGCAATGAATAGGCTACAACATAAGGTAGAGCGCCCCTATTGCGGATTGGACAGCTATACGAGAGGACGCGCGGCAAAGAGACACTATTTTGGTGCCGGCGACGTTGGAGAGAAACACGACTCGCTGGGGAAAGTCCTTTTCTGAGTCCTCGCTTGGAACAACAACTCGAGAGATAAAGGGTGCGACAAATGACCATGACGATGACAACGACATGTACGATCCAGGGACAGGAGGCGGTGGCAAGTTTGTGTAACAGTTACAATTAAATTCTCAGTTTGATAGGAGTTGTTATTATCATGAAAAGGGATGTCGAGTTATTCATCAAAACTTCATAACAGACATAGGCTCAACGAAGTTGTCGTAGCATGACATGCTTTGGACAGTCTTCAGTTGGAAACCTTGTCGGGAACGTTCTTGCCAGTAGCCTTCTCGAACATGCCGCGGGCCTTGTCGGTCTATTGTGGGAACGATATGTTAGTACTTATATCTGGCCTGTTGGACAAAATCTGTAGTGGACTTACGATCTTCTCGTTGACAGAGCGGTACTTATTAGGGTCCTGACCGGCCCTCTTCTCAAGCATATCTAGGCCTGTTGGGTTGTTGTTAGCTAATCGGCATGCGAGCTGTCAAAAGGTACATTGACTTACCCTTGTCACCGTAGTCCTCCTTGGGTGCGGCGGGGTTTCCTTGAGGTGCAGACATGTTGATAGATTTGAACTTGGGTTCTTCGTGATTTGATGTGTTTTTAACGTTGGTGAAAGCGATTACTATTGGAAGGAAGCAAAGTACCCCCGATATATATGTGACTGCTGCGGGACCTGGAAACCTGCTTAAAGAGCTCGAGACGTCATCGTAAGCAGCCCACATTCCTTGTTTGGGAATTGCATCACAGCTTGATGGACAAGCTTTCTTGGGGTGCTTCTTTCAACTGCAATTCATCATCACGATGATCAATGATATGATCTTCTGCGTTTCAGGAACAGTCAGGGTAATATGGTTGGTTGGAGGACATACTTCATTGTTGATCGTGCGAAGGCTGTCTTGGTTTTCATGTCACTGGGGGAACCCTGCCGGGTTGTTTCCAAGAATTTGGTTACAATATTCAAGCCGTCTCTTGTTGACTACATGTTCTGATCAGAGCTAAAGTATGCTTACTTTGAGAGGGTACAAAGGAGCAGTAGAGTGAGGTCTGTGTCATGAGCCAGATGGTCCAGCGTGATAAGCTTGTATCTGAATTGACATCTGTGAACGGGCGTCGAGACGTAATCTAGCGAACCTTACCTTTCTCGGTCAAACGAGCTTACTGAGACAGGCAACTTGGATCCACCATCGATATTCACTTGTAATCTCGAGCATCTTGTTTTTATCAAGAAGCATGGGTACGGTTGTAAACATCGTGATTGTAAAGTAGCTGATGCAACGAAAGTCTCACTTGTAAGCGGAACGAAACAGGAACAAGTTAATCGAGACATGGTGATGGAAACGAATGAATGCGTTATATATACCCTACTTGTGCTAAGAATGAGATTGCCTGTAGATCAACCTCAGTCACATCTGATGTTCGAACAAACCACCGCGTAAGAGACAGTGACGATGGCCACAAGCCTTCGTCGTGGTTTCGTCGCTCTCAACACACCTCTGGCAACCGTGACATCGAATTCCAGCTCGATTTTCAGCCGTCAAACCCAATTCAATGCGAACCGAATAACAAAAGGACCGCCCGGGTATAGTAAACCTTTACAAGCGAACCCCAACGCCGTATGATGGAAAATGGTGCATAATGAACGAAGCTAGATCCTTTTGGTATGTGCAGTCTTTCCAGGAAAAAATCGTAGGAATAACATGAACAAGAAATCAAAAAATGACTGGCTGGCAAGCGCTCAGTGCATCTAATTTGCAGCGACGCTTTCTGGCGGACTCATCATCACATTCTTCCCTTCGTGATCTTTTTCGGGCTCAGCATCTTTGTCTTTGGCTGCTGGAATCGCCAATTTTAGTGGCCCGATGGGTTTCATCAGTTTCTGCTCTTCCTTACTCTCTTCAAGCTTTCTTCGCTTCTTGGCAGCCTGTTGTTGTTCTCTGATCGGTCGTTTCCTGGGACTACTGATCTTTCCAGTCGGTGGCAGACGGGGTCGAGGGAAGCGCTGCTTCGTTGGTAAATCCTCGTCATCGATAAGAGGTCTCCCTTGGCTTGCGGCCAGTTTGGTGGCGAAGAAGTCCTGCACGAGTCGGATCTGGGACGGCAGATTGTCCGTTGATATGGGCTCGAAGGGCGTAGGTACAGAGAAGACAATTCCCGAGGCAGAGATCGAGCTAGTGTGGTTTGCCTGGTAGGCGCTGTGCATGCGGTTCTGCAACAGATGTAGAGGAACACTAAGACTTTCCAGACCAAACTCGTCGGCCAGTCCAAGCTCTTTGAATCCAAAGAAGTCTTCGTCGACATCCTGGGCAAAGTCTCCGCTTGTGAATTGGTCACTACCATCGTTGAAAGCTCCCACACCGTCCGCTCCCACAGTGTCGCCCAGAGCCGGTCGCTATTCATGTCAGTATCTAGAACTATGCTCACCATTAGGGAGAGACTTACGAGTAGATCGGCTAGATGCGCCTTCATACGCTCATGCACCACGCCCAACTTAGTCCCGAGCCTATCCACGTCATCTTTGACATATGTTTCAAGTGACTCCAGATCTAGCCCGTTCTTGTGAAGAGAGTGCAGAACTTGTTCCTCGGGGGTATAACGGATAGCATGAGGGCCTGTCTTTGGCGCCTCTCTATACATTGTAAATGTGCGCACGAGCTTGGTGAAGAAGTCGCTAGCAACATCTGTCACGGCATCCAGAGCACACGGCTGGAAGTCTTCGAAGCCAGCATGGTAGAAGATTTTACCCACAGATCTTTGAAAAGCTGCACGGCATACCCAGGGCGACATTATAGGGCCATCTTCAGACACAGCAACCGCGCCAATGTCTTGCTCAACAAAAGGTTGAGGATCGTATTTTTGAAACTGATTTTGATAGGTCTAAAGCAGACAATTAGGAAAACGTTCAAACAGCATTCACAGATATCAACTTACTTGTGCCTGGATTTGCATCTGCTTGACTATGCCAATCTTTGCGCAGACCTTGCGCGTCTCTTGCATCTGTCGCATATTTGCTTCCATCCTCTTTGTGAGATCACTCTCAGTGAGAACAAATTGCTCTGCGGGAAAGACGCGCAAATAATCTTCAACTTGTGGGACAACTTTGCCTTCTGAATCCTCGACCCATTTCAGCTCTTCATTCAATTCCGGAATTGCAGCCGAAACATCGTAATAGTCAGGAAGTGTTCGACCCTGATCCTTTTCAATCTCTGCGAGAGTCTCTCCAGTCGTCGTGGTCGTCGTGTCCGGCTCTAAGTCGTCTGCATCAGATTTGGTTACAGAACCAGAAGAGTCCGTGACTATGTTCTTTTGTTGACGAAGCCAGCGCCTCATACCCGCCTTTGTACGCAACAACGCGGGCTCATCCGGGTTCAAGTGGTCGCCACGAAACAGACGGTTACGTTCAGCAGCAGCCATAGCTCGATCCTTCTTGGTGACTTGTTTCCATGTCTTGAACTCGGCATCATCCTCATCTGGATCGCCTGACTGAGAGCTGATGGCAATCGAATTTCCAGCTCCGTCGACCTCCATTAGGTCCACCTGACTGATGCCATTTGCACCGAACGGGGTCGCAGTACCTGCTGGAGGTGGCGTAGAAAATCCATTGGAACTTCCTTCAACAGGGGCGTCTGAATCGGCACGGAGAAACTCGTTACGAAGTGAGGAGGCTGAGGCGTGCAGCGCAGGCTTAGTCTCTGCGCTTGGCGTACCCTCAAGAGCATTAGGCGTGGTCTGGCGAACAGGATTGCTCTGGCCTTTTTTGCTTTTGCCTGGAGCCTTGCGGCCGCGTGAAGCCATGATGGGTTGATCTGTGACTGATTAGCTTTGTGGTGTACCATACAGAACGTGCAATCTCTACCATCGTCACTGTCTTCTCCTCCCTCGAGATCAACATCGAGGTTCTGCAGCCGTCTCTCCTCAGCCTCAACCTCTGCTCTATCTCTCACTACGATGTCTGGAATAAGCGGCACAAGCTTGTCGGTTTCCTTACGCATGTATAAAGCTTTCTTTCGCAGCGGGTGAGCAGGATCGGCATTATAACTCAGGCAATTAGTCCATATGAGGTTGAGGTCTCCCACAAACTCTTTTTTGGATCTGTATGAGAAACTCTTAAGCTTCTTGATCATGCTACCGATGTCCATGGGGTGCTTGATGATGTGAAAGTAGTCAGGAGCATCTCGTTTGTTAACTCTTTGCAGGAAGGGAGTCGAGTATTCTGTCATGGCTTTCAATTCCATAAGGACTTTCTCGGCAGCTTCGTAGAGTTCTTCTTGTCCCACTTTCTCCTCACTGGCCCATTTGCTTCGCCCCTTGCGAACTTCACTGATAAGCGTTCGCAATTGAGTGTCGTTCGCGTTCACCATGGTGCGCTTGGCATCGATACGCGCAATGAGATTCTTCAAAGTCAGACTCGATGCGCCGAGGTCGGCGTTGCTGAGAGAACCTTGAGGCTGAGCACCGGAAGGACCTGAGGTAGGCGCGGAATTGGAGACATTGGACATCTCGTTTTCGACCTGCCTGTCTAGCTCGTCTAATTTTTGCTGTTCCAGCATGGCATCTCGGTCGGCCTCAAGCGTGAAGAACATGGTATGAAAGCTTCTCACGGCATAATCCTCAGCAGCCTTCTTGTCTTGCTCGAGTTTTTTGCGCACATCCTCGGTGGATTTGGCCTGATCTTCGAAATTGGACAAAGTACTCGTACGAGTGATGGTTGGTTTCAGCGACAGTGATGGAGAGGGCTGAGTGGCAGCAGCCTGCTTGGAGCGCGAAGGTGACGTGAGTGCAGCAGTCGCGGACTCGGCCGGTTCGTCTTGATCGTCTTCATCATCGTCCCCATAATCATCCTCGTCAATTGTGCGCGCAGCTCGTTTCGGGGGAGGCGGCGGCGGCGGGGTGGATTTCTGGAGGTCGGATTGGGGATGAGAGGGAGAAGGTCTCGTGTCTTGTGAGCGCGCAGCAGGTTGCAAAGAGAAGAGAGAGGCAATTTGAGATTGCGCCAACTCAAAACGAGCCTTCAAAGCAATGTGTAATGGATCATCGTCGTCTTGATCACGGTCGGGTTCGGGGTCGTGATCGGGGACAGGGTCAGGGTCGGAATCGGCTCTGTTGGTTCTCGCAAGGGAAGCATCTCGAGGCAGCGGCGCAGGACTCAGACCGGTATGGGACTTTTGTCGATGGAGGGAATGGCTGGCCGATGCATGTCTCGAGCGCTCCTTGTTGATGTTCATGGCCTCGCGGGGGTGGTGTGCTGGCGCATTCGAACAGGCCTAGGGAGCGACAGAGGCAGCAGCCGGGTCATCTGACGACACCTCGAGGAACCTAGCAAGCCGACGACTTTGATGGAATTCGATGTTGTGGCCGCCGTGGTGATGATGCCGATGGTCGCGACGTGAAGTGCTGGCTGGGCTTTAATGGAGTAAGTGCTGGGTGGCTTTACCGTCTCTGATGTCGGATGCAGCTGATGAATTGAGACCAATGTCGGCCTATCGATTACTATACAGAAGGAAGATGATCGATGATACTTGAAACACGAATGATATATTGATAACTCATCAAAGATTTCGCGATAATGTTCCCGTTGCCATATCTGTAGAGAGTGAAGGTGCGGATCAAGGTACTGGTTTCCTTACCAAAGAGGCAGCTGCGGGCTATTGGCCCTCTCTCCTCTCTCGTCACGAATCCTCCTACCCGTTGTAACAATTCACGACCACTCGCATGTCAATAGCCTCTGTAATTCAATAAATACTTGGAGAGGCACACTCAATGAGGATACGAAAGCCTTTTGCGGGTACGTCCCTTTCTTCTAATAATCTTTCGACAAATCCAGATATGTTACTGGTGTACAGTAAGAATCCATGGCTAACATATGCGCCCAGCTGCCTTTGTGGTATTGCTGCTCATCGCCGCCAGCCTAGGACTTGCTCCAAACCGCTTGCCTCAATACAAACAGAGCGACAAGGTCCTACACTTTGTCACTTTCTTCCTCATTACCGTGAGCAATCTCGGCCGCATACAACCTACCGTGCTCCTACTGACCTAGATGCCATGTAGTTATGCTTTTACTGGATCATTGAGACGAATCGCCGACGTGTCATCCACTTCACCCTTGTCGCTTGCACAGCTGCTCTTAGCGTTGGCTCTGAAATCGTTCAGGGACTTTTGCCTGTCCGTTCTTTCTGTTCCTGTGCCTTTCTACACTCGTCACTAACACGCCTTGCTAGAACGACCGCGAGTTCGATCCGTATGATATCCTTGCAAACGTCCTGGGGTCTTTGTTAGCACTCTTTGCCTGCAGCTGGTATCACAAACGCATGCTGGAGCGACGTCGTGCCTCAAGAAACTATCACGTCGTCCCTGGCGAGGATATTCATGATGAAGACGTCGAGCTGGGCGTAGCGGGCAGCCATGAAGGTGGCCAAGAAACCGGCGTCATGAACGCTTCAGAGCGCCCCAACGTGACAGAAGAGTTGGACAATTGGGACGAGAACGCCGACGAGGACTGGGATGAAGACGACACTGAAATCACCAAGGGAGAAAACAAGCCGTCTGCCTCGTCGCGCGAAGCAGAAGATGACAAGAAGAGAGCCGATTGAGGTTCCCAGCACACCCTTGTAAACATAGTAGTAATGTCAAATGAACACCAATAATATTGAAATTTCCATCATCAATTTTTGGGAAGTTTAACTGTCGTAGCGGCCCACGACCGCCGTACGTGCATTCGAAGTCTACCTAGCACGCTGTGCAGAATAAACAGTGCCCATAAAAGGTAGCTCCGTGCTGGCGCCGACGTTCTCCGTGGGAGAGAGCATCTCGACCAGTCCTCATTTTATTTTAAGCCATGAATGCAACCTCGTGCCTGCCAAGTACTACCAGAAGACAGACGCCGTGTCAAATCCCTCAAAAAACACACCGCGTTTATGCGCCGGCACCGGCAGAGACCTTACCGGCCTGCTGGGGGTTGATCTTCTTGCCGTCCTTGTTGAAGCGGACACGTGGGGGAGGAGCACGGTTGCGGCGGCCCTCACGGGAACGGACACTGAGGTGTGTTAGTAGGTGGAACAGGTATCAAGAGCCAATCGAGCCGGAGGAGGAGGAGGAACGTCGTGTCCGAGGGAGGCATACCGAACGATCTTTCCGTGGATGGCGCAAGAGACGCAGTACTGGAGCTTCAGGTACATCTTGGGAACGGCGTACTCGGCGAAGACGGAGGCATCCGAGATATCACCTGCACACAAGTGTGGTTAGTCGTCGCGTTCATTCGGTTTTCGAGGCAGGACCAGTGGCAGAGCGGAATTTGAGTGAAAAGGTTGAGAAATCATGTTTCGGGCTGGGAATTCGTTCGGGGTCGACGTACGGATAGCGGCAGACTCGACCATGTTGCGGATGGTGAATCTCTTGACGGCCTTGTCCTTGGGAACGCATCGCGAGCAGTTGGAGCAGCGGACGGGCTTGACGTGGCCGCGGCCCTTCTTGTTGCGACCGCTGTGAGGACTTGTCAGCGAGACGTCCAGTAGTAGCGAGCACTCAGAGACAAATCGTACTTGGAAGCTCTCTTCTTGACCATATTGACGTGTGTTGTGCGGCGAACTCTCCTTTGACAGTTAAGTTAGGTCGGGAAGGTGAAGTAGAAGGCCGGAATTTCGCTGTGTGCCAAAGTGCGCTCTCCAGCCGAATGGTCCGCGCTTGGCGTCACCCGTTATCTAATCTTGATCATCACCTCAGGGTCTTACGCTTTTCGACCATCCAGTTTACATATTGCCTGTACTAACAATGCCCTTAGGCCTTGAAGGCAGTCTTGATCCAGCGATGAATACATTTCGAATCGCATCTGTCAATACTGAGATAGATCTAGTATAGCATCTGCCAGGAATATCGACGGCGACACAGCATGAGATTATATATCTGTTCTGTTCATACACCACACTCGACTTTTGCCATGATATGTACCGATGATTGTCAGTCACTTCTTCTCTTGCGCATTCGGGAATGTTGTAAAACGATGCAAAGAGAGTTGCGCCATAAAACAAAGCGCTTCACCATTCAGAGTTTGACTTGATGTCGCCGGAGTGATGAGGAATGGCCATTCATGTTGCCAACAGCAGTCTCAAGTTCCTCTTTATTCTAAACACTGCAGGGAAGCCTGTGATTCTTCAATAGTCAGGATCTGTCATCCAAGCGAGCGAAGGATCTTGATAGTATTTTATCAATAAACATCGTGATTCCCATGGACACAAGAGTCTTTGACAAGGTCATGGTCGGAGAGTCAAGGAATAATAGGCACTTACCCTAGAAGAGCGGAACGATCATCGCCCCGTGCACAGACAGGGACTAGACCCAGTTTGTTGTTTACCTACAAGGCGAAGGAGAGAAGCAATAATATAATCAAGAGTGATACTCCACCACCTCACCGCCCGCCCTCCTCCCCTTCCGCACAATCTGAACCACATCATGTCCACGACTGCCTCCAATCGTGGCACACCGAAGAACAACAACAACCGCCTAAACCAAGTCCAATTCCAAGACAGCCCGTCAGGCATTCCCAGGCCCAAGCTCGAGTCAACTGTTAGCACCGCCAACAGCGAAACCATGTCGACCCTCAGCGCCAGCAGGGCCAAACAGTCCAAGAGGGATGAGGTGTGTCAATGATGCCCTGTCTCTGCTAGACCCTATACACAGTCTGACCAATGCTGCTAGGCCATCCGCCGCAAGATCGAGACGGACCTGAGCAAGAAGAGAGTCAACCCTGGCCGAGCTCGTCACTCTCGCAAGGCAGCTCCAGGCTCCGTTCTGGCCCTCAAGCCCAGCCCAGCCCTTCAGATCAAGCCCAACACGACCGTCGCCGAGGCCGCTCAGCTTATGGCTGCCAAGCGAGAGGACTGCGTTCTTGTTACCGACGACGATGATCGCATTGCTGGCATCTTCACAGCCAAGGATTTGGCCTTCCGTGTCGTTGGCGAGGGCATCAAGGCCAACAGCATCACAATCGCCGAGATCATGACCAAGAATCCCCTCTGCGCTAAAACGGACACCAGCGCCACCGATGCTCTGGATCTCATGGTCCGCAAGGGCTTCCGTCATCTTCCCGTCATGGACGAGGATCACAACATTGCCGGTATTCTTGACATTACAAAATGCTTCTACGATGCCATGGAGAAGCTGGAGCGCGCATACAGCTCATCCCGAAAGCTTTATGATGCTCTTGAGGGTGTTCAAGCAGAATTGGGTTCCAGTCAGCCTCAGCAGATCATTCAGTATGTGGAAGCTATCCGTCACAGAATGTCTGGCCCAACACTAGAGTCTGTCCTGAACGGGTTGCCTCCTACCACAGTATCTGTCCGTACGTCTGTGCGCGAAGCAGCTGCACTGATGAAGGAGAACCACACCACCGCCGTTCTCGTTACAGACCAAGGCTCAATCACTGGTATCTTCACGAGTAAGGATGTTGTGCTTCGTGTCATCGCTGCTGGACTGGATCCTGGCAACTGCAGCGTTGTCCGTGTTATGACCCCTCACCCCGACTTTGCTCCTCTCGACATGAGCATTCAATCTGCACTTCGCAAGATGCACGGTATGTGATATAACGTCATTTTTATCGCTACATCTTACTGATTCTTCTACAGATGGACATTACCTCAACTTGCCTGTCATGAGCATCGAAGGCGAGATTGTTGGTATGGTAGATGTGCTGAAGCTTACCTATGCAACCCTAGATCAGGTATGAACAAATCACCAATAAATAACAATCTTTCAAAGCTGACACATGTTCAGATCAACAGCATGTCAACCGGAGATAGCGAAGGACCAGCATGGAACAAATTCTGGATGTCATTCGACAACGAGACCGAGTCCATGATGTCGGGCGAAGGAGGCAGCCGTCATCCGCACACCAACGATGCACGATCTTTGATGTCACCAGAGATGAGCAGACCTGGAGTCGACCGTCTTGATAGTGTTATGCCCACCGACTCGGCCTCACATACTGGTGGACGTGATTCACCCGATCCTTCGGCCATCACTGGTGCTGCCGGCGCATTGGAGGACACACCGTTCCCCTTCAAATTCAAGGCACCCAGCGGGCGTGTGCATCGTCTACAGGTGGTGCCTGCAGCAGGCCTCGGTGAACTCGTTGCTGTGGTCGCGGAGAAGCTGGGTAACGAAGCCGAGGCCGTTGGCGGCGTGCCGGTGTTTGAGGATGGCAAATTGAGCCGCACAGGGTTCGCTTTGAGCTATCTCGACAGTGATGGCGACACAGTATCAATTACGACTGACCGTGACTTGGTCGACGCCATTTCAATGGCACAACTCCGACACAATGAGAAGGTTGACCTTTTCGTACACGATCCCGAAAAGGCACCTCTACCTGCAACAGTTGCCCCACACCCAACAGTGACACCAGCATCGCCAGACGTCAGCACGATCCGTTCAAGAAAGACGGTGGTTGATGACTCGGATGAAGAAGAGGAGGCAGTCAAGCCCCGTAGGAAAGAAAAGCGCTCAGCAGAAGAGCAGATGATTTCTGGCGTTCCCAATGAGCTACTGCTGCCAGGAGCCATTGTGACGTTGGCAGTGGCCATTATCGGAGTATTCGCCATCTCAAGAATGTCGAGCAAATAGGCGAGGTCTGTGACATAGACAGACGCATTCCTAGAGGACGACATGTTTCTTCAGTATATCTCAGTTGGGGCAGTGATACCATTCAATAGGGCGTGGTTTATTAGTTGTTGTTTAATTGAACATTCCTCTCATGTTTGTGTCCCCTTGGTCGGTGCAGCTTTCAAGACCCCTAAGGCCGAAACGGGAAGGCGGTGAGGCACGGCTTCCCTAATAACAACACCAAAAAATAAGTTGTACATGGAGCAGACACGACGGCTCTTGACTCCTGAGAGACGGCCAAACACCATCCAGTCCCGGATCATTCTTTGCAGCAAGACAGATCGAGCACGTTTCCAAGACCGAAACCACGATAAAACACCGTCTCTGCTTGGTGCTCAACAACACACCACATTTGATAAGGAGCAAGACCATGTCGGTCCTGCCCGCCGAAACACACAATGCCCTCGGGCAGCTGTTGCAAGGGCTGCAAGCAGCAGACAACACGATAAGATCGCAAGCCGAAGAGCAGCTGTCGACCGAGTGGGCGCAGAGCAAGCCCGACGTATTGCTCATGGGTCTGGTTGAGCAGATCCAAATGGGCGAGTCACCTGTAGTACGCACATTTCCCATACTGAGAGAGCGCCACCTTGCCTGTCTGTCCCGACTGACCACTCACTCAGGCTCAATCCTTCGCTGCCGTCATCTTCCGCCGCATGTCGTCGCGTACCTCCAAGGATCCTACCACTGGCCAGTCTCGTGAGCTGTTCCTCACCCTGCAAAAGCCCCAGAGAGACGCAATCCGTTCTATACTGCTCCAAGGACTTGTGGCTCCTTCAGTCGTCTCCCAACCGTCCATTCGCAACAAGGTCGGTGATGCTGTGGCCGAGATTGCCAGACAGTACACCGACGAGCACATTCCAAACCCCGATGGCAGCCGCGACACCTGGGCCGAGCTGCTGGGCGCTCTGTTCCAATCCAGCCAGTCCCCTGATGCTGGACAGCGTGAGACGGCCTTCAGAATCTTCGCCACAACTCCTGGAATAATCGAGAGACAACACGAAGAGGTTGTCTTGAGCTCTTTCACAAAGGGCTTCAAAGACTCCGATGTTCCGGTAAGCAGCATCTATATCAGCAGCAGCCGCTTTGCCTGACTTCTCGGGCTAACTCACCGTGCAGGTCCGATTGGCAGCCATGGACGCCTTTGCCTCGTTCTTCCACTCCATCAACAAGAAATCGCAGCAGAAATACTATGGTCTCATCTCTGACATCCTCAACATCCTGCCACCTCTCAAAGATTCGTCAGATTCCGATGAGCTTACAAAAGCACTTGTCGCCATGATCGACTTGGCAGAGGCTGCGCCCAAGATGTTCAAGCCCTTGTTCAACGAGCTCGTCAAATTCAGCATTACCGTCATTCAGGACAAGGACCTCGAAGACAAGGCCAGACAAAACGCACTGGAGCTCATGGCTACTTTTGCCGACTACAGTCCACAGATGTGCCGCAAGGACCCCAACTACACAGCCGACATGGTCACACAGTGCTTGTCACTCATGACTGATGTCGGCGCCGACGACGACAATGCCGAGGAGTGGTGTTCTTCCGAGGATCTCGATCTGGACGAGGCCGACATGAACCACGTCGCTGGTGAGCAGACCATGGATCGTTTGGCCAACAAGTTGGGAGGCGCCGCTGTTCTACCACCCACTTTCCAATGGTTGCCCCGCATGATTGAGTCTGGTGCGTGGAGGGACCGTCACGCCGCTTTGATGGCCATCTCTGCCATTTCTGAAGGTTGCCAAGAGCTCATGGAGAGCGAGCTGCAGCAAGTCCTGGATCTCGTTCTCCCTAGACTGAACGACCCTCACCCGCGTGTCAGATGGGCTGCTTGCAACGCCCTTGGCCAGATGAGTACTGACTTTAAGGGCACCATGCAGACCAAGTTCCACTCGGTCGTTCTTCCCGCTCTCATTGAGGCTTTGAAGTCTCCTGAGCCCCGTGTCGCTTCTCACGCGGCTGCCGCCCTTGTCAACTTTTGTGAGGAGGCCGAGCGCGAAATCCTTGCTCCATACCTCGACCCTCTTTTCGCCAACCTCTTCGATCTGTTGCGTAACACCAAGACCCGCTTTGTTCAGGAACAGGCTCTTTCCACCATTGCCACCGTTGCCGATTCCGCTGAAGCCTCATTCACCAAGTACTACAGTGATCTCATGCCACTTTTGTTCAACGTCCTTAGAACCGATCAGTCCAAAGAGAACCGCCTTCTAAGAGCCAAGGCCATGGAATGTGCTACCTTGATCGCTCTCGCAGTCGGCAAGGAGCGAATGGGCAACGACGCCCTCGAGCTTGTGCAAATCCTTGGTTCTGTCCAGCAGAGTATTGTTGACTCCGACGATCCACAAGCTTCTTACCTTCTGCACTGCTGGGGCCGCATGTGCCGTATCCTTGGCGCCGATTTTCTGCCTTATCTGCCTGCTGTCATGCCTCCGCTGCTTGAGCTTGCCAAAGCCAAGGCCGATATTCAATTGCTGGACGACGACGAGAACGTTGCTCAGATTGAGCAAGAGGAGGGCTGGGAGCTTGTCCCTCTCAAGGGCAAGTACATTGGTATCAAGACCAGCACCTTGGACGACAAGCACATGGCTATCGAACTCATTGTCGTCTATGCTCAGCACCTTGGTGCTAGCTTCGAAGGTTATGTCCTCGACATCATGGAGAACATCGCCATTCCGGGGTTGGCCTTCTTCTTCCACGACCCCGTGCGTGTCGCTTCTGCCAAGTGTGTGCCTCAGCTTCTGAACTGCTACAAACTAGCACACGGTCTGCAATCTCCGCAATACAGCCAGTTGTGGAATTCAACCATTGCCAAAGTATTGGAGGTTCTGGAGACTGAGCCCGCCATCGAGACTCTGGCCGAGATGTACCAGTGCTTCTACGAGTCGGTTGAAGTGTGCGGACACGGTTCTCTCACACCCGAGCACATGAACATCTTCATCAAATCTGCCGAGACCGTCCTGAAGGACTATCAAACCCGTGTTCAGGAGAGACTTGAGGAGGCTAACGAGCGTGAAGACGGCGAGGAAGCCAGCGAGGAGACACTCTTCGCAATTGAGGATGATCAAACATTGCTGTCTGACATGAACAAGGCATTCCACACCATCTTCAAGCACCACGGCACCACATTCTTGCCTTTCTGGCAGAGATTGCTCCCTTACCTCGATCAAGCTCTTGCAAACCATGATCCCACCCAACGACAATGGGCATTGTGCATCATGGACGATGTCTTGGAGTTCTGCGGTCCTGAGTCATGGGCTTTTGAAGGCCACATTGTTAAGCCCCTGGTGGATGGCATGCAAGATGATGTCCCTGCCAACAGGCAAGCTGCGACATACGGTGCTGGTGTCGCAGCACACAAGGGTGGCGCACCATGGTCCGAATTCGCCAACGCTAGCCTGCCCCTGCTCTTTGCGGCATGCCATAGACCTGATGCTCGTATCGGTGACCACGTCTTCGCGACCGAAAACGCGTGCGCCAGTATTGCCAAGATTCTGCACTTCAACAGCTCCAAGGTTGGCAACAATCAGCAAGTGGTTGAGGCTTGGATTGGAACTCTCCCTGTGGTTAACGACGAGGAAGCTGCTCCGTTCGCGTACGCTTTCCTGGCACAGCTGATTGACCAGTAAGTTTGTACATTCCTGAAAGTCCTTGACGAAATACTAACCATGTCATCAGACAAAACCCTGCAGTTGTTCAGCAAGCAGCCCGCTGCTTCCACTTCATCGCTCAGGCCTTGGAGGCGGAAACATTGCAGGGCAGGACTGCTCAACAAGTCGTGCAATCTGCCAAGGCACTCGTCAGCATGGCCTCTCTGGACGCCAACCAATTGTTGGCGGAAATGTCATCGGAGGTCCAACACGCGGTTCGTGCCTTCTTTGGTTAAGGTTGCAGAGCGATTCGCATGGTTGATCATGCAAGGAATGTGCTGGTTTCTAGTTACTCACGATATCCCCGTTGTTCCCCCATCGTTTCGAGTAAAATCGATCTCTTTGGTAGCACACAAAAGAATACAAATGATTAATGTTATTTTTTGCATACTCTGGTCAGATGGCACTATAGAGAATTCGATTAGAGTGTGGTATAATAGACCATGTGTCTCATATGAAGGTAGTGTACATGAAGCGTCAAGTCCATGGCCGATGTCAAGATATGGGCGACACTTCGAATCGTCTTCGTGACGTCTCTTCATACGCATGTCGGTTGGCAGCGAGCCTGACTGCTGGACTGGGAGCGATCCCGCAAATTTGGCCCTCCGCCTCGATTGCTTCCATCGTTAATCGATGGTCGAACATTTTGACTACATTGATCCTCGGAGATATCCAGAAAGATTGCTAGAACTGCCCGGTGCGTGGAATGGCACGGAGGCTCTATGCACAGACTCTGTATGAAATTGGTTCAAGCCTGCTTATGCTGCCGGTTTTGCACTCTGCTGAATCTGGCTCTGAAGTTGGAAGACCTGGAGAAGAAAAGAGATTTAGGTACCTGGACTTTGGTGAATTGGAACAAAAGGCATAACTCACTGCCATCTTCTTATCCTCACTCTTGGCTTGGATATCGGAAATCTGCTTTTCGATGCGTTTGCTAGAATTTGGCAGAATCAGTTGACTGCACACATGTTGGGCAGTAGTTTCAAAGTTGGTATACATACATCTCCTTGTCGATGAATTCGAGTCTACCGCTGACGGTGCTCTTGGCCTCGGTAGCGTCTTGTTTCAAGAGAATTGGGCCGACGAGTTTGTAGATGTTGGCTTCATCGTCTAGTCCTTCAAATTCCTGGTCGAAAGGTCAGGAAAAAAGTGATCTAAAGGTTTGATGATGTAAGAGGGGAGCGAGATACTTTCTGCACGCTCTTGTTTTCTTGTTGCTGTGACTCGAGCTTTTGTCTTGCTGTGACGGTTGTCTGTAGTTCTGTGATATCTCTGTGTTTAGAAATTGAGGACAGGGTGGGAAAAAAGTATTGGAGGTGGGTGTACCCGTTTGTAAAGCAGTGTACTCATCCGAGAGAGCTTGGAGTTGTTTGTTCTGCTCGGGGGTTGCCATTGTGCGTGTGGTAGACGTGTGTTACGAAGATTGAACTGGATTGTGTGGTGAAAATGGACGTATCGGCGGCGTAAATAATTATTGTTATCAGAAGTGTAGCCAGTCGAGAAGTGAGGCTTTGAGCGTCAGTGTGGGGGAGACTGAAAGTGCGGCAGGCAGGCAGGCAAGCAACAAGCAACGGCTCAGTCATTGACCGCGGGGAAACGAACGTTGTATAGAGTTCCAATGTAACTGTATCGGCATTGTCTTGTCCTGCCCACTCCAAACGCTACACCACAACACGTCTCCGATATCCCAAGGCTGAGCGGTCTCACTCACATTGTTCCTGCACTTCTATTTTACGTGCAGCCTCTCGACACAGCACTCCAGTGAAGACCATCGTCACAGGAACTCCAGATCTCGCCGCATCCCACTTCCGTTCGCTCTCATCGGTCCTGTCGCAACGATCCAAACATGAGCAACACCGACTTCCTGGGCCGGGCCATCGACGTGGTCAAAAAGGCCATCGAGCAGGACACGGCGGGCGAGTACGAGAAGGCCTACCAGCAATACTACCAAGCCCGTACGACACGCCCACCAACATCGATTGCAAAGCACGCCAGACTGACTTCTATCTAGTCGAACTGTTCATGCTCGCTCTAAAATGTACCATACACTACGCCTGTTGATGACATCCGGCTGCTAACGCCTACCACAGGGGAAAAGAACGCAAAGTCCAAGGAGATGATCCGCGCAAAGGCTGCCGAGTACATGGAACGAGCCGAGAAATTGAAGAACCATCTGGCAGAGCAAGATTCCTCTAAGAAGAAGCCGAATGCTGTCGGCTCCAACGGGAGCGTATCAAACGGTGGCGGCAAGGGAAAGTATGTCGTGCCTCACCATATTTGCACGTGTAACTCGTGCTGATTGCTATGCGCTAGGGACGGTGAAGACGACGAACAAGATCCTGAATCTAAGAAACTACGCGGTGCACTCGCTGGTGCCATCCTGACGGACAAGCCCAACATTAAATGGGAAGACGTTGCTGGTCTCGAACAAGCAAAGGAGGCTCTCAAGGAAGCCGTCATCCTACCCATCAAATTCCCGCATCTATTCACCGGCAAGCGTCAACCCTGGAAGGGCATCTTGCTTTACGGTCCTCCTGGTACCGGTAAGAGTTACCTGGCAAAAGCTGTCGCAACAGAAGCAAACAGCACTTTCTTCAGTGTCAGCAGTAGTGACTTGGTCAGTAAGTGGATGGGTGAGAGTGAACGGTACGTTTGTCCATATCCAGCAGAGTATCATTGGCATACTGACTAGAGTGATATAGTCTGGTCAAGCAACTCTTTGGCATGGCTCGCGAAAACAAGCCCTCGATCATCTTCATTGATGAAATCGATGCTCTGTGTGGCCCGAGAGGTGAAGGCGAGTCAGAAGCCTCAAGACGTATCAAAACAGAGTTGCTGGTGCAGATGGACGGTGTCGGTCGCGATTCTAAGGGTGTCTTGATTCTGGGAGCCACCAACATTCCGTGGCAGCTTGATTCGGCTATCCGAAGACGTTTCCAACGAAGAGTGCACATCAGCTTGCCAGATCTCCCCGCCCGTACGAGAATGTTTGAGCTCGCAGTCGGATCAACACCCTGCGAGATGAAGCCAGAGGACTACAGGACATTGGCTCAACTCAGTGAAGGCTACTCGGGAAGTGATATCAGTATTGCTGTCCAGGATGCGCTCATGCAACCTGTTCGCAAGATCCAGACCGCTACTCACTACAAGAAGGTAAGATCTGATCTAGATTGTCATGTGCTATCGAAACTCGCGCTAACCGAATCTGCAGGTCACGGTCGATGGCAACGAGAAGCTCACACCATGTTCGCCAGGCGATAAGGGCGCGATGGAGATGACCTGGATAGACGTTGACACAGAACAGCTTCTAGAGCCCCCGCTCATGGTCAAGGACTTTGTAAAGGCCATCAAGGCATCAAGGCCCACGGTCAGTGGAGAGGATCTGAAGCGTAGTGCTGAGTGGACCGCCGAGTTTGGTAGTGAGGGCGCATAGAACCCGTTGATACCTTTGACTATCGCAAGCACTTGCTGTATCATCACGAGACACTGAATAAGAAAGAGAAAAAAAAAATCATAAAAGACTATTGTTGCTCTTGTAAAATTATTGTCCATTGAGAAGATTCAAGACGCCAGGGGTGAAGGTGATGTTCGGGCCGAGCATGCAGCCAACCATCCATACATCTATAGCACTTCCATCCACGACAGTTTCCACACAATATTTTCATCTCATCTACACGAGAATATTGAAACCTAGTTCCCTATCGACATGAAGACTGGGATCTTGTTCTCCACAGTCCTGTGTTTGACACAAGCACCGTCGGCTCTCACAGCCAGTGATCAAGCCGTTCTCAATGACGTCTCACCCTATACTGAAGCTGACAATATCAGGAAGGTGGCCATCATTGGTATGTACCTGTTCCCAAGCATCGTGAGATAGACGGGGTCTAATCATATCTACTTATCAAGGTGCCGGTAGTGCAGGCTCTTCAACAGCCTACTTTCTACGTAAATACACCCAAGAGCAGGGTATCCCGTTAAACATCACGGTTTTCGAACGCGAGAGCTACGTCGGAGGCCGCACGACGACTATTGGCGTTTACGACAACTCAGAAAACCCTGCTGAGCTCGGTGGCTCCATATTCGTATCAGTAAACCAAAATCTCGTCTCTGCAGTCAAGGAATTTAACCTCTCCACCGAGGGACTGAGTGAGCTCCGAACCGAGGACAATGGTCCTCCGTTAGGAATCTGGAATGGCGAACAATTCGTCTACGTACAGAGTAGTGGAGGCGGATGGTGGGACACGGCAAAACTGTTCTGGAAATACGGTCTCGCGCCCTTGAAAACACTTAACCTGATGAAGAGCACAGTAGGCAAGTTCCTCAAAATGTATGAGGAGCCTTATTTCCCGTGGAAATCGTTGTCAAAAGTGGCTTTCGATCTGGGGTTGACGGAAATCACTGCTTCGACCGGTGAACAATTTTTAGAGAAGAATGGTGTTGGAAGGGCGTTTGCAAATGATATTGTGCAAGCGAGTACGAGGGTGAATTATGCGCAGAATTTGGGATTGATACATGGGCTGGAAGCGATGGTGTGCATGGCTACTGACGGTGCAATGGCAGTAGATGGGGGTAATTGGCAGATCTTCGCACACATGCTTGAAGCTGCTGATGCGACTCTTCACCTGGAGACGACGGTGAGCAAGATCGAAAAACTTCTCGATTCATCATATGCTCTGCACACAAAGCAAACCCACATGGAAGACTTGAACGAACAACAAGACAAATTTGATGAAGTTGTTCTCGCCGGACCCAAGCAATTCTCCAGTATCAAATTCGTTCCGGAACCAGAGCATGAACCGGATGTCATACCGTACGTCAAATTACACGTCACGCTCTTTACATCCAAACATCCGCTGTCACCACGAGCTTTCAACCTCAAGGAAGCAAAGGAAGTACCCCAAGTAATCTTGACAACACTTCCTCCCAACGAAAACCATGGTACCGACCGCGATGGTGTAGGATCACCTGGATTCTTCAGTATCTCGCTTTTACGATCGACCATGGATACGCGAGATGGCAAAGACCAACTCGAATACCTGTACAAGATCTTCTCGCCAACGCCCGTCAATGACACTCTTCTCAACCACATACTAGATTTGCCATCCACTACAGCAAAAGAAGGAGGAATCAGCAAAGATGACATCAGTTGGATGCACAGAAAAGTTTGGGACAGTTATCCGTACGAGTATCCTCGTGTGACGTTTGAGGAGTCGAGACTGGATGAGAGACTGTGGTATACGAGTGGGATCGAGAGTTTTATCAGTACGATGGAGACGAGCAGTCTGATGGGTAAGAATGTTGCGAAGCTTATGGTTGATAGGTGGGTGGAAGAAGAGGGGCATCTGGGTACTTCTTACGAGAGTGAGTTTGGAATGGATTAGAGGATGTTTGGGCAGGGAACAGCGGGTTATGGCTATGGTTAATCGTTCTTGTTGCAGCCACAGAAGATTACGATGGAAGAGTGAGTATTCAATGTCGGACGCGCGCACACTTCACGTGTCACGAGTCAAACGCGTGTCGAGTCATGAGCTAGAAGATCGGACCAAATCATGATTCGATTTGTTATGTTTGCTTCGGGCATGGTGGTTTGAAAGTCGAGTTGGTGGGGCTCCTAAATAAACATGTCCATGTACAGATAAACAATCACAACCAACTACATCGCCGTCGCCAAACACAATTCGGTTCGGTGCAGCATGTCGGCGCAATCACCAGTACGCCAAAGCCGAAGAGCGGCTGCCTCTCGGCGCAGAGTCGTCGACTCAGACGATGAAATGGATATGGGCGATGATGTCTCTGCGACCAACCATGTTGAAGATGACGAGGACGATGAGGAAGAATACACACCGGCGCCCCCTCAGTCTGCTCGACGCCGGAAGACTGCCAACTCAGAAGCGCCGCCAACTCCGCAGACGGCATCGCGCACCCGGCGCAATCGCGCTTCGGAATCTGTCGAACCCTCACAACAATCCATCCTGGACGAGCCCACCTCACCTACCAAATCTGCTCCCAAGCGTCGCACAGCCAAGACTGCTCGCGCTTCCCGTAAGAGCCGCATATCAACCTCAGTAGTGCCCGATGTTGAGACATCAGTGCTGCCAACTCCTGAGGCCACCGCATCGCCCGACCCGGAGCGCCAGAAACAACCTACACCGCTTGCAGATATCACAGAGTCGACCCTCAATGAGCAGACGCCTCGAGCAGCCTCCAGACCTCCGTCAAGTCAGGTCCAGAAGGTCGATACCAACATTACTTTCTTGGAGAAGCCCATGGACATCGTCGTTCGTACCAGAGCTGCCACCACCATGCCCACCACCGAGGTCTCCTCAGAACCACGCGCGCGCACAGTCATCACTTATCTGATCCTTACCAACTTCAAGAGTTACGCTGGCCGTCAGGAGGTAGGACCTTTCCATTCCTCCTTCTCTTCCGTCGTGGGACCCAATGGATCCGGCAAATCCAATGTTATCGACTCCCTTCTCTTTGTCTTTGGTTTCCGTGCCAGCAAGATGCGTCAAGGCAAAATTTCTGCCTTGATCCACAACTCCGCCGCATTCCCCGATTTGGGCCATTGCGAAGTCGAAGTTCATTTTCAGAAAGTCATTGACTTGCCTGCCGGAGGTTCCGAGGTCGTGCCAGACTCTCGCTTGGTCATTTCAAGGCGTGCTTTCAAGAACAACGCCAGCAAGTACTATATCGACGGTCGCGAATCCAACTTTACTGCTGTCACAACTCTCCTGCGTGATAGAGGCGTTGACCTTGATCACAAGCGTTTCTTGATTCTTCAGGGAGAGGTCGAATCTATCGCTCAGATGAAGCCCAAGGCCGCCGGTGAGCATGATGACGGTCTGCTCGAGTACCTGGAAGACATCATTGGCACATCCAAGTACAAGACTCCTATTGAAGAAGCTGCTACTGAGACTGAAGCCCTCAACGAGGTCTGTACCGAGAAGAACTCCCGAGTCCAGCTCGTTGAGAAAGAGCGCAATTCTCTGGAAGACAAGAAAAACAAGGCGCTTGCATTCATCAAGGATGAGAACGAGCTTGCCACTAAACAGTCTGCCCTGTATCAGATCTACACCCAAGAGTGCACCGACAATGTCACAGTCACCGAAGAAGCTGTGCAACAACTCCAGCAGCAGCTCGCCGAAGAAATGGAAAAGCACCAAGGCAACGAAGAAGGCATTAAGAGACTGGAAAAGCAGTACAAAAGCGCATCCAAGGACTACGAACGCGTCTCTGAGAGTACACAGGCCCTACTCAAGGAAATGGCAAAGCTCGACAAGGAGACTGTCAAGCACTCCGAGAAGAAGAAATTCCTCGCCAACAAGGCGAAGAAACTTGAAAAGACAGCAGACACTAGCAAATATGGCGTGTCAGAATCTACCACCTTGGCCCAACGAGCTGAGGACGACATCAACAGAAATTCGAAATCCATCGCCGAGTTGGAAGCCGAGATGCGACACGAGGAGGAGAGTTTGAATGAAATCAGGGAAAGCCTCAAAGGCAAGACACAAGGCATCTCTGATCAGATCGCTGCAAAGCAGAAGACACTCGAACCCTGGAAGGCCAAGATCAACGACAAGCAATCTTCAATCGCAGTAGCACAAAGCGAGCTCGACATTCTGAGAGAAAAAGGCAACGCTGGAGCAAATGCAGTCGAAGAGATTGAAGCAAAAATCGCCAGCCTCAATGAAACTCGTGAGAGCAAGGTCGAAGAATACAAGACCGGTAGACGAGAAAGAAAGTCGATCGAGGCATCCATGCAGGAGACACAGGCCGAGATCGAACAACTTGTTGCTCAAGAGCCTGCTATCCGCTCCAAACTCTCCGGAGCCAGACAAAAGGCAGACGAGGCGAGAGCAAGTCTCGCAGCTACACAAACCCAAGGCAACGTCCTGACCGGCTTGATGCGCCTGAAGGAGTCTGGGAGAATTGACGGGTTCCACGGACGCCTTGGAAACCTCGGTGCGATTGATCAGCGTTTCGATGTAGCAATTTCGACTGCATGCCCTTCCTTGGACAATCTGGTAGTTGACTCGGTCGAAGTTGGTCAGCAATGCATCGAGTACCTTCGCAAGAACGATCTGGGTCGCGCCAACTTTATTCTGCTGGATCGCTTGCCGCAAAGAGACCTCTCGCCCATCGCGACACCTGAGAATGTGCCTCGTATTTTTGATCTCGTCAAATCCAAGCACGAAAGCTACAAGCCTGCATTCTACAGTGTACTTCAAAACACCCTTGTCGCAAAAGATCTTGAGCAAGCAAACCGTATTGCTTATGGCGCCAAGCGATGGCGTGTTGTTACTCTAGACGGTCAATTGATTGACAAATCGGGTACCATGAGTGGTGGTGGCACCAGAGTGGCAAAGGGTGCCATGTCATCCAAAGTTGTCGCTGATGTCTCCAAAGATCAGGTCACTAAACTTGAGGTCGACCGCGACACTCTTGAAGAGAAATTTGGACACTTCCAACAACGACTGCGGGAACTCGAAGCTCATATGAAGCAATTGCAAGATCGATTGCCCGTGTTAGAAACTCAAGCTCAGAAAATCAAACTTGAGGTTGACAGTTTGGACAGGAATGTTGCTGACGCAGAGGCTAGAATTGAAGAGCTCAAAGCTGGAAGTCAACCCTCGCAGTCTGATGACAAGCGCGTAGCTGAGCTTGAGAAGACCATCCAATCACTACAAAAGGATGTCGACAAGTTGCAAGCAGAGACAGCGGATATCGAAGATGAGATCAAAGCTCTCCAGGACAAGATTATGGAAGTTGGAGGTGTTCAACTACGTACTCAGAAGGCCAAGGTTGATGGACTTAAAAGCCAGGTTGACAATCTTCAAGAGCAGCTGTCCAATGCGGAGGTCGAGAAAGCGAAGGCAGAAAAGCAGAAGATCAAGCACGAGAAGGCGTACAATGAGGCACAAGCCGAGTTGGAGAAGGTAATGAAAGATGCCGAGAAGGTCGAAGAAGACATCAAAGAGCAAGCCAGGAACACTGCCGGCTTTAGAAAGGAGGCCGAAGAATCACAAGAGGTATTTTGAGGCAGAATTTCCAAGCCTAATCGTAGAACTGACAGAGCACTAGTCACTGGACACCAAGAAAGAGGAACTTCAAGAGCTCAAGGCCGAACTCGATGCTCAGACAGCCGAACTGAACGCGACCCGAGGTATTGAAATCGAGATGCGCAACAAACTTGAGGAGAACCAGAAGATCATGGCAGAAAACCAGAAGCGTCTGCGTTATTGGGAAGAGAAGCTTTCCAAGCTGACCTTGCAGAATATTAGGTGAGCCAGAAGCCAAAGCAGTTTGAGATCGACTTTGACTAACGCGAACACAGCGACGACGGCGAGGAGCTCGAACCACTTCCTCTTCCTCAATACACCAAGGACGAACTGGAAGACATGTCAAAAGACGAACTTAAGGCAAAAATAGCCCTCCTCGAAGAATCCACATCTCAAGCCGCCGAACTCTCCGTCCTCGCCGAATACCGCAAACGAGTAGAAGAACATACATCACGCACGGCCGACCTCAACGAAGCCCTCACCGGCCGCGACTCGGCCAAACAAAGACTCGACAACCTGCGCCGCCTCCGCCTCGAAGGTTTCATGGAAGGCTTCTCCACAATCTCGATGCGTCTGAAGGAGATGTATCAAATGATCACCATGGGCGGTAATGCCGAGCTCGAACTCGTCGACAGTCTCGATCCTTTCAGCGAGGGCATCTTGTTCAGCGTCATGCCTCCCAAGAAGAGTTGGAAGAACATTAGCAATCTGTCCGGTGGTGAGAAGACTTTGAGTTCTCTGGCTTTGGTGTTTGCTCTACACCACTACAAACCGACTCCTCTATACGTCATGGATGAAATCGATGCCGCTCTTGATTTCCGTAACGTAAGTCTTTTCTCTCTTTTCCGTCTTGACCTCCTGACACAGCTCTTCGGAGCACAAAAGATCAAAAAAAAAAAAAGACTCACACGCAGACAGGTTTCCATTGTGGCTAGTTACATCAAGGAAAGGACAAAGAACGCACAATTCATTGTCATCTCCTTGAGAAACAACATGTTCGAGCTGGCATCGAGATTGGTTGGTGTCTACAAGGTCAATCACATGGTGAGTCAAATCAAAACCCCCTGCACATGTCGTGTAACTTTTTCTTTCTTTCTCTTTGCAATGTTGCTGACAAGACATACGTTGTACAGACCAAGAGTGTGACTATCGAGAACAAGGATTACATCAGGGCTGCTGCTGCTGCCGCCGCTGCGGCTTGATTGTTTCTTGTGTTTGCTTCTTGTGGAGTTTGGTGCGTCGTTTTCTTCTCGGTTGGTTCTTGGTTAACGATGGCGTTTTTGATGGCTGTTTGGTGTAGATGAAAGAGTTGTTATATGATACCACATGGTGCAAATATTGTTTCAAACACTGCACCTTTTTCTTCTTGATCTCACTATGTTCTACCAAAATCTGCTCGTAATTCATGGCCGCGGTACATAAGATAAACATGTTTGAGCTTCTCAACTACAAGGACATCACGCTGGGTAACAATTGTCTCGCGAGTCAATCGTCTTCAGCAATCGACAAGCTTACTGATAGCGAGTCGAGATAGTGCACCAAATATGCAGTCATAGATGAAGCGCAAAGACAATTAAATTCCAAACGCTGCAGTTCAATTACGGTATCTACCAACTGTGTACGCCTGAGTGAACCCAGCCTTGATTTCACTTATCATTACCCATGCATGTCAAAGACGTAACAATCCCATCGGTCGACGTTTGATGCGAGCTTCCGACGGCGAAGAAGCCGTGACAACTGTCTGTCAGTGAGAGCCAATGTCAA
This sequence comes from Dothideomycetes sp. NU30, assembly GCA_026013035.2. Classification (NCBI taxonomy): domain Eukaryota; kingdom Fungi; phylum Ascomycota; class Dothideomycetes; species Dothideomycetes sp. NU30. The sequence continues at coordinate 1,499,586 of BSBH01000001.1, read as the reverse complement.
GAACTCAAGCCAATACGAAGAGAGAGGCGGCAAAGAGAGCCATGGTGAAGGTCATACCAGCCATTCCAGCCACAGAGGCGTCGTTGGCAGGGACAGGAGTGTCGCTGGCAGACGAAGAGCTGGGAACGGCAGGGCGACTGGCTGAGACAAAAACACTGGTGGCAGAGGCAGAGCCTTCGCCGGAAGCAGAAGCAGACTCCGAGGCAGATTCCGAGGCAGATCCAGGGGCGGACGAAGTGGCAGCGGAGACAAGAGAAGCAGAAGATGAGACTGGGACAGGGACGCCGTTGGTGACACCCGAAGAGATGGAGCTGGCAGGAACCATGGTCTCTGAAGTCGAAGCGGTGTTGGCAGGAACCACGGTCTCCGAAGTCGAGGCGGCGTTGGCAGTCTCCGAAGGAGGGATGACTGCTGCGGTGACAGTGGTGCTGACGACAACGATGGGAGTGTTGGGGCTGCTGGGCTTGGTAGTGCAGTAGTCGGGAATGCTAGCAGTGGTCACAGTGACAGTGACAGTCTCCTGGGCAGTAGCCATGATGGCTGGCGGTCCATCTATGTTAGCTCGTCACGTGAAATGGTCGGCCAGTAGTAGAAAAAAAGCATACCAGAGGCGGCAACGGCCAGGGCAGTGATGATTGAGAACTGCATCTTGAATGACTTTGGGTTGTTTGGTTGGGTATGGATAAAGTGGGCAGACAGCTAATGGTGCTGACGATGGCAGATGGGTCAGATGAATAGCGAGTCTTTGATGAAGATGCCTGAGACTGATGCTGCCGATGATATTGATGATGATTGATGTGGTGCAAGGAAGAAGGAGAAGAAACAGAATTGGAGCTGTGTGAAGTGATGGTTTTATATCGATGAGTGGCTGGCTAAAATTCCGGAAGGTGCTACCAGGAAAGCAAGCTCTAGATGTGAAACACGGCTGCATGCAGGTTTGCGCGCAGAGAGTGGGAAGCGAGTGGTCCAACAACTACCTAGGTAATTTTTGTGCAACCGACATCGCGAAATAGGGCTCTCAGCGGACATCCTTCAAATAGTCTTGGTCTCTCTGTATGTTCAGAAGCCGACTAGACGAAACCATGTCCATTGAGAGCCTTACAAAGGTTATACTTTCGCAAGGCTCTCAACGGACCTCCCTCCATTGTTTTTGGTTCTTCTGAATAAACATAAGTCGATTTAATGACTATTGTCTTTGTGGAGAGCGATGCAAGGTTTCTGTGTAGATGGTAGATACCTAACTGCACAAAAACATATCAAGATCGAATATCCACGGGTTCTAGAACACTGTTCGGCATCAAGTTGCTCTCGTTACACCAACAACTATATACATACCCATAGCCATGCAGGAGCCATCATTGCATCTTCAATCCATCCAGTGAGAGCCTGCCTTTTGAGTCCTTCTTGAAAAAGGTTCTGGGGCTCTGAGGGGACATTGTAAGTTCTTGCCCAAATTCTCCGCATCAGGACAGACGTCTTTTTTCTATCAGTTCGTCGTGGACAGACGGCTCGCGTCTCTGTGGCGTGAAAAAATTACGAGACTTCAGGACCATGCTCAGGTTGTTGAGCTTTGAATTGTTATGATGACGAAAGAAAAACATGACTTGCACTTACCTCCAGTACAGACGCCGACTGCGAGAAGCCTACCTTTTCGGAACAATTGAGACGACCGTCGAGCACTTTCCTCATCTCTGCCTAGCAACAAGCTTGCAGCACCTTCCTCTCAAGCAGTGCCGCGCGGCCGTCACTCATCGTATTTAAAGAGAACTTTTCTTGCAATCCTCCTTCTCCCTCATCCATCAACTACACATCCACTCATTCCGCTCCTCGTCCTCGGTTCTGCATACCTTCATCTCTCCAGACCAGCCTCTCATCTTCCTTGTCATCGAGCCTTCAAGCATCGCCTCGTCCATCAATCCATCGACAAGTTCTCTCACCGAGATGAAGCTCTCTACCATCTTCGGCACCATGGCCGCTCTGATCGTGCCCACCGTCTGGGCCCAGAACTTTGGTGGTGAGTCTTGTCTTGTTGAGTGAATCGAGCACACTGTCTGACACGCATCACAGTCGGAAGTCCAGTCACGACCAGCGTCGTCGTTGTCGAGTACGTTCCTGCTGTCTCCACCTCGACCTTGTGGCAGACGACCCAGATCACTGTCTGGAGCTGCCCTCCCGACGTGACCAACTGCCCACTTCGCTCGGCCACGTCCTTGGCTCAAGTCACAGCCATCGTCGCTGTGTCGACCACCATCTGCCCAGTCACTTTCGTGAGCACTCGCGTCAGCTCGTACACGACTCCGGCATCGACCTCTTTCAGCCTCCCATCTGTCACATCGGGAGCCACCATCACTTCATCAGCCTTGTCAACCACCTACTCGACCGGTACCTCGACCGTCACCATTGGTTCATCGTCCAACGCATACAGCTACTTCTCGACCATCAGCTATTCCGCTTCATCGGTGCCATCTGTCGTCAGCAGCGAGATCACTCTGTACTCGACAAGCGGTACTCTCACCAGTGCAACTGGCACATCTTTGGTGTACGACCCAGCAACATCCGGCTCGTCAGGATCTGGTGCTGGTGGATCCTTGTCAGCCATTACTTCTCTGGCAACTGCTCCTGCACCATCTGGAAGCCTCAGTGCCTTCACCGGTCTTGACTTCTCTGGTAGCGCCTACACCATCTCTTACGCCCCTCTTGGCACTGGCAACGTCGCTCCTCTCGGTACTGGAAGTGTCGGTGCTTCTCTCGGTACCGGTAGCGTCGGTGCTCCTCTGGGTACTGGCAGCTTCGCTTCTGTCGCCACCTCTGCTGTAGGCTCTGGCGGCAATGTTTCTGTGCCTACCGGTCCCAACGGCCCCAGCGGCACGACTGCATCGACGTCGCTCACGACCTACGCCGGCATGGGTGGTCGTCACACAATCACATCGACCTTGTCTGCTCTTGTTGTGTGCATGGTGGTCGCTCTTGTTTTCGCCTAGGCCTTTGATGGCATGGGCAGTGGTTGATCGATGGAATTACTATTCAGGAGGATGTCGTGCATGGAGGCGGTAATGGACGATGAGTTGCATGAGTGATAGACGGTTGGCTTTGGGATTGCCTTGCATGTGCTCCTTTTTTTCTTCTTTCGTTTGTCATTGTTGTTGTTGTTGTTGTTGTTGTTGTTGTTGTTGTTGAGCATGCTTATCACAACCATGTTAGCATGGAGGCCATCTCCGACTTATACAGCAGGACATATACAGTAATGATAATGTTGACCAGACCCAGAGCACATTGCCCAAGCCTTTGATGTGGTCTATGACTGTGAGATGATGACCAGTTTTATGATGGACATGTGGAGTTGAGGGTTGAGGATTGTGTAGATGTAGAAAATGGCAGATGATAAGGTGTAGCAAGACACGAGGATACGAAGGGCGGAGTTGTAGAATTGTCTTGTTTACCTACATGTGTGAGTCGATTGGCACAGGACAAGGACAAGAATTCACAGTGTTTTGTGTTCGGCATCCAGATGTTTACGGAGCAAGAGCTCTCGCAAAAGAGCCTCAGTACTCATGGGATCAAGTTTGTCCTGGTTGTCTCTCCACATGCGCCAAAGCTCCATGCCCACCTCTACGGCGATAAGGACTATGATGAGCCATTCCAAACCCGTAGAATGTTTCTCACTCAAGCGTTCTCGCAAGACACTGGCAATTTCACTCGCATAGTCCATTTTCTCGTTCAGAACCTTGATACGCACGCCAACATCGAGAGATCGGCCAACATCGTCGTAATACGTGTCAAGGCCCAGAGACGAATGAGAAGCCCAAAAGATATCCGGCAGACTGTCGGTAAGCTCCGAATAGAGATTCAACTGAGCGCGGATGGAGAGCAACTCGCCAGTCTTGCGCAGGATAAAGGAGCGAGTGAAGGGTAGTTTTGAGCCGCGCGAGAGTATGGTAGGAATGGAGCGTGTGCTGGAAAAGTATGAAGAAAGGAGGTCCTCGAGCACAGCGAGCTTGGCAGAACGGGCAAGACCCGAGGAGAAAGCGATTTTGGCGAGGACCGTGTCTGCATCTGAAGCAGGTATCCGAGGCTTGTCCTCTACAAGATCTTCTTCGGGAGTCGAGGACTTTGTGCCAAGAATGATGGTATCACCGATGATTTCGCTGGTGTCACGAGAGGCATCCTGGAGGTACTCCAGGTCCTCGACCTCGATTCTGTCCAAGTGGGAATTCTCGGCTGCAGGTAGCAAGAGATGGTGGACGAGGTCAAGCTGAAGAGACTCGGGGACGTTCCAAGTGACGATGGTGCCTGAGGGGAATACGAAGACATCTCCGGGCCTGTCAAGGGACTCCTGGGCGATCCTGGGATGTTCAACAGGATGCGTGGAAGTCTGAAAGTGCAGGACCTGTGGGTAGAGAGCGGTGTTGCATGGGTCAACATGATAGCCCTCCTGTTCAAGCAAGCGGCGAGCAATAGGTATGTCGTACTGCTCGGCAGCGCAGTAAGCTGTGACAGGACTGGTGTCGGCATGAGGATCAACAAAGCGGCGCTTGCCACTACGGCGGATCAAAGACTCGCGAGAGCGCTGGGCCTCGACGGCGACACGGCGTAGAGAGGATGTGGAGCTCTGAGAGCGAGCAGACTGTCTCTTAGCGCGTGCGGCGGCATCGTCGAGAGAATTGTCATGTTCCTTGGAATGGCGAGTGGAGATGGAGAAGGGAGCAGCAGTAGGGCAGTATCGAATACCGAGACGAGACAGAGGGCGAGGACATGTTGTTGACCAGAAGGCTTGTGTGCGTGTAGCTACCTTGAAACTTGTCGACGCCATTTGGACGAAGCTCTCCCTCCATAATTCGTGCAAGATGGAATTAGCCTGAGGCTTGTCTCATGCTCTCTCCAGGCTTCTTGGCAGAATACCTAATTACTGCTACCTTAGTATCCGTAGCATGGGCATATGACGACCTGCCTTACTTGATATACGACCAGCTGCCGTACTGCTCTAGCAATCGGCTCTGCCACCGCTCTACGAGTCCTGGATGCGTGCATTATGTCTGCTGGCGCCGCGGCATCCCGACGAGACGACAATGAACGCGCCGCATCGCCCGTAGCCCTCCACGACGACGACCATGCTCATCCTCATGATGGACCTGCGACCCCCGATCGCGCAAACCAAAAGTCGCATGCAGACAACCAAGACACCGATGACAGCGACATGACTGCCGACAGCGATAGCGACAGTGGTAGCGACAGTGAAGAGGACGAGCCGCGCCTCAAGTACGACACATTGACGGCAGGCCTCGCCAGTGTCTACCGCAATGGCGATGCCACCAGCTCGATGCTTGTGGCTGGCGACAAGCTGATTCTCGGAACACACAACGGCAACATCCACACTCTCGCCCTACCCTCTCTTCAATCTCTGCGTCTATACCATGCTCATTCAGCCTCAATCACTGCCATCTCTGTGTCTCCCACCCCTCCACCTCCTGCTCCTCCGGGTCTAGAACGCTTGACCAATGCCACCTCATGGCGCACCCCAGCTTTACCTCTGCCGTCTAATCGTACCCCGAAATCCACTCCTGCTGTTCCCTCTACTCCATCGAACCTCATACACATCGCTACAGCTTCTATCGATGGCCATGTCTGCGTTTCCTCCCTCGTCGACCCCAAGGACGTCACTCTGCGAAATTTTGCTCGTCCGATCAATGCTGTCGCACTGTCTCCCGAGTACAAGAACGACCGTACCTACCTGTCTGGCGGTCTGTCGGGCAACCTGATAATGACTGTAGGTGGAAAGTCCGGTGTAAGCGCAGACGCAAACACAAACAGTGCTGCTGCCGCCGCTTCTGGTTGGCTTGGTTCGATAGGTCTAGGCAACAACACGGGCAAGGACACTATATTACATTCTGGCGAAGGCGCCATTAGCACCATCAGTTTCTCAAAATCTGGTCGGTTCATCGTCTGGGTCAACGAGCATGGAATCAAGATTATGCGCTCTCATCTCAAGCTTGAGCAACACGAGTCCGAGTCTGCATGGAAGCGTTTTGCCCATATCGACAGACCCAATCGCGCCAAGTGGCCTGATATGGCCGCTGTCTGGAAAGCTCGTCTTTCATGGATCGACGACGATGCTCTTGAAGCTGATCTAGAAGAACCCCGTGCTCCAAATGGCTCTGGCGCTCATGAGTCTTTGAAGGCCTCCAAGAAAAGCTCGCCAGAAAAGTTGCTGGTCGGTTGGGGTGATACTGCCTGGCTTGTCTCTGTCCATGCTGCGCGCCTCAAGAATTCTGGTCAGCGTACCCCTGGCCGTGTCGACATCCTGCACAAGTTGACCTTTGATGATTGCATTGTTTCTGGCTTATCGCTCTATACCCCTTCTCTGCTTGCCGTGCTTGCTTATCGTACTCGCGACGACCAAGATAATCCTATTCCATCATCTATCGAGGAAACTCCAAAACGAGGCCGACATCATCGACAATCTGGCCTCCAGCCCGAACTCCGTTTGATCAACTTTGCAACCGGCGAAGAAGTCGATGTTGATACGCTCGAGATTAGTCGCTTCGAGACCCTCTCTGCAGCAGATTATCAGTTGACTTCACTTTACATGCCTCCTGCGCCCCGCATGACTCCAACCCAGAAGGGTGCCTTCGAAAATTTCGGCGCCGGCCTATGGGATGCTGGTGCAAGTGCTACCCGCATCTTCAGCTCTGGCGCCAGCACTAAGAGTCCTCCACCAAGCGAAGGTGGCCGGACCACCGTCAGGTCTCCAGCAGCTTCTGAAGCTACAGGAACGTCACAGATGACTACACAAACTCGTCGAGCCCCAGATGCAAACCCCTTTCTAGCACGCGCCGGCCTCAAATTGTTTATACACAGTCCCTTTGACATCGTTCTTGCCATCAAGCGCGAGTTGTCAGACCACTTGTCTTGGCTTTTGGAACGCAAGCAGTTTGGAAAAGCCTGGAGTTTGATAGATGATCATCCCGGCATAGTTGGCATCCCCAACGATCGCCAGTCTATCCCGCCATCCCCGGGAGCGGCTTCGAACGCTCAAAACAGCTTAGCAGACTTCTTTGCTGATGAAGATGTTGACAATACCACGTTGTCACCTGAGAAGCTCCAGAACACAATGGCTACGAAAGAAAAGCAACGGATAGGAGATATGTGGATACAACAGCTTGTGACAAACAAAGATTGGCAATCTGCCGGTAAGGTGGCTGGAAAGGTCTTGGGCAACTCTTCCAAATGGGAGAAGTGGGTGTTGGCATTCGCTCAAGAAGGTCATTTCGATGAGATCACACCCTACATCCCCAGCACCGACATGAAGCCTCCGCTGCCTTCTTTTGTCTATGAAGTCGTCCTTGGTCACTACATCGCACATGATCGAATCAGGTTCCGAGAGCTTCTTGAAAGATGGGACCCTGAGCTGTTCGACATCACGAGTGTCAAGACCGCTATTGAGAACAAGATAGAGCTCGGTGATGTGAACGAGGAGTCTGTGGAAGGAGGAGAGCGAGGAAGAGATTGGCGTATCCTTTTGGATGGGTTGGCCAAGCTTCACTTTGCTGAAGGTAGCATGAGAGAAGCACTGCGCTGTTATGTTCGTCTACAAAACGCTGACGCAGCACTCTCGTTGATTCGAGAATATCACCTCGCAGACGCCATATCCGACGACATTCCCGGTTTGTTGATGCTTCGCGTTCCTAGAGAGCAGATGAAGACTGCCTCACTAGACGAGCTGGAGGATGCATCCTCTGAAGTAGTCCGCTTACTTGTGGACGAAGCTTTCTCAGGCATCGTACAGCCCGAAGTCGTTGTTTCCCAACTCGAGCGACGAGACAAGACGTATCGGCCCTTCCTCTTCTTTTACTTCCGCTTGCTGTGGAAGGGTGAAGCAAGGAATGAGGACGAAGTGTTCAGTCGCACCGAACGCATCAAGGCTCAACAACGGATCGAGGAAGGAAGAATGCTTGTCGAACAATATGGCGACGTAGCTTTGTCATTGTATGCTGAGTACGATCGCGACGTCCTTATGGAATTCCTTCGATCGTCAACATCGTACACGTATGAGAAAGCCTCTCAGATATGCGAGACCAAACATTACACGCCAGAGTTGGTGTACCTACTCAGCAAGACAGGTCAGACGAAGCGAGCTCTTTTCCTGATCATCGGAGAGTTGGGTGACGTGAGTCAGGCCATTGCCTTCACTAAAGAGAATCCCGACCTATGGGACGATCTGCTCGATTACAGTATGGACAAACCCAACTTCATCCGTGCTCTGCTGGCGGAGGTGGGCACTTCAATCGATCCCATAACACTCGTACGGCGCATACCCAACGGCCTCGAAATCGAGGGTCTAAGAGAAGGCATTGGCAAGATGATACGCGAGTACGAGATACAACATAGTATCAGTGACGGGGTGGCCAAGGTCCTCAGAGGTGAAGTAACTTCAGGCATGGATATACTCCGTGCAGGACAGAAAAAAGCCGTCAAGTTTGAAGTCACGAGTGAGAAACTTGACGAGGTTGAAGTCCGTGTGGACCCCGTTCCAACCAATGTCAACGATGAGATACAAGCTGAAGAAGATGACACGCCAAAACCTGGACATTGTGTGGGCTGCAAAGACATGTTCCACGAAAACGGTAAGTTCTATTCGAGAGACAATCACTGTTCTTGCCATTTACTGACTTTTTTCTTTTTCTACAGAGGAAGAAACACTGATTGGATTTAACTGTGGACATGTCTTCCACTTGTCCTGTCTCTTGAGACTTGACACCAAGGCCGACGAAGCAGATATAGAAACGCTTCAAGGTCGTGCGCCGACAGACAACGGTGATACTGGGAGGAGCGTAAGGGATAAAGTGGCACATGCACGCAAGATCAAGCGGGCTGTTCGGGGTGGGTGTCCGAGATGTGCGATGCCGGACGAATAGTCGTGAGGGCGGCGGCTTGATTATGGATTGGGTGCAATCTTTTGAAGGTCAAAGAGGAGCGGGCGAAGACAGACGCCTTGCTGTCTGTTTGAGGATTGGTTATTTGTACACATATACCCCCGACCAATGTAAGATGATGGACTGTGCAAGATGTGGCACTTTTCCGTGTAAACTGATGCTAGATTCATCTCGCTCTCTCCATGCTGAGACCAGCAGTCATTGTCGATGCTTTGCATCATGTCGACATGAAGGCTTACGATAGGGGTTTCAAGCGGATCTTTCTCCAGTGATCTTGGTTTCTCTGTATAGGCATAGTTTTGATCTAGTCTAACGGAATTGTGTCTGTCGAGAGCCTGGTACAATTGCGACCGTCACAAACTCTCGGAGGATTTCTAGTAAACTTCGATTCTTCCGTTCATATATGGATTCTCACGATGAGGATGTGTTCGTTGGAATTGCCTCGTGAATCCTGAGACCTCCGTCCATGCAGACACTTGTACCACTCATATATGAGGCACGTCAGCGTAGTCCCTCAAGTCTTCCGCTGGCTTCGAGATCTATAGCCTCCGACTTCTGCTGGTAGGCTCAGATTGATTGATCCAGGTGAAAGTCATGACCAAATGTATGAGCACATGAATGCTCAAAGGGTGTCGCAAATACAAGGGAAGATTCGCGCTCCGGTCCAGTCGGGCCTATCTGTCGGACCAGCATGCGTTTCATTCGAGCAAGCGTGGTATGGTCTAGAAGAAGAAGAAGAATCGATAAAGGCCATGGGTGTTGTCGACAAGTGAAATCAGGCAGCACCCTTGGGTGGAAACGCACTCTCCCTGACCTTCCCGTCCTTCTCCACTCTAACATAAGTAAGAGGACTCAGCGCAATCCATTCGCCCTTCCAATTCTGCAATTTTGTCAAATTTTGCTCGTTCTGCATATCGGGCATCCAGAAACCCGCGGTGTACTCCTTCTGTTCCAGGTCTCGCTGCTGCTCCAACATGGTTTGCTTTGTGCTCGGGGGTCTTCCTGGTCTACGTTCTGCTTTCAGGGCGGCTAGCGAGTCGTCTTCACGATCTAGATATTTTTTGATGGCGGAGTGGAGTTCGATGTCGGTCAGAGGTCGTAGAGGGTCGGGTATTTGGGATTGGAGGAAGAGGATGCGTCCCACTGCAGAGATGATGTCAGAAACGCAATCAGGTAAGGGGATTTTTTAGGAATAGTCGCGTACGATAGACGTCGTTCATCTTTTCTCTCACAGCACCAAGGCGAGCGACACGGTCGTCTCTCATAACAGCACTGCGCAGACGCATGGCATCTCTGCTGTTCTCGTGCAGAGCCAGTGCGGCACCCTTCTTCTTGGACACATGCTTGTGCACTTTGTTGAATTTTGAAGGCATGTCTGGGTTTTTGTCTAATGTGGTTGGGTATACAATTTCCAAGCTCTTGCAGAAGGAAAAAATAAAATCACATGGAAAAGTCACCCCGCATTTCTGATTGTTGACAAGGATTATGGTAAAAGGCTCGGCCCGCCCGCAGCGCGTTCTCGATGCCGAGTAGAGTTTGAGGAAAGGAAAGAACGCGACTAGGCGCGACTTCAATTCCGGCGCCACCTCGAGGCGGCAGCATCATCTGAATCTAGGTAGATACAATTCCGCAACCTCGACTTGCCTCTTGACTCCGTAACGGTGTGTAGGAGGAGAAGGATTTCGAAAATCATGGGCAGTTAGTGTGTTGGATCAATTGTCTTTCTATTTGCCTTGTGTCGCCATGGGCATCCAAGGTAAGCAAGCAAGCAAGCGGAGAAAACATGCGCATTCGTTCTTCATGTTGTAAACTGTCGGCTGACCACGCACTCTCATACAGGTTTGCTCCCATTGCTCAAATCGATCCACAAGCCATGCTCGCTCAAACTCTTCTCCGGCCAAACTTTGGGCGTTGATGCCTATGGATGGCTGCACAGAGGCACCATTGCCTGTGCCATTGATCTTGCTCAGGGCAAGCCTACCACAAAGTACTTCGACATGTGCCTCTCCAATCCTAGTCGGACACATTGAGACTAATCTGAGTCCAGATGGGTTGACTTCTTCATGCATCGAGTGCGTATGCTTCAGCACTTTGGCATTACTCCGTACCTGGTCTTTGATGGCGACTATCTACCTAGCAAATCTGGCACCGAAGAGGATCGAGCGGCCCGTCGCAGAGAGAGCAAGATCAAAGGATTGGAGCTATTACGTCTGGGAAAGATGGCACAAGCCCAGCAAGAGCTACAAAAGAGTATAGATGTGACACCCGAGATGGCTCGTCAGCTCATCGACCAGCTGAAGACGTTAAACATTCAGTATGTTGTGGCTCCGTACGAGGCCGACTCTCAGCTCGCCTATCTCGAACGCGAAGGCCATATCGACGGCATCATTTCCGAAGACTCTGACCTTCTCGTCTTTGGCGCCAAATGCCTGCTCACAAAGCTCGACCAATTCGGCGAATGTATCATGATCAACCGTGACGACTTTACTGCCTGTCGCGATCTCAGTTTTGTCGGCTGGACCGACGCTGACTTTCGACTCATGGCCATATTGAACGGGTGCGACTATCTTCCTGGCATGGACAAGATGGGGTTGAAGACGGCACATCGCTTGATTCGGAAGCACAAGTCTCTCGATCGCATCATCCGGTCCGTACAGTTTGAGGGCAAGATTAAGGTTCCCCAAGGCTACCTTGAAGCCTTTGCGGCCGCCGAAGCAACCTTCTTGTACCAATGGGTATATTGTCCAAAGTCTCGCTGTCTTGTCAACTTCAGCGCACCCTCGTCCGAAGTTGATCTTGCTCGATTCCCTTGTATTGGAAAACATGTCGAGTCCGCCATTGCCATAGCCGTTGCGGCCGGCGACTTGCATCCACACACCAAGCAGCCCATGAATCCCCCAAAATTGCTCTCCAATGCCCCCCAGGCCAGATTCAGGAACCGGCCTCAGGTTCAAACGCCTGAGGTTAAGAAGCACAAGTCTATTGATAGTTTCTTCAAGCCTCAACGCACACCTCTAGCAGAACTTGATCCAAACAGTTTTACCCCATTGCCCTCTCAACAGCGTATTCTACAGCGCAATCCCGCCTCCTGGTCTGCTGAGCCGGTGAGGCGGCCCTCACAACTCTCGAGGGTCATATCCACGGCAAATGCTCCGCAAAGGCCGCAGCGCTCCTATACCGACACCCCCACAGCAATAGCCACGTCTCCCAAACGGCAGAGGCTTTCTTCGGATGGATTCTATGCCTCTCCTCTCGCTGAAACAGGCCGTGTTGTGACAGGCACGAGCAAGTTCTTCAAGACCCCGAGGGTCGATACCGCTTCACAGCCATCAGAGAGGACAACGAAGGATGAGTTTGGCTTGTGGTCAGATGATTCTGTGGAGCAAGCAATGAGTCAACTTCCGGATATTGATGAGACAATGGCATCTGCGAAACCGATAAAGAAGAACCGAAAGCTCTCTGTATTCGGCGACGACAACACTCCTGCCAAGGCACAAGACCTGGCAGTTGCAACAGAACCAACACCGTTCAGTGCGGGACTAGCGACAGAGATGAAGTCTCTACTCAACCGCTTCTCCTACGCGGGATCAGAACAAGGTCGCAGATCGTCAAACGAGTCTCCAGTGGAGGATACAACAACTATATCAACGCCAAGCAAGGAAAATAAGCGGAAACGAAGCGAGACTGGTGAAGAATATATTGTACCGTGTTCATCACCCGTGGTAGAAGCCGTCAACAAGAGTCTGATCAAAGCTTTACCAATCCCAAACGCAACCGAGGACATCAACGAGGCGGATTGGTTCGCAGCGAACCCTCAACCGTCGAGTGCACGGTCTGGGTCTGGGCAAAACACGCAGTCGAGTGCGGAAAGTAGACCTCTCTTCTCACAAGGCAGTGAAGATTTCTTGGTACCTGACAGTGAAGGGGAAGAAGCAACAGACGAAGAAGCAGAGCAGGGAAACTCAAAACGACCGAGTTTCTCACTGAATCTCGCAAAGTTTGCATTTGTTGCATGATTGGCAGTTTTTGAAAGCATGGAGCAACTTATTGGGCATTTCCGCAATGTGAGCATGGAGAAGGGAGAGAGCAAGAAAGCAAGGAGTTCAGGATATATTGTAGAGCATTAGCATTGGCATTGGCATTGTACGACTGTGATATGAATTAGCGCGCGTTTTATACATCATCATCATCATCATCATCATTGGTTTCTCATGTCTTTTTTCTTTGTTCTCTAAAGTCATGACAGAATCATTTCTCATTCATTGGTTATTCATGCTTTGGTCCTTGAAGATATTGGTTGGTTTGTTGCTTTTGTCTTGCGCAACAAAATTTACTTGACTTGTTCCATTCAAGTCGAGTAACAGTCTCTCACGACTTGTTCAGTCGAGTTCATACCTTTCCCCCCTCCTCTCTCTCCCTCTCTCTCTCTCTCTCTTCTATTTGCTGTTTTCAAAATAGAATTTACCCAAATCATCCTTGCCGCGGGAGGAATCTGGAGATTCGAGACCCTTGGGGGTATCCTCTGGTCCCAGACGTTCACGAATGATGCGTTCGGCGACTCCGCGAGAAGTGTCGTTGAAGTCCCTGCCACCGCCACCACCACCACCACCATATGCCGTACCATCCACCATAGTCGCATCCATTTGCTCCGCCTTCTCTTGCATGCCAACAGGAGTGAGGCTAGTATCCCTGTACGAAGCAGAGGTACCCTGATTTAAGAACGAAGGCGCGGTGGGAGTGGCTTTGGAAGCACTAGGACTTCCCACCGAAGCACTGTGACGAGCAGGCGTACGTGCACCTTCGCCAAAGCCCACGAGACTGTTGTTGTCCGAAGCAGCGCCCACGCTCGAAGTGTCCATATCCATGTCTTGGCTCTCGCTCATCTTGTCGGGGTCGTAGACGTCGTTGTCGCTGGCACTGGCCCAGGTTGTGCGGCCGCCGACACTACCGGTTGCTGAGGCCGAACCTACTGTGCTGCGTTCGCGACCCAAGGCGGGATTACCTTGTGAGTCAAAGTAGCCATGGGGCACGGAAGAAGGTACGGCGACGGCGCCGGGAGTCAGGTTGTGCAGGGGAGTTGGGTTGCGGGCGGTGGTCACGCGTTCGAGGCCGGCGAGACGGGAGATGCGGTCGGCGCGCTCGGCGTCGAGGGTGCCTGGGGTGGGTTGGCTGGAGTGATGGGCATGGGGCAGGTGGCCTCTGTGTCCGTCTTTGATGGCAATGCTGTGGGTTGGGCATACGTGTTAGCTGTGCATGTTTTTCTTGTTTGACCGGACCGCTAGGATACGCACGTTGACAGCTCTGACATGGATGTTGTGGTCGAGTTGGGGGTTCCAGGGGCATCTGAGGGAGTCATTGGGTCTGGAGGAGGCAGATTGATCAAGGTGGGGGCTGGATTGGACATGATGGCGGCGCCGGTTGTGGTTTGGAGGCGGTAGATGAGCTGCTGTTTCTCCTCGAGAGTTGAGTCGAGTAGGGAAGGGGTAGTGGAGAGTTGAGTCGAGTAGGGAAGGGGTAGTGGAGAGCTGAGGGTGACGATGGTGACAAGATGTGGTCAGGTGGGAAGGTCGAATGGCTCAATAAACTTGACGCATTGAATACAATTCCCCCCCCGTACTTTCACTTTGACTTTAGCTTTTGACTTGGAGCTTTCCACGACCACCACCCACAACATGTGCACACCAGGGTGCAAGGGTCCATGTCCTTCCCCAGTGCGTGCACGGACGTGACATGCGCCAAGCTCTGTACCGCAACACCCACATCCATCAACCACCCTCCCTTCCACCCTGGTGCTTCACAGTCACAACCCCAAGAGCGGCTCCGTTTCCACACCCTTTCACCACAAGTGCTGCTGGTGAATTAGTTGAGTCGAATGCACTGACTTTCACCACAAGTACTGCTGGTGAATTAGTCGAGTCGAATGCACTGACTGATGAGTGGAATTAGATTCATTATTTTGCTTGCTTCTTGTCAACCGTATGTCTAACAGCGCCTCTCTCTCTCTCTTTCTCTCACCCAAAAACCACGCCCAACTAATGTACAAATTCATGTTCGTTATCAACGGTGATCGGTGCGTTTACTCGACGAATGACTTCATGTCTGTTTGTCTCTTGTTAGCATCTTGTTTGTACTTTTGTCGCTTTCACACTGTGACACTTACTCGACAACCATCCGATGTATTCCTTCTGCTCCTTCATGTCAATGTACTCGGGGATGAACAGAGCCATGGCAACGTTGATGCCTCTCTCCTCGAGGAATCTCTCCAAGAGTGCTTGCACATCCTCGTCGAGCTGAGCGAAGGGAGGACCGGTGTAGAGACTTCTTCTTGCCCAGTCCTTCTCGGCCGTCTTTGCTTCGGCCAAATCGGCGGTGGGGAAGTGGTAGACGTTCTCGATGCTGATCTCGCCGTCCTGGGCAATGCACTCGATGGCGAGTGCGCCCTTGCCCTCGCGTGTTACTGTCACTTGAACACGAGCGGGGAAGTTGGCGCCTTGTTCCTCATCCTGGAGCTCTGGTCTGTCGGCAGGGGCGATGTCGTCCTCGGGTGCGACACGGATGTTGCCTCCAGCAGTACGGCCCTGGTTCACTGCACCCTTGGTGTTGGCGCCACCAGATTGAGTGTCCATATCCACGTCCTCCTCGTCGTAAAGAGCGGCATCGTCGGCCTCCGGGTCCTCCTCGTAAGTGTTGAAGTCGGCAATGGAGAAAGAGACCTTGATCCTGTTGCAGGACGTTAGCCGCGTGTTTTACTAAGAGTGCTCGCTCGCGACTGACTTCTCGTCTCCGTATGTACGGGTGAGGTGAACCTCTTCCTGTCCGGCCTTGTCGTCGAGCTTGTACTCGGAGTTGGCGAGGTACTCCTGGACGCTAGTGCGGAAGCTGTCGTCTTGCTGTTGCTCCTTCTCGAGAGCAATTTCAGAGTCGAGCTTGGCGGCAAGCTCTTGGGTAATGTCGGAAGCTGTGCCACGTCAGAGTCTGATAGCAAGCAGCATGTCTCTCTTTCAGCGACTTACCCTCGCGACGGGCAGGTGATGTGGAGAAGTTGGCGGCGCATCTGGCAGCGGCGAAAACGGGAGTGAAGCTGGCAGCTTGGAGCTGTGCAGGGCGAGTGGCCTGACGAGCGACCGAAGAGGTCAGACGAGCAGTGCCGCGAGGCAGCTGGCGGGAGAGTTGGCGCAACGAGAGCATTGTGAATGTGTGCGATGGTGATGAGGATGTTTACTGTATCAGTAGCAGAAAGACACTACTAAAACTGAACCTGATCATAAGCTTTCTTTCCTGGCACTTCCGCGTCGGCGGACAGATTCCACGACGTCCGTGCTTCCATTATCATGAGTGCCATCATCGATAACAATAACTAATTATTAAATGCTGTACGCCAATCACTCTCAAAGACCGTACTTCGACAGAGACAGCAATTGCTTGATCTCGCTCCAGGTCCCGAGGCCGGCCCTTCTGCACCATGAGCACCGCTCCCCCTCCCCCTCCCCCTCCCCCCGTCGCCGAGAAGAAGAAGCAAAGGCCCTCGGCCCTTCGTTCCATCATCGCTGGTGCATCCGCCGGTGCTGTCGAGATTGCCATTACCTATCCCGCCGAGTTCGCAAAGACCCGCTCACAACTAAATCGACGTCTCGCAGACGGCAAGAAGCTCCCATGGCCGCCATTCGGTGCTCAATGGTACGCCGGCTGCACCACTCTGATCCTCGGCAACTCTATCAAGGCCGCCGTGCGATTTGTCGCCTTTGATGCATACAAGAACATGCTGTCCAGTCCGGACGGCACTATCAGCGGTCCCGCTACTGTCATTGCTGGCTTTGGTGCCGGAGTCACCGAGAGTCTGCTGGCTGTCACGCCCTTTGAGAGCATAAAGACACAATTGATCGATGATCGCAAAGCCGCAACCCCAAGGATGAGAGGTTTCGTACACGGCACCGGCATCATCGCTCGTGAGCAGGGCGTCCGTGGCTTCTTCAAGGGCTTTGTGCCCACCACTGCCCGCCAGGCTGCCAATTCGGCTGTCCGATTCAGCAGTTACACAAGTTTGAGACAACTTGCACAGAGCTATGTTGCGCCCGGCGAGAAGCTCGGTACTTTGAGCACTTTCGGAATTGGCGGTATGGCCGGTATCATCACAGTGTACGTTCTTCTCAAAAATGCCATCCAAGCCACCAAACATGCGACTAACCCATCCGCCAGATACGTCACCATGCCCTTGGACACCATCAAGACAAGAATGCAATCCATCGAGGCCAAGACAGAATACAAAAACAGCTTCAATTGCGCGGCTCGCATTTTCAGAGAGGAGGGTGTCTTGACTTTCTGGTCAGGTGCTGTCCCCAGACTGGGCCGCTTGATATTGAGTGGCGGTATTGTCTTCACCATGTACGTTTTCTCGATAGCGCACATTCCTTTCCTCTCTCACCAGATCGTACTGTACTGACTGACTCTCTTCTTCTGATATAGGTACGAAAAGGCCATGGAGCTGTTCGATCGCATAGATCCAGACAAAAAGTATATCTAGCCCTGTCACACGCTATGTCGTCTAGTCTTGCTTCAGAAGTCAGCGTTCATGCTTGAAATCAACCAACCATGTCCGAAAAGAGACATCACGGAAAACGTGCGCCACGTCTTGCGCCAGCGCGTGAGGGACCAAATTCTGTCAAGTGTCAACTGTCACACAGATTCATGCCGTCTACCGAATTCAGATCAAATTTCTTTCCCTCCTGGCCTCTGCTGTACATAACTCGTTTGCGACTGAGACAGATGCCAGTCGAGACTCTCCACCGCACACGGAGAATGGAGAATCCTTCCTGATAATATCAGAGCCGATATACTATTACTCACTACTCATGTACCTACGTAGCCATTTAGAGTGGAAAACTTGACTTAGCTTGCCCTTGATTAATAAAATGATGCCTATTTGCATAGACTAGACGCTAGGGGCCCGACCCGTACATCGTTCGTTGTTCGCAAGATTTTAGGTTCATCATCGGTCAGCTAGTCCGATGCTGATACGCCTTGTATGTAGGTACCTGCGTCAATCCCTTTGCTGATACAGGGCATTTTGGCCCGACGCCTGTATGTACGTTGTACTAGATAGGCAATAGTGCTGAATCAGAAGCTGAAGGTTGTCGGAGATACATCAAGCACTGTCAGCCCCGTCAGCTTGACACAGCACGCACCTTCACACCTTTTGGTGCAGCGTTTGATCGTCCAAACACTTAAGTCCACTCGTGCCACATTGTCTGGAACCGCCTCTTTGGCCCGCAAGAATTTATAGTTTGGAAAATTGTGTACCGTTGTGACCAGGAGTACGGGAAAAGACCGGCAGCAGTTTCGTCACCTGATCCGATCGACCTTCGTTTCTTCCTCTCTTCTCTACTACTACGTTTATCTGTCTATTGTAGATTGTGTTACCCGCCGCCTTTGGGTCCTGGACGAGCTTGCAATCTACCTCTTGGTTTCTCCACGAAATCAAGATACAGGTGGCGCCGAAGAATGGCAGATGCCGTCTATAACAACCCACCCCCAAAAGTCTCGGCCGTAACAACGAACAGTGGCCGTCAACCAAAGAATGGTAGACCGTCAGACATCGCCGCAGGCCAGCAAAAGATTCGCCGTCGCAACAGAACGATCGCATCATGTAAGATATCTCGTGCTGTCTTTGTATTGTGTATTGCATGTCGAACTCACACGCCCAGGTCTGAGCTGTCGTCAGCGCAAGTTGAAATGCGACAAACAAGTTCCTTGTGGAAACTGTCAGCGCTTTCAGAGAGACTGTCTGTACATAGCACCTGCCTTGGACACAGCCGCTCAGCAGAAGCTCGCCGAGATCAAAGACCGACTTGGTGATCTCGAGGAAACTCTTGAGAGAGATGTTGCTCGTCGCGCGGCCACAAAATCTGGAGCCGATCGTTCTACTGTAGTGCCAAAGGTCGAAGCTCATGACGATGATAGCGATGTTTCTTCGGTTGCTGAAGATGAGAAAGATCTTGAACCTTCTCCTTTAGCTCTGCTTGATCAGGTCTACGACGACGATGCCGACGATGGATTAATGGATCTGGGAATTCAATTGGGCAAGTTGCGTATATCTGATAGGGTGGGCGGATTGGGTAAGGTTTCATCCGATGTACAATACTTTGCAGAGCTGACAGTGATCTAGTCCGTCCAAAGATGTCTGATGAGCTCAATGCAAGACTTCGCAACCCAGGCTCTAGGATTGGGAACTCTTATTGTCGTGCTCACGGCTACAACGACCCACAATGGCATCCAGGGTCAACTCATCACGAGGCTTTCCTGAGTCCTGGACCGGATTATATTGTGCCTTCTTCTAACCTGTTTTTCCCGGAGCCCATGAACATAGGATTCTTCCTACCCCCGCGGCATGTCGCCGATCAGCTTGTTACCCAATATCTCAATGCTGTCCACCCAGTGGCTAGGATGGTTCACCAACCCACGTTTGAGAGGCAGTATGCCATGTTCTGGAGCAATCTCGGACACGGCACTATCACGCCCGCGCCTATACAAGCCATTGTCTTTGCCGTACTGTTCTCCGGAGCTGTCAGCTTACATGACGATACAGCAGCATCGTTCGCCGAACTTCCCAAACTTGTGCTCGTTGATCGCTTGCGCGAGATGACGGAATTTATGCTTTCCAGAGCGAATCTGCTACGTACGACCAAGATTGATACCATGCAGGCCTTTATCATCTATCTAGTAAGTGTCATATTATTTTAGATCAAAGATCTCTCACTAATTTGAACAGCTCCCTCTTTGTCGTACTGAGATTTCCAGAGCCCACTCAGCGCTTGTCGGTACAGCCATTCGTCTGGCTCAATGCATGGGACTACACCGCGACGGCTCGCTTTATGGATTGGACGCCGTGGATACGCATGTCAGAAGACTCATCTGGTACCAAATCTGTTTCCTAGATGTACGCACCTGCGAAGCCACTGGACCTCGTCCGCAGATTCGCAAGGAGGAATACGACACGCAATTACCGCTCAACGTGAACGATGCAGATTTCATGTCCAGCACACCTCCCACTGAAGATTTGCCGTACTGGACGGATATGACCCTTTCAAATCTTAAATTCGAATGCATAGAGCTTTTCCGTTCGCTCTGGGTGGATATGGCTCGTATGGACCAGAAGAAGACCAACCTGACCTCTGTTCTCAACAGGATTCAGAAATTCCGCGTCACCACTGAAGCCAAATATTCACCTTTGGTCCAAGGAAACAATCCCAAGCAAGTCCTCGCCAAGCAGATTTATCGCGCGTCTAGCAATAGAGCCCTGGTCAAGTTGTTACAACGTTATGCTGTAGGCACAACTCATCCTATGCCAGAAAGACTCCGCAATTTGCTTGTGGAGGCATGTATGGGCACAATTGAAGCCGGTGTTGCAATGGATTCTCGGCCTGAACTATCGCCATGGTCATGGTACCGAGGTGCTATTCTCCAGTACCACGCTGCTGTGTTGCTGTTGTTCGAAGTACAGGCCAGGCCCGATATGCCAGAAGCGCCGCGTATCTGGCAAAGTTTGGATTTCATCTTTGAAGCATCCCCTCATGATTCTTTTATTGAGAAAGCAGAGGGCATCATCATGGTGCTTCGGGATCGTCTTGACAAATACCACAGTGTAAGGAAATTGCGAGTGACT
Source organism: Dothideomycetes sp. NU30 (assembly GCA_026013035.2). NCBI lineage: Eukaryota > Fungi > Ascomycota > Dothideomycetes > Dothideomycetes sp. NU30. The sequence continues at coordinate 1,478,997 of BSBH01000001.1, read as the reverse complement.
TCCGATGTTGAGGCACAGGCAAGTCCAACTCCGACAGGTGCTACACAGGCTACTACAACGCTGCCGCCCCCACAAATGACCCGATCTGCTCAAACTTTCACCACACCTACGATGGTCTACTCGCAACTGCCCATGGGCGATACTGGGCCACCATCCGACACCAGCGGCAGCCATACTGGTTTCAACCGCGATTCTTCCACAGACCCAGGAATGGAGGCGGTGGCTAATATTGATTGGGTAAGTGACGGACTCCGCTTACAACTCGAACAAAAACTAACAACGACCAGAATGAATGGGATAAATACTTTGCTCCTAACGCAGAGCTGGGGACTATCGGTGGTGTAGCCGACTTCAACATGGCCAGCTTCAACCCGCACCAGGCATATTTCCAGCTACCGAGGAACGAGCCACCCAGATGATCCAAATTTCTGCTTTACACATCATGAAATTACTGGCTACGATCTAGAAGTTTGTCTTACAAACGGTGTGATGCATCTCGACCCCTTTCGGACCCTCTCTCAAAGGCCCGATCGCGTTCTTGAACGCCTCGGTGTCCCTGAAATCCATGTGAGCTTCTTTACTCTGCCAACCAATACTCAGAAGACACGCTTTTCCTTTCTTCCCTGCCTCAAACCCATCATGCGCAACCCGTTCCACGGACCAACCCCAAGAAGTGCCCAGACATCCTTCAGCATGCTCGTCAACAACTTTCTGAAACTTCTCCATCTTGCTGCTCCAAGACGAATCCTCGTCAGACAAGTAGAATGTCGCAAGCTCAGTGATTGGGGCAGAAAGTGCCTTTGTCAGATTACCAGGGGAATCAAAGTTGTAGTGAACGAGCTCCGGGGGGCCTGCGAGGATTGGTTTCAGACGATCAAGCATAGGTGCATAGTCAAGGGAAGCCTCAAATGCTCGGTGTGATTCGATCTTGTCCCAGTCTAGATCCAACGTCTCTTCGTCAGTTTCTATTCAGTAACAACAGGTTTTGTAATTCTTTTCAAAGTTCAAAGATTTCGACAGAAGAAAGAGAAAACAGTATATATTATCATATCTTTTTGTTGTTGTTTGTGATTCGGGAAGCACATACTCACGAACAACTGTCCAATACTAGGGTTCTCGAGCTGTTGGCCGAAGAAAATGCCTTGACATCCATCTTGTCGTGATACCGTCGCGCACATGTTTTGCCATGCTTCATAGGCCTCGCTGCCTTTGTCGGAGATGTCACATCCGGCGACCAAAGGGATGTTTGCGAGCTCGGAGATTGTCATTATTGATGAGGTACTAGTAGTATTTTCTGTATCTCAACTCAGATTATGGATCGTTGGAGTTGTAAAGATTGCTACTTTTATGCGAATGAGGGAGGTGATGTTCAGATGTTGTCATCGAAGTGTCCCCACTTCTTCACGACTCTTCCGCCGTAGCAATTGTGCCGCGGTTATCTGGCTGTCGTAATCGTGACTATATACATGATTTGATTAAAGTATGATTATCTCTCGCAACTTTTCCTTCACCATCATCTTTGCTTCATCACATTAATTCGGGCAAGGTTTCCCTGTATCGTTGGATTGCTCTTTTGAGACAAGCATTCATGCCTACCATGTACATGTATGCGGTCAGCCCGATAATTGAATATATATCATATGTGGAGTGGAGTAGTCATATACCAACAAAGTCGGAAGGGTACATTGGTATGCAGTAAGACTGTACTAGACAAAAACGAAGGATTGTTCCACTATATCTTGTTTCACGCTAAGAGATCCTGAGAAAACGAATGGATTTTGAAACCGTCGGATGCTGAAGATTCGATTTTTGAGTTTGGGGTGTGAACGTGGGCTAGAGAGCCGACTTTGAGAGCATGTAGGGATCAGGATTCACGAGGGACCTTTACTTAACAAACACGACAGTCATCAAACTGACCTATACATGTTCAAAAGAACCAAAGGCTACCGGAGGGTGGTCCGTTAAGAGCCTAACATGATTACAATATGTTAAGGCTCTCCATGGCGCTGTTCAGAGTTGTCTTAGTCTCTCTGTATATCAATAGTCCACTTTGCTGGCTTGTGTCTACTGATGAGAACCCCTAGTGAATTTTGATACCCCCGTGGAGTAGACGTTGATTTTTGTCGTGCTCTTGATACATGCAAGCATGAGGGCGGGATGTTGTCGCCGTGATGCCCCACTTCCCTGCTTGCCTCGGCCGTATACCAAGAGCATCAATCTACAACAGACAACTACCTCAACCTAATCTGATCACAACGACCGAGTCGTTATTCACTAGATCTTCACTCCTGATCAATACTTACGCTGTAAAGATGTCGGGAAAAGGAGCCCCAACAAATGATCCAGTGTTCAGCACCCTGGTCACAGCAAACCATATCCTACACCGTCACGATGTAGTAGACGCTTATGGCCACATTTCCGTACGCAACCCTTCGAACCCAGATACTTTCTTCATGTCAGGGTCGCTGGCACCGGCATTAGTTTCATCCCTGGGCGATCTGGTTGAGTATAGGATATCTGATGCTAGCGCTGTGCAAGACAATCCACCAAAGGGATACATAGAAAGATGTATGTATAGCAAGCGCACCTAAGCAGGACGTATTTAGTAGACGATATCTAACGATTTGTGCTATGCATAGTCATTCACAGTGAGATATTCAAGCGCTACCCTGAGGTCAACAGTGTTGTGCACGCACATTCAGAAGCGGTCATACCCTTCTCACTCGTCAATGGTACCTCCCACGATGGTGTTCTAAAGCTCAAACCCGTCTTCCACATGGCAGGCGTGGTTGCGCCAAGTGGCATGTCTTCTTTTCATCTCGTTGCCGCCATGATCACTTTGGCTGACAGGCTTTTGCTTGCCAGGTGCTCCCATCCCCAACTTTGACATCACGGAGCACTATCAGTACGGCGATCACCAGGACTTTCTTATCAACAACGAGCGTCTGGCGGCAGCCTTAGCAGCAAAGATGACACCGTCCAACCTGTTGGGCAATGTCGCTAGCACTGTAAAGAGCTACCTCGTCTCATCACCCAACAAGCCAGCAAGTTTCCCAGTGTGTCCTGTCATCCTGATGAAACAACATGGCATGACTGTCTGCGGACACAGCATCGAGGAAGCAGTGTATCGATCCATATACACACAAAGCAATGCTCGCATACAGACATCGAGTTTAATGCTGCAAGCGAACGTCAATCAGAATACTTCTATGGAAGCACGACAGGCGGACAAGGCCATTCCAAGCCCCAAGGAGATAAGTTACCTCTCTGCCGATCAGTGCAAAGGTGCTTGGGATACCCTCGAGCAAGGTTTTGGTCGGTCCTGGAAACTTTGGTGTAGAGAAGTTCAGGTCAGCCCGTTGTACAAGAATGACTTGGGTCCTCCTCCGGGGGCTTGACCAGTACGCGTTGTTCTTCCTGTTAGTTATAAGTTTCGTTGCTCGAGGATCTGAACAAATCGTATTGTCGACAATGTTCCTGACCGCAACCTTGATGTCTTCAAATGTGATCCGTGCATTGTCCTATGAAGGAGGCAAAGTCCGAGCAAAAGCTGGTTGCTACCAAACGGTACCGTGGTCTCACCTCTATAAAACTGATTGATGGTCAGACTCGATCTCTCCTTTGACTCAGGAAGCATTTCAAACTCTTAGCAATGCAGCGGATTTGGATTTGAGCAAAATGTGATCACGAGTAGGTATTCTCAACCGTGGTGTACTTCTTCTGACTTACCCTTTTCGGCTAGTCTGATGTGCTTGCGAGAAGTCCTGTCGTACTCTACGCTGTTCTCGCGGCAGCAAGAACACGATTCCGGCACGAGAAGTCAATATTGACAATATTCGTCTGTACATCTGTAATATGTAGATTATATCTTTACTTCTTGAAGCTAGCCTCTTTTCGCATGTTTGGATGTCTTTCTAGTGAGCACTGTAGTCGCGATGCCGGATAGAACCGCCCATCAGTGAAATCTGTGAGCTCATTCAGAGGTTTATCTTTAGCGTCGAGTTCCACAATCGTTCCGTATCTTTAAGCTCTGTTCGACTCGTAAATCTGGTTCTACATGCATAGTTTCATATGGCTCATAGAGCTGAAGAATCGAGAGCGGGATCGAAGACATGTCTACCTAGCCCAATTTTGTGTGTAGCGAGAGGAGTTGTGGCACAGCCAGACGATGTATTTCTGGTTACAGTCTGAAGAACTGTGCTCGATGGAGCAAGAAGACAAAGCTGACGGGTCGAAGGAATTGGACGGAGTTCGCAATCAAATTCGAGCTCGCGAAGGTATCTCCGTTGAATGTCGCATGTGGACTGTGGAGTACGGAAGTAGTGCGGGGAGTCAAGCTTTAAGGCTGCATACAGTCTGCTCAGATACTTGGCTTGCTTAGTTCTAGCACCAACTCCCATACTCAACAATTCGAAACCCATGCTCACTAAACGGCTGCTGTGCTGAACGCCTACTTCCGAACCAGGAGCATAGTGCCGACGAACAGCCTGATACTCAACACACGAGGTCATGAGCACAGAGAACCAGCCAGCCGTCGAATCCCTGGCATCACACACATCTGCAGGGACTAGTCATGACGGCAACCCGCTGCCAATCTTCCCAGAGCTTTTCGATTCTTCCAATCATAGAATCTCGTGCTTCTCTTTCCGTGCCATTTGGCGTGACAGGGCAGTGAATATGTCGCAAGCATGACCATATGACTACGCACATTGTGCGGCATGGCACCAGATTCACGAGAGAGGAACCAGGATGATCGCGAAAAGTAATGACCATCCGGCTAAGCACCTTTTGTGGTAAAAGAATGTTATGATATAAACAAAGTAAGTTTCCTTCCAAGGACGACGTTTCAGTTCGTTCTCAAAGAGTATAAACATCTTCGCAAAACTTGTGGTTGCGCTTGCTGGCTTCAGCTGCTTGGTCTCGGGCCAGCAGATTGCTTCAGATCCAGGTGTTCGAGGACCTCCCCTGGAGATCGTCCATCTTTACTATGGTCAAATGCCTACTGGTATCAAGCTATCCCACCCCTCTGGACTGGAAGCAAACAAATACTAATCTCCTTGTCAAGGCATCGCGGTCTCAAGCAAGGGTCGGCTCTTCTCAAACTTCCCTCTTTGCCTCGATGCGAACAACACTAGATATCAGGTTGCGGAGTTGACCTCCAACACTACGGAGACTCCTTATCCCAGTGCTGAAATCAACACTCCTCCCGGCGGTGCTATTAATATGTCAACATATCCCCCGAGTAGGCTTCATTGTCCTTCTAGTATATACTACTAATGCTGACCCTACCCATAGCTGGTGCAAACTATCAGAACTACCTCATCTCTGTTCAGAGTGTTGCAATTGATCCACTGGAACGACTCTGGATCCTCGATACTGGTCGTCCTCTCTCACCAAATGGGAATTTGCTACAAGCATCATATGGTGGACCAAAGCTAATTGAGGTCAACCTGACTTCGAATGCCGTCGTACAAACCATCGTCTTCCCAGACAACGTCGCTTTCCCAGACTCTGTCATTTGCTAGACACCAGATATTTCGGTAGAATGTATTTGCTAACCGTAGAGTAGTACGTCAACGACGTCCGTATCGACCTTCGTCCTAACATCACAGCTTCAGGCCAAGGAGTCGCCTACCTGACCGACAGTTCCCAACAAGGTCGTAACGGCCTGATAATCGTCGACCTTGGTACCAAAGAAGCCTGGCGCCACCTTGACAGCAGTGAGTACGTACGAGCAACCCAGGGCCACTTCAAACAGATCTGGGGCGAGAGCGTGTACTACTACAACCCACAAAGCGGATATTACGGCTACGATCCCACCGGCTCTGACGGACTGGGTTTCACCGATGATGGCGATACCTTGTTCTGGAGCAACACTGGATCGAGATATCTGTACAGTATCCCGACCGAGAGACTCAGAGATCGATCGCCGAATTCGGAAGTTTTGGCCGAGGCGGCTGTCACAAACCATGGACAGAAAGGCTGTAATGACGGGCTTATGCAGGATACTGACAACTATATCTATGCTGGAAGCTTTGAGGACAATGCTATCAACATTTGTAACCCTGCAAACGCCAGTACCGTGGCATATGTTCGTGATCCGAGGATTGGTTGGACAGGTAAGATGAAATGAGCCTCCACTAGGGACAAAACTTGCTGACGCATACAGATTCCATGTGGGTTTCCAATACTAACTACCTCTACTTTATAGAGAACCAGCTTTGAAGATCTCCTGGATACTGGCCGGGCACTGACCGAAGAGTCAAGCCGTATGTTCTCTACAGAGTTCCTACCGCAGACAACGGCACTAGAGTGTCGCCGCATTAAAAAGCCTCACAGACAATACAGTCTGTAGTATGAAGTTGAACATGGAGTGTGAAGGTCACTGTTCATGTATAATTGGCTACAAGTCTTGCAGAATTTCGAAATGACAATCCAACATCTCCGGTTCAGACCAAAGAAAGCTCTGTTTTCCATAGAAGCTGAAACGAAACAGATAAATGCTCCCATCACGGGGGCGTCAAAACTCATCAGGGGTTCTTAATAACTAGTAAACACAAGTCACCAAGGTGAAATTACACAGGTATCCAGAGAGACCAAGACAAATATGAAGAGCGCCATTGAGAGCCCGACATGATTGTCTGAAGTGGGGGGCTCTCCGCGGACCCCTCAACAAGAGCCTTGGTCTCTCTGGATATGCATAGATCAATGAAGTGGTCCACTGAGAGCCTCAGTCTATCGTAATTCTGGTCCACTGAGAGCCTCAATCTATCGTAATTCATGTCAGGCTCTTAATGAACCCTCCTCCAATAACCTTAAATTTTGTAAATATACATGTCAATTTGATGATTGTCGTGGTTGTTGAGAGAATCCCAGTTGATTTTTGATCCCTGTGTATGTGCATGCAGTCTAGAGGTTCAAACAAAGATCAAGGAACAGAGGATCAAGTAGACTGTACGTGCATAAATACAGTATGTATGGGTATCGATGGATTGAGAAAGAGGTGGCTAGATTTATCCACATATCGGGCCCTAGCAGCACAAAAACCAGTGCCAACTTTGGACAAAGACCCAAACGCCGGAAAATGCATGGGGGATATTTTTTTTCGTTTTTTTTTCCCTTCCGAGTATTTTGTATCAGGATGAATCCGACTGAACAGTTTGCTGTAATTATCGCGTTAGCACAGAAGTCATAGCAGAATTCAGACGGCATCAAAACACTCACAGCCATCCAGTCCATCCCCTCAGAAACACCTCTGCCATCGATAGCACTACAAGCCACAATAGTCCAATTCCTATCCTTGAGCTCGCCCAAACGCAGAGCTTCACTGATGTCACCAGCACCTTTGGCGCCCGGCTGATCCTGCTTGTTTGCAAAGACGAGGAGAGCGGCGTCACGTAATTCTTCCTCGTTCAACATTGCTGAAAGTTCGTCGGCCGCGGTGGCCAGTCTATCTACGTCGGTCGAGTCGATTACGAAGATCACGGCGGCGGTGTTGGCGTAGTAGCATCGCCAGTATGGGCGGATCGATGTCTGGCCTCCTAGATCCTATTTGTAAAGTGGTTAGAAGGGCGTTCTAACAGGTTTGTCAGGGGGGCAGAAGTGCGTACCCAGACATTGAAGTTGAGGTTCTTGTAGTTGACGGACTCGACGTTAAAGCCTATTGTTGGTATCGTTGTGACGACTTCACCAATCTGTGAAACGTATCTGGTCAGTAACAGTCGCAAGACCTCCTTACGGCATTGTATACACACTTTCAATCTGTACAGCAAGGTGGTCTTGCCGGCATTGTCCTGTGGCGAGTCAGCTCCTTCGACCTGACAAGTGGTCGCATGTGACTACTCACCAATCCCAGAATCAATATCCTAATCTCTTTCTTTGCCCAGATGAGTTTCGAGAATGTGGAAAGGTAGCCGCCCATGTTGTAGGAGTGCGTCGTCTGCTTCTAGACGGTGTGACAGGATCGAGTTGTTGGACTTGTGCGCAAGGGATGGTGGCCTTTTGTTGCCCGCTTTCGGCGTTGTCGTTGTGAGCTGCAGTAGTTCGACTCTGATGCAGGTACGGTAGAGAGATGTTCTTGTCCAGTCCGCTGAGATATATCGATTTCAAAAAGTCGGCGCACGAGGATTAGATGGGCGATGTTCTTCAAGCAGACGAGTTGAATGTTTACAATAACGTTCGTCGACTAATTTGACTGACGTCGACGTCCAAGTGTCTCTCTCCCCTCCAAACTCTCGCTTGTTCAAACACAACAAACATGTTACAAACTTGAGTATATTTATATGGCCGCCTACAAGGCTCTTCACTGGAACGTACACACGTGTCATCAAGAGAAAATAAACTCATAGTCGTTATATACAACTTTACGGCTTCAGCCATCCTATTTCGGGCGTGTCTCGACGCCTGCATATTCTCTGCCCGCAATGTAGTCCAAAGTACGCTGGAAATGTCTTCGGGGATTGTCGAGACTCGATGTGTTCTCGTTCGTGTTAAGGTTGGAGTGTATCAGTTCAATCAATCCATTAAGGTATTTTGTCGTCACCTGTCATTGCCTTGTTAGCTATTGTCTCTGCGACCGTCTCAACCTTTTCACTTACAGCATCGTTCTCCTGGTCAAAGAAGTAGACATAGCGATTTAGGATCTCGACAAACAGCTCGACTGAGACTGCCGTATCCATACAGGCATCTGCCACCCTCAAGGCACGTTGCAGACACTCGAGCACTCTCTTGCCATCGCGATAAAGCTGCACATTCGTTAGCTTGCCAAGTCTGTGGTACGCGGTACGCAAAATGACTCACCTCTTTGCCCTCCTTGTTCTCCTCGTTTTCCTCTGCATTCTTCTCCACCGACCACCAGAGATGGCTCGCCAAGTACACAGCACGGCATTGATCCGGCTTCTTGAGGAGCTTGCTGCCGTGGAGTGCGCATTTCGTGATAAGTGTGTCGTAGTTTTCTCGGCTGAAGTTGCGTGCTGCACTCAAGCTTTGCGCAACCACGCAAATGGCCTGGAACTGTGCTCTCGAATCACTGATACTCTCCTCGTACACTGTGAATGCTTGCGCGAAGAACTCATATGCAACTTCCTCAAACCCACACTGATCAGCCACAGCTCCACAAGAGATGAAGAGCCTCAAGGCAAGATCAGGCACGCCAGCTGTAGACACCCGTGTGTACAAAGTAGAGATCAGGGTATGACAGAATTTGTAGAGTGCAGACGACTGACTCGACCAGTCATCTTGAAGGTGTTCTCGGGCCTTGAAGCGACGCGCCAACTTGAGTGAAGCCGTGATTAAAGCAGGAGTCGTGTACTTGATACGCTCACTGCCTTGACCGTAAGCATCACGAGTGAGTTGCAAAAGCTTGAATTGCGTATTGCAGTCGTCGCCTCGGATCTGATGCACCAATCGTGCCAGCCAGCCTTGCTCTTCGACAGTTTCGTCAGTCTCTGCAGCAGCCCTCCGCACGGGTCCACCAGGATATCCAGACGGTTGCTGCATGCCTTCTGTGATGAGCACTTTGACGATTTCGAGGACTCCCCGGAGATTCTCAGTAGTGGAGATCGTCGTCTCATTCTTCAACAGGCTTCGGGCAACTTCTCCTGCAACGGCTCGACGAGTGGGGTATGGCTGAGCATGGAGGAGAGGGACGAAGCTTGGAATGGCCAAGGCTGTGAACAAAGAGTAATATGTCTTTACTGGAGCCAATATCAGATTGAGCAGATTGGCCTGAGAAGCTTGAGAATGCAGATCTGCCGAGTTGGCAAATCTCGAAACCTCCTTGTTAGCATACTGGAACACTTGTTCAACATATTCTAGCCTATCAGGATAGATTTTCAGAGCCAGGTTGATCAGCGACACCAAGAGAGCAGTGATATCTTGAATGGGCAGCCTCTGCATGCTGACGAGATGGATGACTTGCTCGTGGAAGACCTCGAATAAGCGAACATTGTCTGGGATGCCCCTGCTCTTCTTTGAATCGCCGTTCGTGCCTTCACTCGCATCAGCGGCTGGCGTGTCTGCCTTGGTCGTCGCATCGGTGGTGGTCGTTGTGTCATCTGTAGCCTCGGCGGATTCATCCTCTGGCTTCGAGTCACCGTTTTGCTGATCGGTGCCTTCTTCGGTATCGGCAGCAGCAGGAGCGGACTCGGCTGCCAGCTTGAGTTTCTCGAGAAGTCTAGCAGTGGCCTCTGCTTCGGTTTTTTGGCGGTCCTCAGGAGGGTCGGACTCGGATTCACGCGCAGCATATGCTGACAAGCGGTCCATCAAGCCAATGACGATGCCCTTGACATTGACGTGAGGGTTGAGACGGGCGGTAGCGGAGAGGAATTGATCAAGGGTATGTAGGTGGAACTCGTCCGGGAAGACCTGGGTGATAACCTCGAGGAGGTACTCTTGGGCAAGAACGTCACGGCACTGAACGACCTGTTCAAGGAGAGGTTGGAGGATAGTGCTCTTGTAGGCTTCAAGATCGACCAGCTGACTCAAGCGGACAAGATTGCTGCCCACAAGCAATTGCAACTCTTGACGCTCTTTGGTGCGTTGCTCACGCTCCCTAGAATGACCTTGATGTTGTAATCTGACCCAAAGCTTGTTCATCTCAACGAAATTGGTCAAGACAAAGTTGATGGAGTCTTGAAGGTTGCCCTCGGGTCCCGGTCCGCTACCCGTTGGTAGGTAATCCCTAGCTTGTCCGCTTAGGTAGTAGCGGAGGAAGAGGCCACGGATGGGATGCTGGACACCTCTGCTCATCTCCATCATGTCCTTCATGATCTCCTTGACAGGAGCATCCTCGATACCCATGTAGACGGTGCCGACGGTGATCATAAGATACAAACGCGGGACAATGTTGCCGGCATATTGAACAAGCTCGTACAGGTCGGCAAGATGATTTGTAGGGTGCGAGTCGCGAAGGTAAAGAGAGAGATGGCGCAGAGCATCGAAGACGGACATGTATAGCTCATAGTATTGTTTGGGACCGAGACTGGAGGTGCGCAATTCCGAGACGAGGGTAGAGCTGAAGAGAGGTTAGCTCACGACTACTACGTATCGGCGACAAAGTGACGTGCCTGCATTTGAGAGCATCCATGAGCTTGCCCGGCGTGTCGAGGCAGCGGCGCATAAGGACCGACTGCTGCCGTACAACAGTCAGGGCATCTTCCAGCAGCCGCGCCTGGTCCTCGACGGCGGGCGGAGGTGATGCCATTGTCGAGTACGAATTAGAGAATCGAGTGGGGGGGCGGATCGTAGTAAAGGAGGGAACGCGCAACAATCAGAGCTGGACAAGTCGCATGACGATGTGAGGCAGCTCCAGATAGGTCGTCTCCAGGCGTAACCAACCAACCCCAAGGTAGGTAGGTGCGTTCGAGCACGGACGTGCTTGCCCTGAGGACCTAGATTCAGACTATCCACCGCGTCTCCCACGCTCCTTCCTGCTTTCCGAATCAGCCAGCCTTTGACACTTTACATGCAAGATTGACCTTCGTACTCTCCTCGGATCCTTGATCAAAGATACCGATCGGATCCCTACTGGTATTGCTGGAATTGAGACTTCTTGAAGAATTGATATCTATTGATTTGGTATGGTTCTCTATCTACTACAATTATGTACTATCATCTCATCAAGACGACTAGAAGGATGTTCAATGCATCGTACATTTAAAACCCTACACCTTTCGCTCGTCTCAATCTTTGACAATTGATAGTTCCACGTTATATCTCTTCGTAACCTAGGTATATTTTCATCTGGGAGTGAAGGTCAGAGCTTAAATGTGAACTCATTCATCTAGACGCGGCTGTTATCCGTAGCGGCGAAACTTGCGACGCTATAAGTACATATTTCAATTCACATTTTCTTTTTTTTTTCTCCAACAATTTGACCGGACCGGCCGGTCAGTGTATCTTCGACCTCTGGCCATTCTTTAATCTCCATCTCTTGCGTTTTTCCTCACCGCAATCACTTTTCCGGCATGGCTTCAAACGATCCTGGGCTTGCACAAGCTGGTGCTTTGGCAGAGGAGCCGACCAGAGGAGCTATCACCGATTCCAAGAATGACATCGTGGAAGGAGAGCGGCCATGTGCGCCTGATCAGTTCGATGCATCGCTTGAGACTACGAAAAAAGAAATATGGTGCCTCGACATCGATAAAACTGCTGCAGTTTGAACTTGACTAATTGTTCAGGTCCTATTATGCCTACTACGTCGGAAACAACGGCATCTCATTATTCAATTTTGCTCCCACGTCTTTTCAAAACTTGTTGTACCAAAAAGCGGGAGACAGTGAGATCTTGCACTTCGCCGGGCAAGATCGTACCATCAACTCAATCGTCTTACTTTGCAACGGCATCAGTTTCTGTATCCAGATTGTGCTCTTTCTCCTGATCGGGTCCTATGCCGATTTTGGACAATTCAGATCAAATATCCTGATCTTCCTCAGCATCTTGGCCTATGCCATCGGTTTCGGATGGCTCGGCGTTCATACTGTAGACAAGTGGCAAGCCGCTACTGGTCTTTATATCGTAGGACTCATTGCTTACCAATTGTGTCTGACATATTGGACGGCGGCATTCCCATCACTCGCCCGTAACACCAGAGAGATGCGCGAGAAAGCTCAAGCATACGAAGATGGCAGCATCTCCAGGCTTGAGTACGATCACGCCGACAGCATGAAAAGAAACGAGCTCAGCAACGTGGCTTTCTACGTCCAGTCATGCGGCGAAATGCTCATTCTTGCCGTGATCGTTGGAATCATGTTTGGCTTGGACGTCAACGCCTCTGAAGCCAACAACAACTGGGGATTGAGTGTGTTGATCGCTTTTGCCAGCGGTGTGTGGCTCCTGCTGTCAATCCCATGGTTCTTGTGGGAGAAAAGAAGGCCCGGTATGGAAGTCAAATCCAACATTGTCATTGCTGGCTTGTGGCAGCTCTGGCACGCGCTCAAGGAGATCTGGCACCTTCGACAATCCTTATGTTACCTCATCGGATATTTCCTGCTAGGAGACTCTCTCAACACATCAGTTACTGTCATTGGCACCCTGCAGAACTCTGTGGTCTCCTACAAGACGCTTGAACTCACCTACCTTCTTCTGGTTGGTATCGCCGCCCAAGGTGTCGGAATTGGTGCCTTTTGGTGGATCCAGCGACGCTATGGACTATCAACAAAGACCATGTTCACAGTTGTGGCCATCGGTATAGTCCTGCTGGACGGATGGGGAATGATAGGTATCTGGACGCAGAAATTTGGTTTCCACAATACTTGGTATGTATATAATAACACACCATGTCCTCATCTACCTCTACTCGAGCTAATCCTTCCTAGGGAATTCTGGGTCTACCAAACTTTCTACGGCCTCTTCGTCTGTCCCTGGTACTCTTACTCCCAGGTCATGATCTCAGAAGTCACCCCCCGCGGCAAAGAATTCCTCTTCTTCTCACTCTTCAGCATCGTCGGCAAAACCAGCGCCTTTATCGGTCCTTTGGTTTCCTCGGCAATCATTGATGCTTCTCCTTCGCATAACAACAGTAGCCCTTTTTACTTTTTGTTTGCTCTCAGCTTGGTCAGCGCTGCTTTTATCATTTTCTTTGTGGATTTGGACAAGAGTCAGGCTGAACAGGAGGAATTTTTGCGCAAAGAGGCGGTGGCTTTGCATAAGGATTAGTTGTGCTGTGAGGATCTATCTTTCCCTTTCACTTGGACATATTCTCGTTGAAATTTGAAGTTTAACAAGGCTATATACGCCTCCTAAATTCTTTGTATATATGGTTCATGGAAGGTTCTGTTTACTGGATAATTGTATCGATTGGGCTCTTACGGGACCCGCTCATGTTGCTTTCATGTCTCTGGATTTCATGGGATCGTGTCCGTGGAGAGCTTCATTTGGTATTGTGAGTTTGTGTCTGCTAGTAAACCTCATCCATTTTGAGCATCCTCATGCTACCTAAAATCATGATGGGTCTTTCACCAGATCTCCTTTCAACACTTGAGTGATCTCAATTCTCTTGTAGGAATGTATTTCACCTTGATGGCATTGTGTTTGCCGAGAAAGCAGCCCTTGTGAATTCCGAAAATTGTGTTCTGCACTTTGTTTAGAACTATCTCGGTAGAGTCTATGTACATGTTTTTGATGTTCTACATGCGTCCATGCTTACTCTCTCACGATCAAACTGGCCATACCCATACCAGTACCAATACACATGCTAATAACACCAATCTCCCGACCCTGTCTCTCCATCTCCGGCAACAAAGTGGCAAGCTGTCTGGCACCGGTAGCACCCAACGGATGACCAAGAGCAATAGCACCACCCTTGGGATTAACCTTGTCCTCGGAGATACCTAATTTCCTGACACAGTAAATGGCTTGAGAAGCAAAAGCCTCGTTGATCTCCCAGATGCCGACTTCGTCCTTGGAGATACCGGTGTATTCGAGAAGCTTGGGGATAGCAAGAGCAGGTCCGATGCCCATTTCGTCGGGCTTGCAGCCAACAACCTGTGTACCTGCCCATTTGCCGATAATGTTCTTTTCGAGACCGAGTGCTGTGGCTGTGCTTCTTCGCATCATCAGTGCGGCAGCTGCACCGTCAGATACCTGACTGCTGTTTCCAGCGGTAGCTGTGCCATCAGGTTTGAAAGCAGGTTTCATGCCTTGCAGCGATTCTGCTGTGCTCTTGGGCCTGATGCCATCATCCTTTGTAACGGTAATCTCCTCGACGTTCTCGGGCGTCTCGGGGTTTGGGTGCCACCTTGTCTTGACTGGAACAATCTCGCTGTCGAAAAGTCCATCTCTTTGTGCCTTGGCGGCTTTTTGATGCGAGTTTGCCGCGAAGATATCCATGTCTGATCTCGAGACTCCGTATCTTTCGGCCACGTTTTCGGCGGTGATGCCCATGGACATGATGCAATCTTTGGCGTCCTTGACGGGGCTGTTCTTCAACTCATCCCAGAGCTGAGTGGGAATAGCTCGACTGCCGTAGTTCCTGGTCATGCTCTCCATACCTCCACCAATTCCGACATCGATGCTGCCGACGGCAATTGAGTGTGCTACGCCAGTAATGGCGGCGAGACCACTTGAACATGCCCTGTTGACGGTTTGGAAGGCGGCCGTCTCTGGATATCCCACATGGGTGGCAGCCATTCTGCCGGCTTTACTGCCACCGAGCTCTGAGAGGACATTGCCGATTTGGATGTCCTGAATCTTGGAGGGGTCGAGGTTGGGGTTGGCGGCTAGTGTGGCCTTGAGGACGTGTGCTAGCAACTCATGATCGTATGCGTCCTTGAAGCCGCCCTTCTTCGCGCGGGTTACAGGAGTTCGTAGTGCTGACAGAAAGACGACATCGTTAGGGTTCTTGGAAAGAATGTTCTTGGCACCTTTTTGGATGAAGCCAGCCATGATGAATGAATATGTTCAATAGCCAGATGTCAGGAGTAACAGAAGGTATGTATGTAGCTGCAGAAGACGAGAGGGAAAACACCAGATGAACTCGCCGCCATGATGAAATAATGGCTCAAGGACTGTTACTTGTACTTGAACTGCCTGGGCTCTGATGTGGAGATATCGCGGGAGCAGTTCGCGGCAATCATTCCATTCCATGCCGAAAGCCCCGTCCACTTGCCGAAACTCTCACATTTCTCATCCGACATCAAACATCTACCAAGAAGCGACGAATTGCTTGGAGAACGAAAAAAAGAAACGATTCCTATTTTCCACACTGACTGACTGAGAGAGAAAAACGCTAGGTATATACAATCGACGGTGATTGACTGCCGGATTTCTGCAAATTAAACGCCGAAGGGGAACAATCCGCCCACCACATGCCTCACCAGAGTCACCACTCTGTCCTTTAAATGCCAAGGGAGAACTCGACACCGACGTCGATGTCACGGGCTGTTGATATAGAGTCAGAAACGGTGGTACTATCAATAACGTGACCAAGTGCAACTTACCCATCTTGACAACCTTTGAGAATTGAACGGCCTTCTCGGCGGCGTTCTGGAGGTCGTCAATGCTGAAAATCTTCATGCCGCTCTCGTTGATGAGCTTGTGGGCCATCTCCATGTTGGTACCCTGCAGACGGGCAATGATGGGGATTCTGAGGTTCATGGACTGGACGACCTGGATGAGACCGGTGGCGATGGCGTCGCAACGGACGATACCACCGAAGATGTTGACGAAAATAGCAGTGACCTTGGGGTCGCTGGTGATGAGCTCAAAGGCCTCTCTGATGGCCTTGGGAGTGGCACCACCGCCAACGTCGAGGAAGTTGGCGGGTTGACCTCCGTTGAGCTTGATAATGTCCATGGTGGCCATGGCAAGACCGGCACCGTTGACGAGACAGCCAATGTCACCGTCGAGCTTGATGAAGTTGAGGCCAGACTCGGCAGCCTTGACCTCATCAGCATCCTCCTGGGTGGTGTCGCGCCACTCAAAGACCTGCTTCTGTCTGAAGTCGGCGTTGTCGTCAAAGTTCAGCTTGGCATCCATGCAGAGAACCTGGTGGTCCGAGGTCTCGGAAAGGGGGTTGATCTCGATCTGGGTGGCGTCGGTCTCCATGAAGACCTTGTAGAGCTTCTGGATGGTCGAGACGGCATCGTCGATGCACTGGGGAGAGAAACCGAGCTGGGTAGCAATGTTTCTGGCCATGTCGTCGGTAACACCCTTGTGGATGTCGACCTTGGTGGTGATGATGGCATCGGGGCTCTCCTTGGCGACAGCCTCGATATCCATACCACCCTGAGAAGAGGCGACAATGACGGGACCCTGGCTGGCTCTGTCCATGAGGACGGCGAGGTAGAACTCGCGACGGGCGAACTTGCGCTCGACAATGTAGACCGAGTTACAGATGCGACCCTTCTCGCCAGTCTGCTTGGTAATGAGCTTGTGTCCGATCATCTCGTTGGCGAGGATTCCGGCCTCCTTGGGGCTGTAATGACATGGTTAGTGGTGCTGCCAGGAAGAGAGGTGTAGAAGGGGGAGAAAGAGGGGCTACGAACGAGTAGACAACTCTGACACCACCCTTGAAGCCGTTGTCGAAGTGACCCTTGCCTCTACCACCGGCAAGAACCTGGGCCTTGATGACCATGTCGTCGCCATCTAGAGATAATCAGACAGGGATCCAGTATTGTTATGGCAGAAGACTGTAGCGTACCAATGGTCTTGGCGACCTTCTCGGCCTCGGAGGAGTTGTGAGCGACATCACCCTTGGGAACACCGATGCCGTACTGAATACTGAATTAGCGATAGATCTGTGATGACGGAAGCGATTGACGTGCCGACTCGAGGAGCTTAGCGGAACGGTACTCGTGGATGGAGAGAGCGCGAGTCTGCTGGAAGACGGGCTGCTGGAATTGGAAAACATGTTAGAACTTGATCGAGCTTGACTGGGTCTGTGAGAGAGTGAACAACCTTTGCGGCCTTGAGCGCCGAGGCGAACTGCCTGCTGCGAGCGAGTTTGAACATGGTGGGAGATGTGGTGGGAGGGGAGAGTGTAGGCAGAAAGGGAGTTTGCTTGCTGAGAGCTTTCCGACAATCTTTCACTGCCATCCCAAGCCCTCACTCAACTTCACCACCCGGAGGTTTGACGCCAAGCCACCCGATCCTAGCCGATGTCTTGTCGCCCCGGTTTCATGTCGCCGATAATTCATTCAAACATTTATTTTCTGAACCATCCACTGTTTTCCGGATCCGACCATACATTCATATAAGCGTCTGACACATCATGGCCAAAGAGACAGCGCCAAGTGAGGCCGACATCATCTTCAACCGCGCAAATGTCGCTCTTGCTCGTAGCCAGCGTTTGATTCAGTCATGGCTGCCACCGAGGACGGCAGATGAGCAGGTCGACACCAAGACCGAGCAAGAGCTGTTGAAGGAAGACCAGGAGCTTTTCAAACCCGTCCCGGAACTGTGAGCCAACTCGCCGGATCGTCTATGAGAAAGAGCTGGGCTGAGAGTGTCTCTAGGCTTGGACTTGGAGCCACTGCGCCCGAGAACGAACAAGACTCTCTATCCAGGAAGCGATACGGCCCTTCTAACGAGCTGCGCGAAAAACTACTAGGCAAAAAGGCCGCAAATGCTCACAGAGCGAGCGTCAAACCACAACCTGTACAGAACACATCCTCAATACACAAGCCAGCCCCAAAGCAGGACCAGGATGAGGACGACGAGGAAGAAGGGAGGGCGAGTATGGTCGGCTCGGGATCTTCTGCTAGGCGGAAGGGTCCCATTCCTGCAAAGCCTAAAAAGCAGACCACCACATCGCAAGGTAAACAAGTTGTACAAGCCGATAATGCTTCCTCTGAGGACGAGGATCCGAGGCCCACTAAGAAGCGACCTGCCACTTACATGGATCAACTCCTTGCCGAGAAGGCTGCGAAGAAGAAAAAGAAGCAAACGGCGTAGAAATTGCCTGCCTACAGGTGGCCTTTCAAAAATCACAATCATAATGCAGTTCTAATGATATCCATCTAAACAACGTCAGAGAGTGGAGGATACAAACAGCGGTGTATTTGGTAAATTGTTTCTTAGAGAGTAGACTGTTGCTGTGTCAGAGAGCTCTAAACATTCTTGCTTTCCATACAAACCAAAGTACGATTGATCAGACCTCTCCTTCAAACTGTTGTTCTTGGTTACTCATGTCGATGCATGGAAGACGGATACAAGCTGACCAGTCCCGGTGCGTGCTCTACCTTGATGGTCTGTCAGAAAAGTCTTTCTCTGCCAGTGGTATTGTAGCCGATGTTATATAATAGAGTAGTTGCTGTCCATGATTACATGAACTCTGAGCGTCACGCTTATTCTAGATCACAACACAAACAAATTATACCATAATCTTCCTTGATTCATGGGATATGGTGCCATTGACCAGACACGCATTGAACTAATCAACTAACCATAAGATATGACAGAACGAAGATGACAAAACATCTTCTCACATACATTCTTAGAAAATCGTGCGGAAGGAGCAACAACCCTGGACGTCTAGACCCTGAAAGCAACTGCAACTTGTCCACCCCACACAAGTCAAGGGAAGCTCTATCCCATAAACACACAGCTACCCCCTTTCATTCCATACCTAACATCAAACCGCATCCAAGTTCACCATGGCCGTCCGCAACAAATACTCAATACTGCTGCCAACATACAACGAGCGCCGCAATCTCCCCATCATCACATGGCTCCTAAACAGGACATTCACCGAACAGTAAAGCTCACCTGCCTCTAAACCACAATCCAACACCCCTGCCAATGCGCCTTTGATACTGACAAAGTGCTTTCCCAATCCATAGAAACCTTGATTGGGAACTCATCATCATCGACGACGCCTCACCAGACGGCACCCAAGACATCGCCAAACAACTCATCAAGGCCTTCCCCAACCGCATCAAGTTACAACCACGCGCTGGCAAGCTGGGTCTCGGTACCGCATACGTGCACGGCCTCCAATATGCCACCGGTAACTTCGTAATAATCATGGACGCCGACTTCAGCCACCACCCCAAGTTCATCACCCAAATGATTAAAAAGCAAAACGAGAACGGAGCAGACTACGACATCGTCACGGGAACCCGTTATGCCGGTGACGGAGGCGTCTACGGCTGGGATCTAAAGAGAAAATTCGTTAGCAGAGGCGCCAACTTGTTTGCGGATACTTTGCTCAGACCTGGTGTCAGTGACTTGACCGGCAGTTTCAGACTGTACAAGAAGCCCGTTCTGCAAGAGGTTATTCGCAAGACTGAGAGCAAGGGTTACAGTTTCCAAATGGAGATGATGGTACGCGCAAAGGCCATGGGCTTCAAGGTCGCAGAGGTCCCGATCAGCTTTGTCGACCGTGTCTACGGTGACTCGAAGTTGGGAGGGGACGAGGTGTTGGCTTATGCCAAGGGTGTTATCAACCTGTGGCTCAAGGTCTGAGGTTACTCTTGCTTTTTCTGACCATGGCGTTTGGAGAGGACCCTTGGGGGCTATCACGGTGACTTTTCTACTACAGTTCCAGCTTATACTATTCTGCACCAGTCTTGTGGATCGAGGACAAGAATGTGCTTCGTACTCATCAAAAATCCAGAGTTTCTAATTTCCATCATCAAACAAAGATCCAGAAAGAACTTTTACTGTTGACTTGACCAGTGATAGACGATTCACGATCGAATTTCAAACGATACACGGGAATCCGTACGCAAACTTCGATGTGATTTGGGAAAGAACTATCATTGACAATCACAGAAAAGAGGCTGTTCTCAGAATTACAGATAGGTGCTGATACAATGTATGCTTCAACATTGGAAGATGAATAACAATACGCGATACGCTCAATGGGAATCTAGATCAATCATAGGAAAAGGAAGGCCACAACTTTCATGCCTGCACTCCAACCATATTCCTCCTCAAATACTCAGCAAAGGAATCCTCAACACTGGCCGAGAACTGGATATACCTAGCCATGGCAACACTCCTCGGCAAAGGACAATGTTCAACCACAGCCTCAACATCCAACTTCTCCAACCCTCTAACCTTCAACAGCGCGTCGATCCACTCCATCCCATCCATATACCTGATCATGTCAAAATGATCCGTCTTGAAGGGCGTAACCATTGTCCAACCATCCTGACTAGGTTTACCGGCAACCACACCCAAAGACAGATTCTTCAACTCGCCGAGTTGGTTGAGACATTGCATAGCGGTGACCCACTCGGCCCTATCAAACTCCTTTTCGTAGGGCAAAGCACGCTTGACGATACGTATCGAACGCACGAACTTGCGTGCCAAGGGTGTCAGATCGTTGACGAAAGCGACGAGTGCCTCGATGTGCGTGTCAAAGTCGAAAATGTGGTTTGAGTACAGGACTTCGGCGGCTTCTGCGTGGATTTGGGCGTTGGCCAGGAGTAAAGAGGTGTAGATGCCGTCGCTGGAGATGGGGAAATAGGTCGTGTTTATGCATCTGCCGCGCATTCTGCCACGGATCATGAAGGTTGTGCGGACATGTTTAGGGGCGCGCATTTGGTAGCTACCGGGGTCTTCGGCACGGATTCTGAGGGTGCGAGGGCATGGTTCTGGCTCGTTGTCGTAGTCTTGGTGGTTTGCGGGAGTGGGTGTGAAGGTTGGTTTGGGGGTTTGGTTGGCATGTACGGCACCAGGGGAATGAACAAGTAGTAGTTTGTAGATTTCTAGCCTGAGCTCGATTGGTAGGCGAGCAAACAGTGATTGGGATTGAGAAGAGACATCCATGATTTTTGGATTAGGAGGGAATTGGGGGGGTTCTTCAGAGAAGCAAGGTCAATTGGGAGACAACAAGTATCACAACAGCAAGAGGGAGAAATTGTTGAAGACAGGAGGTATCATCAAAGTTAAGTAAAAAATAAAAAGATAAGGAGAAAAGGGTACGCCAGTACATTTCGGAGGTGCATCGGAGGCATCATGAGGCATCATCCCTACGCTCCAGCAAAGAATGCCGTTTACCTGAATCAATGACGGATGCTATGGCCTCATTTCCCTTACCTGACAAAGGTACCACTCACACCGGCTCTTATTTCTCGGGAAAGCAGAGCGCTGGAGAAGGCAGGAAAAAAAAAACCTTGATGATCACCCCCAAAGCAGCAAAGAGACGGAGAGTCAGAGGCACATGCGTCATAGCACCGGGCCGTGCCTAGCGTTTTCATGATCATCACGATGGGTCATCATTATTGAATTCCGAATCTTCGATCTCTCTCCATGGGGAAGGCCACGCGCTGTCTCAAAACGGGGCATGTGAACTGTAACTTTCTTGACAGATCGCAAGATGGTAGAAAGAAGGAACACAAGACAGTCCGGGACGAGGGACTTGACCAATCGGGGATGAAGAAGAGAAACCTCGGCGTTGATTCCAACTCTTGAAGACGTCGTTGTGATTTGAGTTGAGGAATGATGAGAAAATGACTGCCCATGACACACAAGCACGACTTGTGCATTCAAGAATGGTTGAGAAGATGACTCTTGACGATAGGTAGTAGAGATACAACAATGACTCTTTTCCCCAACGACGGTATCTGCGCTCTTGCTTAGCACCTCTTCGACAATTTTATCCTATCTTGTTGGCTGTGATAGGCAAAATGACTTGGTAGAAAGTTTGATAGGGTGAATGATTGCGGGCACCCGCCCGACACTGCGGCACGCCCATCAAGGTGATGTGCTGCGTGTCTGGAATCATGCCATGATTGGTGCTGCCATTTCCGACCAGCCATGATGTCGATGTTTGGACAATGAGTCGGGTAATGAGTGCTTTCATCGGTGACCAAGAGCAGAGGAGTTGACGAAGTCAGTCAAAACAATGTAGAGTTCTGCTGACCTGAGCATCCATCCATTGATTAAGCTCTCTACCTTCGATGTTCCTATACTAAAGGTCGCTGAAGCTGAAACTTGCCATCCAACCAATCAATAACATCAACCATGTCTGTAGCTGCCACCAATCCTATACGCTCCTTTTTCGTAGTCATACCTCCCAACATCTCGGTCAGATGATGAACAACAAGCTCATGTCTCATTCCACCTTGCAGCGCAAAGTGTATGAATCGGGCCACTGCTTCCAATGGCGTACTCTTGTACCCAGCAAAAAGACAAGGGTTCTCGAGAAGTCCTCGGGCTGACATGAGTCCATCGACTCCAGTCTCTTTGGCTATGCGAAGGGCTTCGTCCAATGAGACTACGTCGCCGTTTGCCAGCACCGGTACTGTGGTGTGTGATTTCAACAGCTTGATGGCTTCAAAATCTGGTGGTGTTGATGATCGTTGGTTCTTTAGACGTCCGTGTATGGTTATGTAGTCGACACCGGCCGCCTCTACCGTCTTGATGAACTTGATTGTTTGACTAAGCGAGTGTCAACAAACACGAAAAAAAACAATCCAAGAACAGATCTGCAACGTACTTTAGGTCTGTGTGAATTCGAATCTTGACGCTCACACTCTTGCTACTTCCGAGTTTCCTCTTCGCTTCTTTGACCATTTCGGCGACTTTGTCTGGACTGCTCATCATGCTGCAGCCGATTCCTTCTTTGATCGCCCATGATTGTGGACATCCGCAATTCAGATCAACTCCATTGACCCATGGTGCGATCATTTCTGCTGCGCGGCCAAACTCGATGGGATCATTGGAGGCAAATTGAGCAATGACGGGTCCTTCGCTCGGATGTGTGCTAAAGTCGGAGGAACGAGCTACAGGATGGCGAATGAACCTGGATTTGATGAGTAAACGTCTCTCCTTTGCAGCATGTGAAGGATAGAGAGAGGAGCTAAGATGAAATACATAGTACCTACTCATGCGCAAGGAACATGGGCGTATATGTCAAGTCGACGTCGTATTCTTGAACAAGCAACCGGAAAGGAAGTTTGCTGTAACTAAATCGGGAGTAAGAAAATAGAAGAAGGAAGGCAAAAAAAAAAGGCAAGAGAGAAAGACCACATACCGGACCATAGGAGCAGAAACTTTGGAAATCATGAGTTACGAAATGGATGATAGAAAGGTAACACCGTGTGTGTCTCTGCGACTTACCATATAGAGGTCTCCCTTCTTTCTTTGCGGCCTCGAACAGGCTTAGAGGACTGGAAAAGAAAAATTACTATACCGCTCGCGACATCATTTCCAGTGCCTATAGTCACTCACTGTACATCCCGCGGTGATTTAGTCTGACCAACTGCCATGATATTATGGACAACAAGCACAAAATTCTGTCACTTTCCGTGAGGTGCAGTGAACAAGGACGAAAAAGTTCAAGAGATGGTTGATATACATGGATTATGTAAGCAAGATTTTTGCACAAACATGCACAAAACACGACCCACAAACTCACAACGAACATCAATTGCCCGAGAGAATAGAACAACTTGCATGGTATCATTTCATGAGAGGTTATAAGAAAAGAATCTAAAGTACATGGATAATCATAGTATAATGCCTCCCCAAACAAGATCCGAGGCGCCGTCGCTTAATGCATCATTAGTAAATTCATAGGCGTAAAGGGAATCTAGCCCTCGACTTCGCCTTCTTCGCTACCATGGCTTTCCACCGAGCCAGGTGGGACAGACAGGTTGGCAGATGCAGCAGGAGGGCCTTGTTCGGAGGGACGCAACTTTTTCGCTTCTCGTTCTTCCGGGGGTGGATCGAAAGGAGGTCTTTTGGTGGGTTGGCTGTTTGTGGTCATGTTGTCTTGGTGCAACATGGGGGCGGCTGGACTTGTGATGGTCTGTTCACTGCTCAGTCTCGTAGCATCCCAGTCTTGGTCTTGATCATCAAGACGTACATAGACATTTTGCGCACCCTCATGACCAGGCTTGATGGGGGCATGCTCGTAGTTGTCGGCCATGTAGTTACAGGCCCTTAGTATTTCTTTCAGAGGTACACGCAATACCTCCCACCAGGGGCGGCCATCCATGTCAGGAAAACGGACGTTGCAGTATCGAGCGGCAGAGTAGAGGGCAGCAGCAGCGATTGTGCGGCTGGAGCAGAGCAGACATAGTTGGGTGATGTTGCTGTCGGTGACAAAAGCCCAGGCAGCGTTCCTCAGCTGCTTGTTGTGGTGTACCGAATAGAACTTGAGATATTCGTAGAGTTGTTTGTGAGGGGCATCAATGGTGAGGTCGAAGCAGAGGATCTCGAGCAGGACATCTTCGTTCAGCAGGATAGTATCACGCCATTTCCAGAAGTCCTTGCTTTGCTCGTCGACGATCAAGTTGGCGTTCTTTTGTGCGACGCGACAGCATGCAACAACCAGATCCTTCATCTTGCGACATGACTCCTCGACCTTTGTGGCCAGGAAAAGAGCGGTTGCACCCAGGGTGTAGTGGTGTAGAGCCTTCTGACCAGGGCGATCGACCAGACTGACACGCATGAGGAAGCGGTTGAAGAAGATGGCGGCAGTTGACAAGGTGAGTTCGGGCAGTTTGAGCATGACGCCGACCTGGCGAATGAAGTTGATGCCTTTGGCGCGCAAGTCCTTTTCCTTCTCAGGGGCCATGCCATCCAGCACCGAGGGCGTGTTCAAGAGCTCCTGCTCGGTGAAGAGCCATTGTGCTTCGGTCTCGGCGAGCACCCTGTCGGGCGATTTTGGTTGTTGGCGCGCGGCGGGATGGCTGACCGGAAGGTGGTTATTGGACGACGGCGGCGGCATGTGGCAGATCAGGCGATCGGGATGCGCGATGCAGCGATGGATGGAGCTTGTCGATGTGATGTTGCGGTATTGGTAGTCTTCTCATGTATTACTGAATCACTGATTGCGCCAATGATGATGGTGGTGGTGGTGAAGATGGAAAGCACCAAAACTAGGACCAAGTTCCGGGCGGTGAGAGAGCACTTGGTGCAGTTCGGCCACTCACCCCGAGTCATGGAGCGTGTTCGAGCCCGTCGCAACTCGCCGCAACAAGCAGTGAATTAATTAATCAAGCAAGCGTCGTCCATCAGCTGTTTTTCTTTCTGCTTTTAGCTTCCTTCTCTCGTCACCACACCAAC
This sequence comes from Dothideomycetes sp. NU30, assembly GCA_026013035.2. Lineage (NCBI taxonomy): Eukaryota > Fungi > Ascomycota > Dothideomycetes > Dothideomycetes sp. NU30. Next base: position 1,453,533 of record BSBH01000001.1, on the reverse strand, counting down.
CCATCACAAATACCGCAAATATGCCTTCAGGTCAAGGAGGTACGTAATATTGCTCTCTTCCTCGTTTATGAGTCGCAGTCTGATCGCATCGCCCCAACAGCTGGAACCAACCCCATCCACAACAAGAAGCCCAAGAAGGCCCGCAAGGACGAGGAAGATGAGGATGATAAGGCCTTCAAGCTGAAGCAGGCTGCCGGTATGTCGCGTCCATCCTTCACTACATCCCAGAAGAAGCCTATGCTATGCCCACCTCGTCGACCCTGCAGAGTTCTAGCAGATCAAAACTAATCACGTTTCCGACAGACAAGAAGGCCCGCGAAGAAATGGCCAAGAAGGCTGGTGGCAAGGGTCCCCTCGCCGTCGGTGGTCAGGGAATCAAGAAGAGCGGCAAGAAATAAGCATTCCGCTGCACTCATCCACTCATCATCCCATTCCGGCGTTACCAAGGCTCGTTCTTACATACCCCTTTACTCTCTATACGAGCAATGACTACCAATTCAACAACAACAACAATATCCCTGAACATGAACAAACGAAACCCGTGATCCGGCTATGCTGCTAAAACCCGCCTCCCCATGCCGAAGACAAGAAAAGACAGATACAAAAAGAATTCCGCTAAACCTCACTTGCTGACAAAAGCACACGCATCCTTGATTTCTCAATCCGTCACACGACGAAGCCATATCCCCGAGTCCACCCCGTCTTGCTGCTTGGCCTTTGCTCTTGCCCTGCTCAGTAGTCTTCCAACCTCGAATATCTCTCTGTTCATGTCGTCTCGTCTGATTTCGACCTCGGCCATCTTCTTGCGGTTCTCTCGTCGCATCTTCTCCGTCACCTCCAATGGGCTCGCACTTTCCACCTTCTTCATTCCCGCGAGCAGCTTTTCTAGGTTGCCTTTTTGCATCTCCAAATCATTCAATCGTGCTGTCAATTCGTCCACACGATCCGCCTCCTCGTCCATCTTCTTTGGCCTGTCGGGAAGTGCTTTGCTTGCCTCTGTCTTTCGGCTCTTCTTCACGTGTTGCAGATTTTCGTAACTCCTGGTTCCTATCACATTCCTGCTAGGCACTGGCTTTCGTCGTGACATGATCGAACTATGTGACCCTGCTGGTGGACTAGTTGATGGCGTGTCCTGCTGATATGTAGTCCCTGTGCCGGTTGTCGTCCAGCTGAATCGACTTGTCGGGTTGTCGTTGTTGCTGTCGTCAGACATGGTGCTGTTGCGCTCAGTCCCTGTGTACGTCGTCCAGCTAAAATGACTCTGCATCTGTTTGGCCTCTTCTGCTGCTGTGACTGTGTCGGTGGAATTGTTGCTGTTATTCGACCACCGTCTAGTGCCTGCTTCCTTGTTTCCCGAGGCTGTGTGCTTAGCGTGATCGAGCGGAGGTAGTTGTGGTGGAGCCGCCGAGAATGGCGCTTTGGCATTCACTCCGTACATATGCAAAGGCTGCACACGATTGTTCGTATCGGCCTGGCTGTAGACACTTGACGCAAGTGAATCACGCAAAGCCCTGTCTTGCGCCGAGTCCACGGATTTTAAAGAGCTTTCGCTATTGTTGCTGAGTTGAGACAAGTCACGAGACATGTCTGTCACGTCCTTGACTGCCGTATATTGGCCTGGGCGTGATTGCGTGCCGCCCATGTCCGGATTGGCCAGCAATCTATGTTCTTGCGCTTCACTCAAAGCAGGGCGCGTTCGAGGGGTTGTCTCATTACCAAATGCGGCACCTGCAAATCTGGCCGCTCGCTCGGCAAGTGATGGTTTCCTGGCTTTTGGAATGCCACCTGTTATCGACACTTGAAATCCGTATTTTAGATCATCTAGTGGTTGTGCGAATGGATCATCGAAAGGCGATGTTCGTTGTGTCTTGTCTGGCAATGCAGTCGCAGAATGAATGTTTGACGATGGCGATTGTTCTTTGTTTGAGCCAAAAAGACTCGGGCGGCGTTTCAGAAACATCATGCACGTTCGGCACGTTTGCGTGAGTGCAATGTGATTAATCTGTATACAGTGTACTATTTCAGGGTCAGTAACAGGTTTATGGTTCGAACACGAATTAAAAACAAGAAACAAGAGCATCAAAGAGACTGATTCAGAACGATTACATCAGGTGTGGCCTCCACTGCTTGACGACTGCTGACCACCTGAACTGCTTGAAGAAGAACTGCTTGAGCTGAATGATGAACTGCTGCTAGATGAAGAGCTGTTTGACGAAGAACTGCTCGACGAAGAACTGCTCGACGAGGAACTGCTTGAAGATGAGCTGCTCGAAGATGAACTACTCGAAGACGAGCTGCTCGAAGAGGAACTGTTTGAAGAGCTGCTTGAGCTACTGGAAGAGGAACTGCTCGATACCCAACTGCTCGAAGAGCTGCTGGAGTTGACAGTGCTCGAGGACGAGTTCTTATGCCACGAAGATGCCCATTGCTGGAAGCTCGTACTTCCAGAGTGTTTTCGTATCTCGTGAGCAGCAATGATGGCTCCACCAACATTCAGTGTGACAATGCTGACGAAGACTGTAGCGACGACTGTTGGTGCGCTTGAACCAGCCAAAACACAAGACCATGCTGGGATAAAAGGACACAACATCCATGCCAACATCTTGTCATGTGGGTTTACTGGTTGACCTGGTGGCTGTCCCACGTCTCTTGGACTTGGTGTGCCCTTAGTTTTCAGGGGCTTCCGGGGCCGAGCTGCCTTCGTAGGTAGATACAGAGTTGGCATGCCCGCAAACCACTTGAAAGTATGACTGGGTGGCTTCTGTAGGGCGTTGGAACCATTCGGCGAAGCACTTGGGCTTGGTGCTGTCGATGAACCTAGTGGCGGACTTGTTGAAACAGGACCCTGTTTTGTGGCGGATGGCTGCAAAGTTGTGACTGGAGGCTTAGGTTGAGGTTGAGCCGGCAGGATAATGAACGACGTGCCTGGCGGTTCGTTCTGAGGGCTGATAGGTACATTGGATGTTGGAGTTGTTGGTGTCACTGGAGGCGGCTTCTTAGGCTTGAACAGGTTCGCGAAGAACGGAAACTTAGGCTTGGATGCAGGCTTCGTCGCAGGACCAGGTTTTTTTGCAGCGTCTTTTGGTGCAGGAGCCTTAGACTTTGGTGATGGCTTCTTTGGGTCTGCCTTCTTTGGTGAATCTTTTGGCTTTGCCGGTGCTTTTGGCTTTGCTGGCGGTGCCATGGGAGTCAGTCTGAAGCCAATAGCAGGCGGTTGCTTCGAGGACTTTGAAACCACAGGTGGGTTTGACTTAGTGCCCGAAGTCGAAGGACCAGATGTGGGTTTCTGTGTGGCTGGCTTCCTAGGCAAAGTCTGAAGAGGTACTGTCTTTACAAAGACTGTATTCACAGGGACTCCGTTTACAGCGACTGGCTTTGAAGGGCCTGGTTTTGGAGGGCCTGGTTTTGAAGGGACTGGCTTTAAAGGGCCTACCTTTGCGAAAACTGTCTTTGAAGGGCTTGTTTTTGGAGGTACTGTTTTCGAAGGGCCTGCCTTTTGAGAGACTGCCTTAGGCGGGACTGCCTTCTGAAGACCTGTTTTTGGAGGAGCTGCTTTTAGAGGGACCGCTTTTGAAGGGCTTGACTTTGGAGGACCTGTCTTTGGAGGACCTGTCTTTGGAGGACCTGTCTTTGGAGGCGATTTCTTCTTGAATCCAGGTAATTTTGATGCAAGCTTGCTCAGTAAGGAATTCTTTGATGGGGTCTTTGGAGCAGGCTTGTTTGGAACAAGTTTCTTGGGTGCAGACTTCTTCGGAGCGGGCTTGAGTGCTGGTTTCTTGGGACCTGGCTTTCCTGGGTTCTTTGGAGCAGGCTTCTTCACAAGCTTCTTGGGTGCAGGCTTCTTCAGAGATTTCTTGGGCGCAGGTTTCTTCGCAGGCTTTGGCTTCACAGGAGCCTTCTTCGGAGGCTTGACAAGAGGCTTCTTCGCAGGCTTTTTCTTGGGCGGGTTGACAGCAGGTTTCTTTGGCGGTTTCTTCTTGGGCGAGTTGACAGCGGGCTTCTTCTTGGGTAGCTTCTTCCTGGTCGGCTTGACAGGAGGCTTCTTTGGTGGGTTCTTCTTGGGTAACTTGACAGGCTTTTTACCAGGTTTCTTGACCTTAGGAAGCTTCACTGCCATACACCGAACCGATGTGACGTCTCGAGCAGGCTAAGATGGCCTCGACGTCTTTGCAACGGGAATGACAAGAAAAAAGATCAAAGGTCGGAAGAATGAATGGATGTCCTCGCAGATACTGACATCTAAGGATGGGCGGCGTAGGGCAGATGAAATGGTATGCGAGCAAAGAAACAATGGGACTTACATGATGGATAAGTGATTGAAGACTGGAGGCACGCGGCCACGTTGGCGATTGTGGATGAGGAAAGAGCGAGGTATCGCAACTTCCTCACGTATCTGTTCCTCCAGATGTTGCACTTTCGAGAGAATCGGACACGAGCAGCGTAGGTACGGTATAACGATAAGTTCTAGTCAAGTCGGGTCGTTTGGTTGTTTATCGAAGAGAGAATTCAAGGTTGAAGATAATCGAGGATGACGATTGAAACATCGAAAGCAAGAACAGTCTTCTTGAGATCAGTAGAAGCAAAATTTTGTACAAGTCGTCAAAACGTATCATGAGATACTCGAGGACTCGACAGATTTAGAGAAGCGCCTGTTTAGTTTCATGCAGGAGTTTCAAATGCTCCATGTTTCAGATCAACAGTCGGAAGATCGGCGAAGCGCCCTCTGCTCTCGCTCGAATAGGCACATGAAACTGCATGACATGGCCAAAAGCAGGATATGCAATTAGCGATGTAGTTCAAACTCGGCAAGTAGGCCTTGCCAGATGAGGACGAAAGATCTGAAGAGTTCTACAGAATTTGGGAGATTTTGAGCTCATCTCAAGTTAGAGTTGTTCGGTACCTATGAGCGAACCTAGGTCTGAACTCCACAACTTAGCCTCCAGCTGCTTGCACAACATCAAGTAATGGGATGCCAACAAGATAAGAGTATTTGTAAAGGTCCAAGACTTTGGTATCCACAGCGACACATAGCCCCGACCCTACAGACTACAAAATGGAAAAGGCGGGCTGTTCCTCCCAATTAAAAATTGGTTTCAGCATTTCTTGAAATGGACCGTCGGCGGTGGGGTGCCTGAAGGAAACACTAAAGGCTCGTGCCGCGCAAACCGTGTCTGAGCTCAAAGGTCTCTTTCCCCGCAGGAAAGGTTTCAGCAATCGCGTGTTGTCAGCTCATACGTAATTCCTTTCCACATTATTATCTCGCAAGCATAAGCTGCACAGCACAAACTTTACAACTAGCAGAGGCACAGAACGGGAAGAGCAACTATGGCTGATGGTATGTGATGTTGTAAAAAGAATATCTCGCACAACTACTGATATAGCCACAGAAATATCAATCCCTCCGGCAGCTGAAGCGTGGGTTCTTCGCAGACGACGGTGATGACTGAGCCGCCAATACTGACACTAGACAGCGCAACGATAGCAACACCCATCAACCTGATCCTCTTCTCCCTCTTCGTGCTCCTGGTCTACTACCGTCTCAAGCCCAAGGCAGCAGCCACCCTACCTGCACCTCCCGCCCCAACCGTCTTCCGCACTTTCACTCCACCAGACCTCTTACCCTATAACGGACGCAACAACATGCCCGTCTACCTCGCCGTCCGTGGCAAAGTCTTTGATGTAACTTCTGGTCGCAACTTCTACGGTCCCGGCGGTCCATACGCCAACTTCGCCGGTCGTGATGCCAGCAGAGGACTAGCTTGCGGTAGCTTCGACGAGGACATGTTGACCAAGGATTTGGAAGGACCTCTTGACAAGCTGGATGACCTGGGAGAGGAGGAAATGGAAGCCATGAGAGGCTGGGAGGAGAGATTCTCCGAAAAGTATCTTGTTGTTGGCAAGCTCGTGCCTGTTGGAAGCCCTGAGGCAACCGAGTAAAGATGAAAGAACCTTCACGAGTGGGAAACGGCATGCTCTTGTATTCTTGAGATTCGATTTGTCGTTACAAAGAGACTATGGGAAAACAATATAGCCATACAAGCAACCGCCCATAATAGCAACTTCAAACACTCACAGATATATCAAAGAATCTCTTATGCCAGGATGTTCTCAGAAAGCAAGATGAACAACAAACAACCTTCTTCACCAAAGGAAGTTGAACAAGCCCCTTGCACCAGTCTTGGAAGCAGGAGTCGAGCTGGCAGCTGGACCACCACTAGCTGCTTGTACAGTATAATGATGATGGAAACGAGGACGCGAATGAACCGAGCGCCCTAATAACTTCGACAAAGTGCTTGAAGCAGAAGCAGCAGTCTCACTTATAACGTCAGACCATTGCGATGCAGTTGTGGGTGATGGAGTTGATACCGTATCCGCTGAAGTAGGCTTTGGCGTCGGTGCAGCTGCGGGAGCCGCAGGGGCATCGGATGCCGGAGGGCTTGGAGTTGGTTCAGGGGTAGGTTCGGCAGCCTCTTCGAACTCTGCGTACTCTGCTGCACCTTCGTCCTCGTCTATTACTTCGTGGTCAAGGTAGTCTTCTTCGTCCAGTGACCTCTTCTCGAAGTCTAGGTCGTGGTTCGGGTGAGCGGTGTCCACGTAGTCATCATCGTCGTCTTCAGAACGCTTAGCGAGGTTGGCCTCAATGTCCTCATCGACGTCAAACTCTGAATCTGGAGGAACGTGCGAGCAATTTCTTGATGGCGGCTTCATCCTCAGATGAGTAAGGATAGTATTCCTCGTCCTCTTCATCAGGAACAGATCTGCGGTGGAGGACAGTAGGCACTGAATCTTCTGTTCCTTCAAAAGGAACGTCCCATTCGGGGTACATCTCTTCGAGGTCGTCTAAAGAACGAGTGTAGATCTCGTGAGACATAGGCTCATCGTCATCCTCATAGTGGAAGGGCACAGTTGGCTCATCTTCTTCAGGGAGCGATCTGGCCATGAGATTTTGAAGGCGCTCGTCTTCGGTATCTTCTATGGAATCAGGGTAGTCTTCATCGGGCGAGTCGGATGAACCTTCTTCAGGTACACTTCTGGCATGGATGTTGGCGGTAGGCTGTAGGTCCTCCTCAGGCATATGCGTGGGCTCAAGGCTATCAGAGGCATAGAGAGGTATGAACCCTGGGATGGGAAGATCTGTCTTAGGGGGGTCGACTGAGCGTGCAGAAAGTGCGGCTGCCTCTCCATACTTGTTCTCATCGGGCAAAGGAATGGCCTCGTAACCAGGGATGTTATCTAACCACGTCAGTCATGAAACAAGAATATCACCTCTCAAGATGACTTCATACCAGGTGGGGCGACAGCATGGCAGCCAGCTGCAAGAGCAGCGGCAAAAGTAAGGGCAGGAACAGTAAGACGCATGGCGAAGCTCTACTACGAGGAGAGGAAAAAGCAACCAGGTTATCGAGTGTTGCATCGACCATATTTGAGGCGAGCATCAATCATTGTACCATCAAATGGGCCAACATGTGGCATTGACGGCTTCAAACAGTGATATCAATTTCCGCATTCAGCGAAATTCTTTGTTTTGAGCGCCTCCGGTAAGATTTGTCACACGCCAGAGGCGTTTCCTCAGTGAAAGGTTGGTGAAAGAGATGTCGAAGAAGTACAACGGGAGTTTTTCGTTATACCAGAGCCTGGGCGTGTTGAACGGAACAATACATACGAGGTTTATTCAGTCTCTCACTTTAATGGCGTTCATATGATCGTACAATACCCATTGTTGGCTTCGTATGACTGGTATCAGGGGCTGCCAACGATACCTATTGGACATAGCCTCACGATACTCTGTGGCAAGCTCAGCTAGGAGCAGTATAGCACCCAGAACATCTTTGGTATAGCAATATTGGTCCAGAGTTGGTCAAGCGGTCGGGCGGTCGAGTGGCTGGAATGATAGTGAAGGAATGCAGAGTAGAATGCGGCTGCAGTAACCCAGCCTTAACTTGAAAACGGCATTCCTTAAACCTGCCTCACCTGCCTCACAATCTTACAGCCAGAGTCTCTGTCGATGTATCAAATTGTTCGGTATCCTTCTTCGTCTTCTCAAGTTCTTGCTATCATATGGTGTTTGACCCGGAGATTTCGTCGCTGTTGAAGCAAGAGGATGTCTTCCGGTCATTGTTGCAGAGTCTAGATTCCTTCTTCAATGGCTTTCCAGGAAATCGACGTCAAGCAATATCTGCAATCCAAATTGACATAGGTAATCGAGGTGAATGTGATCGAATGCCTGAAGATATTGAGGTAGGTAGAGAAGGTCCGAGGTGACTTCGGCGCATGCCGAGACGACCGGCCAAGATGCAAGACGACTCCGAGTAGTAAATAATTACATACCTACACTGTAAACCACCTATCGGAGGTTAACAGCGATACACAAAACACCAAACATGTCTCTCTCGATAGCGCGACCATCTATTCTTCCCCAGTGCACATCGTGCCTCCGCCGCATCAGCAACCTCGGACTCCAAGAATGGCGCAATGGCCAGCAGCAAGTTCGCGGCAAGAAAAAAGTGGCCAAGGCAACTACCTTGACCGTCCGTCTGCTCAAGGATGTCCCTTCGTTCGGTCGCAAGGGTATGCACACCAAAAGAGTAATCCTCATATCTGTGGGTCCGGAATTGACGAGGAATGCGTTACAGGAGCCTACGTACCCATCTCAATCGGACAGATGCGAAATGCCTGGTTCCCCAAAGGCATGGCCGAATACATGACAGCCAGCCAGATGAAGGACTTGAAGAAGAACAACATCGTTGCCGAGCGCGACTTTGAATTCGGCATGGAGGAGAACATTGCAACTAAGGCTGCCATTGCCCAAGCCCAATCGCAGGCCAAACGCTCTCCGTCAAAGACTGTCGAGATTGAGAAGCTGACGGTAACATCAACACCTTTCAGATCAACTCTGTCTTCGCCAGTAGTACTGACTTGTTCCACAGCCACAACATTCCATCGAACTTCTCTCCGCACTCTTGCCCGCAACCCTAGACTTCGAGCGCTCAGCCAGAGGAGTCCCCGAACAAGAGACCCCCGTACCACAAGCACCTCCTTCACGACAAAGAAGTCCATCAAATGCTGCCGCAGACCTGCTCGCCGCACGCTCCGCCCCCGTCCGTTCCGCACAATCGGCTTCCAGCACCGCTCTCTACGGCTCCCTCTCCACCGCCGATGTCGCAAACAGGATAAAATACATTCTCGCAGAGAGCTACGAGGCAAACCGTGTTGTGCTCAGTGGAGACGACATCAAATTCATTAACGCCACTGTTGACGGTCAAGTCTTGCCTGAGACGGATAAGATCAAGGATCTTGGTGATTACACCATCAGGGTTCAGCTTAGAGGTGCTGAGCATGTGGTGGAGAGAACGGTCAGAGTGTTACCTCTCAAGGCTGATATGGAAGCGGCGGCGCCGCGAAAGGCATCGGCGCTCTTGTAAGAGCAATTTTGTTGGAATATGTACATGTGTAACACTATGAATATCAGAAACCTCAAAAGTCCAGATCGCCGAATTCTCTTCTCTGCAACACCACACTAGATTGACACAACTACAGACACAGAAATCAACTACAAACAGATCTCGTCCATTGTGAGCCCCATGTTGCAATCCAGAATCAAGGGCTCTCAGAGGACGCTACCCCTAATAGTGCTATCTCTTCGATTGGTCACAAGTCAGGTCTCCCAATTTCGTGGTATTGAGAGATTCCTTCAATTCTACGAGGCTCCGAGAGGGCCAAAAGGCCGAGTCCCTGTCGCACCAAGCACGGGCTCTAGTCGTAACCAAAACTATCGAGACTCCCGGAGCTGTGGAGGCCGGGTCCATGTCGGGACAGGCAAGCATCGTGAGAACCCGGTTTGCGAACAACAACGAGAACCTGGCATCGTTATACACCTCGGGTCCCCATCGTCCCAAAGGCTTGTTTGTCATTGTCCCAAGCAGCAGGTCCCGGTCGCTTCAGACGTGTGTAGCCTACATAACAATTTATGCGTCCTCAGAAATGTGCATGCTGTGTCCTGGCAATAATTGATCCTGGAGAACGGAGAACAGAAATTGCAGCGACGTATATCGGCCCAATGCACACCAAGTGGAGATTCGGTCAGAGGGCATTGTGATGAGTGAAGCGTTCCTGACAGTTTTCATAAAGCAAACTCCTTTTTTTTTTTGGATTGATTAAGGTATAAACATCATTAGAAGCCTTGCCGAAGAATTCCAGCGGCTCCACGGCAACCTTGATCGACTGCCCGTCTCGAATCCTACCACGAGGGTCTCCTTACCAAACATATTAACATACGCACCGTCATTGTCGTTTCTGACAAGATCCGGGTCTTGAATGCGCATCGGTCGTTGGGTAAATGAGAGTCGTCGTTATGATCTTCAAGCATGAGTGAGTAATAGCTTCCCCAGGGTCAAAGCACAAAAGGCTTATCGCAACATAAAGGAAGGAAAGGAAGAGAGTAATCACCAGTAAGGTCTACGATCGTAGCCATTGTCGTAGCCGCGGTCACGTCGGGGAGGTGGGCTGAGAGGACGGCCGTAAGGCTCTCTGGGCTCTCTAGGTTCTCTGGGCTCCCTGGGTTCTCTGCCATGACCGTTGGCATAAGGATCAGCATCGTAGCGGCGGCCAGCAGGTGGAGGCGCTCCATAACCATCATCAGCATAGGCACGACGAGGAGGAGGGGCGTAGTCATCCATAGGGGGACCACGAGCACGAGGAGGAGAACGTGCGTAAGGGTCTCCACGGCCGTAGTAGTCACGAGGCGGGGGAGAGCGATAGCCAGGAGGAGGGGAACGACGACGGTAATCATCACGAGGAGGTCCTCTTCTGTCACCGTAAAAGTCATCCATGGGAGGTCCACGACCGTAGCCACGGCGTGGAGGAGGAGAGCGCGAACGGTAGCGGTCACGGGGGGCTGGAGGAGGCATGCGAGGAATCTCGGATTGGGGCTGTAAGGTGTTGTGAGTAAAGAAACAAAAATTGGTCTGTTGGGAAGCACAACGCACGTCTGAGATGCACTGGACGGCAGCACCCTTAAATTCTTGTCCGTCAAGCTTCTCGACAGCAGATGCAAGATCAGCGGCGGTCTCGTACTCGACAAAACTGTTAAACTTTAGCGAGTGGAGGAAGAACATTCGAGACAAGGCAACCGTACCCTTTGCCGTTACCGCCGCCATCACGCTCACGGCCAACCTCAGAGTAAACTACATCAAGGCCTGGCTGGCGGGCAAAGTCCTTCAGATCCTATATGGGCCAAAAGTAAGTCCGGGTCCAAGGATGAATTGTATACATGTCCACAGTATGAAAGCAGAAAAGCGACACCGGAATGGAATATAAGGGAAAGAGCAAAGGCCTAGTAAGGAGTTTGCGACGACAGAGGGATATTGCTAACCTGCCAGCTGGTCTCGAAGGGAAGGCCTGAAATAGACATGCGATGGACGGTACGGCGAGGACGGGGAGGAGCGCGCTGCTCAGGGTGACCAAACTCGCGAGGACGGTTGGAACCACGGGCAAATTGAACAACCAGACGCTCGCCCATGAAGTCGGAGCCATCTATGGGCGCATTAGTATTGGATTGTGAGCGGGTGAGTCCCGTCGAGGCCTGGACATACGGAAAGCTGCAACTCTGATGTTAGCGCATGCGCAGAGGGCAAGACCAAAGATACAGCATGGACGACGTACCAGGAACAACATCGCGGGCATCCATGGAGTCTTTGTACTCGACGAAGCCAAAGCCATTCATCAGCTTAATCTCCATGATCTCGCCAGTTCCATGGCTGGCAAAGTGGTTCTCGACATCGGCCTTGGTGGCTAGAGCACGAAAATCCGATTAGCGGGCTGCCATTTGCAAATCCCCAGGGCGCAAGCACGAGCGTGGAAGTCCAGCGGGTATTTCCAGATCCTCAAAGCCAGCTACACGAGCAGAAGCGTACCGTTGCGCGGGAGATTTCCCAGATAGAGCCTGGTGGAAGAAACGTCGCCCATGATGGTGGAAGAACACCGGATCCAAGTAGGTTAAGGGCCGGGTGGTATTCCTCAAAGGACGAAAGTTGGGTTGATGGATGGGTAGATGGTTGATGAGAGAGTTGCTAAGGTACGGAGCAGCAGAACAGACGCTCGTCATGGTGAAGCATCGCATGTTGGGCGGCTCGCCATCCGCGCTGTACGGTATGTTCCGCTGTATGGAAAGACCAATCACCGTCGAGAGAGTCAGCGGGGAGAGAGCGTTTTATGCCGAGTAAACTCATGGCGTAGTCCACCCGTGGGCCGAAGAGCAGCTGTAGTGTAGTGAATAATGATCGAGTAATAGCTACCTACCCTGGAACTAAATCAATCCTGACCGAGGCTCTCCTCACCTCACACCTTCTCCTTGATCCGTGTCCGCCTCATACTGTCACACTTGACTTGTCACTCAGCGCTGGGCGTATTAATTGACCGGCCCCGGCTTCCTCTCTAGGATTGGATTCGAGATATACACATTTTACGCCACTCGGAAGAGGAAGTCGCATCATGTCGGCCGTCAAGTGCTTTCCCTCTTCTGCTGCCATCCTTGGCCGAGCATTGCTCCATGATGCTCGTCCTTCTCGAGTTTCAGCTCTACGACCACTTACCACCGCCGCTACAACTTCATCTGCCTCACTCTCACCATGGAGAGTACCTGGCCCTGCCCTTTTCCGCGCCGGCCAGCGTCGTTCCTTCTCTCTAACCGCTCGGAGACGCCTTGCCACGCATGACGATAGCTTCAACCCTGCCGATATCGAGAGAGAAAGCGACCAAGTCGATGTTTGTATTGTTGGTGGAGGTCCCGCGGGCCTCAGTGCTGCCATTCGCCTGAAGCAAATGGCCAACGAGGCAGGCAACGAAGACTTCCGTGTCTTGTTGTTGGAAAAGGCCGGAGAGCTGGGTGACCACATCGTTTCGGGAAATGTCATTGAGCCTTCTGCTCTATCAGAACTGCTGCCAGATTGGAACGATCCCGAGAATCCAAACCGCTACGAGCACATCACACCCGCCACTGTCGACCGCATGCGCTTCCTCACCAAGAACTCAGCATTACCCATTCCTGCTCCTCCGCAAATGAACAACCACGGCAACTACATCATCTCGCTCAACCAATTCTGCAAGTGGCTAGGCGAAAGGGCTGAAGAGGTCGGTGTTGAGATATACCCTGGTTTCGCTGCCTCAGAGGTTCTGTACCACCCCGATGGCTCTGTCAAGGGTGTTGCCACGAATGACCTCGGAGTCGCACGCAACGGCAAGCCCAAGGATTCCTTTGAGCGTGGTATGGAGTTCCACGCCCGAGTAACGCTGCTTGGAGAGGGCTGTCACGGTAGTCTGACCAAGCAAGTCATCAAGAAATTTGATCTTAGACGCGACAGCCAACCTCAGACGTACGGTCTTGGTATCAAAGAGGTATGGGAGATCGATCCAGAGAAGTTTGAGAAAGGTCTAGTCGTTCACTCCATGGGTTACCCCCTGCCTTCGGATACCTATGGTGGAGGCTGGATGTACCACTTCGGTGACAACCTAGTCAGTATCGGTCTTGTCGTTGGTCTGGACTACCCCAACCCCTGGTTAGCTCCCTACGGTGAGTTCCAGAAGATGAAGCAACATCCCATGTACAAGAAGTACCTGGAAGGCGGCAAGTGTATCTCTTATGGTGCTCGCACTTTGAACGAGGGCGGTTTCCAATCCATTCCCAAGTGTTCTTTCCCTGGAGGTGCTCTCATTGGCGACACAGCAGGCTTCCTCAATGTGCCCAAGATCAAGGGCACCCACACCGCAATGCGCTCGGGTATGCTTGCCGCCGAGGCCGCATTCTCTGCACTCAAGGAGACTGATGACTCGAACTCTGTCTTCTTATATGACTACGAAGATAAGCTACGCTCCTCTACAATTTGGAAAGAACTCAAAGAAGTTCGTAACATGCGTCCGTCATTCCATGGCCCCCTAGGTCTCTACGGAGGTATAATGTACTCTGGTCTTGAGGCCTATCTTTTCAAGGGAAGAGTGCCTTGGACTCTCAAGCACGCTGGCACCGATCACGGCGCCACAAAGCTCGCATCTGAATGCCCTAAGATTGAATATCCCAAGCCTGATGGCAAGATCAGCTTTGACATCCTGACCAGCGTCAGCAGAACCGGTACCAACCACGAAGAAGACCAGCCCTGCCATCTGCATGTCGAAGATTGGGACAAGCATGCCGAGCTTGAGTATCCTAAGTATCAAGGTGTAGAGAATAGATTCTGCCCTGCTGGTGTGTACGAATACGTTGAGGATGAGAGCAAGTCGCTTGGTGTAAGATTCCAGATCAACTCTCAAAAGTAAGTCCTTCCCGTTTTCATCCCAGATGGCGACATCCAATCGCTGACCACCAACAGTTGCGTACATTGCAAGACATGCGATATCAAGGTCCCAGACCAGGATATTACCTGGAAGACTCCTCAGGTAAGTCAAGCGACACTCAACAACCTATCATGCCATGCTAACATATTGATCAACAGGGCGGTGAGGGACCTAAATATGTCATGACTTGATCAAATGCATGCATCTTTTTACCATTCTAACTCGTACATACATTCATGACTTGATATTCAGCAATCATTATTTCTTGACATGTGCCACATGAAAGTCGTTCTGCCAATTCGTTCTAGCTTCTCCTGCGTTCGTTTTAAGTTGCCCTGCCCTTGATTGATGAAGTGTCAAAGCATTGCTGCACGATTAGAATACTACCTAAGTTTAAGGCGTGCAGCACGCTTCTGCACCTGCAAGCTGCTTGTCATTGTTGGGAATGGTACGGTAATAGTGAGTAAGAGCTCGTATCAAATATGTTTGACAATGCCATTCGTTCTATGAGTACCGAGTCAGTAAGCCCTCGCCTACCATGCATACCGCCATTGTTGTTGTTCCTTGCCTATCGAAGCGTCAAACCAAGGGCAAAGCCGAAATCGTTAAGCCGAGCAGTCATTCGATACAGTACCCTTCTCGGTACGAGAACTTCTCGTGTCCTATTCTTCGAGATCGGCAATAAGGATTCGAAACAGAAAAGCCAATCATAATTTCCGTCCAAGATGTCATGTTCGATTTCCTGTGGTTTTCTGGAGAAAGAATCACATGCACAAAACAAACGGTCTGACAAGAATGACGATTGAACAAAGTACAGAGAAATGTATTGGTGGTATCTACAGAAAAAAAGTATCGTCTCTCGTGCCTCTGCGATCCTGGTCGTCAAAGGGTAGGACCAGCTACCGATCGCCTCCAAAAAGTATAATAAACTTTTTTTTTCCGCCTTCCTGTTTCGCGCCATTGTCAAACCTCGCCTCTTTCGTCGCCAGGACGTAAGATTGAGATACTCGGATCGATTCTGTGTTAAGTGACCCTTTCCATCATAAGTTGGCTTCCGGAAGAAGCATTTACTCCTCCTCGGGCCAGACGTTGTAACCAAAGTCACCCTTCATGTTGACGAAACGGGTGTGGCGTCCCTCGGCGACCTTGTTGACGGCCTCGAAATCGGCATCGGTGAGGTTGATGGACTTGAAGTTGCTGTCGATTCTTGAAGGAGTGGAGGACTTGGGCAGGACGACGTAGCCTCTTCTAAGACCCCAGGCGATGAGGACCTGTGCGAGGGTGTTTCCGCCCTTCTCGGCGATCTCGTTCAAAACGGGGTTGGTGTTGACCTTCTCGCCGGTGGTGGGAACCTGGTTTTGAGATCCGAGAGGAGAGTAGGCGGCGGGCAATACGCCTTGCGAGAAGCAGTAGTTGACGAGCTCGGTGTTGGGCAAGAAGGGGTGGATCTCGATCTGGTTAACGGCAGGCTTGACCTTGGCATAGGAGAGGAGCTCCTTGAGACCGTCAATGGTCCAGTTGGAGACACCAATGGCCTTGGCCTTGCCAGAGTTGTAAATCTCCTCCATGGCTCTCCAAGTAGGCTCGGGGTTCTTGGTCAATTCCTCGTTGATAACGTATTGACCCTTCTCGTTCAGCTTGGGCATGTTCTTGTCATCCTTCTCAGAGGCAATGGGCCAGTGAACAAGGAACAAGTCAATGTAGTCCAAACCAAGGTTGTCGAGGGAGTTCTGGAAAGACCACTTGACCTCCTCGGGTCTGTGGAGGTGGTTCCACACCTTGGTGCAGACGAAGATGTCCTCACGCTTGACGCTGGTGTTCTCCTTGAGGAAATCGCGGATGGCCTCACCGACCTCATCCTCGTTCTGGTAGAACCAAGCACAGTCAAGGTGTCTGTAGCCAGTCTTCAAGGCGTGGAGAGCGGCCTTGTAAGATCCACCCTTCTCGCCCTCGTTGGCGAAAGTGCCGAAACCGACGGCTGTTGTTCTCAATTAGCCATCTGTTCCAGTGAGAGGAAATTAGAATGGATGTTCTATCTTACCAGGGATCTTGACACCGTTGTTCAAAGTGAAAGTAGTAGCAGCAGACATGATGATGGTTATGCGGTTGTTTCGTGAAATGGGTATTGGTTCTGGTATGACAAGGAAGGAAAAAAAGTTCTATGATGAAAAGAGAGATCTCCTTCTGATCTCTCGGTCCTTGAGGTATTATTTACAGCCCAACCAATTCGCCGACAACCTGCCACATCGTTTGCTTCAATACGAAACAACGTCATACGAAAACATTTGGATTGCGGCGGTCAAGGGAGAGCTCATACGTTGGGAATAGTTGATCCACTCCAAAAATTTAGGAACGTCTACCTTGAGGGTCAACATACGTCACAGATGGTCTTGGCTCCCGAGTGTTTTGACCCGCCAGAGAAGTCTAAAACTCTAAACAACCTCATCTAGGCGTTTCGGGTCCAACGTTCACAAGCCAGTGGCTGTTTTCTGCTTCAAAACCACGGCGCCGCTCGGTGCCGGGACCTTTGCTGCCTCGTGGTTGCCGACCAAGGGTCCCCTAGCTTGTTCCATCTTCGTCATTGGTGAATTTGCATCGGAAGCCAAAAAATTTCACATTTTCTGTTGACACCGGCGATGATGCCACAGGTGGATACCCCTTGTCAGAGCACGCTCTGCGTTGTGAGGGCTCTGATTCAGCGTAAATTGCCGTCCGTCCAGGTTTGGTTTGTAGAATAGGTACATATATCAACCTTGGCCCACCCCGTGACGCAGTTACTTTGCTTCTTCATTCATCTCCCTCTTCCTCTAACATCTCCATACTCTCTTTCCTCAATCCATCTATCTTCTTGAGGTGTTGCTGCCACTGTCCCTCTACACTTTGAACACTTTCCATCCAAACCTTCATCATGCCTGCTTTCGAGGACTCCGACCTTAACACCCAGGCTGCTCCCGCCTCTACCGAGCAGCAAAGATCAAACAGCCAGGCTGTTGGTTCTAGCTTTGGCAACAACCTCCCTGTCCCCGGTGCTGATGGCGCCATGGGCAACACCATTGAGGTTCCTGCTACCCGCACCAGCATGGCTGACCCTTCTCCTTTCATGCACCAGCTCTCTCTTTCTCCCTCTATGAAGGACCGTAGAGGATCTCGCAATTCTTTCGGTGCTTCTCTCCCTATCCCTCGCTCCAAGAGACAATCCCGTCTCTCTTCAGTCCACTACCCCGACCAAAAGTCTGGCCGTCCCGGCATGCCCCCGATCCAACCTACTCGTGAGATTCTCGCTGCTCAGGTCCAGGATGTGCAATCCGAGAAGGTCAAGCTCGCCAAGAACATGGCTTTTGCTTTCGACATTGACGGTGTCCTCGTCCACGGTGACCGTCTAATCCCTGAGGGTAAGCGTGCCCTCCAGATCCTCAACGGTGACAACGAGCTCGGCATCAAGATCCCTCACATCTTCCTTACCAACGGTTCCGGTAAGCGTGAGGTCCCCCGTTGTGAGCAGCTTTCCAAGATTCTCGGAAACCCCGTCAACGTCGAGCAATTCATCCAGTCTCACACCCCCATGAGAGCTTTGGCCGAGTACTACAACACCGTCCTCGTTGTCGGTGGTGAGGGCTACAAGTGCCGTGAGGTCGCTGAGGAGTACGGCTTCAAGGACATTGTCGTCCCCAATGACATTGTTGCTTCTGACGCTACCATTGCTCCCTTCCGTGTCTTCACCGAGGAGGAGCGTGCCACTTCCCGTCCCCGCGATTTCACCAAGATCAACATCGACGCCATCATGGTCTTCTCTGACTCTCGCGACTACGCCACCGACATGCAGATCATCATGGACCTCTTGAGATCCGAGAACGGTCGTCTCGGTACCGTCGCCAAGGACCCCGTCAGCCAGCGTATCCCCATCTACTTCTCTCAGGGCGATCTTCTGTGCCCTAGCGAGCACCCTATCCCTCGTATGTCCCAGGGTACTTTCCGTATCGGTATGGAGGCCATGTACAAGGCCCTCACTGGTGAGGACCTCGAGCGTGTTGTCTACGGCAAGCCCGAGTTGGCCACCTACAAGTACGCCGATGAGGTCATGACCTCTTGGATGGAGGAAATCCACGGCGAGGAGCGTCTTCCCGAGAACATCTACATGGTTGGTGACAACCCTGCCTCCGACATCATCGGTGGTAACATGTACGGCTGGAACACCTGCCTTGTCCGCACTGGTGTCTTCCAGGGTGGTGACAACGATGAGAACAACCCAGCCTCTTTCGGCGTCTTCCCCAACGTCCTCGAGGCCGTCCAGACCGCTATGCGCAAGGAGCTCGGTGACGACTTCAAGTTCGAGTGGGACTCTGAGCGTGTCAACCCTCTTATGGGTGGCAAGAACGTCTCTGCCATTGAGTAAGATGTTTGCTATGTTCTCAGCATAACATTTGCATCACTGGCGTTCCATCGTTTCATTTCCAAGCACTCAAAAGTCGTTTGTCCACCCAGGTGGTGTTTGACAACTAAGGACTGTTTTCCTTTTTTCCACATTTTTTTGCTAAGCAATTGGGAGCATTTTCACCGGCGCTTGAACTTATAGAAGGTTGGGAAATACCAGCAGCAACAAAACACTTGTTAGCCACTTGTTTTTTTATATTACTAGATTACACCACAGTCATGAATGATATGATATCTTATTCATCAAAGATTCTTCCTATCTCTTTCACAGTCACTGTTGTATAGAAATCAGCAGTTTCTCGAAACAATTCTCCTGACTGTTTGTCAAAAACGTGTGTTGAGGCTCGCTTTGTAAACGATCGTTGTAACAACTGTTCCAAAAACGAGAAGATCAAAAGAGACAAACCGCAGAGCCGCGCAAAGCCGAACAAAGCCCCAACCTTGTACGAAATTGTACAAGGCAACTGATGCCCTGCCAAGTTTCAGCAAGGTTTCCAAGGCTTTTCCACCACAAAGATCCTGACTAGCGGACCGCTATTGAAAGGAAAGGAGGGCCCTTGTTCATCAGCGATCAACTTTTCGATACGCACGACCGTAGATGAAAAGGAAAACAAAGCAATGCGACGGTGGAAAGGTTGGAATCGGTCGGCTAAAAGGGACGGGATTGTTTGATTTCTCTGCACTATTATGCTGGTACATTACTACTTCATACCATGTTCCTTTAACTTTCCTCGTACCAAGAATGAGAAAGTTTGTTTCTTGGTTTTTCTTCTGTTTCACGAATGTTCTACAGTGTTCCTTTTTCTTCTTGAGTCTTGCTCGGCCGTTTGTAAACCCTTGGCCTGTCTGTGAGATATGACAGACGTCAGTACAATTGTAACCAACCTTTGTTTCCGTTCTTTTGACGTTTGCTTCTGCGGTCTCGACTCTCGCAGAACGGGACAAAGGAGTGGTCGTCGAGTGAGACCGAAGCTGTTTCCTTTTCAACAAGCAAAAAAGAACGCTCCATGCAGCTTTTCCAGACCCCCTCGAAGTACGACCGAACGTAACTCGATAAACGACGATGACGACGATGGGGCGTAGGATTTCAGGCATACTTCCACGTAACGAAAAGTCAACAAGATGTATCCACGTTTCCACAAAGAAAACGCTCTTTTCCCGATTCAACGAGGATGTGATCTATGATGCAAACTTCACGTTCGCATGGATCGAGTTGCCATGTTTAGCATGCGGTGTGAAGTGACTATCTTTCGCGATAAAGTGTGGAGTAGCCGTCGTATGAGTGATAGTGATGGGTTTTGTTGATCTTCTTTTGGTCGTATCTTTAGTACAGAGTTCATAACTCGGTGAGGAGTAGCTAATATCTAGTTTATGCAGATGGTGTTGTCTTGATAGAGTACCTTACAGTTGACTAGAGCGTACCTGCATCTCCTTGATTATGATACTTTGGCATGTGAAAGGTGGGATAAATCGAAACGCCGACAGTTTTCCGAAGTGGTGTATGAGTCGTGGAGGGGAGCTTGTTTGTAGTTTGTAGATTGCAGACAACACGACAGAGACTGTTATCGGGGAAATGGAAGTAGGATGGCGAGGATCAAGAGGGGTCAGAAAGGGAGGATCTGATGGCCGAGCCTAGGGGTCAGACACGGAGCCATTTCAATGCTACCTTACTATCTTGACTGTTGTATGAAACTTCTCGAAATCTTGTACAGAAATTGCTGTATTCGCGGAACATGGGACAGCTGTCACAACTATACAACATGAAGTAACGAAAATCCGAAACTCCAGGGTTAGAGGTGTTTCAAGTTGAACAAAACGCCGAGGGAGATGAAGAGGCACCATAGCTCTCAGGGCAGTGCATGAGCCAACTCGTAGTTGAGTCTAATAAGAGAGAGAGATCAAAAGCTCGCACCCGCTGAAAGCAATAAGTTCAGTGAATGAAAGCATCGAATGTGGTCGCAGCCAAGATACAGTCAATACTTTGTTGAGACTTAAGAAGAAATGTTCAGCTGATATATGAGACTGATAGTTCTATACGTTCGATAGATACTGATACGTAAACTGAAGACAGACACTGCGTCCCTTCTGGACGGAGATCTTGTCACTAAACTTATATAGAGCACACCCCGTATCATGTGAGGGGTGGATATGTGGTGACTGGCAGTACTGCGTGGTCACGTGGGCGAGGCGACAATATCGAGGCACTAGCCTGAACTGGTCAAAGAGATTGTATTGCCTGCAGAGGCCAGGCTGCGTCTCTCATCTCAGTACTGCCCCGGTGGTATGGTATGCCAAGAGACATATCATCATGGCTCGGAGATATAGCGTGCCTGGAAGTGACAGGCCAAATGATAGTTTGAATAGTCATGAAGTCATTCTGTTGTTGGACGAGAATCTAGAAGTGATTCAACCCATCTCGGGAACTCTCCAATCAGGCAATGAATGTTCCAAAGAAGCACTGTTACCATTCTCTGCCAATTGCGAAGCCGAAGTTGCGGTCTTGGCTGCAATGCTATTAGGTTCTGTGAACTCCTTGGGGAATTTGTGTTGCATGAACTCCATGACCCAGAGGGCATCATCGAAACGGCCCTCGTTCTGCAAGACTTTGACAGTATCAAAGAAGAAGGCGAATACGAGCTTCTCTTGTGCAGGCTTAGTAGGCACCAAGAAAGGGTGAGACTCGAGGGGTTTCAGCTGACGAATAAAGCTGAGAGCATCGTCGGCGGAAGGACTAAAAGGATGGTGCAACTTGAGATTTGCCATTCTTTGAGCAGCTCGATCAGAGTGATTCTTGTTCCAAAGAGGAACAAGATCGATGAAGCGATCATACAAAGGAACGTCTGGATGATCAGGTAACGATCCCATTATCAACTTTTTATTGAGCAAAGCACCAGCCTGGATCAAGGAAATGTGTGAGGATGACGGCGATTCCAGAATACGGAAAAAGAAGGCCAAGGCATTCTGTAGGCCCTGTTCAGGTAGAGCCAAGTGAGAAGAGACAGTATGTCGTAGCAGCAGTCCTTTGCGCCCACTAACTTCTTTTGCAGAAAGTTGTGGTGAGGTAGGTATGTGAGTCTCGAGCAATTCATACAGAGCACTTTGTCGTCCCTCTAGAATGAGAAAGTAGGCCAAGTCCTTGCAAAGGTGTGTATCTTGAACGAAAGAAAGAGAAGAGACGGAGCCAGTGCTCCATAACCATCTAAGTGCTCGGGTACCGGGGGCGTAGTGGTGAACCCGCTTGGCCAAGTCGGCGGGATTAAGGTCTTCGAGGGAGGAGCGGAAGGCGTCTAAGCATTGTCTGGCAGAATCCAGACTGGCGCGACCAGAAGCCACATAGTCTTCGAAGAGGGCGATTGGGTGTTTGTCTTTGTCCTTGAGCTGGGCGGGGAGCGACTTTGTGAGCAGCGGATTGGTCAAAATGGAAGCCAGATGTCTGTCTGTGGCCGAGCCTGAAGGGAAAGAGTGATGGACAGCAGCAGCCGCATTATTGTCAGGAGCATTCTGTTGGTCCAGCTTTGTGCGGAAAGACGAGGTGAGTGCCTTTAGTAGGCGTTGTGATTCGCGTTCCGACAGCGGCAACTGCGGGTGGAGGCGTGAGGTAAGGCTCTTGAAGGCCTGCACAGCGGACGAGGCCTTCATGATGTTGTTGATGCTTGTTGATCTTAGTATATCCAAGTCAAGCACCTTTGGTGGTGTTGTTGTCTGTTACAGCAGGCACTCTACGGCCGAGGTGTTTATGCCCGGATTGTGGCGTCACTACCTGCCTTTGAGGGGGAATAATCTGAACACGCAAAGAGGTAGGTAGGTACCTAACAAGACCATGCCAATTACTGGTCCAGAAAACTATGACTTAGAAGACTTTGACACACCCGACCGTAATAGAAATCTATATGTCAAACGAAATAATGTCCCTCTTGGGGTATTGTCGCAAGAAAGAAACAATGTCATAAATCAAAAGACGATCACGTGAGTGAGTATCGTCGTGTTCGCGACCTAATCAGTAGAAGCTCTCACTCTGCTCTCCAAACCAAGTTCACCCAGACTGCCAAAACCCTCCTCCTCCACCACCGCTTGTACCCCTCCCTTCGTCCTTGTGCTATACGTCTTAAGCATCTTCGCTTTGACTTTTCCTCGCCCTCGCCCTCTCTCGCATCTCTTTCTTCGTGCCTGTCCGAGCAGGACAGCCGCATCCACACCATGTCGGAAATCGACCAAAGACCCGTGGCATCACGGGGCAGAAGCTCTACCAGAGGTGCCCGCGCTGGCTACCAAAGAGGCGGTGCTGCCCGTCAAAATGCCAGATCCTCAAACCCTACATCCTCGGTGCAAATTGAAGAGCCCCTCGACGAACAGGGCGAGCTAGGCGACATGAAGAAAACCTACTCGACTCAATTGAGCTTCATGCGCGACATGTTCCCAGACTGGACTGACGACGATCTCGTCTTTGCTATCGCCGAGGCTGACGGTGATGTTCAAATTGTCATTGATAGAATCACTCAGGGTATGTCGCTGCCCGGCTGCATCCCCGGCCACTCACTCGACCACTCGCTGACCACGTCATCCCTGCAGGCAATGTTTCCCAATTCGCCGAAGTCTCCAAGAAGTCCAAGGATAGATCGCGCTCCAAGGCCAAAGACGTCTCGGGCGCTGCTGGCGCAGATCAGGCCTCCACTCCCATTCGCGGCGGTCGTGGAAGAGGTGGTTTCGAGAGCTCCAGAGGTGGCAGAGGTCGTGGCATTGACCGTGGCCGTGGTGGTTTCCGTGGTGCTCGTGGCGGTCATGCCTCCGTCGAGTCATTCCCCAAGGACAGCACCACTGTTTCTGTTCCCACCACAGAGTCATCGGCATGGAACACTGTCGGCACTACCAACGACACCTCGTCTTCAAGTGCTTGGGACACACCCGCAGCTGCTACTACGACTGCTGAGCCTGCCAAAGAGCAGAGCACATGGGGAAATGTTGTCACGTCAGACTCAACTCCGGCCGCAGCCTCTGAAGGCGCAAAGAGCACACTGATCCCTGACGGTGGTGCTAAGAAGACTTGGGCCAGCATGTTCGCCAAGCCCAATCCTCCTCCCGTACCCGTTGTACCAAAGCAGCCCACTACCACTGCTCCTGCGCCTCTTGCTTTCCCTGGTTCCCTCCCCGCAGAGCTGGCCAAGATGAACGACCAACCTGCCGGTGCAGCACAGGAAGAGGCCACCCAAGAAGTGCAGCCAACCGTAACCGTTCCCGCTGCAGAGCCCCCAGTCGAAGAAAAGATCGCAGAAGTCGAACAGTCACAGCCCGCCCCAGCTGTTTCCGAAGCCTCGCCTGCCGTCGAGCAGCCTCCTGCCCAGACTCCCGATATCAACCTCACTCCCTCCAACGTCCCGCTTACAGAGGACAACCTCGAAAACCTCCCCGACACGTCGGTCAAGCCTGCCACCCAGACTGTTGCAAGCACCGTCGGATCCGTCGACCCTCGCGTGGCTACCCCCGCGACCTCGCAAGCACCTATTGGCCGTCCTCCCATGGGAGGTTATGCCGCCAGCGCATACAGAGCAGCTGCTACTCCTAACCGCAGCTCCAGCTTCCAACGCAGAGTTCTCGAGCAGCAAGAAGCAGTTGTCATGCCCGGACACAACGCCGTGGACAGAGCCGCCGTGCAATTCGGCAGCATGGGCTTGAACGGTGAGCCTGACAGCCTTGACGTCGACGAGGAGAGAGAAGAGCCCGAGACTCGCACTCAGCCTCCTCAACAATCACCCCCTTCGCAGCCCAGAGCTTCTCTGCCCCCTGCTCCCAGACAGCCTACTCTGTCCCAGGAACCTTCTATGCAAGAGCATGTCCCCACTCCCAGACAAGCTCCCGGCCTCCCCCCTGTCCCTCAGCAGCACAACTTGGGCGGACATCAGGACATGTCTTCTCTGAGCGATTCGCAGTCTCAGGGCTACGGCCAATACGGTCGTTATGGTCAGTCGGGCAACCAGCAGCCCGAGTTGAGCGCGCAGCCTCAAAAGTCCTTTGACCCCTTCAGCCACCAAGCTCCTTCGTCTTTCGACCACTACTCTCAGCCTTCGGCTCAGCAGCACCAACCATTCGGTGCTTTCTCGTCTGCTCCTTCAGACTACTCCCACTACTACACCGCCGATCAGCAGAGAAATGCCTACCAAAACTATTACGGCGGTTCTTATGGCCAGCAAGCTTCGCAGTCCCAGGACAACGCCTCTACCCAGCAGCGCTCGAGCGGTGGTTTCGGCTCTGCTCCCAGCGAGTCTGCCTTCCCCTCATCCAACCCTCAACAGGTAATGTCATTGTCACGTTTGGCTCCTTGTCATGAAATATCTAACAAGTTTCGCAGTCTCGCTACGGCGACGCCCCTGGTTCCGGCCACAACACTCCCGCTCCTTCGATGAGCAGCGCTGCTCCCGCTGCCGCTCCCAGCGCAGCAATGCACCAGCAGCCCGTCAACCAGTACGGTTACCCTTACGGCCACCCCTACTACCAGAGCCCCTACCACGCTGCTTACCAGAACCAATTCACTGGTTACAGCTACGGCAGCCCTTTCGGCAGCAAGGGCGGCATGTACGGACAGCCTCACGGCTACCCTCCATCTGGATTCGACCACACTTCTTCGCCCGCCAATGCTGGTGGCTTTGGATCTCAGTCATCCATGCAGTCGCGTGACACTGGTCTCGGCAGTGGACTCGGTGACTACGGTCGCTCTTCCGCCCAGCCTTCGAACCTGAGCAGCGGCTTCGGCGGCATGTCTGAGCCTTTCGGACGTAGCAACTCTGGCTATCAGGGACAGTCTCAGGGATACGGCCAGCAGCAGGGCATGCAGCAGTCCACTCCTGCAGATGACTTGAAGCCTTTCGGTGACAACAAGGCCGGCGGTCCTTCTCCTGCAATGGGTCAGCCCGGACGCCCTAGCTCTGCCGCAAACAGCGTTGGAGGACAGACTCCTTCTACTTCGACCCTCCCTCCTCCTCAGAGCCAGCAGGGAGGTTTCGGAGGATACCCTGGTTTCAACAGTCAGTACGGACTCGGTGGACTCGGTGGAGGCCAGAGCCACCAACAGCAGCAGCAGCAACAACAACAGCAGCAGCAGCAGCAACAGCAAGGTGGATATGGAGGTTACGGCGGATTTGGAAACTCTTACAACAACTACGGACGCGGCTGGGGAAACAACTACTCAGGTCACTAGACCATGGCGTTTTATCGAGTTGAACAACAACGGCTAGGATTGGCCGCCAGGGGGAAACATTTTGTACTATGAACACAGAAACTTTTTTCTTTCTGTTCTATGGCTTTTTCTCATCTCTTCTCCGTCGCTACTTAGGGCGTGATGCATCAAGGAAAAGGAAAATGACATTTTCAGGCAATGGTTGCCTTTCGGATTGATGATTTTTGTTGTTCAACTATTTGTCTTCCTGTGAACTTCTTTCTACTCTTTGTCTTTGTCAGACGTGCCTTCAATTGCAGATCGCAAGCCTTGATATACTGCTGCCACCATGGCTACAAGCTTCGTTCTAGTCCTCTCGTCTTCACTGTCCACGTGTAGTCAGGTTCGATGGAACATTCTTTCCAGAACATCATGTCAAGCGGTGTTGTAGGTTAAGGCCACGGATTTTCAAGTAGCAATAATTCATAATCCATAGTGTTTCATAGTGAGATTGCTCGAGTCTCAACTCCTGGGAGTCTCGATGGCGGGGCTTGCCATGCCAAAGTTAGTAAGCTGTCATATGCTGCAGCCATGCCACTTTCCTCAAGATCACAACTATAGAACTTGTGAAATACCACGGACTAAGACCTCCAATCACAATGGCCGGCAAGTCGTCCAAAAAGACGACACTGACACCGACCAAAAAAGCACTCCAAGATCCACGACTCCCGCCGCCGCCCTTCCAAAAAGCCCCCGACAAACTGCAACCATTCCTGAAAACCCTCGACCCGTCCCACGTCTACATATTCCACGTCGACCGCTTCCCAGCCGCCTTCAAGAAACGCATCTTCACCGTCCCCGTCCTTTTGAATGTCGTAATCGCCGCGCTTTTGACATGGCGCATGTACGCCATTATACCCGTTTACCTATCCATCCTCACTTCGATCCTCGGATTACCTTCTCTAGCCACGATCGATACGGCAAAGGAAACAAAGAAGACTTTGACTTGGATATTGGTCAAGAGGGTGGCCATGTTCATGTTTGATTTCGTGTTGGCGAGATTCATAGTACCTTGGCCCATAACTTTTTTCCTCGAGGCACCGTCGAATCCGTGTCACTGGCGCATCAAAACCGGGTTCAACGATCAAGAAGTCGCCGTGAGAATCTCTCGCGACTGGGGCGTTGAGGAATTGCTGGAGGGAGTGAAGGTCGGAGCGGAATCGCCATTCTTCGCCACGAGAATATTGCCCGCGATTGAAAAGAGCTATATGAGGAGCAAAACCGCGTATCTCATGATGGGCAAAGATTGGGATTTGAGTTTCCCGGCAATGGTCACGGCGCACAAACTCATCAAGGATACGGAATTGGAAGTCAAGGACTTCGAAAAGAGCGTGGTGGCGTACAGTGAACAGCATGGATGGCTCTACTGGCCGGTCTTCAGAATGGACGAGGAAGGCTCGGAAGAGGAGAACAGGAAGAAGATTGTTGCGTTGAAGGAGAGGTTGACGGCGATGGGCAAGGAGAGTTTGTTCTTTAGGTGGATCGAGATTGTGCAGTATGAGAGCAGTAGACCTGGTGTCGAGTTCACGCCTGAAAGGCAGATGGAGACCTTCAAGAAGGTCGAGAGTGAGTTTGAGAGGCATGGGGTTGATATGAGACAGTTGCTGGAGCAGGTTGGTGGCTTGGACGGTATGCCGGGAATGCCTGCTCCCGAGGCTGTTGTTGCTTGATTGTTCCATTGGGGAGAAGACATTGTATACGTACAAAAGTCGAAGCATGGTGAGGATGAAAGTATTCGAGCGACTGTACTACTAAAAAAATATGTCATCAGCACTACAATGCCAGAGATAGTAGAAATATCATGAGAACTCGAAGATACACCTATGAAACACGTAGACACAAAGAAGAACAGAGAAAGGTCTGATGTGTTCGGAATCAAAGGCAATAGGCTTTTGGTATCATTTGCAAAGTATGTACAAAACTCGTTGCCTAAACAGTCTCCCTGCCTTCAACAAGAAACAACGTGCTTCCGCTACCGGGCTTGCTGACCACAATAGCATCCTCCATCTGAGCAGCATCCATATTGGGGAAACGCTTGTTGTAGTACTTTTCTTGCCATGCCTTCTTGACGTTCTCAACCTTGTCTTGAGGCACGAGATGCACGCAGCAGCCGCCCCAACCGGCACCAGTCAATCTACTGCCGTATGCGCCTGCCGAGCGAGCGAGCTGACACAGCTCATCCAATTCAGGACATGAGCACTCGTAGATATCACGGCATGACTCTTGGGTATCATTGAGGATTTCACCGAGCGACTTGAGAAGATCCTGGCTCTCCTTCTCGGAAGAAGGGGTGGGAGATTGCAACAAGTCCATGAACTTGAGTACGCGGATGGCCTCGCCAAAGACGTGGATGGCTCTTTGTCTCAGCTTGAAGTGGTCGGCACGCACGGGGAATTTGGTCATGTATCTTTGTTCGAGCTCATCGATGCTCGTTCCCAACAACTCGGAGATCTGCTCACGGGTGTAGCCTTCTTCTTGGTGGAGGTAGTTGTCGACAATGTGGACCATCTGGTCAAGCTGAGAACGGAAATCTTTCACATCGTCGCCAACGGCACCCTTCTCCTTGAAGTAGGCCTCCTGGAAAGACCGCAGACTGAAGCCCAAGGGTGATGAGTCGTCGGCTACATTCTTCAGACCGCAGATACTGGCAAGCACGCGAGCAGCCAGTGTGCACTCAACAACGCGAAGGTTGTAGCAGACAGGAGCAGTCACGTGCTTGTCAGCTGCAACAAAGGATTGAGCAATGACAAAGGTGAGTGGCGTGTGGGTCTGAGGGAATTCCAAAGTGCGAGCAGAGAGTTCTGGCATGAAACCAACATAGAGTGCGGAGCCTCTCTGTGAGAAGACCGAAGCAGCCTGATCCATACCGCCGGAGTTTACACCGACAGCACGTTCCGAAACAACAGCAACTTCGACCAGCTCTTTCTTGTCGACCGACTCTTGACCGTGGGCTCTCATGACAGCGAGAGCACTGGCGCAAACAAAGGCGGCACTGCTGGAAAGACCTCCTCCAGCGGGAACAGTACCGTCGGCCAGAATATCTATGTTGAGCTGGCCAATTCCAGCAGCTTTGTGCTTTCTCAGCAGTTCCGTGGCACCGCGCAGGCCGGACTTGAAGTAGTTGGTCCACTCGTGTGACTTGGGGTCGATCTCGACCTCACCATCCTGGGCAATGGAGAAAGAACGTGTAGGGAACTTTTCCTCCTGGACATTGGCAATGCGCACGGTCGGTGTGCCATTGGCAGGGGAAACAGCGACGGCCAACAGCACATCCGCAGTGACGGCCATGGGAATAACCTCATACAACGAGTAGTCAATGTGCTCACCGATCAAGTTGACACGTCCGGGACTGCGAGAAACGAATTCGGCAGGACGACCATAAGCGGCTTTGAAGGAAGACAGCAGGTTGCTCCATCTCTTGCGCTGCCCTTCCAGAGCATCTTGAGGGTAGATGTCGTCCAAGGCCTGGGTAGTGGGCACGTTTCCGGACATGATTGCTGACGACAAGTGAAGGAAAAGGGATTGTGAGAGAGGAAAGGAAAAAGAAGGTGAGTGAGATGGAAGCGGGTGATTTGACCTCTCGTGTGTGTCTGCTGTTTATCCACAATCCGGGGCATGGATGGTGGGGCACGCGGAGGTCAAATTACCTACTACAATCTCGTATTCGCCTCTCCATGTCGATTCTTTGCCTCTGGAATTACAACCCCATGCTCTCGATCATGCTACTGCTGAATATATGCCTTACAAGCTCTGACCGAATTACATTTCTTCACAATGAGCTGGAGCGACTGATCGATCCGATTTCTTCCATAAGGAAGGACCCAGGACGAACCGTGTCCGTGCGTTCATCCCACTTCCGTCATTGAACGACAAACGACACGTGCTTTCTGTGCTTCTTCACTTCACTCTGCTCATGACAGCTCCTTGGATATCATGTCAACACAACGGACTAAGAATGGAGATCGGTTCAGCTCTTCTGGTTAACGTGGTTCAAGATGCGGTGTCCGTCTGTTCAAGAAAGGTGCAGGAATCTGGTATCCAAATAATCCTCTTGGAGAAGGGCGACATGGCTTCTTTCACTTCCATGGTTCATTCTACTGTAACAATCTGCATTCGTTGCCCGCCTGAGCCAAGACAGCACGAAAGTGTCAGAATCCATGAGGGTTCTCTTCAACAAAGATGCTACCAAGATGACTTGCCTTTGTACAGAAGAACCGAGACTGTAAGAGACTGGTCCACAGACAGCCTTGAATGATTGTCGCGAGCTGGGGCTCTCAATGGAGTTTTCTCAGACAGCCACGGTCCCCAAATGCTTGCCGATGATGGATCAAACTTGACGTCAAATCATGGCAATGCCTCAGTCATGCTTGGCTCTTATTGAAAGCTTGCCGTCTCGGAGTTTCGATGCATCAATCTGTCTGGACATGGCTGAGTATAAGCTGTCTCCTTGCTTCCCCTGATTCCATACCAATCCTGCCCATAGAACGATGCAGACTTCCTGTCTCATGCGCTGCTCTTCTCACATAGCCCTGTCATTACCTTGAAGTCCTTCGCTCCTGTGCTCGTCTTGCATCTCTCCACTTCATCACTATTCACATGAGACTTCCTTCGTCTTGCTATGCTCGTCGTGTTTTGGTACAATGCTTTGTGTGCAGCCCAATTGTTTGCTTTGACACCAATTCCCAACTTCACTTTCACATATCTGTTTGTCTCACCGATTTAGAAGAATCTTGTCAGCGCGCCTCGTCCACCATCTGGTGTTCTTTCTACGCGTCCTCGACTGTCCTTTTTACACACTTACTTTCTTTGTCTCTGTCTCCATTCATCATTGTGCACACACTCCTTTTCTTTCTTCTGGTACTCAATTGCCCTTTCGTACTCATTCGCTTTCTTTGTTCATTGCTCCCTTCTGAAAGGATATTCCCCTGTTCAGAGCACAATCCATCAAAGAGCCTTTGTAAGTTTGCAAGACTTCGTCCACTATGAAAGACCAGGGAATAATGCTTTGTCCGCCAGAGTGCTCATATACAACCTTGATTCGATCCATCGGTCTTCTCCTTCTCATCAACTCAACATCCTTGCTCTCTGCAGACGTTTGAACTTGCCTTTTCCCCTTGCAACTTCACACTTCTGCCCTTCGGCAACCAACAGTGAGCAATCCCCCTTTCCCACCCCCACTTTCCCTCTTTCTTTACTTGATCAATTCCCAGATCATCTTCAAGATGCTTTGGATGCTGATACTTGTCAAGGACTTCCTGAGAAGAGACCCTCGCCTCTTTTGGCCAAGGGCCATCTTCTTCTTCAGCTCCTCAGTCTTCTGGCTGATCCTCGCCAAAATCCAGCGCTGCCTTCAGCAATTGAAGACTTTTTACCAGAACAGTGTTAAGTCCCACACCAAAATGACTTTCTCACTCAGTCTGTTTGTTCTGATCTTGTTTGTTTACTCGATTTCTGGCATCTTCACCACTTGGTATATGCTGACATTCTTCGTTCTTAGCACTTTCCGCTACCTTCGCCTGATTGTCAACACCATCGCCTTCCTGACTCTGAAGAGCTTCCCTATCTCTCAGACCCCCAGCTTCACATCGAGCAGAGATGTCACTGTTGTCGTTCCTACTGTCTTCAAGAACCCTGCCGATGTCATGCAATGCCTTACTCGCATCATCGCCTGCAACCCTCTTCAACTCATTGTCGTTACCTCTAACGACCTTGTCCCGATTGTGCAGAAGGAGCTTCTTCAGATGAACTTCAACTACAAGGTCCAAGTCATTGGTGTTGCTAAGCTCAACAAGAGAAC
Organism: Dothideomycetes sp. NU30; assembly: GCA_026013035.2. Classification (NCBI taxonomy): domain Eukaryota; kingdom Fungi; phylum Ascomycota; class Dothideomycetes; species Dothideomycetes sp. NU30. Next base: position 1,421,773 of record BSBH01000001.1, on the reverse strand, counting down.
CCAGATGATCACTGCTCTCAAGCAAGCTGTCCGCGGTAAGGTCGTTGCCTTCGCTGATGATGATGTCTTCTGGCCAAACACTAGTTTCATCGACACAATGCTTGCCTGCTTCGAGAATCCTAATGTTGGCGCCGCTGGCCCTTCTCAGCAAGTTGTCCGCTATGATGACTGCAATGTCTGGAACTTCCTCGGTATTTGCTACCTCGAGCGTCGCAATTTCAACACTGGCGCCACCAACCGCATCGACGGTGCTGTCTCTACGCTCTCTGGCCGTACTAGCTTCTACCGCGCCCATCTCATCCAGAACGAGCAGTTCTACGACTTCTTCATGAATGCCCTCAACCATGACGATGACAAGAACCTCACTCGCTGGATCTTTGACCTTGATATGCAGATTGTCCTTCAATTTGACCCTTCTGCTCGCATCAAGACCACTCTTGAGACTTCTGGCAAGCTTTACATCCGACAATGCATGCGCTGGGCCAGAGGGCATTGGAGAGGCAACTTCCGTGTGATGTCTACCACCACTTATTGGTACAACAAGCACCTCTGGAGTTTGTACGCCATCTACATTGGTCAATTCCAGACCCCTGCCATCCTCATCGACCCTGGCCTTGCTCTGCTTCTCTACAATGGTTTGGCTCCTTACAGCTCTACCACTCGCACTTATGTCATGGCTGGCTTTGCTCTTTGGGTCTTCCTCACCAAGGTCGTCAAGATCATCCCTCATTTCCTCCACCACCCTGCTGATATGAAGTACATTCCCGCCATGATACTGTTCTCTTATGTCCATGGCTTCATGAACGTTTATGCTCTCTTCACTCAGAACTCCAAAGGTTGGTAGATGCCCTGCCCTACTTCACACAAGTGATCTCCCCTGACGGAGACCACTTTCCCTCAAGATCTTCTCAACAGAGATCTTTCCACTCTTGAATTGACTTTCTTGGCTGCTGGTAAGTTTCTTGGTCAGTATCCTTTCCTCGTTTCTCTTTTCCTTTTCTTTTCCTCCTACACCAAAACCCCTCAAACAAAAACACCTACAAAAAATTCGCTTCTAACACTTGCTCTTTTTTTGTGTTCGCACTTGTTTCTTTGGATCTAACTATACTACAGTTCCTGGGTTTCTTTTTGGTCTTGGATATTCTCACTTAGAAAAAAAAAACACAAAACCTTGCAAAAAATTCACTTCTACACAACAACTTTTTGGGAATTTTTTGTTCTGAACGCCTTTTCTAGATTTTTCCTTTGGAGTTCTCGATTTTCTTGGATACAGTAATAGAAAGACGGCATATAATAATAATAGAAAAATAAAAGAGTTGCCTATAATATCTTGTTCCCTCTCAAATTCTCCCCTCGTGACTTTAACTCCTGACTGACCTTGTACAATATTTACTTTGCTGACCCTCTCAAAGACTCAGAATGGAAAGTGATACTAATAACTTAGCAACAACTTCCAATATCATCAAGCAAATATACTGAAAAAGCACCAGCAAGTACTCATGATAACAAGCCTAAGAATCTAGATATGCTAATGGATTCTTTGACTATTGTCGGAAATATTATCTCACAGGACTTGGAATCGAAATCACATGCCAAGTCCCAAAATCGTTCCTACCCCATTTCTCCCGCAAGTCATCTCGCCGTACGAAAACCTCAACTACAGGCTACATGTACGATACACTGATACGGCTGCCGATCTGCTTAAGCCAACTCTTCTGCATTTCCATGCTGTCACTTTGACATGTGCTGTGCTTGGACCGGCTGATGGATATCTATCAAGACTAACAACCGAACAACATGTCCTCCCAGTGATAATCCTACTAAGTTCTCTTATTGAGCTTGCTCGAACCTAGTTCATTTCAGTCTCAATCAATGCGTTGCCATCTCGTTGCCCAAGCATTGATCTTCCGCATGAGCTTCGGACTTCACCAACATGAAATGACATCCCCACCGCATCTCCAGGCTTTCGCGGCTTCGTAACACATGCATTGTGGCAATGTGGTGCATGTATTGAAACCATGGCAATGAGTCCTAGGTATCAACTCCGTATGGTGATATAATGGCAACCAATCACCATTCACCGCTCTAGTCGCCCCATACACCGCCTGCCGGGGTGTGTAGGAGCGCCCTTGAGCTGTCAGCTCGTGAAGAATCAGGGCTCAATCGATCTGATTCGTTGGCGATATTACGGGTCGGCCCTCGTTTGCAGTAGGTATCCTGAGCTATTGACATGACGAGCATTTGTAATCAATACCTTGGGACTTGCAATATACAACTGCACTTGGAGCTTTGCATTCTGCCATCGCTTGGAATGGAAAGTGTTGTTCTCATGGAACGAGACTTCTCAACACTGCACTCTGCAGGTTGAGTGCTTTGTCTCCTGTCTCTTAAAGCAGTGTCCACCCAGATTGGCTTGCTCCCGGGGTCACTGCACTTTCCTCTAGTTTGCTTACTCAATTAGTGCTCCACGTCAAAGGAAAAAGTGAGACATCACAAAACAGGGATCACGGATAGATCTGGTGCCCACTCTATTTCCGATCACACATCTCTCATTTGATGAAGCACACTGTTCCAAGCGGGTAAAGACATTGACTTTAGAGACGGGAGGCGGCATATTGCGTTAAACCTCTATTGTAAGCGAGGGGACACGGATCCAGATGCCTTCTTCTGGAGCCATCATTCGTGCTCTGCGTTGGATTGCACCTATAGCGACTGGCGCTTGTTTTGGCTCGGCCAGTCTGTTCGCTTTTTGCACATTACAGAAACCTAGCCGCTCCAAGCGTTTTGTTGCGAGGCTCAGACAGTTGATTTCGGTCATCCTGTCGTCCAGTATCTTCGTCCTCTTTGTGAGTCAGCTTTTGCCGATATCCTGGAGCAGGTATGACTGACCATACAGATCTCTCAAGCTCTGAGCTATATATGGCTACACTTCCACGATATTCAGCAGACCGATATACCTCAGGATTTTCAAGTGGGCGAAACATGTGCTTTTCACTTCGGCAAAGGTTAACTTTGACAGGTCTACCTAGGTGGTTCAATCTTTATCTGGGGAACTTTCACCGTGAACCTTCTGAACGATCAAAGGAGAATTTGGTACCCATATCTCGCAGCATGGGTCATCGCAGCTGTGCTCGAAACATGCATCTTCTTCAGTAGCCATCTTTATCGTGAAGATGGACCATACTCGACTTTGGGCCCTGCTTTCCTGATTACTCGCATGGTCTGCATGGGCCTGATCATAGGATGCAATGCATGCTTCTTGTTCTGTTACCAAGGCCTGCGAAAGAAAGTGGACGAAGAATGCCGCCCTCTTATATCTCCTAGAAACACAAACACCGCAGATGATGATACACTATATTCGAGCGACGAAGAAGGTGATACTGACTCGTCTGTGGTCGATGATGATGATGATGACGGCGACGAAGCAGGTGGAAGCAAAGAGATGAAGGCAAGACAGAAGCGCCGTTTGAAAGCAAGCGGAAACTGGCTGGCATATCTGGCAGACTTCAAGATTCCGGCAAGACTCGCATGGCCTTCTGGTCATCGGCCTGCTCAAATGTGCTTGGGGGTGCTTTTAGTCATTATTCTTGCTGACAGGGCTTTGAACCTTCTAGTTCCGAGACAGCTTGGTATCATCACCGACAAGCTGACAGCTATGCATGGAACCGGTAAGCCATCCCTGTCGTATTCTTAAATCTGTATTAAACCTCTACAGGCGATATACCCGTCAAAGACATTGGTCTATGGATGCTATTCATGTGGCTGGGTTCATCTTCTGGTCTCTCCGCTATCACTCAATTCTGCCAACTGCCAATTGAGCAGCAAGCCTACCACAAGATTGGCACCACTGCTTTCAGCCACATAATGAATTTGTCTATGGACTTCCACAACAACAAGCATTCGGGAGAGCTCATTGCAGCGATCAGTCAGGGTCAACATCTCTATCGACTCTGCGATTTCATCTTCCTCAGTGTTGGCCCCATGGTCTTCGATCTAGCCATAGCCCTAGTCTACGTCACCTGCCTTTTCGATGTCAGTATCACCTTAATCCTGATAATGGTGGGAGTTGGCTACACCTGCATCGGAACAAAAGCAACCTCGTGGGCCATGAAGAGACGACGACGATTCAACCAAGCCTTACGTAACGAATCAAAGGTTCAGAACGAAAGTATCGGGAATTGGCAGACTGTTGCACACTTCAACATGGCCAACCACGAGTGCAACCAGTACGCCAAAGCGGTCGACGAACACAACACGGCAAGAGGTCGATTCTTCATGACCACTTATACCGGCTTCGCTGCACAGAACTTAATACTGTTGCTTGGTCAGTTATTGGCCGCCCTTGTCGCAGCATATCGGGTTTCGAAGGGCTCGGCTCCAGTCGGAAACTTCATCACACTCGTCACGTACTGGAATACTATTGAAGCGCCTCTTACCAGTGTATCGTTCTCTTTTCGACAGCTTTCTCAGATGCTCATTGATTCGGAGCGACTGCTCGAACTTCTTCGTACTGAGCCTAGTGTGGCCGAACGTTCCGATGCAAAACCACTTCGTCTTGTTGAAGGTAGGGTTGAGTTTGACAATGTGAGGTTCTCTTATGATGTCCGCAAGACGTCGCTTGATCAAGTTTCATTTGTAGCCGAGCCGGGCAAGACCGTTGCGCTGGTCGGAGAAACAGGAGGTGGCAAGTCAACGATCTTGAAGTTGCTCTTCCGATACTATGATGTCTCTGGTGGTAGCATCATGATTGACGGACAAGACGTGAGACGTGTCACCTTGAACAGTCTCCGTTCGGCATTTGGCATGGTACCGCAAGACCCATCTCTCTTCAACATCAGCATAATGGAAAATGTCCGATACGCCCGACTCGAAGCATCAGACGAGGAAGTCAAAGAAGCTTGCCGTGCAGCAGCCATTCATGACAGGATCATATCCTTCCCTGACGGCTATCGATCTAGAGTCGGCGAGCGCGGTGTCAAACTAAGCGGTGGTGAACTCCAACGCATTGCAATCGCCAGGGCCATTCTCCGCAACCCTCAAATCGTGCTACTGGATGAAGCAACAAGTATGGTGGATGCGGAGACGGAAGCAGAGATTCAAGAAGCTTTCAAGACACTGACTGCTGGAAGAACCACGTTTGTTGTTGCTCACAGGTTATCCACCATCCAACACGCGGACTTGATTCTCGTTGTGCATAATGGACAAATTATTGAAAGAGGAACGCATGATCAGCTCTACGCTCTCGATGGCAAGTACACCAGACTGTGGTCGAAGCAACGCTCAAAGCAGACTGAAGTTCAGAACGAGGCCGCTGTGGGATGATGAAGATCACACGTTACATGAGAATGGGACATGAGTAATATGATGAAATGCAACAGGGTTCGGAAGGCCTAAAGACATAGCAATGGCTCGTTAGTATTGGGCGGTAGCGTTTTAAATGCAAACAGCAAAGATACCCAAGATTCGGGAGGTTTCAATCAATGCAATCTATCTATCAATGACGGTTTCGGTGTGTAATATATAGTCAAAAGTGATGATACTGACACATCAAAACTATGCTTCTTTCGCTGGTACAGCATTCAGCCCATCTCTTAGCTATCGACTACAACTGGTGTATCAATCAGCTCTTCACTCAGCTAATCCCTTGTCTGCTGTATACTACAAAACTCATGATTACGGAAATCTTTGCAAAAGACGTAGTCTCTAGACGATTTTGTCGATGAGAGAGATTTTGGAAACCCATGGAGACTCAGCAAGCTGCTAGGAAGACAAGACGAAGGGCAATGAAACATATCAACCACTTTTCCCGTAGGAGAGCAAGATCGGTCCAACCAACGACGATGAAACTGGAAGTCAACGTGGTCACAATGATCAAGACAATGAACCACAGACCGTGGTCAAGTCTGTTAAAAGCATTCAATCATCAGACTCATTGTAGTAGGGAGGTGAGAGCACCGGTGAGGTTTCCCGATGGCTAGCAACATGGATCATGTCCAACCAACCACGATGGAACCAGAAGTCATCGTGCTCACACAGATAATTGAAAGGCAGAAACAGTGACCCAAAGCCCTGGTTGAATGCTGCAAGAGAACAAACGAACTCATCGCTTGCGACAATTGACAACGTTGACAACATGAGCAAGAAAGGACCAGGACACATAATTACATAACTCTTCACCATGAATAAGGCAACGAACGACCAAGAATTTTCCAGCGGTCGAAAAATCAAATCCAGCGAAGGTTCATAAGAACCAAAGCAAAGGACAAGAATATTTTTTTTCGGTAATGTAGATTTTATCTGAAGGGAGGAAAGGAGAAAAGCGATGTAGAAAAGGAAGGAACATCCCAGCAGGTATTATCAGAAAAACGAGAGCCATCAGACCGTCAAGTAGGAAAAAAGAATAGAGAGAAAATGGAAAGGGCGATGAGCAGACAAAAGCTGGCCATGGAAAGACACAGGCGAGTAGACGTCGTCTGGTCTCGACAGACTAGCCATATTTCGGTAATGCAACACCCCTTCTCTTGGAACCATGTATAGTGGGAAAAGAAGCAATCCAAGCAAGAGTAACTTTAACTATGCAACACATCGAAAGGGAAGGCGAAAACAAGACAAGTAGCAGGGTCGAAACCGCAACGCCATGCGAGAGAACAAGCGAATCAGGGTCCCACACCAGAGCCTCCAAGCCTGGGAGCCAGTCTAAAGTTCAAAGCGGAACAGGCAAAAAGAATCCATCAAAGACGTAGGTAGGGAACAAGAGAAAGCAGAAAAAGAGTCTAGGACGCAACTAGTTATTGTGCGTGCGGTCCGAGAAGGCTCGAAAACGGTAGAAGTGAAAAGGCATCGTGACCGTAAAGCTGTACTGTCTGTTCCAAGCCGGGACAGACGGTGTGAAAAATATGAACAGGTGAAACAAGCGCTAGTTGAAGGAAGCAATTTTTTTTTGGATCGGTGAATAAGTGTGCGGGTAGTGAAAACTTTTTTGGTGGTTCGAAGCGCTCAAATGACGCTGCAAGAGTGGAAAAGAAACTTTTTGGTGAACGCTGGTAGTGATTCAAGATGCGACGTGAAGTGTCGGTGTTGGGACATGAGTTTGGTTCAAGCAGGATAGAGCGAGGACTGTCTAACCAACAACGGTCTGAGCGGCGTAACCGGGAGCACCCATGAACATGTACTGACGAGCACAAGACATGCAATTGCAACCATGGGGGTGAGAGCCTCCCCAGGTTGGCTGGTTCCAGGGCGAGTAGTAGGAAGACGCCATGGCAGGTGGCATAGGCAAAGCACAGCCACCATAGAGATTGGACCTGCGAGCCTGTTCCAAGGCAGCAATACTGTTGGCTTGGTCGAGCTCGTCGAGCGTAGGGTAGCGGTGCTGGGAGTTGTAGAAGGCCTCGACTGAAGTGGCGGGCTCGGGACGGTTCCAAGGGTCGGCGGAAGTGTATGGCGTTCCAGAGTAGGTCGAGTTGGGCCTTGACGACTGGGGAGTAAAGTCGGCGAAACTGCCCTTGTACTGAGGCTGGAATGGCGAGCGCGACGAACGGCCAGGCGGCGACTTGCGTTGGACGGATGTGTCAAGAGGTGACAAGCGAGCAGCACGGGCACGGCTGACAGCCTGGGCATCGTAGTCAGACCAGGCACGAAGCCAGCTGGCCAGGCCAGAGGGGTCAGTAGGATCGCAGTGAAGATCGTAGTTGATCAGCGACAGCCACTCGGCCTCAAGGTCATTCAACTCGGATACTCTGATACCAGTGACATCAGACCAGGAACGATTGATGAAGGTGTTGTCGTCGAGGAACTTGCTGCCCAGGATCAAAGCGACGGCAAGCAGGCGGTAAATGTGGTTCTCGGATGAGCTCGTGCTTCTGGGAGGAGGGTAATCTCGCAGACGGACGGTCAGGTAATGCAAGCTGAGCAGAATGGTGGCTGACGGAAGGCGTGTGGCAGAAAGAACTTGGGCAACCCATTTGCGGAACGACGGTTGGATGGGGACACTAGGCTGGATGCTTCGACAGATGTCAATATCTGCAAGGCAGATGGGGGACAGATGGAGAGCATACATTCCCGCCGCAGATTCGGCCACAAAACTCGTCATGCGTTCCATTTCGTAGTCGAGTTTGGCTGATACTCCACCTGTGGCCTTTTCTTCCTTTTGCGCAGGCTGTTGTTGTTGTTGTTGTTGTTGTTGTTGCTGCTGCTGCTGCTGCTGCTGCTGCTGCTGTTGCTGTTGCTGCTGAAGGGCCTGGCTGCGTTGTTCTTGCTGAGCGCGCATACGGTACTCGTCGCCAATGGACATGCGCTCCTGCGTTCTCAGAGGCGGCAGGATGGGAGCGTTAGCGGACTCGTAGTAGCTGTTGATAGGGGGAAGTGTCTGGTTGCGCTGGTGCATGGACTGCGAATATCCTCCAGTGTAGTCATAGACGCCATCTTGACGACCGTCACAAGTGCGGTAAGAGTCGTGAGGGTATTGTGTGCGTTGACAGCTGGAAGGAATGAACTCAGGTGGAGTCAAGGGGAGATGGCCGGGCAAGACCCGAGGGTAAAAAGACGGCATGCTGGCGGCAAAGGACAAGGGGAAACGGGTGTGTCCTCACACTCTGTCGTGCGTTAGTAGATGATGGCGACAATGAAGGCTGAACAAGAGCGTACCGTTTCCTTGGCTTTTACGCGAAGCGCAAAGCGCTCTAGGCTCAGGCTTCTCTTACAGGCTCAGTTGCATGCGCGAGAGGGCTAGTATATGTGAGCAGCGACGGCGAGCCAAGTGAGGGCAAACGCGGATATGACGCGGACTTCTCGGATAGCGATGTTTCTCAAGAAGGCGCGCAGACGAAAGCGTAGGTAGGTTTACGAGGGCGAATAGGCGCGACTGTTGATGGATATGGGCTGGGCTGGACGAATCTAAGTGAATAGGTCGTCGGCGAGAGGGAAGAGGTTGTGAGGGTCGTCGATGCCGGGCGAGAGGGCGACGTTCGAGGCAGGCGGGCGGTGCGGAAGAAGACTTGACGTGGAGCGCTGCCTTTGCGTGTACGACGAGGCTACAAGCCCAGAAGTGTCGCTTGGGGGAAATGAGGATTCCGAGCTGGAAGAGCAAGGGAAGCTCCTCACAAATATGCGCCCAAGGAAGGTGGTGGGAGGGTGTTTGGTGATGGGGTGTGGGTTGGAGAGAAGCGAGAACCCTGGCAGCGAAGGAAGGCGGCCACCGCGGCTCTCCTGAAAGTGGAAGGCACAAACGCCAAGCCAAGACTCTGTTTCCCTCAATAACTGATGACTGGTTTGCTTTTGTGCCGAATTTTCAAAGTGCTGGCCCCAGCCGTCCGGATGTGTGGCCCACCCCACCGACAGACATCCTTCTCCGTCCGTCCTCCGCTCTCTCCGACCAAAACATCGTAATTATGGTTTCACTGACGACACATGCATCATCATCTAACCCACTCATCGTCGTCTAGTCGAGTCGAGTCTTAGGCACCGACTTTGCAGTAGTATTTTTGATTCACTCGTGCCGATAGGTAGAAAGGAAGGTCTACTCGCAGCCAACGTCACAGTCAGAAGTCGACTTGATCCTGCTACTCATACGTCTGAGTACCTCTGCCTCGCTCTCTCACGCTTTTTACCATCACAACCAACATGTATCGAGTACAATACTATGTGTCTGACCATCCATGTGTTTGTGAGACAATAGATACACAATAACCAGTCTCATACGTGTCGAAACAGATGTGGTTGGGAAGGCTTTGGTGCTAAGCTAATACTACTAGTGACAGCCTCCTCACTCATCCATTTCGGTTCCTGTAGCCTGCACCTTCCACCTGTCACACTCTAGCTTGCGTTCGTTCACTTAATCAAAGCATGCTTCTTGAGCTGCTGAAACGATTGTTTAGGAGGTCTGATTAAACAAAGCAACTAATCAACGCATGTACATAACAAAGCTGTTGTGCGCGGCTTGGCCTGCACAACTCACGAATAAACTGTCCGACTCGAAAACGTGAATCTTTGACTCGACTTGGCTTGCCTTTGCTTCCTCTTTTCAAGACTCCATGATGGGCAACTTTACCCTCTTGTCGCATCTTCCAAACACCGTCAGGCCATCGTCTAATTTGAGTTCTTGCCCGTGATATGCGTAGCCAGGGAGAACCAACCAAGGCTTCCGAATGAATGACTGACTGAAATGCCCACAACGAACAACAGGCTCAGTTCCATCATCGTGTACTTGTGCGGCAAGGGGCCTATCTAACAATGTCCTGAAGCCAAACTCCAACTCTGCTTGAGTTTAATAAAGTGCCTCGAAATTGGACCACTCTTCGTCGAGACATCACGACACAATGGTCGACTGTCCACAAATTGGTGAGTTACCGACTCTTCTGTGTAGGCATAGCTTTGCCAGTACGATGTTGTCGCATTCGCCATGCAAGATATCATTCCGGGAGGACCGACCACTATCGCGGCACCCTTTCAAGCTCGATGTCTATACGTGAGTAGAACACTCTCAATATAGAGAAGGTAAGAAGAGTCAACATATGTTGTGTTCAACTGTGAGATACATCGTGCACGTATGGTGTTCCGTATCCTCACTATTACAATTTACAAGAAGACATGAAATCCCCATTCAGCATTAAGGGAGAGTTGGAGAATACTTTGCTAAGCTTTTGCCCTGAATTTTGTTGTACAGTAGCAATAACCCAATGCGAAGACATGTCTCGTTTTTCAGGTCGTCTGCATTCCAGGTGTGCTTGTAAGGGAGTCTCAACAGAACAAGACGGTGTCGAGTCGCCTCGTCAGGTTGATCCTCAGAATCGGTCTCTGTGAGTTCACCAGAGGGGAGAAGTCGTCAACTACGTGGGACTCAGCCTCGCGACGCTTCATCTGGATTGTGCGCCCACGTCTACGTTGATCAGTCTCCTCGGTGGGAGTGTACTCATCTTCGTCCTCATCATCCGCATCATCCGTGAATGTTTCTTGCATGAGAGCAGCCGTGGGGTCGCACTTCTCGCAATACCGCTTGGGAATTGGCGCTGCTGGCTGCCTGCAGGTACAATGGAATAGTGCGCAGCATTCTTCACATATGAGGCGCTCCCGATCATCGATCTTACCCTGGCACTCATCGCATAGATTGTCAGAATCATCCATACGGATCTGATGGACTGGTCTAGCGGGCATATCATAGGCTTTGCGATAGTCAGGAGTGTTCTCTTGTGTTTGAGCGTCATCCTTCTGCTTCTCTGCCTTGATGAACAATCGTGCGGCACCCCTCTCCTTGAGCAACTGCTTCAGCTCAGCGCCTTCATCACTCTCGTGACATTCGTCGACCTCTGTTTGAAGCTCTTGTAGGAGCTTAAGTCTTCGTCGAGATACAAAAGGATTGGCTGTTTTTTGCTTTGATCGTATCATAAGATGATCACAAGCTTTGGGGAAGTCCTCGCAAGAGAGTTCCTGTCTTTCAACCTGAAGGTACAAGACCCACAGAAGTGAGAGGGTCCTTGAGTACGCACATCATCGAGGCTATCCCCATATTCAGAGGGAGAATCAATCACTAGAGCATTGCAGGTAGCCATATTTTTGAAATCCTGAGGACGGAGATGCCTGAATAAAGTCTGCTATACATGGACCTGGACTTGCGTTTTCTCTGGTGCCTTTGGCGATGTTTCTGAAGAACATATCAGATTAACACCAACATGTTCATTGCAATCAAATATAGGAATATCTCACAAAAATATTCTGAAGATTTCAGGAGATAGGGGATTATATTGGCTACAACAGGTTCTTGTCCATGTTGATATGAATAGTCATCCCTGGAAGCATCGATGACCATGTTGACAAGATGCAGAATCAACATGTATGGTGCTGTTTCTTGCTCGGGGAGATACTCGACCAAACGTCTTGTTCTCGGACCCAATGGAGATGATTTTTGGTACTGTGTGGGATCTTCGTCGTTGTCCTATTCATGTGAGTTTCGTAGGACGCGATGATGAATACCTTGGAAACGGCAGGGTTGGTCTTGTCGAACATCAATCTCAGTGAGATTGGAACCTTTGACAAGTCAGGCTTCGTTGAGACCAGGTTTACCGTCTTCATTGCGGCAGCGGTCAGAAGTGAATTTGGCCATCGTTCCGCTTGGGTCTGGGTGAGAGAACGACAGAACTGACCTGAAGAAAGGCCAATGGTCCAGGAATTCCTCCAACCATTGCTTAACGCAAGTGGCGAGTACGACTATAACAGTGGGTCTGTACTGCCGCTTGCCAGCAGTGTTGATGTCTTCACACAGGAATGTGTAGAACCATGTGGCAAAGACCATGGCGGTGGTCTTGCCAAACCCTACATCGTCGCAGTAAATGCAACCGTGCAAAATCATGTGATTCAATGATGCTGCGGCATCACGAAAATTCTGAGCTCGAAGATCGTCCAGGAAGTTGGTGGCCGCAAGGAGTTTCTCGGCGTCTGTGCGGCCGTGAAGCTTCAGAACAGCACCAACTGTGCCTGTGATCTGGTGGTCGAAGAAGGTGCGGGTCGTTATGCCCTTGGGCATGTCAGACCTGTAGGTCTGCTTGTTGTTGGATCCTTCGCGTGACAGCAACTCGGACTGCAAGAGGGCCATACATACATCTAGCGGCGGTTCAACTTGTTGTTGGATTCTTGAACAGCTGGCACGGAGAGTGTATCGTTCTGTATGTCTACACGTCTCCTGGCTTCTCGCAGAATACCGAGAGTGAGAACGGTTCCTGTAGCAGTCTCCGAAGTATTGGCGATGGCTATTAGAACGGCTTCCATCTTGATCATGTTCCCTCGAATATGACTAGGGGTGATAGGGGCGGGACTGGCGATTCTTTCCTTGCTCAATGAAGCCACCAAGATGCCGAGAGCTTGTTGTTCGGCGTGGCCACAGCAGACTGAGTAGAGTGATGGCCTTGAGTAGGTGCAGGAAGAGCAGGAGAAATTCTCTTCTCACTCTCCAGGTGTCTCGCACAGACTATCTGGAATCGAGAATAGAGGTTTACGCCTGCCCAACCATCACGTTTGATGCCTTCACGTGTCTTCTTGTAAGAGTCTCGCTTGTGAAGGTTGCGGCGATATGATATAGGCTCTGACGACTCCATAATGTTGCTGGTAGTAAAGGACAGGTGAATCGAGAGTGTGTAGAGTGAAAAGCAGATCAAGTTTGACGAGGAAGGCTGCCTGAACTTGCACAGTAAAGCGATTTCTAATTGTGGCAGGCTTGAATTGCAGAAGTGTCATGAAGAGGCTCGAAATCCATGAGGAATTCGCAATATCTTTCCACGCAAATACTGCTGACTGCGACGGGAAGCAAGAGGATTCGAGATGAAGAACAGCGTCGACCAGTTCTGCGCCTATGGAGTCGTCAAAATTCATGAAGGGTCTCTCAGCATACATGACACCTTTGAGCTGATTCATCCACATACAGAATATTTGACATTATAGTTGGCAGGTCCCTTTGAGAGCCTGCAATAGGCTCTGAATGGACCCATCCTAGCAGTCTTGGGTCTTCCTGTGTAAAGATGAGGAGCTACAACTAGGATTATGTTTGCTGAGAATTCCTCGTGGTCCTTGACATTCCCACGTCGATGTGATTGCACACCGCAGATCCACAACCTTTACGACGAGCCTTCTGGGGCTTTCAATGGATACGACTCTACGAATCGACGTGTACATCTTCAAAGAAATGGTAACACTAGTAAGGAAGGTCTGCTGAGAGCACTCCTCAGTTCTCTGATACTATGATCCATATGGTAGATTTCCTTGAACACTGGCTTGAAAATAGTATCGATGACACCTGAATTAAGGACGCCCTACGGCAAAAAATTTAGAATTAACCTCGCCTTTAGTACGCTCCTCTTCGCTCTGGGTTGTCAAGCCTTGGAGCAGGCAGTGTCTTTGAGGTGTCAGAAGCATAGATCCGTCAAGATGCCGGAAGTAGTCAGCAATAGCTTGCTCTGACATGGCATCCGATCGATAGCTATCAAATGTTCATACACTTCGTTCATTCACCATCCAAACTTCTCGACGGACACGTCAAGCTTTACACCCCTACGGATAAGACTAGCACATGCATTTCTGCAGGTACGGTTCATGCCGTCGGGTCCTGAGACGACTACACCGACGGTAGGATCCTCGACCTCATCGCTCCATGCTGAAATGGCTCCTTCAATCAGGAGCGGAAGATCCGGTCTGCCAGCTTTATGTGTCGGTGATGGCAATATGATTTTACATCCGAATTCTCGCAGTTCTTCGAGCCTGTCTTGAGGGATCCAATCTAGATGTTTTGAGTCTTGAACAACCCAAATCAGAGATACGCGGGGGGTTTGTCCATATTGTTGATCTCTTGGTCTCGCGGTGAACAAGCTCCATACCAGTGGGAAGGCAATGGCTATGCCGGATCCACCAGCAACAACAACAGCCATTTCGTTGTCGTGAAGCATATGAAGAGCATGGTTTGATCCGTAAGGGCCATCGACTCTGATGCTTGTAGATCGATGTAGATGTGCGTACCGAAGGAGATCGCGTGAAAACCCATCCTGAGCTCGAATCACGAAATTAAGCCAAGCATGGGAACCAGGACCCTGCGGTGCAGCTGATGCGATGGTAAAAGGATGAGCCTGCACAACATGCTTGTGTGACAAAGCTGGAACAGTGAGGAAGACGTGCTCAGCTGGCTTCCACCCGCTCCTGATGTCAAGCCCAGGTCGCCATGCACGAGCTTGCAAATGCCAATTAGAGCTGAGCATGACCGTCTCGCCATCATCCAAGACAGATAGTTCTGCTTGAAGAGTTCGAGATTTGAGCCAAAGCCGGAAGCCCAATCGGTCAACTGCGAAAATCCCCAGTGCTATCAGAACGTATGGTCGGCTGTTGTGGTGGTGGAAAAATAGGAAACCCAGTGCGGTGGCCTGCAGGAAGACGTGGAGCGCAAGGAAGAGCTCATAGAATTTCTGCCTGAAAGAGCCGAGAGAGGTCAGGTAGAGCATCTCGTAGAATGTAAATGCCGATAAACCGAGCCAGATGATGGGTAAGGCAAGGAACCTTGACAGGCTAAGACGGCTCGACAGAGTGATGTAGTACACTAATAGCATGCTAGCGCCATGGAGCAGTGCAAGCAGGCACATCCATTCGCCAAGTCGACGATGAATAATATTCAGTCCTTCGTAAGAGGCATCTGCCAGAAGCTTGAAGGGCTGGTTCTTCGCCGCAAGAACGTAGAGAAGCGGTAGATTCGCCACGAATAAGAGGCCTGCTCGATCGGCGAAGACAAAGGCATTATCCACGGAAAGTGGCACTCTATAGAATAGGTAAAACAGATTCAACCCCAAGAAGAGCAAGATGGTGAGCGTGATGGCGTTTGATGGAAAGACTTTTTGGACATATGGCACATTCGCTGGTTGGTAAACCATCCATGACCTGACGACTGAAGACAGGCTGTGACTGCTAGACTGATGGTGATGACGAGATTTGCTACTTTCCAAGAGAGGCGTTGTTTCCTGATCAGCCTCCCGGGCTAATAATGCTGATTTGGAGCCTTTCCGATGATTTCCATGATCACCAGCTCGCCGCCGTCGAGCCCAAAGGGATCTCAAAATCCAGTACCATGATGAATAGCAGATGATCACTGCTAGAATTACCAAATTGTAGCTGTTTATGAACCGCCGAGAGAAGAGTATGCTCTCGATAGCTTTACGCCGACGCTCATTACTGTCGTCCAGGTTGCTCAGAGATTCTACCGTATCGGAAGCTGTTGCTCGAACCATGAGGCGGAGTATGCCCGTGACAGGGGATTCGTCTTGCGAGTGCATTTGTAAGTAATAACACTTTGGGATGCAAAGATATTAAGATCTAGGTAGTAGATAAGAACAAATTGAGGCAGACGAAGGGATCAATGTCGTCACGTGGAGCACCTGTCCACCACACATGCCGTCCGCGGCTGGTTCTCGGCTTTGCGAGAAGTACACTACACAAGATGAAAACATTTTTTGATCACGAAAAGGTCAAATTTTCAAAGAATGAAACACTTTTGTTATGAGGTTGGGAAGGACATTGGACGTTTAAGAGCTTTTGCCATGTGAGCTGCATGCTAAATCTGCACTCAATGGTTTGTCATGAATCCGTGATACAATGCCTTTCCTTTACGCCAATTCCCAACCACAACGACCAACGCCTCTCCTCCAGCGACAGCAACGGTGTCTGCTTAGTTCATGGTGGCGACGAGAGCATTGATCTTGTCCTCGCGGTTACCAAGGTCTCCTCCCTCAATGAAATGCTTGAACTTGCGAGTGCGGAAGCCACCAGTGGGGTTGGAAAGCTTGAAGGGCCAGAAGAAGTTGGAAACCTGCTTGAAGTTGGGGCCAACGGTGTAGATCTCGTGGATCAGATCCTCCATGCAGACCATGCCGTGCTGGCCGAGGTTCTCCTCAATGATGGAGTTGTCGGTGAGAGCGATGCGCTGCTTGTTGATCTTTCCGTAACCGCGCTTGTAGACAAGCTCACGGACGGTCTTGAGGTTGGGGTAACCCCAGGCGATGAAGGGCTCAACGATCTTGAGCATCTCAATGGTAGCCTTGGTCAGACGGACGAAGACACCGTTGTTGATCTGGAGAAGACGGAGGAGCTGGAGGGTCTTGCGCTTCTTGGGGTCAATCTTGTTGATACCCTTGATACGGACGACGAAGGCAAGCTTGGCCTCGGCGGGAACGTAGAAGGAACCCTCCTGCTTGGCAACGCGGTGGAGGCGGACCTTCTCGCGCTCAGCATCGCGGTACTCCTTGATGTAGGACTCGGCGCGCTTGAAGATGACCTGACGCTTCTCCTTGTTGGACTGAGCAATTGTTAGTGTCGTGCTCGGTGATAGTTGTCAATGCCAGTGAGCAGGATGAACGTCGATCAGTCCCGAAAGATGGTTAACAAAGCGCAGCATCAGCCCGTAGGCCTAGCGCGATGGGGGTTGGTATGCATCATCGTGACATTTATCCTGCTCGTGAAAGTATGGCAGAGTGTGAACTTACGGCACGCTTCTTCTGGGTCTCCTCGGCACGGGCCTCACGGGCCTTCTCCTGGGACTTTCTCTTCTTGAGAAGAGTCTCGGGGACAATGTCCTGCTGGGTGGGGACCGAACTATTGAATGGAATGTCAGAACACAGGGTTGCTTGAGGGATTGACCCCCCGAGCGGAGAATTGCGGCACAGCGGCATTCTCTACTGGAACTGAACTCGAAAGACCAATGGTCCATGAAAGACATGCAGTCTCCGTGGCCAGAGACCTCGGTCATACATTCTCAGGTGGCAGGCGTCCCGAAACGCTTGACAGCAAGAGGACTATGACCGTATTGTATGATATCGAGCTGGCGCTGGTATTTTTCAACTCAGCGCTCCAGCGAGCGAACCAACTGTGCCTGCATTTCTCCGCGCAGGGCGAAGAGAATCATTCCACATACGTCTTGACGGTGGCGGCGTGCTTAGAAGGAGACATTTTGGCGGTTGTTGGTTGGCGGATTGTCGAGTCGCTGCTGAGAAGAAAAGGAAAATTCGGGCTTTGCGCGCTTGAGAAAAGATGTGGTGCGTTGTGCGGAGCTATCCGCCTTGGCTGATTTCCGCCAAGAGTTCGAGCCTGGCTGGAGCATGCACTTCCACCTTGATGTTGACTACCAGCGAGGCCATCATTCAGGTTCACGTTGTTGTGAACTCTCGAGTTACTGGCAATCTAACTGTAAATTTTGATCATGGCGAACAATAGAAGAGGTGTAGGCCTCTCAGCTTTCTCTCGTAATGCCCTCACTTCAGATCACTACGCCTCCCATGGTGCTGCCTTACGCTCTGCACATGCCGACTCACTCGCAAATCAACTGTCCGTCTTTCAGGCGGCTCTACATTCGTTCTCTGTCACTCATGGTGCTGAAATCCGTTCAAATCCCACCTTCAGAGCCGAGTTTGCTCGCATGTGTAACGCCATCGGCGTTGATCCACTATCCAGCTCGAATCACAAAGCCTCGAAAGGTGGAAAGACTGAAGGCGGGAGTTTCTGGGCTCAAATGCTCGGGGGCAGTGTCAATGACTTTTACTTTGAACTGGCTGTCAGAGTGGTCGAAGTGTGCCGCGAAACTCGTTCTGAGAATGGCGGCATGATCGATGTTCCTCAGGTTCGATTGAGGGTAGAGAAGGGCAGAGGTATAGGTGGTGGTCTTCAAGTTTCCGAGTGTGTAAATGTTGCTCTCTTCTCAATTGACCTGGTGCTGATACTCTTGCTTAGCGATGATATTCTCCGCGCTGTCAATTCTTTGGAGCCACTAGGATCTGGCTTCACCGTCATGAAGATTGGGTCCAAGCAAATGATCCGATCTGTGCCCAAAGAGCTCAACACCGATCAGTCAACCGTCTTGGAAGCTATTCAAGTACTTGGATATGTGACCGTCTCTATGCTGCAACTCAACCTTGGCTGGGAGCGAGCCAGAGCTGTGGCTGTCATTGATGATCTTGTCGCCGACTCGCTGGTATGGCTTGATGCTCAGGCGGATGAGAAAGAATACTGGAGTCCAGCCTTCATGCACGAAAGTGCTGTAGACTGAACTTGCTCAAGTTAGCAAGTGTCTTTTTCTCTTTGCCATGGTCCTCTAACGGTCGTCAAACCCACCGAGCTCTATCAATACCTATACAAGGATATGGAATCTGCAATGGCCACAGAGTACCATCACCACGACCAACAATAACCATCAAGGAGGTCAACATTACAATTGTTGTGATACTGCTACTGGTCTACCGCCTATAACAGAACGGATACACACGGTCTGCTGACACAACTCCTGTCCACCAGTCTCTTGCTCTATATCTAGCCTTCCAGTCTATTCAACAAGCTCTATGAGTAGCTCTGCCCTTGGCTCTATGCAACCTTGTCTACCCTCACTGGTGACTTGTCGAGAGACTCGTACCATTGTATGACGCTGCCGATCAAGAACGCCCATGAGCCCCAGAACGTGGAACAAGAGGCTTGATACTGAGCCCAGCTCTTTGTGTCGAAGCCAAAGGCAGGACACAGGGTGAACCTGGCACGACGTTAGTATGAAAGAATCTCATCACACACAGATTACATACCCGATACCGCCGATGAGGTTCCAAAATCCAATGTGCCATCCTAACACTGTTGGCGCAGGTAACCACCAATGCTTCTGAGTTTCGATCATAAAAAGCCAACCGGAGATGATGAAGCCTGTTCCTCCCACGACTTGTGGAACCCAGTAGATGCCATCCACAAGGCCAGGCGACATGACATTGAGAATTCCAGGCAGTGCTGTGAACCCACTGATCCAGAAGATTGTCGCACCCAGCAGTTGTGAGAGACTGGCGATGAAGCCAAGTTCATGGAAGTAATGAGTTTTCAGTTCTCGCCATGATGGACACCACGACCATGATTTGTCGCGGTCGGGTTTGTCTTTGTCCGAACGTATGGTTCTGTCGCGATCTCTGACATCAATTTTGGGCTTGCCGACTAGGTTGTGCTCGTTGGCATGGTGGTGGGAGCAAGCTTGATCATTTGGAACAATCTTCAAATCACCTTTACGGCCGTCTTCGACTCTAGCGAAGTACTCTTCGTATGCTTCTTCCACTGCCCATCCAAAACAGCCCTCACGATTCGCGTTGATGGCTTCTAACATCAGCAGTAAGCTGCCAATCTCGAATATGGTAGCACCAATGAATGCTGTGACACCTCCACCAACAAGAACTTCATCATGAAACGTTGTTGATGGTTTGAGCAAGGGCAAGAATACGAAGAAGGAATTGATCACCCAGAGAACACTTCCAACAGTGAAAATGTATGCCACACACCAAGACACATCCCAGATAGGGTAGTAGGTGATCATGAGCCATATGACATGTAGGACAGATCTCCAATGCGTCGTAGGACGAGGCGCCTGGACATTGGTCTCTGGGTGCTCCACAGAAGCCGGCTTGATGTTCAAAGTATGGCGTCCTTTGCGGTTGTCCCGTGACGTCCACTTGTACTCGATGTTCGCAGCAGTGACATGGTCTCTAGACGGACCTGAGACCGGAGCAGTGTCGTGACTTTGTCCCGAGTCTTGGCTTCGGACAAGAGGCTGTTTGATTTCGTGCTGGTACTGCGCCTGAGTCGGGTTCAGGAAGCTGACGGGACCCTCGACCCTGGCATGGATGAGACGAAGAGAGTCATGGTTGCGAAGAGGAATTCGATCTTCGTCAAACTGCCTATTTCGAGTCATTGACACGGCTGCAGCGAGTTTCAAGGAGTTACGCGAGGAGGCAGTTCGAGAATGAACATGACGGTTGAGTGTGTTCGTGTTACTGTCAACAATGGAACGATTTACTGCTATTGATTGCACCTGCTCTTCCAACCAAAATACACGTCATCTAGTCAGGTAGGTACGATAGACAGATAGGAACGTGGTTTCCCCCTTTCAAGCAACGGCTTTGTCGGCTAAAGTCTGCCACGCAATTCATGTTTCGAAATGGTCATTCTAATAATGGAGGCTCACAATCCAACCATGGTCAGGATGAGACAGAGTATTGTGTGAGTACGCCTGGAAGTTGTACAGCTTAACCGTGAAACACATCATGTTCGTCGTTACCACTTGCTTGCGCCGAGGTGCTTGGAGCTTATATTTCCAGCTGGGAGGGACGAGGTGCCGCACGGCTGCAGTACATACCACGTCTTCAAGTGCAAGATCTAAAGGTGGCTGACCCCAGCACGGTGGTGGTTGTTCACGCTGCACAAACCCAAGCACCGCCCATTCGTTTCCATGCTCGGTCTGTCGCAGACTCGTTTCACACATCTCTTTTCG
Source organism: Dothideomycetes sp. NU30 (assembly GCA_026013035.2). Taxonomy (NCBI): domain Eukaryota; kingdom Fungi; phylum Ascomycota; class Dothideomycetes; species Dothideomycetes sp. NU30. The sequence goes on along the minus strand of BSBH01000001.1, from coordinate 1,400,973 downwards.
TGCTGCAGAAAGTCCATAACACACGTTTTGCATATGACCGACACCGAACGCAGCACCGACACCAACGCTGTGGACAAAGGTTCAGGGATCACTGCAGCGGTCTTTCTTTCTCCATACTCGGATGTCTGCACCGCTACGCAAAGTTACTGTAAACTCTTGGACTTGGAGCTCTTTCCGCAGCTTGCCGCATACGAATACAGTACATGTTGGCACCTTCATGATTACGTCCCGGGCTGACCGCCGAGAGAAGTATAATTGTACAGGTACCAAAGTATGTAATCGCCCTCAACCAAGGTGCTTCTTCTTTCGTTTCCACAGTCTCCATAGTTTTGTATGGATTATGCAAGCCTGCGGCTCTTGGAATATTCAAAAAGTAATATGATGTGATCGATTGGGAAAGACTCTGCCTTACCGATCGAATGATTGTTACAAAATCGATCCCGAAAGGCTTGCATCATGCGACCGAACGAGAGCCCTCGTGCTGCTTGTCGGCAGCGGGAACTAGTTTGTACACTTGTAGTCGGCACAATACAGACGAGAGCAAGAAAAGCATATCTGATCATCGATAAGAGAAGGATGGGAGAACAATCAAGATTCAAGATCCAAGATCAGGCTGTTCTACTTGGGGACTTTCGTATGAAAGAAAAAAAAGATGGTTAGTATTCGTTCAACCAGCCATAGACACAGAGGCTAGTTCCGCTGGATCAGCCACCTCGCAACCTTCCATGCAAAGCTCAAGGGTTACAGTGATACCTCTGACAATAGACTTGTCCACATGAGTTCTTTTCCACGCGAAAATTATGCGCTCTGAATGAACCTACGCGCGCTTCCTGGCACGAATCGTGGCCGGGTCTTCGCAAAGGAATAGCCAAGGCCAAAACCGACATTCTCGTTCAGATATGGTCGTCCGCCGCAATAACGACTACATACATACGTACATACATCGTACCATGGAACGCGTAGCACCACCTGCACTCTGCACATGTCAAAGTCTGTGTAGCTGCGAGGCGCAGTCAGCGCTGCATTAGGACGATGTTGTGGCGCTCTCCTTGGTTGGCCCAGGCAGTACCTACCGGCTCTTTTGTGTTGTTTGTACTTATCGCTGCACCCTACACATTTGCATGCATGTACGATCGACCGTCAAATGCCCCGGGCGAGTGCGTTGGGTAAGCGCCTAGCTGAGTCGAGTGTCTGTACTGAAGACTTCAAAGAGTGAGATTTGCATGATGGTGAGAAGGGTGTAGTTGAGTTCCGCATGATTAGGACGGAGCATAGTTGAATGCTGCATGATAATAAGAGAGCACAAGGGAGGTTATGAAGATTGTTTTGAGATAAGTTTTGTAGAGTAGAAAATAGTGATGCTCTTGAAGGATGGTAGCGAACATGTATATACAATTCTGAGGCAGTCATTGCCTGATATCTTTTTCTCTTTATATCAATAAGAAACGCCATTGATGATGCAAGACCCGTTTCCTTTTCGACCATATATGCTAAACAGAGTGGTATATTCGCGTGAAAGAAATTTGAAACGCCCCCATGACTCTAGATGGAAGCCACCAGATGCGACCTCCACCAGCTTTTCGAAGAGAAGAAAATATATGTACAAAGTTGTGGTTCCTGAAGGAACATAATAGAAGAAGCCGTTGATCGTGAGATCGAGAAACATTCGAAAACAGGAAGTTGAATAAACTCAAATCGTGATATGAGGCGTAGTTGTTGGCGTTGATTCGTAAAAATGTCTTTTAAAGACTTGTGAAAGCGTAGATTAAAATGTGCACAGGCGAATTGAAGTTTCTGAAATGTGCCTTAGAAGACACGAGTGGGGAAGATTGAGGCGTGCTTTGGGAGAGTGGCCATAAAGTGGCTGTACCAGGATGGTGATGCGAAGTAGGCCTGAGGAGCACAGAAAGAGAAAGCTCCGTTCATCTTCTGAGGCTCCGGAGAGGGAGTGAAAGAAGCAGCCACTGGGTTTGCCTGGGGGTACTGAGCAGTCGATGCAGGCAGCTGGGCCATGGCAGGGACAGGCTCAACAACGTGGGCAGATGCCAGATAAGCTGCATCAACTGCGGTGTATGCTGGGGAAGGCATAGATACAGGAGTGCATGGGGCGTTGGTGAGTCTGGGGCAGCGGATGATAGCTTGCTTCAACTCGGAAAGAGTCATTCTCTGAGAAGGATTGAGGTCGAAGACTCTTCTGAGGATACGATCCAAGTCATCTGAGAGGGGAAGGATGGACTTGAGGAATGATCGATCCTTGATGTAGGCACGGAAAGTGGAGTCATCCATGGAAGCCCGCTTCCAAGGGTTACGGCCACAGGTCAGGTTTACCAGTATAACTCCGAGAGACCAGATGTCGTTGGGAGCAGACAGGTAGCAGGCATTGGGCTTGGCATTGGACTGCTGGCACTCAGGGGACATGTAGAAGGTGGAACCGCATCCGAAATCAGAAGTGAGGTAGTCCTGAGTGGCAAGGCCGAAATCTGCCAGCTTCAGTGTCAAACCGTCCGCAGACACAAGGATATTCTCAGGCTTGAGATCACGGTGGTAGATTCCGAGCGAGTGGCAGTACTCAACAGCATCAAGGAGTTGGAGGAAAGCATCCTTGACCAGATCATCCTGACCAAGATAGAAACCCTGTTCGGTGATTCTGGAGAAGAGATCACCTTCGGGGCAGAATTCCATGACAACAAAGGTGCAATCGGCCGAGTCCAGGATCTTCAATAACGATACCACGTTGTGGTGTTGGCTTACTTGGTGGTGCAGTTGGATTTCCCTTTCTTGGAAGTCTCTTTGTCTGGGTTCAAGGCCAACCTTGTTCAAGGCCTTGACGGCGTATTGAACTCCAGATCTCATGTCAATAGCTCTGTAGACAACACCATAGGCACCGACGCCAAGAACCTCAGTGAGCTGAATGCATCCAGCAAGGACTTGGCCAAGGCGGTCCTCAGGAGCGCAAGCACCACATGATCTTGGGGAAGGAGGAGGGGTAGGGATCATGTTGGCGTATTAAATTGTAAGTAAAAATGTCTCTTCCAAGGAAAGATTGATCCTGGAATATAATGCTCAAGCAAGCATATAAAAGTCAAGAAGCTTTTCTGATGAATTTTTCCAAAATAAACCTTTAATGAAAAAGGTTTGGGATGAAGAAAGGTATATGAAGGAATGAAGTCTGAAAAGAAAATCTTATCGAGGTAATAGATTGATGGTGATGGTGGTGGTGGTAGGATGTGCAACGAGCAAGGAGGATGGACGTGGTGTATGTATGTATTCGCGAGAAGGGTGGCTCTGGTAGGTGATATGACGAGGAAACGTTCCGGCAGGCGCTAGTTAAAAGTAGTTTAAAGCAAAGACATATCCAGCGTTCGCTGGGCTTTTTTTGGGCGGGGCGACACAGCTGGGCAATCATCTACTGTCCCTGACGCGAAGCTTCCTTTCGTGGGCGTTAGCGGCGTTGAAAGCCTGTCACCCACGCCTGCGCTTGTTGGCTAGTGCACCGGCTGCTAGTTCGTGGCGTAACGTGTGCCTATTTCTGAGTCGCTGGACGCGGTGGGTCCAGAGGGCATGCACAAGCGCGCCAAAAGCAAAGTCCTCTCGGGAACGCTTGCTTGCGAAACTCTCTCACTCGAAGGGTGTGCCACTAGCCGTAAGTGTCCTTGTGCTTCGATTGGCTGGGCGGCTGGATGGTGGCAAGGATGGACAAAGGATGGTCGTCATGCCACCAAAACAGCCCTTCGGCAGCGAACAGCAGGGGAGAGCAACTTGGAGCAAGCAAGTCCCTCACACACGGCTGGATGCAGTGCCGTTTCGTCCCTCCATAGGACGAGATCTGTTGCTGGGATGATGCCTTGACACCACTCTACAAACTGCAACTTCGTTTCGGACGTTCTGTGGCCACCGCTGATTTGCTACCGCCCGCCCAGCATTTCTTGTGCAAAACGACCAGAGGATTGTCCAAGGAATCAACAAGACGGTTCCTGCCGTCCTCCAAGCATCACTGCCACACTGAATGACTTGTCCTTTCGAAGCGCCCAGTACAATGCTACAGTCTGCGCTTCATGTTCGACGTAACCCGTTGACTCATGTTGAGTATGCACAGTCTCCTCGTTCATGGTCACAGGAATTCCGATCAGATTGTAAGGAATGGTAGCACCACCAACAGCCTACTGTGCTAGTGATTGATGATTTTTCCAGCTTTCTTCCATGCTCATTGCCTTGTGGCTCACGGGAGTGGCAGAGCTATTCGCTTAGACAATAAATAGTTTGTGGATAGCGCATCTTGAACACATGGCCTCGTCGATCATGCTCCAAGATGTATCTTTCGAAGATTTGGGCTGCCAGGAGGCTTGACGCTTGGTCCTGCCAATTCATGGCCATGGAGCCGCGAGCCGCCGACTGGGAGCAAGACTTGACAGGTTGCAAGTTTCATCGAAAATATGCTTTCTGATTGGTTCAAAGAAATTACCCTCCACGCCTTCACACCAGCCTTTTCCCATGGAGTCAGGTGCCGCAGAGAATTGAACGATTAGTTTGATTATCGAAATTTTCATTTGGAAAGTTTCAAGGCAGCCACAGAAGATCTGTACTTACTTACATACCATCTACGCGTACTCCGAGAATGTGCAGCCTTGGAAGACATCTATATGATTCCTTGCACAATAATTCTGCCTATGCCTCGGTGAGCTCCGAGTCGGCAGAAATACCTACTACTCGTGTGCTGTTGGCTTGTCGTACTCGTTGATGATACGTGTGGGATCATGTATGTAGGAACCGGCCACAATCAACGCCGCTGCTGTTGGCTTACCACAGATGCGTGAAATCGAATTTGGATCGACCCCCTAAACCAACTCATGGCTGCAGGGTATGACCGACTTCACGTCATGACACAAGGGCTGTGCCGAATTATTGTGAGAGATGGAAGAACACTTCTTGAGTTCTCAAGGATCCAGACCACTTCCTGCGTAAACGAATGAGTCAAGGGCCGCAAAAAGAAGAAAAAAGAAGTGGACGGTGCAGAAAGAAGCTCACAACCTCAACTTTCTTGATCCCCACTTTCACGATGCAACTTTGCTCGAATGAGCAAGACCCCTGCCTATCTTTACGCGTTGCCAGTGCGAATTTCACAATTTCGTACACAAGGCAGCCGCGACTGCCGATAGTGGTCCATCTTATTAAAGTGTGGATTTCACATATGACTATTGTTATTTGGCTGCAGGTAGGTGGATGTGCGCTAGGATCGGGAGTGTTGGTGATAAGCACGCAGACACTCTGCGAGTGTGACGATGGCTACTCCCCTTGACGACGCATGCACTATCCCATATCACAAAGATACATACAGTCAATCTGGCTGGATCTCGACGCGCTGGAGTAAGCCAAATCGGCCTTAACAAGGCTAGCACTATGTTCAACTTGAAAAGTTTCTTCGTATTGCTGTGTGTGCTGTTGGAGCCACACAACATGAATCTTTCGAACCACATCATCTGCATTATTGTCCTTCGCGCGGCGCGCGGTTGGGCATAGTGGTCGCTGGAGATTATCTCTGAAGATCGTCAACGACCATCATGATAACAAGAAAGTTCGGTCATGAGCTCCCTTGAGACTCGTCGAGAACAGCAGAAGAGAACACGTCGAACGACGCTAGGTTTAGAGTCTGTTTAGCGCTAACCATGTGAGGGCTAGAGCACGATTTCGTCGGCATGTTAAATTTCCATATCCGTGCTTGGAACCGCACCTAACTCCTGACTTGCATAGAGTTGTGTTCGAAGCAGAACCGAGACGTTCACACCGCTCTCTCCGTGCACAGAGCTTGCACATCCCGAAACCCCTTTTATATCATCCGTTACGCTAACATGAGTAGCAAAGAATCAAGACTACCGTTCGAAGATCTAATGCCATACAGATCCAGTTGATCCACAAGACTCGTCTGGAAATAGCGCATTTACTTGGTGGTCAGACCGCTCCAAGTGTCTATGGGACGACGAGTTGCTACTCCACGACAGGTGGTGGAGGCATGGCAGAGAACCAGAGACGGTGAAGATCCGACCAGCCTTCCTCCTATGATGAACTTTCACAGGCGATCAGACATCAGTCACATCACATCATCAACGCTCGCCAGCAGTTTCCTCCTGTCCATCTTGAACGGGCTTGCGCCCCAATGCTTACGACGTCCATTCTCTATTACCATTGCCTTACTTGCTTCTTGTTCCAACTGGTTGTCGGGTTCCATATCACTACAGAGAATATCACTCAAACTGTTGTATGCTGTTGTATGATCAGTAGTAGACTGCGGTCTCATACACACGAGAGACATCGATATTGTGTGTTGGATGATCCAATTCTATGCGCCAACGTCGTTATCACTTGTCGCAGCGTAAAAGAAACAAGATCGTCAGTCTTCGCTCCTCTCCTTCTCAAACATCACAACAGTCGAATATGTGTACAACGTCCCGTTTCACGTCTGTGGTTTTGCTATATCACTTTACCGTTGCCCTGCGGCATCTCACTATTTCCTACCGTCTATCGTGATAACAACGTTACCTGTCCTGCTTGACGCCACAGTCTTCGCCTACTCCACCTTCGCCGTTGTTTCTTTCCCCTCCAACGGTCACAGCTACAAGAAACTGTCGTTCATATCTAACAAGCGGAAGCGACGAATGCCGTGCTTGCCTGAGACACTTCAGCGTCGTACTGTATTATCGATATAGGACGTTGTGAGTATCAGCAATAAGTCTCATCTTGCCCTCGCAACGTATCCGCATACAGACGCTACACCGTTTGCCTGCAATGTGATGGCATCTCAGGAGGCTTGGGATGATGTTCTGAGAGTCAGGGCATATGGAGCCGAAGTCGAGGGAATCGTGAGCCGCAACCATGCATCGTCGATGGTGATGCGAGCTTGAACAGCTTTCCCCATGGTCTCTTGCACCAATTCGCAGATATGAGAAGAAACGTCCAACAACAACGGTCATATCTGGTCAAGCACAAAAGCTCATGTGTTCAGAACATGATCAAAGGGGGCAATCTCATCTCATCATGTTGATGCTCTCATCTTGTTCAAGCAGAGCGTCCAATATGATCGCCATGCATAACCATCGTGCGTCAGACGTTCCTCTTGTTCTCTCGCTCATGAAAGCAGTCAAGGAGTCGTTTCCCGTGAAGGAGCGATGATCCTCAAAACAGTTGTCAATCTGGTCCTAAGCGACAGCACATCTTATGAGTGATGATGTGGATTGTCAGAACATGTTGATTTTATGCTTCAACTCCATGCGTCCAGCATTGACGAGCAGGTAGGTACCTTGATCGGGACGGGAGTTGTGGTATCTTGCAGGCTTGTGGTACACGCCGTCTGGACTTGATCATCACGACGTAGGTACTCGCAACCTTACACACACCTTCTCTTCTGCTTCTCTGCATCTTGCCTGAGCTTCTCGAACCAATTCCTATTCCCTGCCCCTGCCGATAAATTCACCGTATCGTAATCGCAAATGAGCCATTCCTGTATCCTTCACCGCATCTCTCCGCGTATGCTTGATCAAGTTTAGCGGTCCCCTGAATGGATTGATCTACACTGGCACTCCGAGACCACGCACTTCCTTCTTTTCGTGTGATTTTCACGACACATGTACTACTGAATGTTACGTCCTTCATAATCCATCACACTCTGGTGCCATCAGCCATCACAATGAAGAGAGAGATGCCTGAGTTCTAATATTTCCTGTTACACCCAAGTTTCACTCGCAACCTCCTTGGATCTTGACACCAAATCTTCATGACACGGGATCAATCAGAGAAGCATGTCAGACCAGAAACCTATTCTCCCGTTTCCTTCGATATCAATAGACTTTACCTTCCCTCTCCCATGTCTCACGGAACAACACCGTCCCGCCACAATAGCTTGTTTTCAGAGCCTCTCCCCTTTCTCGCTTCCGTATACCCTTGTCATGAACAACGACAATCACAACACAGAGAAACAGCAACCTTTGTAAAGCTTCAGATGGCATTATGAAGTAAAGCGATAAAAGAACGATAGGCCCGTTATATGAACCAGACATCATCAGCATGATCTCCACGCCCATCCTTCCATCTTCGTGTTTACGCACGAGAGGAACGACTATACTACTCCACCATCCTTCCCGTCTCTCGGCTCTCCAATCACATCTCCAGGAACAGGGATAGAAGGGACACTATACAAACAAAATACAAGACCACAGGCCACTATAACCGGTTCGGGCTGCGTTATAGACTGACAAGTGTGTGCAGATCTCTGCCAGAGTCATGGGAGTCAGCAATTGAATGTCTCTGGTTCATACAAACATCCTTGCTCCGTATGTTTGACTCCTCCACAATACATGCCTTGTATTGTTGTTCCACGTGGTCTTGATGGTTTAACGAAGTCGGTTGCAACTGGCGATCCAATAATGCAAACGGTTCATGTGGAACGAGGCAAAAGAACATCGTTCTACTGCCAATTTTGTTCCATGTCAACAACCGTTGCTAAGCAAATCTACTTTTCCAGAAGGAAAGCTTGGTTGTCTATCTCTCTCGTCTTTCCTTCTATAGCTTGTGTTGTTGTGCTCATACGAAGATACCGCAACGGCTCATGAAACGGTTGCGTTCGGATATGTTAGATGCGGTTCTTCTGTTTCTGCTTTACGAACACGAACTTTTTTTTATGCTCTACCTTCTACTGTTTTATTGATGTTGACACGTAGTATGTGTTTTATTCGTCAAATGAATTCAAGTGGTTCGTTTCATTGAATCTTGGTCTCAGTGTACGAATAGCAATATATTCCACCACTACTGTTTTCTCGGTCAGTAGTGACTTGTCCATCGCAAAAGACCACCTTACTCGAACAAGAGACACAAGGCAGGTAACGAACAAAAGCACGGATTCATCAATGGAATAATGAACACAAGAATATTTTAATCTATCGAGAAATGTTCTAGTGTACCAAAAAAATCTTCAACATACCACCGTACAAGTCCGTATATTGAACGAAACAACAAGGAATATTCTAGCGGCCGTGTCCCATACCAATGATACGACGACCGACCCTTGCTTGCTTGCCCATTGCTTTTCTGCCGTACCAAACTTTTTACTTCAAAGACAAGGAAGATTCCATCTCGCTTCTATAGACCAATGTTCTTCGCGACAGTAGTGATTAGCCTTTCAGAGAATCTTCCTTGTCAGAAGGGAAGGCGATTTTTATTTTTGCTTGCAGGTGATCAAAGGTGGGTTCCATGTTCCGCCGTCGTATCACTAGTATAGGTAATAATAATTACAACAAAGCGAAATTGCAACAAGGACATGTCGCCCGCCTGGTTTTTTCCTTCGCATCAGAGTTACTCATTTCAAGAAGGCACCATATTCATCTCTCCACTCATGAAGTCGTCCCACTTTCTCATGAAACAATAGATCGATAATAGTACTTTGATGTTTCGCGCAGGATGTGACTCGAGTAGGTGGTAGCACTAGAGTAGAAACCATGCCACTTGAGATGAGAAGATGCGAGAAGCGAATCGAGTCTTTTGGCGCAAAAGATGTTCTCAAGAGAGCAGAGCTAGCCCTATTGAGCTAGCCTCTGGATCTCCTCTAACCCGATCAGGCTATCATGAGCCCTGGTGCATCTCATCTCCCTACACGCTGCTCTGCAAGGCCTTCCATCCCATCGCTTGATATCACTTTAAAATCCCAAGTTGCGACCCGTACCCTAACAAGAAAGGTATCAAATCTATGTCAGGGTAGATCAGGAAGGACATTTCAATCTGGCCATGTTCAAAAGAGCCGACTTTACCTAGGCAGACATCAATAGGGAAATTGTTGCGAAGCAAGTTTCCACTAATTGCTGGGTCGGATCTACCGGCCTTCTTCGCTTGTCAGCTTCTCTTCTGCATTCGCAGGTCAATCAACTTTTCAAGGCACCTTTGTCGGATTTCTGGTAGATTGCAGTCACGAGTAAAAGCGGTGTGAATATCTACCACAACAACGACAACAACAAAGAGAAACAAGCATCCTTTGTGCATGGATCATGGTTCCTCCCGCCAACTAGCGAGAGGGAATATGGAAATACCGGCTATCACAAAACGAACGGGGCGGTGGATCCCCCAAAAACGTGATCTGCTGTACATTCTTGGCAATAAAATAAGTTACTTGGATGGAAGAAACGGCGCTTTTCATTTGGGATATAATAATTGCCAACACTATATGTCGATCTTCGTTGGAAAGGAACAACAAGAAACATGTGTGTGCGTGACGGAAGACATAAACTGAATGACTGATACCGGTGTACTACTTTTGGTAGTCGAAGCTACCCTACTAAAGGAGAAAGGATTTATTGTTGATCTTCCATTTGTTTTGATTCGTATTATGGTACCCCCAAGGCTTATTGTTCGCCGACTTTTCCGTGGCTTGCTTGGTAGAGACAGAGGAGATGAAAGTGGATGTGAGGATGATCATCATCGGTAAGAAGATGTTTCTATTGAACAGAAAAAATTCCTCCTTTCGAAGTCTGCCTCGCCGCTTTTGATTGCATTCCTCCCGTCGTGTCGACAATGAACTGTCGTAATCCTTCATCATGCTGTGGTCATGCGAATCAAGGATGTCAGATGTCTCTCATTCATCTAATGTTGTGAGGCACAGTCCGATTGATGAAAGGATGCCTTAGGGCGTCGGTAGGCGTAATTCTCCTGACCGGATCGACTGCAAGACATTTGTCCAGCAGGTCGGCAAACAGGTTCAGTTCCTTGGCGTCTGCCGGACTCAGTCCTTTCAAGTTGCTGAACAATCTTGCCTTGAGTTCTTTTGCCGGGACGGTCCTTGTGATGTTCATGCGTCTGACGACTTCCCTGCGGGTCATGTGATCAATCTCGTGGGACAGGAAGGTGCCATCGGGCTCGAAGTGTTGGGGCCAGAATTCTGATCGCTTTAGGAGGCGGTTGGGCATCTTGCCTCTGCACTCCATGATGCCTTTCAACATCTGGTTGTTGGTGGAGCCCGTGAAGCAAATCTTACCGGTGTAGAGTTCAAAGAGCGTGCAGCCGATACTCCACATGTCAATGGCATAGTCATGCTTGATGCCCAACATGATCTCCGGAGCACGGTAGAAACGAGAGACGAGGACGTCGGTGATATCGTTGTCGTCAGCAGCCATGGCAGAACCCAAGTCGGCAATCTTGAGCTGACTTCGTGACTCATTGACGAGGACGTTGTCGGGCTTCAAGTCGGCGTGTAAAATTTCACACTTCTTGAACAAGCTCAAGCCCAGGAACATTTGCTGGGCATATGAACGCACGGCTTTGATGTTGATACCAATGTCACGCCCGAACTTCTTCAGGACTTCACGAAGGTTGATGCTCAAATTCTCAAACACCATACAGAGATGGCCTTTGTGCTCGAAATGACGCTCCAATCGGATGACATGCTTCTTGTCTTCTGGATCAGCTTCAGCGAGTCTCTGTAGAATATCAATTTCCTTCAGGCCTGCTTTGTACCTAGTAGATGGTCAGCCAGACGTAGAAGACAAGGTGGAGATGGCTCGAAAACTTACATGGACTCTTGAGTGCGGATGATCTTGATGGCAACAGTGCGGTTAGTGGTGGCATCAAGTGCTCGTACGACAGCAGAGAAGACACCCTTTCCGAGATTGGTCTGGACGTGGTAACGACCATCAAGAAGCTCACCGAGAATAATGCGGTAATAACCCTCTGGGTCGTCCCAGTCATCAAGCATGCCGCGGTCGAGCTGCTTGGCTTCAGGAATTCGTACAGCCTGTGTGCCATCGTCCTTCTTGTGGCCTGTGTTAGCCTCAGGGGCAAACATGTCATCATCGTCATCTTCAGCGAACATGTCAAACTCTGTAGATTTGCTAGGTGGAGCGGCAGTGGTGGGAACTACAACTACGCGATCCTTCTCTTGCGTCTCGTCGTATGCAGATGCGGAAATATCGGTCCTCATTCTATCCTCATCCATGCTAGGGTCATAATCTGCAGCTGACGGTCCATCGTTAGAAGCAAGGGACGAAGCGTTAGCATTGATCGGATTTGCGAGTTCCTGGTCATTTGACACAGACATGGTAGATGGAGAGGCAGGGGTGGGAGAAGAAGCTGTGGGTGACATGACCATGGAGTCTGTATCCGAGGGAGTTGCGACATGGAGGGCCTGTTGTAAGAGAGGCGCAGCAGTGCCACGGTGCTTTGCACGTAGAGCTTCACGTCGTTTGCGACGCTCTTCAATCAGCTTGGCCTCATCGACTGGCTCTTGGGGCTCCTCTGGCTCTTGTTCAACAGGCTTTGGGGCTGGAGCTTCGAGTACCTTTTCGCGTGGGGCAGGAAGTCGATTTGATGTTGAGTGATGTCCGTGGTAGTTTGCGCGCTCAGGCGAACGACTTCTGCGACGCTTGTCGGAGTAATCTAGCCTGTCGCCATGTCCATCTCTGTCTCGGCGGTGATGGCCATCGTCCGGATAGCGTCGCTTGGACGAATTGTCGTATCGCTGGTAACTGTCATAACGCTGAGAGTTGGAGGGGCGGTCGTAGTTGTTGTTGTTACTGTTGTCGTAGTCGTAGCGAGGTCTAGATGACCTCGAAGTGGGTGATCGAGGTCTGCTTTTGCGGTCAATGGCGCTGTCTCTGTGGTAGGGTTGTCTCGTTCTAGTTGCCTTGTCTTGGACAATTTCCCCCTCTGACGCCGAGCTATAACCCATCTTTACGGACAAGTCTACTGTGCGACACTTTGTTCTGCTCTTGATTCTGCGGGCGAAGAAGGGTTATGACGATGGCAAACGCGATTGACAATCACTCTCTCTCTCTCTATCTATCATTGCGGCGTTCTCCGCGTATACTTATGTAGGTCTCTATTTAGCTAATAATTTTATCTCCTTAGGCAGGTTCTTTCCCTTGACAAGACGTGATAGTAGATAACAGATGACATTCTTGGTCGTTCCCTTAGTATCAAATCAAAGCCATGAATTCTAGAATGTCCCACAGTCAAGTCGAAGACTCTGCGTTCTTGTCAAAAGGCCTCTTTCAATCCATCTATTCAAGGTGGTCCGTGCCTCAATATGTATCGACAATCAACTTTTCCCATGGTCGATTATCCATCTGTTTATCAACCAGAACGCATCGTTGTCCACTGTCTCGTGCGTCTCACAAAATGCTTGCAACAAGAAGCCGCCTTCTCTTCGGCCTGAGCAGCTTGCCCAGAGCATCTACAACAACACCCCGTCGCTTCTTCGCCGACCAACAACCACCATCACCACAAACCACACAAACCACACAAACCACCCCTCATCCCACACCTGCCACCAACCCTGGTGCTCCTTCTACTTTGCAAAATCAACCTACCACTGCAGACTACAACAATATCATTCCCATTCCTAAACAACGAGCTGCCCCGAAAATGAGAGATGGCTACGGTGGCGGCTTCTACCTCTCTCTTCTGGGAGGTCTACTTGTCTCTGCACCCATCATCACTTATTTCTACTATGAGCACCGCAAGACACATATGAGACAAAAGAAGGAGGCCATTCTCAAGGAGATTCAAGTGAGGCATGGTGTTGCCTGATCTGCCATCCATCTGGCATCCACTACTACCACTACTACCACCTCCAATGCCCATATACCCTCCGCCCAGCCAGGAGATCAGAAACCACTCGCGGTGGCTTCTGTCTCTCTGTCCTGGAGATGTACTTCTGGCCACGAAAGTATTTTCCTCGGCCGTCCCTCCTAGCACTACTTTTGATGACGACGTGTCTACACTTCTGCTCGACTTGTCTAGTTGCTAGTTGGCCATTGTCACACGCTCACCATCAACATTGGCTCACCAAGCCTATGTCTTTTCTCTTAAGGGACGTCAGACCACTTGTATCCTCAAGGCTGGTCTCGGAACGCGCCATCGCCTTCAGAGCATTATCTCACGAACCATGTCAACATCTCTACTCTTACGACTCTTTCCAACTCAATTCATCGTTGCTCATCATTGCTCTCATCCATTTTTCTTCCTTTGGACGTTTTGAATACTCGGGAGACTTGTATAGTATGGAGACAAGGACCCCATTTCAGAGGCTAGGTTTTTACCAGAGCAATAAATACCGACAAGCAGAAAACAATACTAGAATCACTTCTCAGAAAGAAGCCTTGGACCACAAGGCATTAACAAACATTCCCCGTCGTGATCTTCCCTTCTTCCCTCCTCTCCTTCCAATCATTTCATAATCGTCATTTGTACTGCGAGAGACCCACAACCTCTCGATCAAGATGAGTTGAGTCTGGAAGAGCGTCTGGGCTCTCCGGATTGAGTGGCAGCCTTCTTGGGCTCCTTCTTGGGCTTTGAGGATGCAGCAGAAGAATCGCCATTCTTGGCAGGACGACCACGCTTCTTCTTGTCGCCGTTCTCATCGGCCGCATCCTTGTCATCATTTGTCTTTTTCTGTTTCTTGGTTGAGGGTTCATCGTCCTCTTCAGCTTCATCAGCCTCTCTCTTGTCGCCAACTTTGGCTTCTTCGTCATCTTCTCCATCAACCTCCTCCTCATCTGCACCGTCGTCCTTCTTCTCCTCTTTGTTCTCCTTGTCCTCTTCTTCCTTGTCTTCTTTCTTCTCATCTTCCTTCTCCTCCTTCTTTTCATCCCCGTTCTTCTTCTCGGCCTCGCCATTCTTCTTGTCTTCACCGACAGTCTTTTCCTCACCCTTGTCTTCCTTGTGCTTGTCGCCCTTGTCCTCGACGTCAAGCTCATGAGCCCTCTTCACGACATCGTTGCCAGATCTCTCGACATGAACGGCCGGGTCATCGGCAGACGCGTTCTTCTTGATCGTGTTTCCCTTTTTGGATTGGATCTCGATGTCACCTTCTTTGGCGACTTCGGCGACGGTGCCGCCAGGACGGCTACCGGACCATTGCCATGAGACTGTGATGGCTTCACGTCAGCGTACTGTGTCCTTGGTATCTTGGTCGCGGCATGCGCCAAGTCGCAATGGGATTATGACAGACGCGCTTCCCGAGACGCGTGATATTGAGTCGCGGAAACAGGCGGCGCGTTCGCATCCTCACTCAATCCGGATTACTCGGCGCATTGTGCATCTCAGAGCAAAAGAAACACGTACCCTGGTCACCTTCCTTGATCTCCTTGTCTGCCATTGTCGAGCTTTGTATTCAAAGGCTATACGTAGTATTGGCTGTAGCAGGCTCAAATCGTGATCGCAACAACAATGCGATTTCAAAGAGCTAATTTGCGACGCGTTCTTGGTATTGTTGTGCCGAGTGATGGGCAAAAGGTGGAGAGTTGAATTGAGGAAAAAGGGAAAGTTGGCAGAGAGAGCTATGGTCTGCACTTCGAGCTGAGGAAGCTGAGGTGGAGAGCGTTCGTGTACCTGTACTGGCTTCTTCTGACGCCATAAGTTTCCGGGGTAGGCAGGTGATCTGCGCGGCTTCATTGTGGCTTCCCTGCGTTTTCGTTTTCCCGGTACCTCGGGATCATGTTATTGATATTTCTGGAAAAGAGGAGGAGTTTTCTTCAAAACGTCTTTGGCTAACTCGAATTCACGATCGCTCTGAAATCTTATCGTTGGCTTTGCTGCTTTTCTTGCATTGCAAATGGGTGGGTAGGTAGCAAAACAACATATCTAGTGATCTTGATGCTTGGTGAGCTTCACGGATAAAGGACAGTTGGGATAGGTTTCACTTCAGTCCCCTGATACCTCCGACCATCTACTTCACGATGGGACTATATAGCAATTACGTCTTGACTATCAGGTCCAGGGCTTCCATGTCGTATCTATGACACGCTTTCCTTCGTATATCCACAGGTCTTTTTTCGGAGGCACAGACTGAAAGAGCCTTCATGTTGGTCGATCAGGAATATTCCATTACATGACAAGCTTGGGTTTCTTTTTGATATTGCAACACTGGAGGTCTGTGATAACCAAACGATAACATGGACTGACGATCGTCTTTGACTGTTCGACCCGTATGGATTAATTACCGTGGACAGTACATCTGTGTTCTGATATCGATGGGTTGGCTTGGAGTTGGTATGCGACAGGGTCGCTTCTACCTCAACCCTGACTTGGGAAAAAGTTGCGAAAATAGCGTACAAATCTTTAACCAAAGGTACTCATCTACGCATTCCATCATGTGTTGACGACTAACAGCTCGAAGACGGAAGAGACGCGTGGGACCCGGCCAGGTTATAAACCTTGATGCAATGATGTATGTATACAACATATGGCTTAATCTTGACATAGACATGTATGAAACACACCAATTCGCATGGTGTATATCATTGGCCATGTATGAATCACCACAGAACAGCTTGATTGTGGTCGAGTACACAATAAGAGACTTCAAACCCTGTGAACAGCAGATTCGTCCATGTTCTCCTCGTAAACCAATAGCCGGACCCGATTGGAATCAGCATCGAATCACAAGAACGGAACACGTTGAGTATGTTTGAACCAGACCAGAGCAAGTTACGATTTTTTGTGTACATGTACTTACGATATGCGACCCAAGTAGGACGAAGGAGAAAAAAAAAGAAAGAGAAAAAAGAGGAATAATTGACTCGACTCCTCCCAATGTCCCCAAATAATGCAAGACAAAACAAGCGAGTAAAACCACTATACATATGCGTATGCCACCAACCGCCGTCACCAATAGAAATTGAAACAAACAAAAGAAGAAGCAAGCACGACTGCCAATTTTTTTTGTGTACTTTGGTGCTGTCTCCTTCATTCATGCCCACACATAGCAGCGACAAAGAACGACCGGCTAATCCAAACAGAACGTATGCATATACCCTTTCCCTGACGTTCCCAACCTCCTCAAATCCTGTCGATCTCAACTGTTTTGATCATGGGGAGGGGAAAGAGGCACCTCGCCTGCCTCGGTCTGTGTTTACTTTGGCTTGCTTTGAGGGAGGAACTATGGTCTTTCTTTCATATATGGAATCATGTTTACACATCCATGCCATCGTTGAAGATACCCTGAGGTTCATTTGTGGATTGGCCACCGGATGTCTCCTTGGTCATAACATTAGAGTGGGTCTTTCTCAACTCGTCGTCATCGTCTTGCGAAGTCTGTTGTGACAAGTGAGCTGTGTCGTTGCCGAATTGACGGTCCAGCGTGCTCTCGTCAACGAATGTGAAACCCTTGAACGCTGTTTGCAAAGTAGGACTCAAAGGTGTGCTGGCGGGGTTGACGCCGCTGGCCAACGCTGCTGCCCGTGCATTGAGAGAAGATGAGTTGCCACTTGTAAGGGCGTTTGTGAACTCGGGGTCGAAGTTGCTGACATCCAACTCACCCTTGAGCTTGGGCTTGAAAGGTGGGACAAGGGCCTTGCGACCAAGTGCATCCCAGTCCACGTCAGCGAAGAAGGGGTGTTCCATCAGCTCAACAGCATCACCCTTTGCTCCCAGACGGTGGTTGGGGTTGCGGTTGAGCAGACCCTTGACAAAGTTGCGACCCTCGGTTGACAGAGCATCTCTTGGGAAACGGACCTTGCCGAAAGCAATGTTCTTGTACATCTGTTGAGTGTCCTCAGCGTAGAATGGGGACCAGCCACAGCACATCTCAAAGACCAAGACACCGAGCGACCAGAAGTCAACCATCTTGGTGTAACCGGCCTCGTCAAGTAGAACTTCGGGAGCAAGGTACTCTGTGGTTCCACAGAATGTGTTTGTTGTGTCGCCCTTGGAGAGGTTGGCCTTGGAAAGACCGAAGTCGCACAATGCGATATGACCGTTCGCGTCTAGAAGAATGTTCTCAGGCTTCAAGTCTCGGTAGACAATGTCGTGCTCATGGAGATGCTTCAGTGCCAAAATCAACTCCGCAATGTAGAACTTGGCACGGCCCTCATGGAATCGTCCCTCACGTTGAAGATGCCAGAAAAGTTCGCCTCCAGACATGTAATCTGTAACCAGATACAAATCCGCTGGGGTCTGGAAGGAGAACTTCAGGCCAACAATGAAGGGAGACTCTGTGGTGGCAGTGCGTACGAGGATGTTACGCTCGCCAATGGTATGCAAGACTTCCTTCTTCTGGATGATGACCTTCTTGGAGAGCACCTTCATAGCGTAGATTCTCTGGGTGTCCTTCTTTCGTACTTGGAACACTTGACCAAATGTGCCCTTGCCAATGAGTTTCAAAATCTCAAAGTCTTCCGGTCCATATGTCTTCTTGTCGGTCTTTTGGAAGCTCATCTTCAATAGGATCTCACCAGAGACATTGTCGGCACTACCTTCTCTGGGCTTGAGTTTGAACCATTGTTCGGATGGGGTCTCGTAGTTTTCGAGGCTTGGGCTGAATCGGACGTGGCCAATGAAGGCTTCCTGATTCTTCTTGTCGTATACGGAAATGTCAAGCTCGGATTGCTCGCCCACCACATCACTGGGACAGAGTTAGCGAAAATGATGCAGCTAGACAGGACATGACCTACAAGACTGCCCCGTGGTTCCACACAGGCTCGGTAACCTGATGCTCGTTCTTGATCTTGGCAATATCTGTTTGGCTGCTTTGGCGACTGCCGAGGGTAGGGATTGACATGGCTTTTCCTTGGTCACTACCCATTCTTCGCATAGCAACTCCTCTGGCCAAGTTTTCGTCCTGTGATCCTTCTTGCTCTGGTCGAGTGTCCATGGCATCGGACTCGGCACCGCCGGAAATGTCCTCATTTAATTGGTAGATGCAAACGACATATGGAGCAGTGCTGGGCTTCAAGCCTCTACCCTGAACAATGTTGACGGTAAGTTGTCCCTTGGTCGTGCCGACAGTAGGCTGGTTGCTAGAGTTGCTAGAGCTTGAACGGCTGTCTTTTTCGGTCTTTTTCACCTGAAGAGTGCTGGGAGCAGGGGCATCGCTGACTGCAGCAGAAGACTCATTCTGCGATAGAGCTCGTGGTGTTCCAGGGGTGCTCTTCACGTCATTTGTTAGCTCCTTGTCTTCAGAGATTTCAGGCTCGGCATTAGGCGACAAAGGATGAGGTGCAGATGTGATGCTAGAAAGGGGATTTGTGGGGGGCTCAGAGGCAGGACTCGAAATATGTGCAGCCACATCCGGCGTGGAAATAATGGTGTTCAAGGCACTCCCGGATCTTGTTGAACTACGCAGTCGAGCCGGCGAGGCGGAGATGCTCTGTTCGGAAACAGGGATTTGGGTTTGTTGAGATGTGTTGTCATCCGTCGGCACGCCTCGAAGTGATGATGCTGACGACATTGGTGGGGTAGGGTATGAGGGATCCGAAGACGTTTGGGACTGCTGAGATGTGTTTTCCTCTTTCTCGTGCGGAAGCAGCGGAGGTGCCGGACTGCCCACGGGTGACGACGGTTTTGGCGAACTTGGTGCTGTAGGAGGGGCAGCGCCAATTGACGGTCCGGTGGCGGGGTTGGAATTGGGAGCAGTCGAGTCCATGTCTTGTTGTGATGTGGCGTCGTGGGAAAGACTCGATGGATGGGTGGGGCGGGTGGAGGAGGTGAAGGGAGCGCGAAGGGAATCACGAACCTGAGCAAAGTAGGCGGTGGGAAGTCCAGGTTGACGCTTGTCGGTAAGGTCAGGACGGGGCGTCGAAACACCGCCGGGAGGTGTCGATGCGCCCGAGCCAACGTGATCGGAATCGTCGTCTGGTGCTCTAGAACTAGCGGGACGAAGATGATTAGCGTCTGCCATATTAATTGCTTCTAGATGGGATCAAGAAAAAAAAAGGGACAAGGACGGCCAGCGTGCATGAAACAGAAGACACCAAGTGACTGATTGAATGAGGGATGACAACAACAATGCCGTAATTCTGGGTGAGGAGATTTGGAGGGGTGCTGTGCTCAATGTGTTGGAAGTGGCAGCTAGTTTGAGAGTTTTCCATAGCAAATCGGGTCCATCTCCACAGCTTCAGACACCATGATTCGCCGTGCGTTCTGGATTGATGGTCGGTCCGAAGACGAGCCGTCGAGTGCCATATGCAGAATGACGGTATGCAGGTCGCCTTGCGACAGACTTTTAAAACCTCTGCCTCGCCAGTTGCCGGCGAACAATTGCCCATGACAGCAATCATCGCTCGATTTCTGCTGCAGCTTGGAAGACGGAGGGCTGGTTTGTCTTTTCGGCCAACAAGATTTGACTCGGCTGGCCGAGCTTCCGAAACAGAACCGAATTTTGTTTGAAAAGACAAAAAATTGCAGAATCATGTGCAGAACTAAGTGCAGAACCAGTATGCAAGTGCTGGGGAAGCGGCCGAGCTGGCCGCTGAGGAAAGGTGCAGGTACAGGTGCAGCAGGGGAAGAAAACATGCTATGCTCACCTCTGAGACTGCATCATGGCCTGGCGCAGGAGGTCTGCAGCCGGCGACGACTGCTGAGGGTGCTGGGAATTTGATGGTGAAGACATGGTGGACCAATTGTCAGCAGGTGCAGATTCAACAAACACAGTCGGAATCAGGCTGGAGGACTTGGAAGAAGTCAAGGGCGGAGGACGCGGTCTTCTCTGAGACTTCGAGTCGTGCTTATTGAAGGACGAAGGACGATGTCGCCGCTTTCTGTCGGGCTTGTCGGACTGAGAGGTCTGCACTTGCTCTTCTTCTTGAGGACCCAAGGGGTTGAAATGGCTACTATTTGCAGCCAGGATTGATGACGAGTTGGCGCGAGCAAAATTAGGAGAGTGTTGTTGATGGTGGATGGAGTTATTAGAAGATAAAATGGGGTTGAATAATGTGGTGCAGGCTGGCGCATGAGATGGCCGAGCCATGACGGCAGCAGTCAAGCGCACGCCCTCGCCTTTGACCTCGGATTTGCAGTGGTGGGGAAAACCTTCTAACGCTTACTTAAACGTAGCTTACGACGTTGCTTTTGCAAGGTTGTGGTTGGTAGCAATATAAGCGGTAGAGTACGGCGCAGCTGTCTGTAGAACGTCGCAAGAGAGCGCAAGAATCAGGATTTCAGGAAGTAGTAGAGGACACTGTACATGATGTGAGAATGTTGCCGCATGTTCACGCCCGTAACTAGATAGATCATCTGCCTGGGAGTCAGCCACGAGATCTGCCGTTGTCTCATGTGGGGTCCTGTCGATGATTACTTTTTGCCCTGCTTTTGCGATACAAGCTGTAATATCGATATGAACAAGAAGCAATACGTGGTCCGCTGGTTAACAAAATCGTGGCTGTAATCCAAGAACTCGTTTGTTGATATTAAGAAGAGTGGACAGAAAGTTGTTATATAAATTCAGGTCTCCATTCCTCAAAGAGTCGTACAGTTTTATGCAAGGGTATGTTTCAGCTGTCATTTGATATTACTGACAAGACAGCATCATAGACACCTACCCAGATAGTTCTGATAGTATGTAGTGTGGTCCAGTGCTTCTATGGTATTTGTCCCTGGAAGAAAATGGTACATGAATCTTTGCTTCTTGTTCGCAGTGGCACAGAGCAAAGGAATATCGCTATTGCCATGATAAGCAGATGTGAAATGTGAGAGGGCAAGGACAGGGTGACGTGCAGACGCCAAAGCGCGTATGTCACGGCAAGTGCCGGGCGTCGCGATGGCTCCCGTCCTGACGCGAAGCTCATCCATGTGCCAAAGGTAAACTGTAGTTAGTCAAGGCAGTCGCAAAGTCGCCCAGACCTGTACAACCGCAAACATGCCGCGAGGAAGGGGAAGGGGTGGTGGCCCCAAGCTGCGCCTATCAGCTCGTATGTAGTAGTTCTTGACATGGAATCACAATCTAGGCCATTCAAACTAAAACAAAGCAGGGACTCCTACTCCAGCTGTCAAGCAAGACATGTCAGACGAAGAGATGTTGGATGGTGATGCACCAATCCCTCTCCCAGAAGACGATGAAAACGATGGCGATCATGTAGAAGAAGATGGCGAAGGTGAAGAAGAAGAGGATGGCGCGGCGGACAATGACGAAGAAGAGGCAGAAGCTGGATCGCGCAGTAGTCCGCCAGTCATTGAATCCATTCCGCGCAAACGGGGTAGAGGTCGCCCGCCAACACGTCCACGCCCCGGCTGGGACACGCCTGACCGCGGCACAGCTGACGCTTCCGAATCCGGTACCCCCGCCCGCAGAAGACGAGGTCGACCTTCAGGTGCTGGAGGAGGTTTCCGCGGTGGTTTCAGAGGCAGAGCAAAAGGAGGACCTTCACACGCCACTCGAGTACCAATCGACAAGGAAGGCAACATGATGGATGTCATCGACGACGAGGTTGCCCTGCCCGAGGATCCTGAAGGAGAGACCAAGGTCGACAAGAACGGCCACTTGCAAGGAGATCGCGACTACCGTGTCCGCGTCTTCACCATCTTGGGTCGCGGCGATAGACTTTACATGTTGTCGACTGAGCCTGCCCGCTGCACTGGCTTCCGTGACAGTTACCTCTTCTTCACAAAGCATTTGCAGCTCTACAAGATCATTATTGGCGAGGAAGAGAAGAAGGACTTGATTTCCCGCGACCTCATTCCCCACTCATACAAGGGTCGCGCTATTGGTGTGGTTACCGCCCGCTCCGTCTTCCGCGAGTTTGGTGCCCGTATCGTCATTGGTGGTCGCAAGATTGTCGACGATTACCGCGTTCAGGCTGCCAGGGAGAGAGGTGACATTGAAGGAGAGCTGGCCGACCCCCACGACAGATTGCCTGGACCTGGAGAAACTTACAACAAGAACCAGTATGTTGCCTGGCACGGAGCCAGTCAAGTCTATCACAACAACGCACCTAGCGTTCCACTTCAGACAGGCAGACCTGCTCCTGGCAAGAAGAAGCACAACATCACTACCGTCAACTGGCAGATAGAACATGCCAGAGAAGCAAGGTAAACATGTCTCTCTGTAATTTTTTCATTCTTCCCTACTGACTTGTCATAGCCGCTTCAACTCGACCTTGGCTGCTCAACGTCGTGCAAACCTCGATGGTGTCTACGACATTCACACCAACCTCACCCTCTACCCCAAGATCATGCAGCCCACTCACATCAAGTGGGAGCCTGTTGACGAATCGGAGACACACCAAGACGACCACATCACCAACGGTCATGACAAGCAGGACACCATCTTCCCACCCGTGTCTAGCCTGATATCGAGAAACTATTTGGTCACCGATACCGTCTTTGAGAGTGCCCCCAGAGCAAACCTAGGTATTCCCGGTCCTGATGGCGATGTCGATGACCTCAGTCCAAACGGTCTCTCCACAATCCCACAGGACGTCCTTGACGAATTACCCGAGGACTGCAGAGCATCCTTCCAAGAAGCACTACAGGCCGAGCTCGCATGGAAGCAGAAATGGCGTGATGAGCACAGCGACGGCGCTCGCGGCAAGTTACGCATCGGCTTCAATGGCTTCCCTGTCTAGTCTCAAACAGACGTATCGCAAGGCAACATTATGAGAAGATCAAAAGGAGTTTTCGGAGCGAGAGGCGTTTAATGGTCAAATGCATGAAAGGAAAGCATGAAGATTTTGCTGGGATACCCAAAAAGAAGGATTATGGTATTGAACATGAAATTAGCTTGATGCGTGTAGTAGAATTGCTCGCAGCCACAATGGAAAAGATTTTGAGTCCAAGTTTCTTCAGACCTATGGTCAGCATGTAGTCCCAGCTATAAAGGCGTAAGACCATGCAATGCAGTACTGACTTTGTCTATGATGTCAAAGATGCTCAACCTCAAAAGGTAGAAGGCAGAAAAGTCCATGATAGTGTGAGATCATACAGAGCATCTCTGCTTTGATGAAGATGAGTACGGTCACTGTACTCTTCACACAGTGCTCTGCAAATCTTTGACTGAGGTCTGTAGATGCTGACTATGCTTTTTCTGTACACCTGCCTCTACGGATACTGTTAATCCCTGCAGATACACATAAGTCCTAGTATCAGAGTCATCACCTACTGGGATGAAGTAGTCAGATGAGGTGTTTGGTCTGGAGGTATAACGTCGTTGACCCGTGTAAACAAACCCATTCTTCGTCGTCCGTGAACCGACATGAATACCTTCTATCTCCATCTGCTACATACCAAAGACCATCGTGCCTCTGTAAGAATTCCTCAGCAAAGGAGAAAACGAACTGACGCTGTCACGTCGTCGGCTCGTACAGTCATAGCAGACGGTTCGGCCTTGTTAACTCAGCCATCTTCGTCGCCCATAAACCGACATACATGCCTCGTCATCCCCAGTTGCTGAATGTTGAGGACTGTCGTGCCTTTGTGATAACCTCTTTGGTAAGGGAGAAGACGAATTGATGATGCCGGGTCGTCGGCCCATATAGATGTAGCAGACGGTACAAGACTGATAAGTCAGACACAAGGAACGTAGACTGGGTCGTCAGCAGGACGTGTGCTGGAGTCACCCATGTCAGGACTGAGGTATACCCTTAGGAAGATTGTTTGCTCAATCAAGGTGGGTTAAATAGCAGTAGGGTGGTAGTCAACAGACAAAGAAATTGAACAGTGAATGGAGAGTCAGTCATGAAGTGTTCAGTGCTCTCAACTCTTTGCAGACAACTGAGATATGGTACATCGGAAATTAGGTATGTTAAGATCATCCTTCACAGACAAGAAATCGTGAGGGATCGTTAAACCGCCACAGGCTTCCGAGACCTTTTTTGGTGAAACCTCGGTGCAAAACGAGTCTGACCCCCGGTCAAATCAAAGACTTTCGAGTCCACACAGCAAGATTTTTTCTCTTCGAGTCTTGAACGATTGTCGAGATATTTCTCACATCAGAAAAGAGAACAAGACAAGACTGTCTGTCAGCTCACTTTGACACTTCAATCCTCCAGCAAAATGGAAGCTGACGAAAAAAGTGGTGCAGCGTTAGCCCATCCACATGCATAACCATACATATACCATTGCTTCACGCTGAAGAGGATCTAAGTGCTCCGGATTAGGATTTCTTTCCAAACTTTGGCTCTGTGGCCAAATGGTAAGGCGTATGTCATCACACATCTTTTCGTCATTGCAACGTCCCTTACTAAAATGAAACGAACAGATTGGTTTCCGGTAACTCTCGAATACCAAAGAGTGAGGGTTCGAGCCCCTTCAGAGTCGCTTTCTTTTTGCTCCTTTTATGCCCCTTGAATGTTAGAAATGTGTGCGCTATGTGTGGAGTGAGTAGGTAGGGTTGGATGTTGGGAGTTCCGGATTGGGAAGGAAGCTTTGGCTTGAAGCTTCGTTCTTGATATCATTCTTTGAACATTGTTAAACGTACGTGCTCGTGAATCTGTTTCTTTTCTTTCAAATGGTCAAGTGCAGAGTTGGTAAGGCAGATGTGCAGTTGACGGGCAGCTAAGAGGCTGCTTCCAAGCGTAGGGAATAAAGTCTCGTATCTCATTTCTCATCCCCTTGTTCTTACTGTTCCTTCACCGTCGTCATACAATATCTTTATACATGGTGAAACATACTCATGTTTTTGATACATCTCTAACGTGAAGGGACATCACAGTACGCATCAAGACCTTCGGAATCACAAAGAATTTGTCAGCCGTCGACCTCCCAATTCAAGGACTCCTTACAGGAATTTGAAGCAGTGACACTTCAAGCGAGTAGTGATTTCCTGGAACTGTACCAGCATAGAATTCATCGTTGCTTGCTATGAGCATACAGTCCCATGTGGTGGAAATCAAGAAGTTGACAACCTATGGAACAAATTTGTCAACGATGAACAAGCTCTCACCGACCTCCCTGATACCGATCTAGTTAAGCCTATCGGTGCCGGTCCAATTATAGATCGTCCTACTTGACAAGAGGTGATCACAGAGGTCCATGACTTGTAAGGATTGGATGGGGCTCTCCGCAGATACAACTTCGTCAGAATGACCCATGCATCTACGGATAGACGAGACTATTACGAAGGGGTCACTCGGAGAGCCCTGATTTCCATGCACACCCCAGGGACCTCCTCAACCCTTTTCGCCTCGTGTGTCCTGCTGAGAAGTGACATCATATGACAAGGATTCGTTCACTACATGCTCAGTGACTCTCAAGCCTCAAAAGCCAACTCCCTCGTCGTGGAAAAAATTGGATCAAGATACTGCAGACTCCTAGTACGCGTGATCTTTGCAGCAAGGAGAACCCCTGTACCGAAACATCGCTCTTAGACCTGGCTTTCAAAAATACCCCAATGACTTTAAGGAGCTTTTTATGTCGTTGAAGAGCTCGACCATGGCGGCCTTTGCCTTGTTGGTGAGACCGGCATGAAGAACTCTTGCATCGACAAGCAAGGCACGCAACACACTCATCATGTAATAGGCTGAGGGTTCATGTACCTGTGTTTGGCGGGATATAGTGGCTAATATGTCGGTATTGAATTTTTCTACCTTCTGGGCTTCGTCCGCAAGAAGCAAGCCAAGTGTACCATGGTGATCTGGACCATTGATTCATGGTGATAGAAGTATGTGGAGATCGTTAGTACGTTTTCGATGATAAGATTCCTCCTCTGCCTCTCCGGATTGAAGCATCATTACATGATTTTTTCATGTTTCATCAATCGAAAATCTTGAAGACTACACCGTTTTGTTAGTGTCAAATCAGGATCTCCCACTCTCTCGCCACTATGATCCTTCCCGTATAATTGACGGTAGAGGTGTCCCGAAAATTGATCCAGAGGTCTTGAAGGACACCCAATTGGCGAAGGGTCTGGCTACCATCTCGTCAAGTTCAGCGTGTTAGACCATTGGATCCTCTCTCGAAAGGACAACTCTCTGTGTGAAAATTCACGAGAAGACCACAATGGAGGTGACATGTGGCTACAGTCTGGGTAGGGGCAAAGCCTTCCGGTTGGACTTCCGTCTGCTGTGTCGTGGTTGTATGTGGCGTAGGTCGGGAAGACGAGCACATCGTTGGGAACGACTGGTCGAACCGTGTCATCGGAGGGTATCCATCCAGGGCAGCAGTCTTTGTTGTGACTCAATTCATGTGTGTTTCGAAAGATACCAGGACTAAAGCTCTCCTCCCTTACTAATATTGAGGCATTGAGGATAAGGTATACTTAAATAGCCTACTATAGGGCTCCAAATAGGAGCATGTTTATTGCTTGGAGATGGCATATTTCCGTCCATACTTCGACTTGATCACACTTGGCGATCAGTGCAGACGATAGCGGTGACAGTCATGTAACAATGTCTAGAAGAGATGCTCGGTCAAATATGCATACCAAGAAAAGGAAACAACACAAAGTTCCTCGGCAACTCAAGAGGCTCAACCAAGGCAAAACGTTCCCCGCAAGACAACTCCCCCTCATCCCCACCACCATATACAACCACATCTTTAGCTTCTATTCTACAACATACCTGACACGAAACTTATAGACAGTGACAACAGTTCGAAGGATATCAAACACATAAATCAACATGAGTGGACCTGGTGTAGGCTTTGAATACGATCCCGTGCCGGTATCATGGCTTCAACGCGACGTCCTCCTTTTCGCCAACAGCATTGGTTGCACTGTCGATGAACTGCACTTCCTCTATGTACGTTAATTGACTCTCTTTCAATATCACCTCCAAAGAAACTGGAAGGGAAGAATTGATAAGAAAGAAAGACACTTTCTACACAAAATAAACCTCCCATTTCAAATGCCCTTCCTACCCAAACCTCCCTACCATAGCTAGTCTCTTGCACATTCGCTTAACAAGTCTATCCTCCCAATCTCTCATCAAAGACTCTCATCCGCCGCATTGACACATCCCTGATAATCTCATGATCAGGAACTTCACCCCAAGTTCTCCGTCTTCCCAACCTACTCAATCCTCCTCCCTTTCAAAGGAACCTCGCCAGAGGTCCTCGACTTCTACGCCTCCCAAAATTCAAAACGTTCGTCCATCCCAGACGTACCAAAATTCGATTCCCGCCGCGTGGTCCATGGCGAACAATCCATCACTTTCTTCAAACCTCTGCCCCCGACCTCTTCCGGCAAGGAGTTTGAAATGAAGGCCAAAGTGTTGGGGGTTTACGACAAAGGTAAACCTGGTTCGGTGGTGGAAACGGAGAATGTTTTGGTGGAGAAGGGGACTGGTGAGGTATACAGCAGGGCTGTCGGTATGAGTTTCTTTGTCGGGCAGGGAGGTTGGGGAGGTCCTAAAGGTAGGCCACCTATTCTTTCCCTTTCTTTCTCTTTAACGTTCTTTTCATTGAGCTTTGATTTGGTTAAATGTGGTTTTACATGAGAGCAGAAGGAGCTGACATTGATGTTAATGGGAAAAAACAGGTCCCAAGACAGTCAATTACCCTCCTCCTGAGGGCAAAAAGCCAGATGTCGAATACGTCCACCAAACAACCGCCGAATCAGCCCATCTGTACAGGTAATGATTCCCTCAAACCTTCTCTCTTCACCTCATCTATTTCCCCCATC
The DNA here is from genome assembly GCA_026013035.2 of Dothideomycetes sp. NU30. NCBI lineage: Eukaryota > Fungi > Ascomycota > Dothideomycetes > Dothideomycetes sp. NU30. Next base: position 1,372,673 of record BSBH01000001.1, on the reverse strand, counting down.
CCCTTTCCCTCTGGAAATGAGACACACAAAAACATTTATCTGACGTAACATCACAAGACTAAACGGCGACTACAACCCTTTGCACGCAACACCAGAACCCGGTCAAAAGATGGGTTTCGGCGGCGCCATCATGCACGGCCTGTACTCTTGGAATACGACCGCCCACGCCCTGGTCAAGTTGCTCGGAAATTCGGATCCCGCCAGCATCAAGGAATTCGCCGCCAGATTCGCCAGTCCCGTGAAGCCTGGTGATACTCTTGTGACGCAGATCTGGAGGATGGGGGATGTGGATGCGGAGGGTTGGGAGGATGTTAGATTTGTTACTAGTGTCAAGGGTGGCAAGGTCTGTTTGAGTAATGGCAGGGCGAGGATGAAGTGTCAGGAGGGTGGGAAGAGCAAGTTGTGAAGATGCTTCTTAGAAAATTGGAAGAGCAGACTGTGAATTTCTTGTTGAAAGATCAAACGGTACTTAAGTGTATCTCATGATTCAGTCATATCTTGGTCAAGAGCTGTGAGATGATTTTGGTTCATTTCCATGATTTGGTTCGTGGTTCTAGCTGAAAACGGCTATAATTACATAAAACTGTGGGCATGTCCAGTAGGCACAAGCGCACCCCCTCTGATCCGACGCAATAGTGTTTCTCTTTTCGTTTAGGCGTAGATGGAGATTCTGAGGATATAATGTCAGTGAAAAGTCAATAGCGCCAAGAGGAAAGGGGACAAAACATACGATTCCTTCTTCTTGGACTGCACTTCGGAAATGGCATCGACGTAGTGCTCGTGGATGATCTTGGATTGACCCGAACGCAGAGCAATCATACCAGCCTCAACACAGACGGCCTTGAGCATGGCACCACCAAACTCGTCGGTACTTCTGGCCAACTCGGGCCAGTTGACACCATCATCAACAGTCATCTTTCTGCTGTGGATACGAAGAATCTGTGCGCGAGACTCCTCATTGGGTAGAGGGAACTCAATCTTGCGATCCAGACGACCAGAACGCAACAAGGCGGGATCAAGCACGTCGACTCTGTTGGTGGCGGCGAGAACCTTGATTCTGTCGTCACTGGCGAAACCGTCGAGCTGGTTCAGCAGTTCCAACATGGTGCGTTGTACCTCACGGTCACCGCTCTTGTCACTGTCGAAACGCTTGGTACCAACAGCGTCGAGTTCGTCGATGAAGATGATCGAGGGAGCCTTTTCCTTTGCCAGGGCGAAACAGTCACGGACTAGCTTGGCACCATCACCAATGAACATTTGGACGAGTTGAGGACCGGCGAGCTTGAGGAAGGTGGCTTCTGTCTGGGCGGCGCAAGCACGAGCAAGAAGCGTCTTACCAGTACCGGGAGGACCGTACATGAGGGCGCCTGTAGAGAAAACAATAGTCAGTGGCGAGTAATACAAAAGACAACATGATGATAAGACATACCCTTGGGGGCCTTGATGCCAATCTTCTTGAAACGCTCAGCCTCCTTCATGGGCCAGACAACAGCCTCAACCAACTCTTCAATCTGCTTGTCCAGACCACCGACGTCGGTGTACTTTTCCGTCGGCTTCTCGTCGACCTCCATGGCCTTGACTCTGCTGTCATACTCTGCGGGTAGTGTGTCGAGAATGAGGTATGAATCCTTGTTGACACCAATCAAGTCCCCGGGCTTGAGCTTCTCGTGGTCGACGAGACCGATGAGTGGGAGGAAGATGGTCTGGCGGGTCGATGTCTTGATGACGGCGGATTTGCCTACGCGGGTTGCGTCGAGATCGATGTTTGCGCCTTCTTCGGCGGCCTCTGCTTCAATGTCAAGGTCGAGGATCTCGACAACGTTGCCGACGAGGTATGGCAGTTGGCTGTTGTGGTTGTTTGTCAGTTATGCCATGTCAAGAATACCGTGACAATCAAGCCCATGACGTACCGGTTGTTGTCAATCTTCTCGACATTGTCCTTGATCTTCTCCATCATGGCCTGCTTTTCATGTGTCAAGCGCTGGAACTCCGAGCGCATGATGCGAGTGTCGTTCTCCAGTAGTCGCCGCCTTGTGATGATATCGCGTGTGCTGGAGTTGAGAATGTCCATGTCTATTACGTCTTCCTCGTCCTCCTTCTTCTCGTCCTTCTTGTCACCGTCGGCGTCCTTCATGTCGGCATCGCCTCCCTGACCGGGCTTCTTGGGGTCCTGGTCGTCGCCCTGCTGCTTGTCCTCGCCTTCCTTGTCGTGATGCTCCATGGCATCCAAATCTTCGAGTGTCGACATGTTTGCTGGGTGTGAGGGAGGGAATCAAGTGTGTGATGCGGGGACGGATATTCGTGGCGATAAATGTGATAAAGAGGTAGTGAGTGGATGGACAGTCGTATTGCACAATCAAGTCTGTACTGTGTCTATGTCCGATGTGATGCACTGGCTTGAGCTTCATGTGCCATGTCATTGCCCGCAACCTCCGACACGGCATATGCCGCTAGCCCTATCCATACATGCATCATCTTCTACAACTCTATCTTTCATCTTACAGTATAGATATAATTCACATCTAGCTTATACGAATACCACACTCGTCGGTCTCATTAGCAACTTGATCTGACAGGTGGCCATCCAACAAGTTGCCAGCTTAAACGGAGCAAAACCACAAGCCTTATCGCAGAAACGCCTTCGCTCGTTGCAATATCACGACCACCTTTGTAGGTTCATCTTTCTGTGGATGACTAGAATCCATTTGTGGCTGCCTGGATCATCATCGCATCCGGTCTTCACCCCGTCACAGTCGCAGCAAGGACTTTCTCCCTGCCCATGTTGCTCAGCTTGTACTTTGAGATGAAATCATCCCGATTTACTACCTATGTTAGACGACGATAGAGTCTCTGGAAGCAAAGGAACTTACTGTAACCACCTGCCATTCTTCTCTTTCCTGTAAAGGCACTTCTTCCGTGGAGGACACGCCAGTTGTCGAAGACTATCAAGTCGTGTTAGCTTGATCACAAGAGACGATGGATGAGCATACTAAGTGGTACTCCTGGTCTTAGCTGCGACCAATATTGGTTCTGCGGGTCGTTCAGGATGCGGTTGAATTTTCTGTATCATGTTAGCTTAGATTGTTCGATTCAAATCTAGCACGAGATCTTGACTAACCTAGCAGCTTCATACCACTTCTCAATCATCTCTCCTGAAGCTTCAAGTGCCGCTCTGTCGTCGTTGTTCCACCGAACTTGGATCAGATGACCCATTACTGGATCATGAGATAACACAGGGAAGCATGCATACGGCTGAATGCTGACGTCCTCGTTACCGCTCGAATGTGCCCACACACCCACTGTGCTGAGAACTCGATATGCTTCTTTGTCTTCCGCATAGAGTTGTTTTGCTGCTGCAAAGCCGTCTACAAGCAATGACTCGCCGCCTGATCCATCCGTGTGAGATAGCATATGGAACATCTGGAGTCCTGCTGGATCGGAGAAGTATGTCGTATCTGTGTGTCCACCAAGAGCTAGAGAGGTGTATGCCGTGTCTTTGCTGGCCATGTCTGATGTAAAATCGTAGAATCCTCCTGTTGATAATCAGCCACATCTTAATCATTGTCGGTTTCTAGCCTAACCGTAGTGTGTTTCCCGAATCGGTCCAATCTTCTCTAGCAGCTTTTGGGTTGCTTCCGGGTCTATCGGACAACCTTCTACGAATGACAAACCATGGACGTTCTACAAAGTCAGCTTAGAATACCCGGCGAAATTAGGAAGACCAACAATTTGACGAGTCCATTCAGCAATGCCATCCCCACGCATTATACTCTCATAATCAATTGTTGGCGGGCTATCTGCAATCGTCTTGTCGAAGGCAATTTGTCTGTATTGCATCAGTTGTCGCTCCTTCTCATCAATACTTGACCACAAAACATACTCGACAAGTCCACGTCTCTGAACATGGGTAGGTGTCGGTAGTCCCTTGCGAAGGACTGCTAGCGAGTACTCGCTCTGGTGTCCATCTTGCCCTGGCATGTGTTAGATCGACCGATGGACCAGGAATATCGTCATATACATTGGATTTGTACAGCTTGCTTGTCCTTGAGCAGAACATTGAGCTTCGAGATCTTGATATTTGGATCAAGCTGCACATGTCAGCATGTTTTATCCGAGGGAGACACAGAAACCTCACCTTGAAAGTGTCGAGTTGCCTTTGTCGCGTGACCGGATGAACACACTCCTCACAGGGGCATTGGTCTCTGTTTCGGTCAATTGAGCCACTCCTTCTATGATCAACTCATTTACATACCTCAACCACAAATTTGAGCTATCAAGATTGCATCAGTATTGACCTGTACAAATACCAAGTGGTACAGACTTACACATAAGTACGACTATCCTCGGAAGTTTGGAAATACAACCTTTCCTTCTCCCCATCCCAACGCAGGGTTTCGCTCCCCGATCTTTCTTGATTGACATCGGCATATGGTGACTAAAAAACATTAGATACTGTTTCGATCTATTCCTAACCACGCCACTTACAATCTTCAGGTTGGTTGCCAAGTAAACATCACTCTTTTGGATGACTTTATTAGACAATTCTGAGAACGTCACATCATGGTCTTGTCCATCCAAGAGAGATCGAGTATGTTGTGCTTCAGCATTTGCCAGAATCCTTGAGACAGAGAGAGGTCGTGCTCGGACGAAACTCGACTTCGACAATTGGGAACCCGCTCGTCGAAGAACGTAAATGCCATGTCTCGGGAGACACAGAGTATTGAACATATTATGAAAGAGTAAGATGAGAAACAAAACAATTATGTTTAGGACGAATGGTGACAATACTGGTTACGTGACTGTTGGTGATCGAGATTCGGCATTCAGTCGAGCAAAAGCCGAGGTTTCTTGCCGACCATCTTCCAACTTCATACCCTGGACAAGACACTAACTACCACAAGCTTTGAATATACTTGTCAATACAAGATCTGTATTAAGCCATATAATAAAACATATTTGCCATCCATCAGGAGTGACTATAACGGCTGCTGGTAGATTCTGGGATACGTTTCCAATAAATTGGCTCGTCGCGGTCGAAGTCAAGCAGCACTTTACATCGTGCAATGTGTTCGATTCCTTGCTTGTTCGCAAATTCACGTTCTTGACCGATTTCGTATGCCACTTGTAAGAAGCCTTGCCGAGGACAAGGTCAAAGGGCTAGCGCATAATTACCATAGGTCTTTTCTGAACGTTGCGTGTAACATACGTACCTCCTCCAGAGAAGTGAGCATATGATTGCTCAATCCGGTCTGGTAGATGGGCAACAAGCCTCAAGAACCATTTAGAGCAAACCACTATCTCACCTCATACACATGATATGATCGCTCGACTCTCGATGCAGTCTCGTTTTTCTGGCAATGGCGCGTGAAAACCTGAAGACACTTATAAGTTGACGGTGGACACTCACCGTGGTCAAGAGTATTTCAGAATGGTAGCCATGGGGTGATTCAAACTCGGTACAATACCTGCAGAGGCAGCTGAACCGGATACTGAAAGACTTCGAGGAGTTTGTCAAGGACAACGTTCTCTGAGTGATATATGTCGATTCTCAAGTATCGACATGAAAAAAAACGCGAAGACAAGGCAGAAGAGAATGATGATGAATGATGAGAACAGCTCTAGATTTCTTTCAGAGAGGGGAACGAACCCGCATTCTCCCCCAATGTGACTCGTCGCCGACTATCTGTAATGTAGATGATACTACGAAGGTATGTATAGATAAAAGAAAAAAGAGCAAAAAGGAAAAAAAAAGGAAAAAGTTTTTGTCAATTACCAAAACCCCTTCATCCTCCCCTTCATTTCCTTGCCTTTCCCCATATCCAACCAGTTCTATATACACAAAGAAAGTGTACAAGAAAAGCCCCATATGTAATTAGTATATGATAATAATGGTATAGTAATTGACTCAGAGAAAAAATGGTCCATCTTCAACGATTCTTTCCAAAAACCTCCACACCCAAGGTAGGCGTCTCGACGAATTTGTTGCCAGGAACACCCTCGCCCTTTCTGCGATCAAAGAAACCTTGACACTCGAGAACAATGCAGGTCCATTCCGCCAAAGCTCTGCCAGAATATGTGGCTCTGGCTTTGGCATCACCGATGGGTTCCACGGGTCCTCTTAGGGGAGCTTCGATTTCTCCGTATTCTTGGACATACATTTGTGCTGCCATGGGGAGACGAGGGGGCAAGAGACGCATCGGTGTTGGGTGATGGCTCTTTAAATGCAACTCGAGACTGAATTTGAAGCAGAAATTGCGGTGGCGGATGGGTGATGTTGAACGAGATTCCTGGGCAGGGGCTTTGAAGGAGTTGGGTAGTGTGCGAGGCATTTGGACGTCATCAGTGGCTGAACGAGCCAATTTGCTACGGGCAGGCACGTTTGATACAGATACAAGACCTGCTGGTGGTGATGGCGTGGTAGAGGAAGACCTGCTCGAAGCCGTCGAGCTCGGAGTGGATTTTGAGCGTTTGCCACCTCCCATCATGCTACGGAGGAATCCGCGGAGGCCACCTTCATTACGCTCGACTTCGGTGGAAATATCGGATGAGGCTGAGGATGTGGGGCGCATATCCAAAGATGCTGCTTGCGAGATGATGGAGTCGCGCTTCCAGGCAGCATCGCTAGGAGCTCTGAGAGGTGCTGTGGGATGAGGAGGTGCGATGCCGTTGAAAGCTAGGAACGAACCGCCAGGGGCGACTTGAGTGTCTGTGCGAACGATGAGGAGACGTCTACCTGGGGCTGGGTTGCAAGGAGTGGTTGAAGGGAGAAGAGTGCTGCGGTTGATCGCCGACTCTCTTTGCCACAGATAATGTGACCAGACCGTGCGAAGACGCTGCAGCAATGTCTCAAAGATTCTCATATCACCAGCAGCAGAGCCTTCACCATCGTAGCGTCCTAGGCGCCAACAAAGCAGTCTCATATAGTAAGCTCGTACCATCGGACACCAGTGGTTGAATGTCTTCTCAAAGACTTCCTGATCCAGCAGTAAGCCCAGACAAACACTGGCCTTGCGGTCAGGGTTGCTGTTGATGGTGCTCCAGATGGTGAAGAGGAAAGCGAAAAGCCTAATCTCGGTCATCGTGTTTTGACTGAGAATCATCATCTTACACACTTTCACCCAAAACTCCATGTTTATGAGATCATCCTCGGAAGGATACATCTGCTCGTAACGAACAATGATGGGGAAGGCCTCTTCCAAGAAATCACACAGCGTGTAACAGGCGAGATGGTTGTAAACAGAGATACCGCAAGCGCTTGCTTGAAGGAGACGGACGAAAGATTGGGCGAACAGATGCCTTGCGAATGGATGATCCGAGGCACGCTCAGAGAGGAAATCCCTGATCAACATGATCAGACGATTCTCTGCCATAATTCGGATAGCGTTGGTGGGTGGTAGGAGGAGAGTTGATGCCACAGCGTCGGGGTCAGCTAAGATGTCGTCAAAATTTGATGATATACCAGCGGACGAGTCGGCTGCCGGTTGACTTGCGTCGCGATGAATAGTGGAATCAAGGTTGATCAAGATCTGAGCGTGCACAAGCAAAAGACCAGGCACACAGAGCGTCTCTTTCTTGGTGGCATCAGGAGGGAGGTAATCAGCGACCAAGATGTGGAAGTGCTTGACAAAGGCAAAGAACAGGTCACTCTCACGGCCAGACCAGCGCTCAAGCCAGTACCCATACCACTGAATGTTGGCTGTGCCAAGGGGTAAAGGCGTCTGTGTCCGAAGATGCTTCATCAATTTCCCGAGTGTAACAAATGCCAATGACTGCATGGTAGGAGGGAATGCAGAATTTATCCTTTCCGCAGTGTCACCAAGATTGTCGTATTTGTTGACACCACTTTCGGCCATCACTCTTCGCATGGCCTCTGTTGGTGCATCCCACAGCCTAACAAGCACCTCGGCGATACCAGGGCAGAAGAAAAAGGCATATGCAGTGGCCTTTCCGCAGAAAGTGACGAGACTTGCAGATGCATTCTTCAAGGACATGCGGTCAACAACAAAGGCCATCTGTGAGTTGAGGTTTTGAATAAACATATTTCGGACGTTGTGATGGACAGACTCTGTCAAGAAATCAACACCCGTCGAAGTAACAGACACTGATGATTTGGATCTCGACATGGTCGAACTCGCATGTCTACGGTTGAGGGGGCAAAGAGGTGAAGGTGACAGTCGCCACTCTGGGCGATCCATAATTCCGGAAATTCCATCCAGGATGGCAGGGCGGTCTGTACCAGAGATTGACTGATTGTTTCTTCCATGAAGCATGTCGAGCAAACCTGTCCACCACTTGTTCAAGATGTTGGCACGTCTGTCTAGATCCTCGGCCCGCAAGGTTAGATTGGACGAATGGTCGGCATAATTTCTGAGAAATGGTAATAACGAGGAGCGAACCACGTTTGCTTTTAATGTGCTGGACTTTGACTGGAATCTGATTTACTGTTAGTCCTTGCCATTGTTGACGCAAGTCAGAAAGACTTACTTGGTATAGTCGCCATCCAGAGATCTGAAGACACTCCACAACTCATCTTTCTTGCGAGGTAGAGTCAGCGCGGGCAAAGTTTGGAACTTCTCTCCCGACACCAACGGAGGCATTGGCGTCAAGTGGTCTGAATGGGACTGGATGTTTGTGTGGAGTCTGTCGGTAGAGAACGATTGGGGCAGCTGTGGCATGGGAGGGACAGCATTCGCCGGCAATTCCAGTGAGGCTCTAGTTGTCGGAGCAGAAGCTTTTAATGACTTTCTCTTGAGCACAGTGCCTTTTCGGGCCAGGAAGCCACCAGACTCGGCCTTGTCGGCAGAATCATTCTCCTTGGTCTTTTCCTTCTTTTCCTCCTTTTTGTCCGAGTCTTTTCTTCTGAATATTGATCTTCTCTTTGTTAGATTAGGTCGTGCTGCCGGTGTTGCCGCAGGTGTTGCCGCAGGTGTTGACACAGGTGTTGTGGCCGATTCGCTTGTCGAAGCTTTCGCTTCAGGCTCAGGTGTTCTTGTTGCAGGAGAAGGAGAAGGAGAACGTGACGAAGGACCACTCGAGAGCCTCCAACTAAGGCGCTTGGAGAAAGACTTTGACTGAAGACGATCACGACTTTCAGCCGCAGCAGCAGCAGGAAGAACCTTGGCGGAATCTATGCTCGCCGTGCCATCCTTGAGGGACGCAGGCGGACTTGAGCTTTGATCATCATTCGTGACGGTAATCTTGGGGCTCTTGTGTAATTGGGCGACAAGGTCCTGAGGTAAACTGTTAATGAACAGTTGCTCATCGGCGGGAGTGTTGTAACCAGACGACTCTGGAGGAGAAGTATCAGTGCTATCGTCCACCGAGGGAGTGATCAAGTCTTCTTCCGAGAAACATCCTCTCTCGGTTATTGGTTGAGGCTGAGGTTTAGGGACGTTGTAGGCAGGACTCTTGACGGCGGCATGTCCTAGGAAAGTGTAGCTGGCGCTGCGAGGAAAGTCTGTTCGAGCATCTTCCGAGCCTTTGCGGGTGCCTTTTCTTGTTCGAAGGTCCACAAGAGCGTTGGGGTGGACGTTGTATTGTTGGTTGACCACGGCAGTCATGATTGGGAGGTATCCGAATGGGTTGCCTTGAGGGAGATTATGGTCTTTCCAGGAAGCCGCTGTTCTTCAAGGCTTCTTGTTCGTTATCCTCCTTCTATTACTTTCCTTCCCTTGCTCTTTGGTCGGTTCAGTCGAGATTATTAGTACCAAAATTTTGCGATCATGATCTGTCCATCCTCGAGTACGTTGAACACAAGTGCGACTGCTAGAGAGTTTCTTGGGATCAAGTCGATGCAAGCGTGGCCGTCGCCGAGTAAGCGGGAGCTGACAGGGATAGCGAGCACAGACGTGTGTTATCCTGTGATCACGATGGAGTGAAAAGACGAATAATTGGCGATGGTATACGCGTAGTAGATGAGGTGGGAGTGGAGCAAACAACAGTCAAAGACGCGCAACGGTGGAGGCAGTATGAGGTAGAAAGAGACAAGAGACAAGTACGAGAGCAAGACAGCACGGTATGGCGAGACAATCGACACAAGGAGGGGATAGTATGTATGTAAAAGTCGTTGCGCCCAGTCAAACGGTTGGACTGACAAAGGCACCGAGCTGGATAACCACCACCCAACTTTACTCTCGTGCTAGACGTCGGCACAGGCCTTGCCCTGAGTCCTGTCTAGCCTGTCGAGCCGGTGCGAGCAATCAACTTAGCGGCATCCTTTCCGGAGAACTCAGACTGCAAGTAATCGGTGCTCGCTTGGCCGCTGGTGACGTTTTAGACTTTGCAATGGCCAGACAAGAATCCCTGTTTTCATGTCTGGTGCTTCACACATACAAAGTTTAAGACGGACTTCTAGTCGTCAGCCATCGCACAAAAGATCATGGGCGGCAAAGACCAAACGTCGAGAGCACGCCTGCAGAGGCTGAGCCTGACTGACGAAAGAGAAGCGGCTAAGAACCACATGCATGCACTTACATCCCCCTTGGCGCTAGATTACCGAAAGCTCGTGCCCCCCAACTCGAGAGCCGTTTGTTTAATCGAGGTTTCAAGCGTTCGTCCAATATTAGAACTCACTGCAAAGCACCAGCCAAGGGCAATGAAATCATACCCGGACAGTCTTAGTATTGCAAGACCAAGCAAATTTTCGAGTTCAGTGCTTCAGACTGGCCGGTCATGAAGGTTGTACCGGTTTCTCGACCACACCTATCAAACCGTCTGTCCATCACCATTCGCCCTGACTTTCTTTTGAGATTTGGTTTCATCTCCGTAGCTTCGGCGAATGTAGATATGTACTCTATCATGGACGATCTGCCGTACAGATACGACGCCTCGTCAAGTGTCCAAGGCAAATCGGAGCAGTTCAAATGGCCGTCGCCAAGACGTACCATCCATCAAATCTCAACCCTTCTCCAATTCTCAACCCCGTCGCCCCGTCCATACCCTTGTTTGATTTATGCAGTCTTGCTCGTACTTGCCTTCGTGAATTGGAGGTGTAATTCCCCGACGCTGTCATGGATTTGGAGATCAGTAGCAAAGGGACACGCAGCACTGTCTTGGCTGATTGTCTTGAATAGGTGAGTTTTCCGACGTGAAAAAGTCTCCTGATATTGCAATGCAATCTATGCTCCAGATTTCTTGTACTGTATATAGATGGTTTTGTGGATCTCGTGGATTCGGCCGAGTCAAGACTGAATTATTACTGTATCTGGGCATGTAAAAGATACGGTGTATAGTGGCATTGAATCATGAGTGTATCAGTCGAGGTGTCTGTGTGTCAAAAGGTCAAGGAGATTTGTGGAGCATGATACTTGGGACTTGGACATGAGGACGTATGCATGGGTCTGGGTAAGCAAAGCACGCCTTCGGGATGCCGTTGACAATTCCGTTCCATCGTCAACCTTCTCCATGTCAGTAGGCAAGATCGATTATGATGCAGCTGAAGTGTTCGAGAGGCGTTCGCGCTGCTTGCTGCAAGACGGTTTTGACGCACCATGTCTTTGATTGTAATTATCCTGAATGATTCTGAATGCGGTTTGTGCATGCACACTCTGTCTTCAAGTGATGCGGAAGGCATGCATCAATTCTTACCCTATGGATCAAATATCTCCTACATACATGAGGGTCACATCTCCTACATACGTGGGGAAATACATGTATCATATCACGACGATTGTTCGAAAAGTCTTCGAGAGTGCTACTAGTGATTTAGGGGTTTGATAGATGAAACTCAACGCCATTTGAACACTGGTCGTTTCATCCTTCACCCGTATGATTCGTATACGGATTATCGGCATGGTTCGAGAGGAAAGGGGAGTCCAATCGTGTGACTGTAGTTCGTCCGTTTAGACCGAAAGATTCGGATATGGCTTGATCATATCCGTTTGACATTTTTCAGATCGTCCTGTCTCAAAAGCTATAGGAATGTTGCCCAGAGTAAATTCATGTGTTCGAGCTGAGCGTTGGTCGAAATTCTTGATCATGTGCGTAGTTGGTGGTGGGCAATCTGCAGGATTATATCACAATGGTAAACACGGATGAGCTCGATTGAGGAATGTTGCTTTCTATTGCAAAATTTGGCGAAAATAGGAAAAAGAATATGGAAGGCTCAAGCTCTTGAATGCATTTTCATATTGTTATACACGGACGGCGGCAGATTACAAGGGCTTAGTGGTGGGCAGGCTCCTCATCAGCGAGCTCGCTCTCATCGAACCTGGTAAGAAAAAAGTCGTGTCAGCAAGCAATGCTCTGCGGTGGCCAAGATAGTGAGTTGTGTGTATAAGTGACATACCAGTCCTGCTCGGCAGGGGCAGCACCGGCCTCGGTGGATTGACCCTCAACCTCGACCTCTTGGGTCTCGTATGCGCTCAGCTGGCTGGCGATGTCGGCCTCCTCGGGGGATTGGGGAGCCTGGGGGACGGTGAACTTCTGGACCTGGCCTTCAGAGTCGGAAGCCTTGATGGGAGTGGGCTTGTAGGCCTTGAGCTCGCGGAGGTACAAGTCCTGGACAAGGTCGGCTGTGGGTAGGAATCAATGAGCGACTGTCTGGACAGCGAGACGATTGCAGATGCTATGTACCTTGGCGCACAGCGGTAGGGGTGATGAAAGTGCGGCGGAAAGTCATGGCCGACTGCTGCTGCGCGAGGCGAGCGAGAGACTGGCGCTGAAGCGGGGGTTAGCGAACGGGATTCGGGCAGAACAGCACATGGACAGCAGGCATACCGAGGCCCTGAAGGATTGAGCGAGCATTGCGGAAGTGTGTGAGGTGAATTGGTCGTCCTTCTCGTGCCGTGAGCTGTTCGTTCACTCTGCCACTTCGTTGATGCTTTCGCCGACCAACGTCCTGAAGAATTGGCGGAAGTTGCCGGCTGGGCGCATTCCACGGCAGCGGACGAAGCCAAAGGCAGGCAACCACTCGGCCCTCATCTTTCCTCCTTGTTCTCGCGGGTTCGTCGTCGACTCTCAGTCCCTTGCCCTCTCTGATACTCGCTCAGCGCTTACAGTGCTCACTGTCTCCCTCAGTGTCACCGCTCAGCTTGTTCCTGTCGACGTCTGCCCCCGGCTCCAGTCCGTCACCTGCGCCGAGTCCCGCCGCTGTCAGAGGAATCGTCGCCTTCACTCGGTTGACGCTGACACGCGCCGCCACACTACGCTACGCTACGATACACTCGTTCGCTCGCTCATCCGTCCTCAGACTCACTCTCTGGTCGCTTTTGCCGTTTGCTGTACACAGCTACATCCCAGACACCTCAAAAGGCCCATCTGCCACTTGATGTTTTGGGTAAGCCATGTGCTTAGCGTTTCAGTAGCATTCCATCCATGGCTCTGAGCCAGCGCCACTCAACTTGGCCTGCTGTCTCTGCCATCGCCTTCGCTTTCACCTCTTTCTTTTCGAGACTTTCGTTTGCTAATCTCCGCTCCCTTCCAGTGATTTAACTTGTCGCATTCCGACGTCAAACTGTATTCTCCGCTCTTCATACGTTGTTGCGCAGATCAGTTTAACCTCAAGATATCAGCCAGATCCATCAAGAGAAGACAAGCTCAGCGTCTCCAGAGAGTCAAAAAGTCAAAACGCATCATGAGCTACGCTCTATCCCCGGGTGCTATACCCGAGCCTGAAGTAGGCGCCCCCCAACCACCCGATGAGTGGCGTCAGAATCTGAGCGTCCGTATGGTCTGTCCCGACTGCAAGGAAGACCCCCCAAATCTCGTAGAGGACAGCTCGGCTGGAGATGTCATTTGTGAAGACTGTGGTATGGTCCTCTCACAACGCGGCATCGACCAACGTGCCGAATGGCGCACTTTCGCCAACGACGACCAAGGAAATGACGACCCTTCGCGTGTTGGTGAAGGTCCCAACCTCCTCCTGAATGGCAATCAGCTGAACACCAACATCGCATTTGGTGACGGCTCTCTTCGAAGCAAGGAGCTTCATCGTGCCCAAAGCAAGGTTGTTGCCGACAAGGGTAACAAGAACTTGCTACAAGCCTTTAAGCAGATCGGTGCCTATTGTGATGCCTACCACCTCAGTACTATTGTTGCGGACGGCGCCAAAGTCATTTTCAAGGAAGCCGAAGAGTCCAAGCTCTTCAAGGGAAAGTCTACCGAAGCCATCATTGCCGGCTGTATCTTCATCTCATGTCGACGCAATCTGGTACCCCGTACTTTCCGTGAGATCTTCGACATGACCAATGTCTCCAAGAAGGAAATTGGCCGTACTTTTAAACTTCTCGAAAGCATGTTGATGAACAACGACAAAGAGAAGGGAGGCCAAGCCAAGGTCATCGCCAACGGTGTTGTCGGCATCAACGAAAAGTACCAAGGTACATCAACCACCAACCCAGGAGAGTTGTGCAACCGTTTCTGCAACATTCTCCAGATGGACGTGCGCGCCACCAACATTGCCATTGCTCTCGCCGACGAGATGGCCACTGTGGGAGCTCTCGCCGGTCGTTCCCCTCTCTCCGGAGCCGCTGCTTGTATCTACATGGCAAGTCATCTCATGGGCCAAGCACGTTCGCCCAAGCAGATCAGCGAAGTGGCCAAAGTTAGTGACAGCACCATTCGCAACGCCTACAAGAGTTTGTACGCAGCTAGGGACAGACTCGTACAAGCCGAGTGGATTGAAAAGGGAGCCAAGGTGGAGAACCTGCCTAAGCCTTCTTAGGGAAAAGGCAAGGCCAAGAGTGCACCAATCTTCTCCGCCATCGATGATGAAGACATGCGAGTCTGTGTTTTGAGCCCAATCTGAAAAATGATTGCGTCTCAATTTTTTTTTCCTTATCATTTCTCTTGCATGCTATGGAAGAATGCAAAATCACGGGGCCGGCGAGTCCCCTCCAAAAATTGCTTATGGGTTGCTTATGGGAGCGGGATACCACAAAAAATTGGCAAAGGTCAGCCATGACTGACTAATATCGCATGAAAGTTTTTGTTCTGCTTTGAACATGAAAGCAATTACCTCATCGCCGCAAAGGTGTCAAAGAGGAGAGAAGAAAAAAGAAGATACAAAAAATCCGAAAAGATACATGAAAAAAAAAAGAAGAGAATCATCGAAGAAATTCCTTTTTTTATTCTTTCACTTTGGACCACTGAGACAGAGCAGTACCAAATCGTATGGTCTAATTTCATCTCACAGACGGCAATCCACAAAGAACCCACCTCGATAGCAAAGATAGCGAGACCAAATTGCTACTATGACTTTTCTATCCAATGTTGGTGTTATGTGATGATGTACGTTATGAAGTGATGTTTCTCGCGCGTTGTTCTGTATCGATATGTACATCTACCATGTCTTCTCGCCTACTCTAAACTTGTACGAGATTGACGTTCACGCTCCCTGAACATACAAGTCCTCTTTCCCTCTCGTATCTAGACGGAATGGACAAGAAGCCACGAGAGTGCATGTTATACCTAGGGGTTGACCCCGAGACAGGGAAAAGTGCAAAACACAAGCGAAGATACTAGTTCCAAACGGGAAGAAATCAAACCAATACACGAAGAGATCCAGTATATGTTGTAGTATCAATTTATTCACACAAAGAGGACGTGATCACTCACTTGCCAACTTCCTTCTGGATGAAAACAGGGCCCAGCTTTTGCCCTCTATCTATTGTGGTCATCTGCAAATGTCTTTGAGAGTCAAAGAGACAAGTGACTTTGACAATTCGTGATTGACTTTACGTTCCTAGCTACATCTGATAGTCGTCTACTTATGGAATGATTATATCAAGTCCTGATAGCTAGAGACTTCGCAGTAGAGGCAACTCGTGAAGGTAGGTTGTTGACCTTTACAGCAACTCCAAATGGTCTGGCAGTCAGAGTTCCTTGCAACACGCCAACAGCGTGTTTTCCGCTTGGCTACGCATGGAGTTTTTCCTCTTCGAGTATTTTCTAGAACGAAAGTCTCAATCAAAATATCTCATGACCTTCTGATCTCGTTGCTCTTTCTTATCTAGAAGCAAGTTGAAAATGGTTGAACGAGCTTCAAGAATGCTCTTTTGACATTGTACCTGAAATCTGAAGTCCAACGAGTGGCAAAATAGTCCTGCAATCTGAAGTCACTGGTCGTCGACCGATAGGCCAAGTGATATTACAGCCGAAAGACCTCTGGATGACGAAGTTTGGCAGCATGAGGACGCTGCTCGTGCATGCATTCTTGGCTGTAGTTTCACCAGCTGAGGTAGCCAATGGTGAATGTTGTCTACATTGTTAGTAGACTGAGAAAACTTGGCCTTCTACGCTTGTGGTCCCAACATTAGCGCTGGACATGAATGTTGTTTGCCAACTGAGAGGCAATACTGGCTTCCTGCCATCATGTGTGACAGGCAACTGTAATGGTCGTGAGTTCACAGTCCTTATAAAAAGAACCGTCATTTCGTGTTGGCTGGGAATCAGCATGACCTTTATAGCATGCAGATTTGGCGATGTTGTCTGGACGAGCACGCTCAGCTCGGATTTCCTCGATCGCTAACAAATTTGCGGATCTTGAAAGACTTCGTTTTCGAGTTCGAGTCCCCAGGCTCTGGGGTGTCTACCTTGGATTTCTGTGCAGACGAGACTTCCTCGATGGCGTCTAAATCAATAGGCTTGAGAGGGACCTGTACAACCGGATCCGAACGACGTCTAGCGACGATTTCTTTGGCACGAGCTCTGCCAGCCTGTGCACCCTGGGATTGCCATACTTGCTTGACTTCTTCCAATTCTTTCATATAGAGTTCGATGGAGTCAAGGTGAGCTTCAACTTCAAGACGTTTGACATGAGCTTCAAGAGCAACCTCTTTGAGACTTGTCTTTGGATCGGCGACACGGCGAGTGACGACATCCGGATCACCAGGAGACCATTCAGGATATGGCTCTCGCGAGATGTCTTCAACCAACTGCTCAGTCTCGTCACAATTGTTGAGCAAGTCTCTAGATATTCCTGCCAACTTTTCGGCATGGGCCAGACGCTCGGTACATACAAAGTGGTTTTGTACCAAGTTGCTCGTCTTGGAATCGATGGTCTGCTGAGCGGCGTGATTGGAAGCCTCCGCTTTGCTTCGGAGAGCTTGCACATTGGCTAGCAGTTTTGTCTTTTCCAAAGCTTCTTCCCTGTGCATGTTACGCATAATTTCCGCATGCTCGTGGAGGGGCAAAGCCTCATGTACAGAACGCAATGGACGTGTCGCATGATTGCGTGCAAATGGAGCAAGCATTGTGAATCTCTTTGTTGCAGTCATGTCGGGTTTTTGTTTACCTGACCTCCTGTAAAGTAACGGAAATGATCTTTGAGTGTTATGGAATGATGTGAATACCTTACCTAGTTGATCAATGTCGACTATCGAGGAAGGAAGTAGTGAGGACGACCGAGGATTAGGCGAGCGCACAAAAACGCGTGCAGGAGCAAATCTTGGCGTTTGCCAAGAAATGGCAGAGTTGTTGGAATTCTGCGTTTGGCCTTGCCTCTTGCTCACAGCGGCAGCCAAAAAAGCTCGCTTTATCCCACAGCCTCCCTCTATATCTGGATACGCGCCCGACGACTTGATTTCCGGACCAGTGCCCCATCATGTCTCGCTTTTTCTACGGCAGCGAGAGTTCCGAGAGCTCCTCGGACGAGGAGGAACTCTACAGCGACGAGGAGGAGACACCCAAGGCCGAGGATGACTCCAGCGAAGAAAGCTCAAGCGAAGATGAGGAGGAGGACTCGGACAGCGATTCCAGCGACGAGGAGGGTGGCAAGTCCGGAGCCAACCGTTTCTTGCGCGATGAATCGGATGAGTCCGAAAGTGACGACGAAGACAAAGTCACCATTGTGAAGAGTGCAAAGGACAAGCGTTTCGACGAGCTCGAGGGAACCATCCGCTTGATCGAGAATGCTGAGAAGATCAACGACTGGAGCGTCATCAGCGACAGTACGGCCACGCCCTGAAACCCTCGTATTGTGTATACACGGACAAGTTCGTAGCTAACCCGCCTACCCTACAGACTATGACAAACTCAACCGTCAGCTGCCCACGCTCATGCGTGACAACAACGGCAAAGCCCCCAAGATGTACATCCAGACCATTGCCGATCTCGAGACTTCGATGCTCGAGGCCCTGGAGAAGCAAAAGTCCAAGAAGCTCAACCCCATCGCCGCCAAGGGTCTGAACGCCATGCGCCAGAAGATCCGCAAGAACAACCGCGAATACGATGCCGACATCAAGGCTTACCGCGACAGCCCAGATGAGTTCATGAAGGACGACGTTGTCGAGGAAGTCACAAGCAGCACAAAGAAGCCCAAGAAGTCCTTGATGAGCGAATCCGTTGGCGGTGCCGATGACGATGGTTTCACCATGGTTGGTGCTGGCGGCAAGGCCATGAACTACACCCCCGAGAGCATTCTCAAGCACCTGCGCACCATTGTCGAATCCAGAGGCCGCAAGAACACAGACCGTCTGGAGCAAATCCGCACTTTGGAGAAGCTGCTCGATGTGGCCGCTACCGAGTACCAAAAAGTCCGTGTCCTCATGGCTCTCGTGTCCACCCGCTTCGATCTTACCAGCGGCACCGGAAACCAAATGGCCCAGGAGCAATGGAAGCTTGTCCAGTCAGAGCTTGCCACTCTTCTGCAAGTCCTCGAGGAGCACCCTTACCTGGTCGTTATTGAGGGCGCCGAGGAGTGGGAGGACGACGAGAAGCAGCCCACCATTGATCCCAAGGAGACGTTCAAGATTCCTGGCAGCATCGTCTCACTGGTCGAGCGTCTGGACGACGAGCTCACCAAGGTTCTCCAGGCCGTCGACCCGCACACTGCCGAGTACGTCGAGCGTCTCAGCGATGAGGCTGGCCTCTACTCGGACATTGTCCGCACTCAGGTCTACTGCGAGCGTCTGAAGTCTGACAAGAAGCTCAACTTCGTCCAAGAGACCGCCAACCGCATCGTCATGCGTAGACTGGAACACGTCTACTTCAAGCCCTCGCAGGTTGTCAACATTCTTGAGGAAAAGGCATGGGAGTCTCTTCCCAAGTCGCTCAACTCGTCCGTCACCCCCCGTGCCGACTCTGCTGACAGCACCAACCTTATCTCCGCTCTCTGCACATACCTCTACACCCACAGCGATGGCATTATCCGTGCCCGTGCCATGTTGTGCCAGGTCTACCACCTCGCCCTCCACGACGAATACTTCAAGTCTCGTGATATGCTCCTCATGTCTCACTTGCAAGAGACCATCTCCGGCTTCGACGTCAACACCCAGATTCTCTACAACCGCACCCTCACCCAGGTCGGTCTCTGTGCCTTCCGTGCCGGTCTTATCTACGAGGCCCAAAACTCCCTTCAAGACATTTGCGGTTCTCAAAGACAAAAGGAGCTCCTCGCCCAAGGTCTCCAGATGCAGCGCTACTCTCAAATCACCCCCGAGCAAGAGCGTGTTGAGCGTCAACGCCAGCTTCCTTTCCACATGCACATCAACCTTGAGCTTCTCGAGTGCGTTTACCTCACCTGCTCCATGTTGCTCGAGATTCCTCTTCTCGCCCAGGTCGGTTCATCGCCTGACCTCAAGAAGCGCGTCATCAGCAAGTCATACCGCCGCATGTTAGAGTACCACGAGCGCCAAATCTTCACCGGTCCCCCAGAGAACACTCGCGACCACGTCATGCAAGCCTCCAAGGCTCTCGCATCAGGAGAGTGGCGCAAGGCTGCTGAGTTCATCACCGCCATCAAGATCTGGGATCTGCTGCCGCAAGCCCAAAAGATCAAGACCATGCTCGAGGAGCAGATCCAAGAGGAAGGTCTCCGCACTTATCTCTTCACCTACGCACCTTTCTACGACACCCTCGCCATCGACAAGCTCGCTTCCATGTTCGACCTCCCTGACCGCAAGGTCGCAGCTATCGTCAGCAAGATGATCAGCCACGAGGAACTCGCCGCAGCCCTCGACCAAATCAACAACGCCATCATCTTCAGAAAGGGTGTTGAGCTCAGCAGACTCCAAAGCCTTGCCCTTACTCTTAGTGACAAGGCTAGTGGTCTCATTGAGAGCAACGAGAAGACTTTGGAGCAGAGAACACAAGGCACTGCCAACGCGTTCGAGAGACAAGGTGCACAGAGAGGTGGCCGCGGTGGTGGCCGCGGTGGTCGTGGCGGTAGAGGCGGTGGTGGTCCTGGCATTAGAAGAGGAGGTGGTGGATTCCAGGGCGGTGTACTTGGTAACGCCATCAGATCCTAAGCGTTTCATCTGCACAAGAGAAGTTTTCTTTATCCTCGTTGGGCAAAAGAAGGTTCTGGTTTTTCAAGGCGTTTTTCTTTTAATTTTCTGACAAAAGAATGTTCCTTTGCATGTACGTTTTTGTCCGATGCTACTGCCTGGAAAAGAGAGAGGGGGGAAAAAAGGAACTTTTCTTTCTTAATGGGAAACACGCATACGAACATCTAAAAAAAAAAGTCAAGAAGAAAGGAAAAAATTTGCAATTCATTGTCTGTTCTATATCTTTTGACATGGTTCTCCCATCGGTTTTTTTTTTTTTTTCCCTTTCTACCTTTTTTTTCCCTCTCCCTCTACCTTGAACTCTAGATCGCAACGATACAATGGCAAGAACAAAAAGACATGTAATCAAAATGTGTGTGACCTTCCGTTTCCTGCTTCCTAGCATCCCTTGCTGGATGATGTTATACTTAGAGTACACTTATATCTTCATGTTCCTTTATAGCGAGTTCTCCCCCTTGTTTGTAATACTAGTTTGAACAGATGGCTGGGGCAGGGCAAGACATAAGCCCGAGATGGCATCTCTTGGAAAACGGGGAAATGTGGTATAAGAATATGAATTTGAGATATCCAATACAGGGGTGTTCTTTGAAGTCTGTTGTATATTGTGTTCATTTGGCACTCATATGACCCGCCTGCTTGAGAGTCTGCTGCTTCTAGAAGATGGCAATGATGTTTGGAGGACTGGCTACTCCACCGGGTACCTTGAATATTATAGAGATGTCAGTCATATATAGGCTCAAAATACAGTAAAGACAAGGAAATGCTGAGACGCAAGCAATAAAGAAGCGGATCGAGATTTTTGAACTTACGTTGCAAGGCTCACTGGCAACAAAAAAGCTGTATCGACCAGTCTTCTTGCATTGAGCTGATAAGGCTTCAAGATCGAATAGTTCGCCGATGGGACAACCCCAGCCAGCGAGCAGGACTTCATGAAGCATGTAGTCCTTTGTTGTAGCTGTCCACCGATATCAGTCTTCTGAAACAGACATGATGACGAAAGGAGTGAGGTTGTGATAGAAAACAGAAAGGGTGCAAAACTTACGCCAACACTCAAACGAAGGCTGATCTCCAGCTACCGCAGAGAAGTTCTCCCATATCCATTCCAAGACCTCTTCACTCTGCTCAACACCAAGGAAAGTCGGTGGCATCACTTTACTCAACGCCTCGAGCTGCTGCCTATCACGTCTGGCATATTGAACCATATATCCCGATCTGATGATAAGTATATCACCGAATTTGATCTGTACGCCTTGCCATTCAGCAACGGCTTTGAGATCGGATAGAGTTATGGTTCCAGATTTCATGGCATCTTTTTCGGGATGCGATTGTGCGATCCGCCAGGCTTCGTAGTCGAGAAGAATACCGCGACCGATGATCCCTTGTTCGCTCCAGGCACCGATGCCGTTTATGGTGCTATTGGGCGTGTCGTGGATGTCTGAGAGAGTGACTCCGTTGTAGAATTTTGCTTCTTTCTGGTAGGCAAAGTGGCGGAGGCCGTCCCCTTGTTATCCACAAAGTAGAATGAGCCTTTTGTGATATGACAAATAGGATGGAGAGAGGAATTGTAGGACTTACATTGACTGCTGCTTTGTGTGTTGAAGGTCCAGACATCGTCGTTGACAACGCGAGGGGGCTTTTGATAGACGTGTTTGTGGAAGACTTGACGACCGAAGAATGGGATATCACCTTGAGCGTCCATGGGCCAGTTTAGAGATATCCTTATTGCATGACATGTCAATTTTGTGGATAGGAAGAATATGTAATACGGAAAACCAATACCTTGTTCCAGTCTGGATCTCTTGAGCTGCTTCCTTGACAAGACCATCTGCAAGACGGTTCAAGAAACCAAGTTCGTCATTCTTGCCATATCTGTTGTGTTCAGCATATGTCAAAGTTTTGATGACAATATATCGTACAGTCCCCAAGCATTGAGAAATGGTCCGCTTTTATCGATTGGGAGTTCACTGAACGAGGGAATGTTCTTTTGAGACATTTCGAGTAGGAATAGGAAATCAAGATCTGTAGATTTCCTGGTTGAGAATACAGAAAGATATGGGATAGATGTTGTCAAGAAAGCAAACCTAACTATGTTACTCCGTCAAGACTAGAGATAGAGAGGTTGTCAGTTCAGTCATGGTGAACAATAACCCGAGGAGCCGAAAGAATGCGGGGAAAGCATGAAATATTGTTTGTTGAAGAAACAAACACGAGCTAAATTACGATCAGAAGATGAATTTGTGATGGTGATGAAATCTGATGTGTTGGTTGTGAGATGTGCCTCGACCGTATGGATTGCACATGCATGTGGTTGACAAGTTCCAGAAAGAGCGCGTCAAGCATTCTTTGGAAACACGCAGGCGTTTCCCAGTATGGCAGAAGATGGCATAGCATAGCATAGCAACGTCGAACGGCGTGAGTGCCGTGGTGATGGATCAGATCAAACTTGTCGACGAAGAGTTTCAGGTTGCTCGTGTGTATGCCAGAAGCCTTCAGAAGTGGAACGTTTGCGTGGAGATTCAGGCGACTGGTTCTGACTAGCTAAGTGATGAACGTGACATGTTATTATCGTCAAGAAATAATGATAATACTATTGTCAATCGATGTAAACAGAAACGGATGAAGAGTTGGCCGAGGCTCTAATTGGCGTGCAGGAGCGGATAGGGCTGAAGGTTCCGCCAGCGAGCAACAAGTCAAGAAGTCAAGAAACCAAGTCGACGCGCTTTTCCCATGAAATCACCAATTCATCACGACCTTTTCTTCTCCTTCACACCACACTAATACTCGACCTGTAACTTTTCTTTTCAAGGTCGCCGAGTATCAAAGCAGCAATCGTCGCATCAAACTCGCCTCTCATACCCAAGTGCATCTCGACAATTGCTCAAGACCAAGCATCAAGTCTGTTACCAGCCACCTCATACCTCCATTCCCAAGGGATGAACCTGCTGACATTTCACAGTGGCTGGCGTCAAGTACATCAAAAAGACCAAGGACGCCGAGTCTGAGGCTGCCCCCAAGAGGGCTGCTCCTTCACGCGCCGCTTCCGCGAAACCCGCCGCCAACACAAAGGCAAAGGTAGCTACCAAGACCGAGACCAAGACAACAACAACCACCACCACCTCAACAACCGGAAGAGGTCGCGGAAGACCCAAGGCTGCAGAGACTAAGGCAACCAAGACCGCCAAAGCAGAAGAAGGTGCGTCGCAACTGCTGTCGGAATTGCATCTCTCAGACACTAAATCCCAAATCAAAGCCCCCAAGAAGAAGCCCGGCCGTCCCAAGAAGGTTGTTGACGAGCAAGAAGAAAGCGTCCAAGTCAAGATGCCCGTCTCAAAGAAGCGCAAAGCTACCGCTAGTCCCGAGCCTGCCCAAGTCAAGAAGGTCAAGACCATCGCTAAGGGCCCCGTCATCAACCATGCACCTACTGAGCTCCTTGACGTCTTTGTCTTTGGCGAGGGCTCATCGGGCGAGCTTGGTCTCGGCACGTCAAAGAAGGCCATTGATGTCAAGCGTCCTCGTCTTAACGCCAATCTGGCTGCCAGCACTGTCGGTGTTGTTCAGGTCGCTGCTGGAGGCATGCACGTCGTTGCTTTGACCCACGACAACAAGATCTTGACATGGGGCGTCAACGACAACGGCGCACTGGGAAGAAGTACAGCCTGGGACGGTGGTCTTCGCGACGCTGATGCCGAGGAAGACGAGGACAGTGACTCTGATGAGGAGGGTGATTCTGGCATGAACCCTCACGAGAGCACTCCTGCTGCTATTCCTTCCGACGTTTTCCCCGAAGACACTGTCTTTGTTCAGGTTGCTGCCGGTGATTCGGCCTCTTTCGCCCTGACAGACGACGGTCAAGTATGGGGATGGGGTACTTTCCGCGTAAGTCTTTTGTCGTCAACGTGAATCTACTCTCTCAGTACTAACAAACATGATAGAGCAACGAGGGCATTTTTGGCTTCACCGCTGATTCAATGGTACAAAACACTCCTCTTCTGATTCCCGGTCTCAAGAAGATCAAGCACATCAGCTGTGGTGCCAACCACGTCCTCGCTCTCGATGTCAACGGTTCCGTCTTTGCTTGGGGTTCCGGTCAACAGAACCAACTCGGTCGTCGCGTCGTTGAGCGCACAAAGATCCAAGGTCTTATTCCTCGTGAATTCGGTCTTCCCAAGAAGCAAATCAAGTACGTTGCCTGTGGCGACTACCACAGCTTTGCCATCGATACCAAAGATCGTGTATGGGCATGGGGTCTGAACAACTTTGGAGAGACTGGTATCACAGAGCATGCTGGTGAAGATGATGCCGTCGTCCTCAGCCCCAAGGTTGTCGAGGCACTATCTGGCAGAAACATCACCTGCCTCAAGGGTGGTGGCCACCACAGTATCGCTGTGACTGGCGATGGTGAGTGTCTTGTTTGGGGTCGTCTAGACGCCTCGCAATGCGGTATCCCCGTCTCAGAAATGCCCGAAGAGGCCACCATTAAGGATGATCACGGCAAGCCCCGTATCCTCAAGTCACCCACCGTCGTCAAGGCTATCGAGGGCAAGGTCGTCACTGCCACTGCAGCCTCAGATCACTCCTTTGCCATTACCCAAGACGGTATCGCATACTCCTGGGGCTTCTCCACCAACTACCAAACTGGTCAGGGTACCGATGACGATATCGAGGTTGCGACCAAGATTGACAACACCGCTGTCCGTGGCAAGAAACTGAACTTTGCTGCTGCTGGTGGCCAGTATAGTATCTTGACTGCACCTGCTGAAAGCAGTACCAACGGCGTCGTTAATGGAGATTCCGCCTAGATCATTCTTACACCTACCACATGGATACTGACTTAAGCATGCATGAACAGATCCATCATGCATGAATGCACGCAAGGGGAAGTGTCTTTTCGTTGAGAAGCAGTGGAGGAACCGCCAGCAGGGGAAAAAGACGCAGACTGCATGTTGATTAGTCCTTTCTCTGCAAAGTTTGCACACCCACGTTATCATATTGCTTCTTCTTTTTCTTACAAATCCATGGCTTTTTTACGTGTGATGAAATGGGGATGGGTAGATGGAATGACATGCAGAGAAGAAAAGTCGAAGAGGTTGTAATTCTAGATATTATGTTCCACGATCATATCCATCAAAACAATGCATTTTTTTTTTCACCTTCGAGTAAGTTCAACTACTTTCTCTTCAACACTGTGATGTCCCCTTACACTTCTTTGGCACTTTCTTTCCTCTCAGAGTCTATCAAGACTATTCCATCTATAAGACTCGGCGAGATTCACGTAGCAGTGAATATCGATGAGGAGTTACAACACAATATCTCTATACCAATCTCTTATCACTTCATTCTCAAAGAATGGTCTAAGCGGTTTCTCATGCGATATAAGAGCTACAACATCAACACCTCTTCATTCGGTTCAGCAACAACCATTGTCGACACGCAATGGCATTCTTCTGCAGCATTCCTCACATATAAGTACACCGTTGTTCGACCTGGTCAACTGTTCCTCCGGGCACATCTCGCGGACTACAGATCTTGTATCGCCACTGTTCATCTCTGTTCATCTTGATTCTAGACTGTCAACACCTCTGAACGGTTCAAAGTGGCTGTGTGTCGCGGCATCGACCTGGCGATGGTTTGTCCTTTTCGGTATCCAGGATGTGTGAACACGAGTATGGGAACATTGCCCTCTTCCTTTGAATATACTAGGGAGTGTTCACAGTCCGGAGCTACGAAAAACGTTTCCTACGTTGCATGTGAGAGAGGGATTGGTTTGCAGTGTTCATTCCTCATGGACCTACAACCACACCTCCAAGCAGTATGACAAGAGGATTCTATGATACATCATCAACACCGCCATTATTTCTCGAAACCTCAAACACTTTTCAAGCCATACCAACTCCTAAAAATCCTTTACAAGACATTACCTCCCACTACTCAAAACTCAAACTCCTGACCAACTCGACAGTTTTCAACCTCCTCTGTCCTTGACTCTCCTTCGGAAGCTCTTCCCTCACCCTCCTAGTCTGACCAACAACAACAGTGCTTCTTCTCCTCAAAGTCCTTGTCTTAGGCGTATTGCAAGGTGTCTTGTTTTCTTCGCCGGCCAAAGCATCCCCAACCCTCTCTCTACCTTGACTCATACTCTCAGCATCGCTTCCAGATTTATCATTGGTATTACTACCTCGACTCAACGGTGTGTCACCACCACCACCACCACCGAAAGTGACCCTCCTCCCTAAACTCGTACCATGGCTTCTCTCACTACCTCCCTGTCCTTCGCCACCTCCGGACGACAGGCCAAGGAGATGTAAACTCGAACTCGTGGGATACAAAGGACTTATCACGGTAGTAACATCCAACTTGTTTTTAAAAGTGGTCGAGGATTGGGATAGTGTTGTAGGCGACATGTCAGTCGAAGTATGGAGCTGAGTCTCTGTCCAATTGTGCATTGTTTTTGTGTAAAGGGACAGAGTTAGGGAAGGGTTTGAAGCTCCCGGGGTCGTTGGAGTGTCGTTGGTGAGGTCAGACTTGAGATCATCGGGGTTGTCGAGGGTTTTCGTGCTGTTGATATTGCTGGAGATTGTGAGGGGAGTTGACGAGGTTGATGCGAGGACTTGAGGGTACTCTGACGAGGAAGCTTGAGGGCTAAGGGTCAAAGTTAGGAATTGGGGACTTGATTGCTGTTGAGGTTGTAAAGTCGGTGTCGATGGTATCGAACGTCTAGTAAACAGACTTCCTTGTCTCGAGGGGATTCGCCGAGGTGATCTGGGACTGGGTCTCCTTGCCACAGAGTGTTCAAACGCTTTGGAGTTTTCGAAGGCTTGAGAGTGTGGGAGGTGGCGTGACGATTCTTTGCGAGGGTAGAGGAATCCAGGCATGGTTGCTGATCTCAGACTGAGAAATTCACTTGGGAGGTTCTTCTTCCTTGTATGGTGGTTATGTTCGTTGTTTCCGAGTGTCGTCTTCTTTTCTTTCTGAGAAAAGTGGAGATTGAAATGGATTGTGAAAGCACAGAAAAGAAGTTCTTTCTTTACTTTCCTGATTCTCTTAACTGTCTTCTTGAAGAGAACTATACTTACACACTTCGGCCCGCGTCATGGCCATATGACACCCTGTTGCCATTGCCGTATTACTTTCTTCCGTACCGAAACCCGTAGACAATTCGTCATATCACATACCAATACCTCCTGCAAACGGAAAGATGGAACAAAGAATATGTGGCACGGCCATGACGTCTCTGACCAAAAGAGATCCAGACTCTCCAAGTCTGATACATTCCTTTGTCCTCGGCTCTTGAACCCCCATCATTCCGGTTGCAGTAGTGATGGTGGTTGTCAAGCTCACCTCTACATTCCAGAAGCTCTTGTCGCCCAACCAAGGAAGCGGAAATGCCTAAAAATAGTACCATAGATGAAAACAAACAACTGATGAGGAACGCAAGTGTAGGGGAGAATCATGGACGAAAGCATGGAAATGATTGACATAGAAAAGGAAGGGTAACCTACGTAAGTCTTTGTTTTCGTTCTTTCATACCACACAACCTTCACTTTTTTACCAAGACATTCGCTTCGTCCTTGTGCTTACTTAAGTACTGCAAGCCACCTTACTTTCCTTCAAGCAAACCCTTTCTCCATCTGAAAGTCAGAACATCACATCTTGTATCTCAATCTCTCACCTCGATATCATACACTATCTCTTCGGATCAAAGAAACACTTTGGACAACGAAAAGTACACAACAAGAAATCAACTCACCATGCGTACCTCAACCTTCCTCCTCACCACTCTCGCCGCAGTGGCAACCGCCCAAATCGACCCCGCCCTCATCGCCCAAATCCCCGACTGCGCCAGCACCGGCCTAATCTCAGGCATAACCTCCTCAGGCTGTTCTCTCACAGACTCCAACTGCATCTGCAGCAACGCCGGCCTCCGCCAAACCCTCACCGACTCCGTGAAATCCGCCTGTAGCTCCGACGACCAAGCCAGAACCCTCGCCTTGTTTGGCAAAATCTGTCCTGAACAGGCTTCCGCTGCTGCCACTTCTGCTGAAGCCGCGGCTAGTACTGCGAATAGCGTTGCTGAGGCTGCTACGGGTACCGATGGGATCTTGACCGATACGGCTAGATTGCCTGTTGCTACTGGCATGGCTACTGGTTCTGCTACCGGCACGGGTAACTTGACTGCTACTACTGGTAGTTACACTGCTCCTGCCACACCTAGCATGACCGCTCAGGAGAACGGTGCTTCCAAGGCTAGATTCGGATTGTTGGCTGCGGGTATTGTTGGTGTTGCTGTCTTGTTTGCCGGTTTCTGAATGTCCTAAAACGGATTTGCTGCATGGAAGAGAGCGATATGGAGAAAGAAGCGGAAGTATAGAAAAGGGGCTCATTCATTGTTTTTTTTTTTTCGTTTTTTTATTCTTGTAATGTGTAATCTTGAAGGCAGGGGATCAGTCAAACGGCTCTCCTTCTGCCCTCTTTTCTCTTCGTGTTTTTCCTTTGTTTTCATTGGGACGAGGCATGGAGGGAAAATGGAAAGTTGAGTGTTACACATACAGGAAGCATGATATTGTTGATGCAGTCGATAGTCATGACTGACAGTATACAATCAAGAATCAATGTGCCGTTCGCTTAAAAACAATCAATGTTGCCGATCAGTGACCCATGCGAATAGTGATGGCTTGGCCAAGCGTAGAACAATAGAAGTTGTGTGCGTTCTCAATAGAATCAATCCGAGAGGTCCCACACAGGCTCAGGATCGCACATCATCGTACAACCAGAAGATGGAACCAGCGCATTTGCGAGTGCTTAGCGGAGAAACCCTCCCTTGACTGATCATGTGGATCAGTATTCGCGACTCTCGCCAATGTCGCATGTCTCAAAGACGCCCTCTTCAGGTATGTTCTTCCAGGCGAGAGCTTCCCGCAGCTTCTTTGGTGGTTCGAGTACTTCCTCTTCAGTCAGCACCCAGGTTCCCCAATGAATACCTAGGGCTCTCTTGCATTGCGTATCCTTAAAGATGTTGACACTATCAAAGGGGTTTGCATGCCTGAACGAAGGTCAGCGAAAATTCTGCGAGATATGGATGGGAAGACCATACATGGGCGACATGATGAAGCGTGGATCGTAAGCACCAATGGGGATCATTCCGAGATCGAAAGGACCTCTAAGTGCACCAATATCCTTGAAAGCTGGACAATGCGGGAAGTTGTGCTTCTCGTGATAATCGTTCTCTCCCTCTGGGAGCTCAGGGACAGATCTGTAACCGGTATCACTGCGAAAGATATCAGCTGTAATGCATGCTAAGTATTGCGACATGAAGTCTCACCCTCCGAACCAAACCTTCTTGCCGCCGCTCTCAACGCTCCAGGATGCCCACAGTGTGTGAGCTTTGTCAAAGGGAGTTCGTGCGCTAGTGTGTTGACAGGGCAAGCAGCCAATGACAGCCTCAATATCCTTTTCACTTCCTGTACTGACTTTGGTGTCCGACTCGGCATGTGATTCCTTGGGCTGTTGCTTTTTGTTGGACAAGGTAAAGTTCCTTGACTGCCACCAGTCCAGCTCGGTCATGTTTTCGATGCCGCACTTTGTGAACCATGGTTTGTTGCCGAGGGGAGCGAAGAAATGAACGCTGGGATGTCTTTCCTTGATCTCCATGATGGTGGGGTGAGAAAGATGGTCGTAGTGGTTGTGGGAAATGACAACAGCATCAACAAAGGGAATATCTGCAATCTTGCAAGGCATGTCGGTATAGCGCTTGGGACCCATAAAGCTGAAGGGTGAGCATCGCATGGTGAAGACGGGGTCGAAGAGGACGCGCAGACCGCTGGGGAACTCGACATAGTAACAAGCGTGTCCAAGCCATGTTGCTCGCAATGACTTTGTCTCACGGGTTGGAAGGAATTGAGGCTTACGAACTGGAACGGTGGGCGGTGATGTGTCTGGGTTGTTTGATTTACCGGTGAGCTTTCTCCTGTATGGTGGTTAATCAAGCAGCCAGGGAGAATTGTGTAGAATGGACACTCTCACCACAAGATGGCCGAGACAATTTGGAAGGCACTTCGATCGGCGTAAGATTCCCAAGGATTGATGAAACCTTTGCCATCTTTTACGTGATGGCGCAACTCCTTTGCACTCTCGGGTATTGTTCCGGTGGCCTGTGAGGACGAGGATATGGCAGCATACAGAGCAGCAGAAGTAGAGCCGGAAGACATGATTGTGGTCGAGTGAAAGTGCTGACGCTGAAGCTGATGCTGACACGGATATTGATATTGATGCTGACGTCGGATGACTTTTGTACTCGATGCGATTGAACGACTATTGGATGAGCGCGGGATTGATGAAAGCATGACAGACAACAAAACGGCAGCCGGGAAAGCAACCTCTATAGGAATGCCTTGCCAAAGAATTGAAACGCCACACTGTCGAAATAGTTGCCCCGGCTCCGGTGGTTGCTGCCTTGATCCGATTTATCGATTGATGGTCGGGATGGAGGTTTCTCCAGAGAAATTATTATTATCGTCTGGAATTGTTCCCATCTCGACGGTCTTTGAGTCGCTATCTCCGTCCGCTCCCATCCAGATACGAAGCATCAGATGTGCCCCGCTTGTCGTGTATATCCGCAGACGGACTGTCGCACAAGCATTTTGAAACCTGAAATGTGTGATGGGGTGTTTTCTGTTGAGATGAGCTCGACAATAGCATGGGGCAAGATACAACGCTCGCATTCATGGCCTTTTGTGGTAAGGTACTGCGAGATGGATCATGGCTCATGGAATAGATTAATACATGGTGGAAAGTTTGGCCGGCGCACCCCCGAGGTTTCGCGCGTGGCACGCGCTGAAAGTCGCAAGCAGGCTGGATCGTGGATGGAACAAGCTTGCTCTCGACCGTCTGTCAAGAAGCCCCCCACTTTCATACCATCTGCTTGTCGGTTTGCCATGACGAGCACGCAAACATGACTTGGACTCTCGGTTTGTAGCCGGCAGAATGGTGCTTCAGTGCCAGGCATTATACGTGTCGGATGAGCGACGATGCACCGAAGAAGCCATCCACGCCAATGGCCTGTTCTGCAGATTCCATGCTCGTCAAGCTTACAGTAAATAATCGCTTGTCACCACATGTCTGGTCGTACAAAGATCTGATCATTATTTGCAGGCTTGTACAAGGGATACAAGCGCAGAGGCGCTCAACTCGATCATCTGCAACGGAACCCGCCAAACTGTCCGGGTCTCAGCGACAACGTATCTAGCAAACTCGATCTAGATCAGGTCCAGGACAAGATTACTCTTCAAACATTGCATGACTACCTTTTCAAGCAACACGCCCTGCTAGACCGCTGTATCCGCGCACGTCGACTCCATCACTCGCGATTCTATGCTCTTGAACTCGACTACGGCCACCAACACTACCTCGACCATCTGATCAGCGAAAAGCACAACGTTAGTCGCGCTCTAGAGAAACTCGAACGACGCGCCGCAGAACTCCTGTACAGGCAACAGCAGTGGTTTACTTGGGTCCGCAATCTTGAAGATGACGAGGAGAAACAGCGCGATGCCGAAAAGAAGAAGATCAAACAAGAGGCTGCTCTTTTCAAACGCCATTGGAAGGACGTGCAATCTCGCGTCGACCTTTTGAGACAGAAAGAGAACGAACGACGACAAGTCGAATTTCTTGACAGGGCATGGGAGGAGAGGCACAAGATCGACCAGGACTCCGACGAGACCAGCGACGACGATTGGGATCCCATCGAAGATGTTGTCGAGGATGAGCGAGGTTCCTATGTTGACCTCATTCGTCGCTTCTTGTGGATCGACTCTCCCTTGACAACGGGCTTGGATGAGTCTCGGCCTCCGCAACCTTCAATTGAGAGAACACAATCTGAGGAGCCTTCGAGTCCTGCTCCTCAGACTCTCTCGAAAGAGCCAATCGCCGTCACCGCAAACGAGTCTACAAAGTCAAAGAATGCAAAGAAGAAGGCGCGACAAAAGGCCAAGGTGGCCGAAGTTCAGGATCCAATCAAACCAAAGCCCGGCAGTACTCATATAGAGACACCAGAGGAAGTGCGTATTCGCTTGAAAGAGGGCTCCAAGCTGGGAGGCTTCCTGGGAAGTTTTGATCCCGATGATCCTTCAAAGACAGAGTTCATCACAGACAAGACCTTCCCTCTTACCGACTACGAGATCGAGTCTTTGATGGAGCAGATCCCTGAAGTCAAGCAATTACTCTTCTGCAGACTCTTGCTTGGTCATGCAACCCTTTTGCCTGCTGCTCTGCGTGCCAACAGTGTTGATGACTTCTTTGCCGATTCTGTTGTAACCAATGCTGATCTCAGAGACTTGTGTCTTCAGATGGAACAGCCCAAACTCCAAGAATTACGAGATGCATGTGCAGATCTAGGTCGTGACGATGATGAAGACGACTTTGATGACGATGATGATGACAACGATAAAGATGCCGCTGCTGTCATCCTCAAGACCGAAGCACCACTTGGACGCACCAAGTTCACCTCAAAACCAATGTTCCCTGTCAAGAACATCAAGACGAAACGTGAGAAGCAGATCAAGGATAAGAGAGACAAGACAACGCCAGATGGGTTCGACACCACAACATTCGTTGATTTCGGTGATGTCGACGATCAACAACAATACCACATCAAGAAAATTCGCGTCAAGATATGCGGAAGGTATATCTACAATTATCGTAAGTTGTTGGAAGTATTTGGGACATAGTCATCATTGCTCACAAGTTACTTAGCAAGTGAAAAGGCCATGTCCAGAGGAGGTTGGCTACAATTCAGTGTCATTGCAAAAGATTGTAGTCTTTTTGATGCTGTAGAATTGGCACGTAGTTGGGATGAGTTCTTCGAGCTTAACATCCTGACACTCAACCACTACTTCCCAGCAGGAAATTGGGCGTCCTGGCTCAGGAACATCATGCACGAACAGTTGTTACAAGTCGGCTTCATCCCTTATTTTCAAATGGATCAAGCAGCACACATGACATCTCATCACCAAACCGGATCTCGTGCTCACGGACAACGTCGCACTCATCATTCCGTCGAAGGTCGTAACTTTGTCTGTGCACACATGAAGCGTAATGACCCAGTCACCCGCCGATGGATCCAATACGCCGTCATGGAATCCTACAAGATGGCAATCATAGTGCGTGACGGACGAACCGGTAACATCATTGTCCAACCGCCTCCAGAACACAAATGGCTCATCAGAACCAAATCTGGCATCGGCAGAGCCAGCAGAACAGAATGGCAAATCGTCAAGGAGATTGACGAAAAATTCTGGGATGAAATCGATCGTTCCCGTGAATGGCATTTGGGCTTCAAAGATTACTACGACATCATTGTCTGGGACATTGAGCCTGGTGAGCATTATGCATCACTGTACAACACCATCCAAGAACTGCTCATCAGAGCTCTACGCTTCCGAGATCCCAAGGATTTTTACAAACCTGCTGAACATGTCTTGCGAACGATCACTAGAGACGAGGATTCAAATAGAGCTCGAGATTTACGTCCTGACGAATGGGATCAAGGAAAGAGTGTTTGGGACTGGATTCATAGTGATAAGACTCGAATGAGATATTTCTCTAGCGGCATCGATGGCAGTCGTAAAGAAGAGGCAGCTCCCTTGGTGTTCTACAGTCAGGAAGATATGCTTGAGGATCGGGTCTTGTTCCTATGGGATCGGACCTTGTTTACAAATGAAGGCATTCCCGAGGTCGCAGATAGTATCGTCGCCATTGCACGCAAAACTGCTGAGATGACTCTAGCAAACAACAACACCGAACTCGTCAAGGGTGACCAGGACGCTGAAGCTAGTGATGAAGGTGTTTTGGCAAGTCAACAAGGGAAGATGCATCACTTTGAGCATCACGGTCTTGATCTCAATCGCTGGATTAACGATCTAGACACCGATGAAGAGCTCAGTGACACCGAGTACCAAGAAGTGTCTGAAGGAGAAGACGATGGCAGCGAATGGGAATCAGACGAAGAATACGCCGAAGGCGTCATTGAGGAACTGTCAGAAGCCACTGGAGTAACCATTAGAGGTCGTTGGGTTGATGACCACGAAGGCAAAGATCGTCAATGGATGGATATGACTTTTGCTCTGGACCTGTGGGAAGACGATGCCTTACCAGAGGATGAACGCATCAGACCCACCATCATGACAGCCAAAGGAGAAATCGACGACATGAAAGAGGAATGGGAACTTTTCATTGATCGAACTCGAGCAAGCAGTTTCAAAGAAGCATGGCACAACGCCGACCTCGAGCCCGGCGCCCACGAAAAATACCTCGAGACTCAAAACCTGATGAAAGCATTCCTATCCTTCTTCGCAAAGGGCACGCGTTCATCCTGGGCTCCGGGAATCTTAGAACGACAATTCGTCCTGATGCTTCTTCTCCGCGTCCCACCGACCGTCCACCGTAGAGTGAAAAGAGACATGACCTACGCCAACGCCCTAACAACCCTATTCTTCGAAACATCCAATCCATTCTTTTCTTCCGAAGAAGGAAAACCTTTTGCCTCATCCCCGCTCTTCAACCAAGAAGAGAGAGCAAGGAAGGTTCCAAACGTCCGATCAAGTCATTCGAACAGGACAAGAGACCCAGAACAGTGGAAAGAGTGGGATGCAATACGCTGTCTAGTAACCTCCAACGGCTCAGGAACTTTTCATCCAGAAAAATACCCTCAACACTGGAAACTCATCACCCGCCCCACAATCGCCCACTTGTACCGTCACGGCCTCCTGATCCCCCGTTACAAGCCCGAGTACTTTGGCTGTTGCATCTGTCTCAGCGAACCCTCACGCTCACCTTCTTCTTCTTCTTCTTCTTCTTCTTCTTCTTCTTCTTCTTCTTCTTCTTCTTCCTCCTCCACCACCTCTTCTACCCCTCCCTCAAGCAATCTAGACGTCTACTTCGACTTCCGCGGCGAGGCCCGAGAGATGAAACCCCGCATGCCAATGCAAGATCCCTCACGCATCCCTCCCCTCCTGACAACCGCCCTAAGCTACGCCTCCTCAAACCCCACCGCCACCTTCTCCGTCCTGAAAATCTGGTCTTCCCCCCACTTCTACCCTCTGATGCTGGGCTACGACAACAGAGACGGCACATCCTTCACCGACGACCTGGGTCGAACCTGGGAATGGAAATTCGTACCAAAGGACATGCCTTATTCCGAGTGGAGCATCCATCACGCTCTGCGTACGAGGTTACAACCCTATGAAGACAAGATCGAGGGAAAGGTGTTTTTGAAAGGGGATAGGGTTCTTGTGGTGGGTAAGAATGAGGAGATGTGTAGGAATTACAGTACCATCGCCATGTTTGCGCTCACGACGAGGCCTTGGAGGTTGGAGGTCGATGTTTGGAAGAGCTTCTTCGGGGTGGATATCAAGTTTTTGGAAGGCTTGGATGAGAGGTGGTGGGAGTGAGGTTTGGTTGCCTTTATTCAGCCGAGCTTTTGATGGAAGAAGGGTTGATTGTTGTTACGCTTTGCTCGCGTCTGGAGATAGATAGATATACCTTTCTTGTAATGTTTTTGTACGAAGACAAATGGAGGATCATGCTAGTGATTCGAGTATCCAGATAATGTTCCTTCTTACCTGCTTACTTTCATCACAAGAACATACTTGACAGTATCCCTACACATAGTTCCTTGTCTTAATCCAGCACTCATTGTCTTAATCCAGCACTCATTGTCTTAATCCAGCCCTCAAATATCACAACACTAGGGCAACATACACACTTGCAAGTCAACCAAACTCATCCAGGAAAAACATGGAATCTTGCATTTTCTGTAGAGAATAAAGGAAAAAGAAAAAACAACTGCAAGTTTCCTTTTTTTGACTGGATGGGGGAAGGGCAAAGAAAAAAAAACCTGTTTGCCGCATTGGTCATTCGTTCGTGTACTCAATTCAAGCCCAACCGCCACCTCCGTTGCCCCCACTACCGCCGGTCCATCCTTCCTCAAGTGTCCGATCTTCCAATTGTCTCACGAAGTTTGTCTGATTCCTGGCGTCGCGAGGTCCGCGGCTCATGCGTCTTCTTCCGCCTACATTGCCAACATCGCCTGCGTCGCCGCTGGGTGGAGGGTAGTATGCTGGAGATGGTTGCAATCTGATGGGTGCATTGGGGTCGAGGTGTGATACGACGCGTTGCAGTGTTTGCGGAATGCCATTTGCAATATCCATGGTGGAGGCACGTTGGCGACCAGCACGAGTTGTGGCTTGGGCATAAAGCGAGGATTGAGGTTGAGTGTGTTGAGGGGCGTATGCGTGTTGTTGGTGAGCGCCGTGCATGGAGGCTGCTGGCGGAGGTTGTTGCAACATGGCGTTGGGGACTTGGTTGTAGGCGTTTTGGGCTGCTGGTGGGTAAGGTGGAGGAGCCTGTTGCTGGGCGGGAGTGTACATGTTGCCATACATGGGCGACTGTGCAGCATGTGGAGATTGGGCGTAGCCGGGAGGTTGCATATGCATGTTGGCGTAAGCAGCAGCGTTTGCGGCGGACTGTGCTTGTTGCTGCTGGTGTTGTTGCTGTTGAGCTGCCTGAGCACGCTGCTTGGACAAAGCCTCGGCCTGCTGCTGCTGTTGTACGCCAGGAGCAGGAGAGCGAGATGATGTCGACTTGAGATGCATCTGTGGCTGGAAGGGGCCGGTGAACTTTTGCTGGGTGATGAATGGATGTGTGCGAGCCTGCTGTGGTGTCCATCTCTCCAGTGGATTGATGTTCAACAGACCGTGGACAAAGTCGATGAAAGCCACTCTGTTGTTCATTTCTGTCATTCGTCAGCTTCTGTTCTAACCCCCGTAAACACGCAACAAGACTCACCGCGGTCAATCTCGGCTTGCTTCATGCCCTTGCGAGGCATGGGGTAGTTCCTGATGATCTCAGGTAGAGTGGTTGCCGAAAAGTACTTCTTGCTTGGCTGCTCCTTGGTGCCATGCTCTCTCGAGTACTGATCCATCGGTTTGAGCCGGTATGTCTTGCGTCCAAACTCGTCATGTGTCTTTTCGAAGAACTCGCCAGACTGCTTGCCAACCTCTAACATCCATGTCGGTGGCAGTCCCAGCATCTCAGTGATGCGCGAGACTTGGTTGTACTCGGAAGAACCCGGGAAAAGTGGTAGACCGAGGAAGAGCTCGACGACGATACAGCCCAGAGACCACATATCAATGGCAGCAGAGTATGGTAGTCCGAGTAGAACCTCTGGCGATCGGTAGAAACGTGACTGGATGTATGTGTAGACCGTCTGTCGCTCGTCGCAGGCAGATCCGAAATCGATGATCTTGATGATGGGACTTTCAAGACTGCAATATGGTCAGCCAATGAACAGTCATGATATATTTGGAGTGACATACTTCTTGAGCAGAATGTTCTCGGGCTTCAGATCGCAATGGATCAAACGAGCTTTGCTCAGCAGACACAGCCCGCTCAACAATTGCTGGGCAAAGACCCTGACAAGAGTGGTGCTCAATCCTCTGAATTGGTTTTGCTTGATGAGCTCGTACAAGTTGACCGAGAGCAATTCAAAGACCAAACACAGATGTTGCCGGTGAATGAACGTGTCCTTCAGTCGTAGTATATGGTGGTCGTCGTTTTTATCCATGCGGCCGTTGAGCTTTGGTAGACGTTAGCAAGTGCTTGGGATAGTGTGTATGGTGAGTGGGGGGGCCTACAAGATCCAATACCGACACCTCCATCATACTCTGGTTGAAATAGGCTGTGCGGTTCTTGATGACCTTGACAGCCACAACCTCCTGCGTCTTCAGATTCTGACACTTGACGACCTGGCCAAAGGTACCTTGTCCCAAGACATCAAGAATGAGGTAGCGATTCTTGTGGTTGGTATCATCACTTCCCAGAATGTCATTGACATATAGAATGTAGTCGCTATCCTCGTTATCGTATCCATCATTCTTTGTTCCTTTACTCGGTTTCGTAAGGACTCGGCGCGGATTGCGCGAACTTTCGTATTGGAAGCCAGGATTGCAAATGCGGTATGTTGCAGGCAGTTGCGTTGTCAGGGCCTGCAAAGGAGATATGAAACCTCCTTCGGGGTTGGCGCGACGGAAGGCTGGCTGAGCATGCACGCGCGGCTGCAAGTTGGCAATGTCGTCGCACTTGGCGAACATGGGAACAGGGCCTCGGACAGGCTCTTCCTGTTGAGTTGGTGGAGGTAGACGAGGAGAGCGCGGTCCGTTGAACGGCGAGCCATAGTACTGATCAGGGTCGGAGGATTGAAGCGGCGGAAGCTGGTTCGGGCGCGACTGAGAGGGTGACGAAAACATTTGCCGTGTTGGTGACTGGCGCATCTGCTGCGGTGTGTACTGTGGGGGACTCGTAATATAAGGTGAGGTGGGCGATGTGTTCATGGGAGAATAGCGACGTGCGGCACTCGAGTGAGTGGGAGTGCGAGTCGCATACTTTTGCTTGTTGTACAGATCCGCATCTTCCATAACGCGATCTCCGTCGTGGTCTCCCGGGATGGGAGTGCCCAAGTTGGATTGTGACGTGGGCCGTGTCATGCGCGGCATGGACGTATAGGGCTCGTACTTGTATTGGGAAGATGAGCCTTGCGAAGCGCCAGCGATTGAGCCATGTCGTTGAGCAGCTACAGGCGAGTTTGCCTGCCACTGGGACATGTTGTGCTGCTGCTGCTGTTGTTGTTGGTGGGGATCCATGGCTGCTGCATCCAACACCTCAAGGGCTGTTGTGATGTTGCTGAAGCCAGGTGGGCTGGCTGCGGGTCGAGGCCGAGCGACGACCGGAACGTTTGACGATGGCTTGGACGATGCTTCAATCAAGGTATTGTAGACAATCGCAAGCGCTGTGCTTTGGGGGATCGCTTCGTCTGTCCAATACTCGAGGCCACAGGCCGAAGGAAGGAATGACAATAATAGCCCGGGTGGGGCGGCGCAGATTGTACAGTAAGGTAGCAGTAGCAGGAGCAGCCCAAATCAAATATACAGTACAGATATGCAACCGACACCCGTCAGGCGCCTTGGTTTCGTGTTTCGGCCCTGCCTCTGCTGGCGTCTAGGAGCTCGAAAAAAGGACGACAAGCCTGCTTGTGGTTTTGGTATCCAAAAGGAACAAAGAGGTTCAGAATTCACTCGGACAAGGCCAGTGGTCGCACCTGCCTCAGCTGCGACAAGTTGACAACAGCCTCTCCTCTCCTCCTCCTTCCTCAGCCTGGTGCTGGCACGCCCACCCACGCTTACCCTCCTCCTCCGTCCCTTCCGCTTTCAGATGACGCATCACGAAAATTGCCTGGACATATATTGTCTTTTTTCCTATTGACATTTGCAACCATGACTTGCGCTCACCAGCGTTGGACGATCATGTATATAATTGCTTGTTATCACAGCATAACATTTTTGAATAGTCATTGCTCGGCTCAATTCTTCGACGCGCCGGTCAATTGACTTCTGAGACGTCTCTCCTCGCCGTGGTACAACCAATGTCTGGAACTCTATATCACGACTTTCACCTCCATAATATCTATCGAGTGCTGCAGATGGTGGATATCGTCATCGAATACGAGTAATGTATGGATGTATGCTTACGGAGACTAGCTCTTGCTACCCTCCCTGAGAGGACTGGTTGGTGCTTTTTTTTTGTTTTCGATTCAAAGATCACCTCCCTCCATTTTTGTCGTTGTTCCATCCTCTCACTTTTCCCTTCTCACGTGTTCCTGCCGTACATGATACCGGTGCCATCATCACTAGGTATTCCCTCACAGAGCACTATCTCGAAGTGGTAATTACGGTCAGGGTCGCGCCTTTCTCTGCACGGACACTACTTCCTCTTTGGACTGATAGTTACTTCCACCCTTGCTGATGTTAAGGCAATGTGCAAAGTTTGTGGACTTACAAACATGGGGTCAAAACAATACGTAAGATATCAAAATAAAGAGGTTGAAGCAGACTGTGTCCCTGTTTCTCTGAATCTATCAAAACACTTCCCGACCCCTCTCGATAACCCATCTTCATATCACGTGCAATGGCAGAGTCTTCATCGACTGCCCTTCCTTTGCCTCAAGTTCGCCTCGATGGTCTTGATCATCTCATTGCCAACCCTCGAAGCTTCTGGGAATCGAGGAGCAAAGTAACTCTGGATCGTTTCGAACTTTGTGCGGTAACCGTCCATGTTTCCAAGGCTGACACGTTCGGACCAGTCCTTTGTAAGAGGGCAAGTCAGCAAGAATGGCAAGGATAAGAAGA
This sequence comes from Dothideomycetes sp. NU30, assembly GCA_026013035.2. NCBI lineage: Eukaryota > Fungi > Ascomycota > Dothideomycetes > Dothideomycetes sp. NU30. The sequence continues at coordinate 1,332,214 of BSBH01000001.1, read as the reverse complement.
TGGTCAAAAAGGGGGACTTACCCGAGCAGCAAAGGTGAATTCGAGATCGTCAGCTCTGAAGGATGTATCATTGATGGCCGTATCAACAACCTCGTCCAGGAGTTCCGGATTACGGAACAGGTATTCTGTGATACCAAGCCAAAGACGGAACAACTAAAATCACTTTGATTAGCATTTCTAAAGCCGAGAGCACCTAAAAGAAAACCCACCGGAGTCGAACAAATCATATGATCATAAGGCACAATCCCCAACTTCCACCAACAGTCTACCATGGCCAAAAGACTCAAATGATTGTTTCTGACCCTCTGCTCAGGCTTCTCCCCAAGACTAAATCGATCAAGCAACTCATCTTCAAGCAACAACTCCCCATCATCGCTTCCTTTTTCCTCCATGTGTCCAAAGACGAATTGTCTTGCTGCTTCAATCCTAGCTCTCAGTTCATCTTGATGTCCTCCCAACATTAGCTTGAACAGATCTGTCACGGATTCTGCGTATTGTTTGATTTGTCTCTGGGCTGCGGGGTTGAGGATTGCTAGACCGGCATAGACGTGCCACTTGTTGCTGTAGATGCGGAGAGTTATGTTGATCTTGACATTCTCGATGCCTCCGATGTAGCGAGGCAATTCCCAGGGGAATTGTTTGTTGGCTGCCCATGCTGTACCCATGGAGAGGAAGGCAGCGTGGGTTACGGCTTGGGTGTCTGCGGTTATGCGGTCGTGAGCCTCAGCTGTTAGCTTGACTTGCTTGCTCTTGAAGCAGGAGAGCATGTCGGCAACGAGGTTGTAAGAATCGTCTGAGGCTCGGTGTTGGATTAGGACTAATGGTTGTCCGGCAGGGTTTACACCAGGACCGTGAAGGGAGTGGCAGGACACAATTTCGACATCGGAAGGGAGGTGCCTCTCGAAGGCTGCCATCTCTGGAGCTTTGCATGATGTCTGGCCGCCAACGATAGCACCCAGCTTGGTGGCTGTAGAGCATACATGTCAGTAAAGTCATGCCTCAAGTGCAAAGGGTGTGAAGGGGTCAAGAGCGGACATGGACCAAAGGCTGCGACGACGGCATCGATATTCTTCGCTTCTACGCTGTAGATGATATAGTCACTGCTTCGGGAGACGTGGTGGCCACTTTTGAAAACCGTTACGTTTTCCTGCTGAAAGCCTCAGCAAGATGTTGTGAATTACAAGGGCTATATACATATGGATATGCAAGAGGTATGTTCGTACGCTGTCCTTGAATTCTTGAACCAACGAGTCGTATCTGTCTGGCAGATCACAGGCGTGCACTCTAAGGGAGGAACGTCTATCAGCACGGATTGTTTTCTTGACAGTGAAGTCAACGGATTACGGAGGAATATACGAAAACTGTTTCTCATTGTCAGCAAAGGTACTTGAAGAATGTTCAAGACATGACAAGTGAGGGTGTGAGAAGCGTTTTCAGACAAAAATTATAAGGTAGCTGAGATTTTACATCATAGACAACTCCCGGAGCTCTGCTACCGGAACGGTAACAGAGGTGTCCGAAAGTCGTACTCGAGCCAAATGCACTCAAGTCATCATTGCAACGCGGGAGGGAAGTGTGAATAGAGGGAGAGGAGAACTGAACGTACCATATTCACAAAGCACACTGCAAGCGTGGTTGCGAGAAAGAAAAGGTGAGTTACCTCCAACCGGCCTCGCTGAGTCGACGGGCGTACATCTTGCCCATGTCGCCCATGCCAATGATACCAATCACTTTGTCTCCCATGATGGCGGTTGTCGCGAGTTTGTTCTGAATGCTAAAGTCGTCAAGTCACAATGTGAAGCTGTCAGAAGCGCATACAATGCTCAGTCCATGTCGTGAAGAAAGGGAGAAATGGTGAATGAAGAAGAATTGAAAGCTTGCGCAGCGAAGAAGATAAATAGAAGCGCAAAGCTCGGGCCAAGCACTGCCGACGAAAAAGCGAGAAGTCCCACACTTTGCAAGTCTTGGCAAGCAATTTTCGACTTCAGACTTGTTGGTTGGACACAACTCCTCTTTCTCTTGTTCAGTGCACATTTTCGACCACCCCGACTAACCCCCCCAAGCCCATACATCAAAATGGCCCCCAAGGCAGCACCCAAGGCTCGCGTCCAGGAGAACGTCCAGCTCGGTCCTCAGACCCGTGAGGGCGAGCTCGTTTTCGGCGTTGCCCGTATCTTCGCTTCGTTCAACGACACCTTCGTTCACGTTACCGATCTTTCGTAGGTGTCATCTTCTGATTGGGAGGCTCTCTCTGGATTTATCGCTTTGTTTGTCTCGTCGTTCCTTCCGATGTCGCAACGTCTTCTGTGCGACAGGCCAGAACTTAGGAGAAGGGGAAAAGCAGTCGCATGCACACATACCATGGAAGATGCAAGACAAAAGGAAGGAAAGGACAAAGACAACAAGCGCGAAAACAAGAGAACCGAACAAGACAAACAATATACAAAGTGGGCACAAAAGGCTAATTCTGGGTGATTTCCAGCGGCCGTGAGACCATCTCCCGTGTTACTGGTGGTATGAAGGTCAAGGCCGACCGTGACGAGTCCTCCCCTTACGCCGCCATGTTGGCTGCCCAGGACGTCGCTGCCCGCTGCAAGGAGCTCGGCATCACTGCCCTCCACGTCAAGATCCGCGCCACTGGTGGTATGTCTTCTCTCCAATTCTCCCATTTTTGATTGAGATCCCTCCAAAACTAACAACATCTCTCAGGTAACGGCACCAAGACCCCCGGTCCCGGTGCTCAGTCCGCTCTCCGTGCCCTGGCCCGTGCCGGCATGAAGATTGGCCGTATCGAGGACGTTACCCCCACTCCCTCCGACTCTACCCGCAGAAAGGGTGGTCGCCGTGGTCGTCGTTTGTAAGCGGTTGGCGCATCAACTTTTACGTTGCTTGCTATCCAACGCTTGCTTTCTTCGGTTTCGCTGGTACTGGTGAAGAAATTGTGGCACTCTCGCGCGGAACGGCTTTTCAGCCTGGTCTGCCCAACATCTATGTTTGGTCGCATATGATGGTGTCTTCTTCTGAAGATCAAAAATGAAATGAAAAAAGTTCTCAAACGCCTAACCTCCTGTTCTTCATCTCTTGTGCCATGTAGCTTGTGTGCTCCAGTATTTATCCTTGTCGCGTGATCCTCGATCGAGCACAAGACACTGATTTGCTTCATGTGATGATAGTTTTGGTAGATCGGTCTAATTATTCCTGATATATCAAGATCAAACACGTGTAGAGTGTACGTCCCCGTCCGAGTTATGCAACAAGTTGATTGAATGAGTGGTATATTTGTAGTCTGAATCCCAAGCCATTAACAGTTTCTTGAGATCATAAGAACGCCACTATATGCAGAACCCTTCCACCCTTCCACCCTTCCAGGAACGATAGATGAAGGGAACCAAAACGCCAGGCTAAAGACAGACACAACCACAAACAAACAAAAGCGATCAAGTCGAAGTAGGCTCGCCCAGAGCACGTGCTAGGACGACATAACCAAAGATGGCTGCCAGAGCAATGTACATCCTGTTGCGACGCAGCCAACTCTGTCCAGCATCTCTCGCGACATGACCTCCTTCAACAACGGCACCCAAGCCTGGGTGGCTACCGGTGGGACGCTTTCTGAGAGCCGAAGTCTCGGGCGAACAACCAGGGTTGGCAGCAACAGCAGGAATGACAGTTTTGCCAGATTGAGGATCAATCTTGTGTTCTTCCATCCACTTCCAATTCTCCTCATCCAATTCAGGCCACTCTTCGCGGAACTTGACACCACCGTCACCAGCCCTGATGGCGCCAAAGCCACGAGCGTTGCTGCCTTGAGAAGCCACGCCAGGGATTGTGCGAGAAGAAGAACCACCGCCTGTGCTATTCCACCAACGAGAGCGCTGGGCAAAGACGATACGCTCGGCCTCGGTGGCAGACAAAGAACCAGTCGTCATCTCCTCGCTCGTCATGAAACTTTGTAGTCCCAGTAGAATTGTGCTGACTTCCCATGCCGGGTTGAAACTCTTAGGGTGGAAATCGCTGATGCTTAGACAGAGACGGGTGGATGGTTGGAAACGACCACTGGGGGTGTGCATGCGGATTGCAGGTGGGGCGAAAGGGTAATCGGGAGGGAAGACAAGAGTACCCCAGTATTGACCGCCGTTGTAAGGCGTCCCGGGAGGGCCCTCAAGGATGTAATGCCATTCGAGAATGTTTGACTCTGAAGGGTGTGCGGTGATGTATGGTGGTGGGTTTTCGGAGATGGCCTTGTACTCCTTGGTAAGACGCTTGTGGGCGGCACGTGTGGCCATATTGTAAGAACGGTAGGGAAGGATTGGTCGTCAGTGAGGGGAATTGTTTGGTTGTGGAGTATTGAGTGGTTGCACAATACAATGCAGTGTCGTGGATTGGAAGAAGTCAAAACAAAACACACAGAAAAAGATATTGCGGATCGATGTTAGAAGTGGAAATGACAAGAAGATGATGATGGACAAGGAAGGAGGCCAGACGACACTCTGAGTCTCAAGACACTCTCGTTTCTGGCTCAATCTCGCCCTTGCTAAACTCCGCCTATCATCCGGCACGTCACCTAATTATCATTTCTAGTTCGAGCCTGTGGTCCGTGCATTGGACGCTATTGTGCTCTACCGCTTTGGTTCTGCTTGCTTTCTGCTGCGGCTTGTTTGGTGGTGCGCGAGGAATTGATTGTTAATCGTTCCATCTTCTGCAATGGCGAGTGTTCCAGAAGACAGTGTGAGTGCGACACGGCAAAGTGTGTTTCTGCTAAGATCAACAATACTGACAGGGACATGGTTAGCTCTTCACGAGACTGCAACAACAAAGAAACGACACCAAGGAACAAGAGCAGAAGCAGCTTGACCTGGAGACTCGTCTTCACGAGCAGAATGTCAGGGCTCAAAAACGACAGGCCGAGCTGGTACGCCATTCCTCCTCGATTATGTCTCCGTCTCAATCTCAATACTAAGGACCATGTCTGAAACAGATCGGCCACAACTCGACAAAGCCCGTGACCATCTCGTCCGTCCGTGTACTTGAAGCAGAGCACACGCGCAGAGGTTTCCTCGAAGGCATCTTCAGCCCTGTTCTCTCTCACAACCGAAAAGAGCCGTACACCCTACAGGAGGCTTTGCGCGAAGTTGGTGGTGCCGTGGACAAGCTCAACCGCTTCGGTATCTTCAAGGCACCTGTTTCTACCTACATCGACAAACCCGACCAGACCGACCCTTCGACTTCTCCTACCGACTTGGCCGTCTACATTGCTGCTCAGGAACGTTCGCGCTACACTGTCAAGACTGGTACTGAAGCTGGTTCATCAGAAGGTTCTGCTTTCCTCGATGTCGTTCTCCGTAATGTCTTTGGTGGTGCCGAATCATTGAATGCTCACGCTTCTCTGGGCACGCGCACTCGTTCCGCCTACTCTGCCACCTTCGATACTCCTATCCTCAGCAGCCCCGATTTCAGATTCGAGGTTGGTGGTCTTGCCAGCTCCACTAACAAGAGCTGGGCCAGTCACGAGGAAGTTCTCAAGGGCGGCAACACTAAGCTCAAGTGGTTGAGCTCTTGGGGCAGCAGACATGAACTCGGTTACTCTGGGCTCTGGAGACAGGTTACCAGTCTTGCCGAGAATGCTTCTCCTACCGTACGCGCCGACGCTGGTGACAGCTTCAAGTCCAGTATTACACATACGTTTGTCAACGACCGCCGTGACATTCCTATGATGCCAACAAGAGGTTATCTCCTGAAGACTGTTTCCGAACTTGCTGGTCTTGGCCCTCTGAAGGGTGATGTTGCTTTTGCCAAGTTCGACCTCGAATCCCAAGCTGCCCTTCCCGTCCCTGTCCCCGGTGTCGAGGGTGACAGTGGTATCTCTTTCACCGCTGGTCTTCGCGGTGGTTTCCTCTACCCTCTGACTCTCAGCGGGAAGAGCCAACCTGCCTCATCCCGTATCAACGATCGCTTCTTCCTCGGAGGTCCTACCGACGTTCGTGGTTTCCGTCTAGCTGGTCTCGGTCCCAGAGATGGTGCTGACGCTGTCGGCGGTGATGTCTACGCCGCCGGTGGTGCAAGCCTTCTCTTCCCTGTTCCCGGCATGGGCAAAGAAACCCCCATCCGTTTCCAAACTTTTATCAATGGAGGTCGTTTACTCGCACTCAAAGAGACAAAGGAAGGTGGTTCCAACAGCGTTCAAGAAAGCTTCAAGAACACCATTTCTGAGCTACAAAACGGCCTTCCTAGCTGTGCGGCCGGTGTTGGTCTCGTCTACGCTCATCCCGTCGCACGATTTGAGCTCAACTTCTCGCTACCATTGGTATTGAGGAAGGGTGAGGAAGGCAGAAAGGGTGTTCAATTCGGTGTGGGCCTAGACTTTTTGTAGAACAGCTAGTCCTTTTGTGCTGCTGCTGAGTCTTGATGGTGTGCTTGTACAGATAGAAAAGATTGCATTATTTCATATTTGATATCCTCATCTCCCTTTTGTCTTTGTCATTCACTTTCGACTTGCAAAACATGGATCCAACTTTGTCAAATCACCTTTCGTGTGTAACATGCTTTAAGTATTGTTCCCGCATTCGCGTGTGCAAGTCGTTAATGACAAAACTCCAAGAATAACTGTTGTACTGTAGTATGTACTGTAATGAGATACTTGAGCTACCATTACCATCACACGTAACCCTGCAGATCACATCTCTCATCCCCATTCCTGAACACGGGCAGATCTTTTTTTCTTGGAACTGACTCCACCGCAGATCCTTTGACTAACCGTCTTGTATAAACAGCATTTCAGATCTTACATTATTGCCATCAAAGTATTATTGAAAACACAATAATTCCATCTCTCTCGACCACTGACGTCTTGAAGAAGAGTACGAGTACTGGTTGTCCGTATATATTTATAGGTACGAGTGATTCCTTCGTACTGCCCGACATGCAGGATGATGCAGACACAAGGGGACACAAAGAGGCACGTCCACCCGCGAGCATAGAATTTAGGAAGGGACGTTTCAGAAAGACTCGTGCTCGCATATCAATCCTTCGTCATGTTGAGAAAAGAGCCATGCACCATGCTTGCAGTGTGGTTGGTAAAGTTTCTTCGTTTGGCAGTGTTGCATGACTTTCCTGCATTTGCTATTGTGCCTATAAAGATCATCGTCTTGCTCCTGTTTCTCAATTGTTCTCTTCTTCCATACCTACAACTATAACTTCCATACCTTACAACCAAACCAATACCTAAACTCTTTTCTCTCCATAAACCCAGTCCTACGACTAGAAAACGATCGCAACGATGAAGTTCCCAACCCTCATCGCCCTAACAACATCAACCCTGGCCCTAGCCTCTCCTCTTCTCCCACGCCAACAACCCGCTCCCACAACCCTCAACTCCACCCAGCCCTTCCACCTCGTGACCACGACCTGCCCGGAATTCTTGTCAAACTCATCCCTGCTCCCCAACGTCAGTCTGACAACTCTTTTCAGCCCTTACTACCAACCAAACTATCTCCTCCGTCTCATCGGTCCCGGATACGGTTCTGTGCCCACGTTTACGCTGTCTGAGGGTGTGCTGCACACACCGAATCAAGGTCCTCATGGCATTGGAAACTATATCTTCAATTCGACGGAAATCGTTAGTGGGAGCGAGTTGCAGTTCAGGGCTGAAGTTGAAGATGAAGGGGATTTGAGCTTGGTGGGGGGTTATTTGTTGGCTGTGAATGGAAGTACCGCAGGGTGGAGGGTTTGTGTTGAGGAGCTGGGTCAGAAGGTGGTGAGTACTTGTCAATCAATACCTTTGGTTGCGATATGTGACTTGAAGATGAGGTTTTGCTAACAATGTGTTTGTGATTTTAGGTTGAATGGATGGGTACCGATGCGAGCTGTGAACCTACCTACATTCAGGCCGCTTTGAATGTGCCTTACTGAGTTTGAGGAAGATGGTTGGGATATGGGGATTCTCGATACTTGACACCGAAACAAATACCGACACTGAGTTGTTACGACGAGGAAGATGGGTGATGGGAAATGATGCAACATGGAAGGAAAAGAAGGGGGGAAAACGACCTACAGCACGAAGGAGGTAGATCACTCCTCTCAACCCTAATGACCGAGCAAGGCTAGAAGTTTGTACAAGCATTACACGGTCGGCATGAACATAGATCAATATGCTTTTCTACTCCGTACCTCTTAGTCTCTTGCTCTATCCATCGATTTCTTTCTGATCTGGTCCTGGTCAGCTCGTATGACATAGCCAACAAGGTATGATGGAGTTGCAGCATGATGTACGGATACTACCTAGGTAATCAGCACGTATTTTATCGGATGGTCAAAGCACATGCAAATTGTGGAGGCGGAATGGGACACCGGGAGGCGGAAGACGGACGGAAATGATGGTTCACCGCCTTGATTCTGCCAGGGCTTTGGCAAAGAAAATAATCAATGGAACCTTGCTGATCAGTCTGCGTGTCGACGAGAAGTTTGGCGGCAGGAATCACACAAACCCGAAGACAGTCATGGTCAAACGAAAGGTCGGAGCGCTCGAGAAGGTCGACGCAGACCTGCCCAACTTGCAATACAAGATCAGGCGTGACCCGGCCTCGTACAAAGATGACTTTGGCAACCAATACAGCCAGTACCAGGCCTTCCTGCAACTCTTCATGCAGGCGCCCTCGACAACAGACTCGCAAGGCCTGCTGAGTCTGCGGGAGCTCATCGACTTTGTCGCCCACGTCGCCGACTGCTACCCCAAGTCCACCGCCGACTTTCCCAACGACCTCATGACTCTGCTGCGCCTGCACCACGCCCAACTCGACCCCGAATTGCGCGACAAGGTCGTCGGCAGTCTGGTCCTGCTGCGCAAGAAGGAGATCATCGACTCTGCTACTCTGCTCAACACCCTCTTCCCTCTCCTCGTCGACACTCCCAGCAAGGCTCTACGCACGTTGCTCTTCAACAAGATCATCTCAGACCTCCGCACTTCCAACTCGAGGGCCACCCACCACAAGCTTAACCGTACTATCCAGACCGTCCTCTACAACCTGCTGACCTCGGACCCTGCTTCGCCCAAGGGAATCTGGGCAGTGCGCATCACCCGTGAAATGTGGGCCAGACAAATATGGACCGACGCAAAGGCCGTCGAGATCATGAAAGAGGCTGCTCTGTCCCAGCACGAGAAGGTTGTCTCTGGAGGTGTGCATTTCTTCCTGGGTGGAGACAAGGAACGTGAAGAGAAGGCCGAGGAAGACAGCGACGACGACGAGAACATCGACATGTCGCGCCTCCGTCACCAGGCCGGCATCAACAAGAAGACCAAGAAAAAGGCCAACGAGTTGAAGCGTGCCGCCGCCACCGTCAAGCGCAAGGAGAAGAAGAAGAAGGCACCGCATCCTCTCAACTTCTCTGCCCTGCATCTGCTGCACGATCCGCAAGGCTTTGCTGAAAAGCTCTTCCACCAGCATCTCAACACTCAGACGCCCAAGGCCAGGCTAAACCTTGAGCAAAAGTTGATTGTTCTTCAACTCGTTTCACGACTTGTCGGTCTGCACTCACTGACTTTGATTCCCCTCTACTCCTACTTTATCAAATACCTCACTCCCAAGCAACCTCAGGTTACTTCTTTCCTCGCCTCCCTCGCACAATCCACCCACAACCTCGTTCCCCCGGACGCTCTTGAGCCCCTTGTCCAGAAGATCGCCAATGAATTCGTCTCCGAAGCCGCTGCCTCAGAAGTCGCTTCTGCCGGTCTGAACGCCATCCGTGAAATCTGTGTCAGACAGCCTTTGGCCATGAACGAAACGCTGCTTCAGGACTTGGTCGAGTACAGGAAGAGCAAGGACAAGGGTGTGGTCATGGCTGCCAAGGGTCTTCTCAGCTTCTACCGTGACGCTGCTCCCGAGATGCTGCACAGAAGGGACAGAGGCAAGGATGCCACCATAAACCTTAAGAATGGTGCCATGAAGGAGAGGAGATTCGGTGCCGTTCAGCAAGGCGGAATCGAGGGCTTGGAATTGCTCGAACAGTGGAAAGAAGAAGAAAGAAGGAAGAGGCGTATTGAGAAGGGTTTGGATCCTGATGCATCTGACATTGATGACGACGAGGATGAAGAGCAGGACGAAGAGGCCGGGTGGAACAAGTGGGATGTAGAAGACGATGACAGCGACGACTCAGGAGGCTGGATCAACGTCGAGAGTGACGGCGAGGACATCAACATCAGCGACAGCGAAGACGAAAACGACAAGAAACGCCCTGCTGCCAAGAAACTGAAGATGGACAAGGAAGACACCGACAAAGCAGACGCCGAAGACGAGGTCAAGGATCAAGTGGCAGAGTTCTCCAAACTCGCCACGACCCGCATCCTGACTCCCGCCGATTTGGCAAAGCTACAAGAACTGCGCACCAGTGCCGCGGTCTCCAAGCTCATGCCATCGTCAAAACGTCTGCAAGCCCTTGCTCAACGCCACACCGACGACCCTCTCACCGCAGCCGAGATCGAGGGTCTCGCATCCTTGTCCAAACGTGCCACCAAGGAAGAAAAGATTGCGCTTGCCAAGGGCGAGAAGGAAAAGCACGTCTCGACCACGGCCAAGCGCAAGGAAAAGAAGGAAAGCGAGGGCAAGAGTACCACCAACAAGGAAAAGGCTCGGGCAAAGAACTTCCTCATGACACTCGGCAAGGCCAAGCGGAAGGGCAAGAGAAGTTTGGTCGAGCACCGCAAGATTTTGAAGGGCCATATCGATCGTCAAAAGCGTGGTGGCAAGAGAGGAAACAACCCTTAGTGTTTTTGATGTTTTGTAGCGGATGCATATTTCATATTTCTTTTCTTTTCAAGGCACAGTGTTGTGTCTGCATTCCACTATGAGTTTTTGCAATGTCTCCTCGAATGATTTCTTGAACTTGGAAGGAGAAGAGAGGTATATGGATGGAGATATGCAAAGAACGGACGCAGTCGAAGTTTCAGAACGGATATCCACGCTTCACAAGTTCAGTCACACTGTGGAGGTATAAATACGAAACATCTTGTACTACTATTGACTCACGAAACACTTTTCCGTTCTCTAATCTGGCGTGTGTGAGAGTGTGTCCTTGAGGTCGATATAATAGGAACCCGTGCAATTAAATCGTTCCATACGGCTCGCAACACATCACCACAATCCGTTCCCTAGGTGTTTATAACAATTCCCGCAACGCTGCCAGTCATCCTAGAAGGACAACCACAATCAAGTCTATATTACGAACACATTCATGCTCCCATTAGAAATCTTCGACAATACAACATCTTAAAATCAACGCAAAACAAAAAAAATCCAAGGGACAAGAACCATGTCGCTCAAACGACAAAGAAGCGAATCGCCAACCTCGGGCACCACAACAGATCCCACCCACGACTACTGGACATCCCCCAAAATCGAAGACCGAGCCAGCATTTTTCAAGCCTATTTCTCTCCAACCATGCCGGCAAAACAACTCCAAAACCTGGAAGAAATCAAAAGCGCATCCCACCGCATCCTAGCCTGGAGAAGCCCGGGGACCCAAAGGACTTTGGTGGCCAAAGTCCGCACCCTGGAGACCGGCACCGACGACGACGGCGAACGCTACGGCGGCCGCACGGTTCTCAAAGTGCTGGAGCAGATGCGGGTGGAAGGTGCGGTTGTGGTCGCGCGATGGTACGGCGGGCAAATGCTGGGACCGGCGCGGTTCGCGCACATGGAGAGTTGCGCCAGGGATGCGATCGGTGCGTGGAGGCAAAAGGAAGACGGTGAAGGTCAGAAGCGGAGACGGGTTGAGGATGAAGATATGGAGAGGGTTGGGTTGATTGTGGAACTCGAGGGGCGTGATCAAAATATCAAGGTTTTGAGGGATTTACTGCAGCAGAAGACGAAGAAGGCGAGTGCGGTGGAGGAAAAGATGCCTGCGAGACCGGTCGTGGCTGCGAAGGTTGATTATCATTCTATGGATCTTGAGAGATTGAGGCAGTTGGATAAGGCGAGGGATAGCACTGTGGCGTTTTTGTTGAAGAAGATTGATGAGGCCGAGAAAGAAGTTGGTTCTTCCAATACTGATACAAAGGCAGAGTCAGATCAGCCTCAGGTTGCGGTAGAGGTATCTAAACCCCTGGATCTTGGTACGGACGAGCCATCACCAAAGCATACAGGACTGCAGGACACAGCAACGGATGTCAAGGCCAAAAGTGATGAGGATGGGAAGCCGGAAGATGTTCCTCAAGCTCCTCAAGCTGTTGATGACCCTCCGGATGGCACGCGAAACGGAAATTCAGAGGACTTACTAGAGAGCGCAGCAGATACGAAAGCTTCCACATGAATATGGACTTGCAATGATGCACACGAACCAACAACACTGTCATAGCTTCCTAGCAACAAGATTTCTGGCAAACAGGATTGAAATTGAGCGACTATCTACAGATGAACTGAAGCGGCCAACCTTTACGTGAACGCCGCATTTCCCTCACTAAAATCGACGCTCAATCCATTCTTGCCCATGCTACCTCCAGCCTCAATCTCTTCATGAGCCTTCCTCAATCCCTCGACATTGAGATTGAACGTCTGTTTCAGATGTGTCTGGACTTTTCCTGCCTCCAACAACTCCCTCAACTCTTCTAGAATCTTACCATGGCTGTCGAGTTCAACCCCATACCAAGGCTTCGTCCCAAGTAACTCCCAAATAAAACTCAACGACTTGGCCATGAACTCTGTTCCATACATCTGAATATCGTTTGCTTGCACAATGGTGCACACTTTGCCGAACGGTGCGCAGATCTTGGCTGCAGGCTCGATGTAAGGTGTCGTGGAGTGCGTGATGAAAATGTACTTGACCGGCACATCCAAGCCCAAGTTCTCGATCTGCGAAGGCAGATCCTCGCGATGGTTGACCGTGTGCGTTGCCCCCATCGACTTTGAGAACTCGGTCGTCTCTGGCCTGGAAGTGGTGGTGATGACGACAGGCAACTCGAGGACTTTGCGGGCGATCTGACTGGCCACTGATCCTACACCACCGGAACCGTTGACAATGAGAATGGCCGCCTTCTCCCCCTTTTTGATCTCCATTCTTTCGACCAGGGCTTCGTAGGCGGTGATCCAAGTCAACGGCATCGCGGCAGCTTGCACGAAATCGAGATTCTTGGGTTTTTTGCCTACGGCTCTGCTGTCGACGAGTTGGTACTCTGCATTGCTGCCGTGACGGATGGGTGATCCGGCATAGTAGACTTCATCACCGGGAGAAAAGTTTTTGACTTTTGGGCCTACTGATTCGACGATGCCTGCACCGTCGAAACCGATGATCTGGTAGCCGCCTTCGCCGGGCTTGGGCTTGGGGACGTGGTCGTAATAGTCCGGGTAATCGTCGTATCTATGTGCTCGGACTGTTCAAACATGATTGTCAGCGTAGTCGTGGTGAGGTGTCATGTCATGGGAGTAACATGTACCTTTCATGTCAATTGGGTTGACGCTCGTGGCCTTGACCCTGAGTAAAAAACATTAACGGAGACATTTCTTATGACAGAAATCCAGTATTGGTAACATACTGTACCAAGAGATCATAATCCTCAAGTTCGGTCGGTTTCGGTACTCGCTTGTGAACCAGCTTCTCGACTCCACCGTATTCTTCCACGACAATGGCGTTCATATCAGTCATTTTGTGTCAATTTTCCCAAATATCTATATAGCATATAAATGGCCACTTAAGAGATATCAATGAGGTTTGAGTGAATTGTAATGTTTTAGAAAGGTAGTGTGATGCTTGGGACAGGCATCGACTCGAGTTTATATATTGCATTGGCAAGGGTGGAGATCATCGATGTCAGGATGATGCAGTGTGTGCTGTGGACAACCTGGGGTTTGATTATCAATCCAAGAGTGACGATATGTATTTCCCTCCTCGTAGACACGACATAGCAGGACAGAAAACACATGGTATTGATATGTAGATTGATGGTACGCATGCGTATATGATGATTGAGTACATCAAAGCCGTTATCAACCATGTCCTGTGTCGAAGCTGTGACCCTGACACATCTATGAAAAAGGGAGAAAAGACATCCAATGGATATCTCTCAACGAGTGTCGTAGTTCATACTCGTGAGAGTTCTAATAGGGCGTCATGGGTATGACTAGATGACCGTGGTCGACAGAGTGGTTAGCCTTCAGTATGTAGATATTGGCCAGGTATTAGCAAGCCCCACTGTCATCACATCGACATATAGATAGAAAAAAGACAAAAAAATGAGACTATCAAGGAGAGACACATTGAGGGCTCTGATATGACTAGTCTGATTCGAGACTCCCGGTGTACATTTGTTCTGATGTAACCAAGACGATGCATCTAGAGTCCGTCGAGTGCCTGACATGGATCCTCACTGATCGCGGCTCTCAATATCGGATCATCGACGGCATAGTCTCGCTCCTCTGTAGCTGCACACAGATCGAGTTACATAGAATGCTATCCAATAAGGTTCACAATCAATTGTCTGAAGTCACAGACCTAGAAACTTGGTTACATATATCTATCCAGCAAAAGGATGTCTCCCGAATTGACTCCTTTCCCCCAACACAACACCGTGCCTCTGCACTTCCATCGCATGACTCAAAACCCTCTCACTATACTCTTTCCTATCAATATCGTCATCCAAGAGTTGTCCCAGCGTCAAAGCGTCAAAAGCAGCTTGACCAGTACTAGCCGCCGTGTGAGGTCTAAATCCAGCCAACGCATCTCCAACAAGCAAAAGCCTGCCATCGAAAAACTCGTTTTGGGGAGAGATATTGTCGGTGATGGCTTGAACGAAAGGATGTGTTGTTTTGTTGACGAGTTCGGCGAATTGGGGAGGGAGCATGTTGTTCGCAAACTGCTTTTGCTCTTCCCAGACTTCTGTTCTCATGCCGTCCACGGGGAGAGTGACATGGTGATAGTTTCCTTCCGTGTCTGTCATGAGTTCTTTCAACCCGGTACCGTTTTCTTCGTAGTTTCTGTAGAAGACCCAGTTCATGAGTCTCTTTCCTGCCTCGAGGGTACCGTTCTCTCCAGGGATGAGATAGGCCAGTATCTGTATCCCTGACGTGTGGAAAAATGCGAATTTTTCGGAAAAAGCTTTGGATGCAGCTTCAGAGAGTTCATTCTCGGGGATTGTGCCTCGTAAGGCAACGTAGCCGGCATACGTGCGCTTGACTTCTGGGAGAAGTGTTTTGCGGATCGAAGACGACGCACCATCAGCAGCGATGACAAGATCTGATGTTTCAGTCTTGCTCTCTCCAGATTTTGTCGTGTAGTGTACCTGGACACCCTTGGACGAGCCCAGGTCCTCGATGGAGTCGACTTTGCATCCGTAATCGTAGTTGGCCTTGCCGTGACTCGATTGCTCGATGTCGGCCTCCAGTTTAGTATCGGCAATATATTCTTTGGCTTCCATGCCATCGACTCTCCACCTGAGTAGTCGGTAAAGCACATCCCAGCTCGTCATCCGTTGCTCTCTGTTTTCGACGCTACCAGGCACAATGTCGCCATCTTTGTTCAAGTACAATCTTTGCTTGCTCCTCACTGCTATTTCATGTCCAGGACAGACATAGCGAGAAAAGAAAGTCTGTGTTTCGGAGCCGGCGACTACTCCAGCTCCTTGATTGTGTAATAGTGCTGTCGGTGATCGTTCCAATATTGTGATTTTCGTTGAAGGTGAGTGCGTGAGAATGGTCAAAGCATGCATCAAACCGGCTAAGGACCCGCCGACAATGGTAACATTTCGTAAAGGAGGATACGTAGACATGTCTAACAGTTCGGTGTCAAATGGATTGTTGTTTCTTAAAGTTGGCTGCTCTCGGAAGCCCTGGGTGAAGAGCGTATATAACTAGGCATCTAGGTATATTAACCTCTACGTCATCGATATCGCATCCCTACATCAGTCGTGTATTATGGGCTAGGATGATTAGGGGCGATTGGTGTCATGGCAAGCAAGTCATGTCTGGATTCCAAGGTGGAGTCGGCATGGATAAGCGACCTGTCGATAACATGAGAACCAACGCATGTCAACAACAATTTCAAGCTACACCCAAATTTCAAAGACTCGAAGTATGCATTGAACGTCTAACTATGATGATGACGATGATGATTACATAGGAAATTAAATGCCACATGTCGCTCCCAAGCACGACAAGAGGATGTTGTACACATAGCTTCGAAGACAAGGAAATGGATGGGGGCAGAGAATGCTGCACTTATTTCATCCATTCACCAGAGACCCAGCGGTTGACCATCTCAAGAGAGGCAAGAGGCTGGTCGTAGGGGACCATGTGACCACCTCCGTGGATTCTGAGGAAAGTCAAGTTGCCGCTGCTCTTGATCTGACCGGCGGTCTCACCATCGAACTCAGTGGTGAAGTTCTTAAGGGGAGTGTTCTTGTAGTCCTTGTGACCAGACCACTCGAGGGCGTCAGTCCAAGCCTTGTTTCCGAGCCAGTTCTGTAGATACATGTCAGCAAGATGTACAACTCAATAGGATAGGAAGGTACGTACGCAAATGAAGTCAAGGTCACCAGCATAAATCAGAACAGGGATCTCCTTGAGGATACCAGGCACAAGACGGTGGAAGGGTTGCATCCAGTCGCCGGCGAAGAGGAAGTTGCGGTTGATGTCAAAGTTGCAGCTGTCGTACTTGGAGACTTCAGCACCGAGGGCCTTCATGACATCAGCTCTGTTGAGGTAGGCGCTGATCCAGTCAAGTTCGTCGTAGCAGAGGCTGTTACTGCCGCACTTCTTGGTAATGTCGTAGGGGTTGAGGCCAGTCTTCTGGTAAGGACCGATCATGGCGTTGTTGCAGTAGATGGAGGCGGGAACACAAGACCAGACGCTCTCGCTGTCGTAGCAGTTCTGGATCAAGCTCAAGCAACGAGGGAGGGCATTGTCCATGGCTTGGCACTGGCTAGGGTCAAGGACAGCAGGTGAGCCACCTTCACCACAGGCCATGGGACGGTATTGAGGGTACTGGGTGAGACCATCAGTAAGACCGTTGCCAATGAGGACAGACTGCAGGTTGATGTTGCGCTTCTTGTGAGAGAGAATCTCCGAGGCAAAGACGGGGATGTAGTGACCGGCATACGACTCGCCCGAGATGTGGAAGTCTTGGTGTGCGTATTCGGGGAACTGCTTGAAGAACAGAGTCAACAAAGCGTAGACGTCCTTGCCAGCAGCAACAGTGTTGGTGACGGAGCTTCCACTGTAAGAATAGCCGACGTTGACGGGCTGGTCAAGGAAGATGACCGAGGCGTTGGCGTTCCAAGAAGCAGGGTTGTACTTCAGGCTGCCATCCTTGTTGACAGATGAGGGACCGAGCTCCATGAAGAGACCAGTAAGAGATGAGCAGCCAGGGCCACCGTTGAGCCACAGGATGACAGGGTCGTTCTTGGGGTCGTTGCGAGACTCGAAGAACCCTGTAACCATGTTAGACAGGGCCTTGGACTGCGTGACGGATCGGGTTGGAACTTACAGTAGAACAGATGCTTGTCGGCCTCGTCATCGTCGAGGTAACCGCTGTATTGCTTGACCTTGTCGACACCAAGGACTGAGGGGTCGACCTTCTTGGTTCGCAGGCTGTAGTTCTCAAGCTTGCCATCAACGTCTCTCTCCTTCTCGCCCTGAGCATTCTCAACCCAGACGCCCTGAACGTCGGCACCCTTCATAATGTGGTCCCACTCGCCATCGTGCTTGCGAGCATGGGGCTTGGGAAGAGAGAAGAAGCTGGTTTGGTCAAATGACTCGGGGAACATGAGGGCCATCTCATCCCAGACCTGGCGGGCCTCGCCAGTCAAAGACTTGAGAGAATCCTGCAGGTTGTGGAGGGGCTTTCTCCATGCTGAATCCGTGGCAGCCTTGGGAGCCTTGAGGACCTGCTGGGGAGTGATTGCGGCGGCGGCAGCGCCGATGAACAAAGCCGATGCTGCGACCTTCATGGTGGCGCAAAGGGTAGCGTGCTTGGAGCTTGGTAGCTAACGATTGGTACCGAAACACCTCAGATGAACAGGTGCTGAGGAAAGGTGAAGATGAAGAGTCTATACTCAATGTCCTCGAGACAGACAAAGATGTATGGGAAGGAGAATGAGGGAGTAGATGAGAGGAGGAAGGAACGATGGTTGCCTGGGAATCGTGGGGGAAGATCAAGGTACCTTACCGTAGTCATGCATGCTAACACCGAGCTGGTCACGAGCGAGCTAACCCGTCCCGTCTGTGCACGTCCGAAACAGGCAGTTAGACGAAGCTTATCTCCACAGCGTCATGACTGCCCTGTGAGAAGTGCGAACGGCGTCACTGAGGAAGGTAGAACGGTGTCACGGCGTCGCGGCTCTCCGATAATTTCTGACTCTGACACCATCTGTACCAGCCTCTGCATTATTTTTCTCGTTCGCTTCTGTACAACTGCTATAGCACTATCGAATCAATATGCCTTCGGCTCAGATTAATCAGGTACTGCTCATTGCTCCAAATAAGGGTATCATTCGCTTCATTCGCTAATACCATTTAGCCGTCGAATCAGATCAAGCTCACAAATGTTTCACTCGTGCGCATGAAGAAAGGTAGCACTTGCTTTCCCTCGCGCATAAATCATTCGTACTTATCGTAATCTAGGCAAGAAGCGTTTCGAGGTCGCATGCTACAAGAACAAAGTCCTCGAGTGGCGCTCAGGCGTCGAGACCGACCTAGACAACGTTCTACAAATCCCTAATGTCTTCCTGAACGTTTCCAAGGGTGCCGCCGCCCCTTCAGCCGACTTGCAAAAGTCCTTTGGCAAGATGCCACTAAACGACATCATCCTGGAGATTTTAGCCAAGGGAGAGTTGCAGGTAGGCGAGAAGGAGAGACATGCACAGCACGAGAGAGTACACAACGAAGTCATCGACATTGTTGCTGGTAAACTCGTCGACCCTAGGAGTAAGCGTGTCTACACCACAGGCATGATTGAGAAAGCCTTGGATCAACTCAGCAGTCAGAGCGGCAAGGATACCACACCCAACGCCAGCGGCACTGCCACACCTGTAGAAGGCGAGAGCCACACCGAAGTCAAGCACAAGCCTACCTGGACTGGAGTCGTAACCACACGGTCTGCAAAGAGTCAGGCATTAGATGCCATGAAGGCCTTGATCGCACACCAACCCATTCCAGTTGCTCGTGCCAGGATGAGACTCCGCATCACTTGCCCTACTTCTGTGTTGAAGCAGGCAGTCAAGAGCGCACCCAAACCAGGCGACGAGGCAGAGGGCGAGGAAAAGGCAAAGGGTACGGTGAAAGACAGGATCTTGGGGTACATCGAGCAGGTCGAGAGTCAAGACATGATGGGCGAAGAGTGGGAAGTCATCGGCTTTGTGGAACCTGGAAGCTTCAAACCTCTTAGTGAGTTTGTCAGCGGACAGACCAAAGGCAGGGCAAGAGCAGAGGTTCTAGACATGGCTGTCGTGCACGAGAACGACTGATCCGTCACGCTATCATGTTGAATCGTTTTGTTTGTTTTGTGTTTTGAGCGATCATACCCTGAATATCCTTGATTAGTTTAAAAAAGAGGCAATAAATGCATCATTTATAATACCAACAACCTACATTTTACCATGCAGTTACTGAACATCGCAGCATGAGACATTATTCTTTTGTATAAGGTTGCAGGTTGACCTGTCAGCCTGCCAGAACGATTGTACACTTTCACAAGTCATGAAAAAGGTGAAACCCCAACGAGGAGAGCAAGAGCAGGGCACACAGGCATGGAGGTTCATGTGTCAACGAGAAAGAAAAGGTTCTTATATTTTCTTGTGTCAACGGCACATTGTCATTGGAAACAAGACAATAATAACAGCAACCAGAGTCTTGCGCCATATCCATGAAGCCATAAGCAGACCACACCAGAATCTGCCTTGACGCACGCATCCCATGCCCTGAGGTTTTCGTTCGTGATGGTGGATGGGGCGAGTCGTTTATCCCTTCTTCTTGCTGACACCAACGGTGCGACCGCGACGGCCGGTGGTCTTGGAGTGCTGACCACGGACGCGGAGGCCCCAGTAGTGACGAAGACCTCTGTGGGCACGGATCTTCTTCAGTCTCTCGAGGTCATCACGGAGCTTGGAGTCGACACCGTTGGCGAGGACCTGGAAGTCCTTGCCGTCGACAATGTCGCGCTGTCTGTTGAGGAACCACGTGGGGATCTTGTACTGGGTGGGGTTCTGGATGATGGTGACAATGCGCTCGAGCTCTTCCGAGGTGAGTTCACCGGCGCTGTAGACAATCCGGTGTTAGAATATTTGATTCGATGATGATTTCAAGTGGTCCAGCCGGGGAGAGATTCGGGGTGTGCATACCGCTTGGTGAGATCAACATCGGCCTTCTTGCAGACCAAGTTGGAGTAACGGCGACCAACACCCTTGATCTTGGTCAGGGCGTACATGACCTTCTGCTTGCCATCAACCTAGAAACACTGTATGTTAACATCCTGTCCGATTCTGTCTTTTTTTCGATGGTCTATGTGCGTGCGGATGTGGGTGGAGTTGGGGCTGGGTGCGGCCTTGTCGGTCGTGTGATAGAGGGAATCGTGGTATAGCGTACGTTGGTGTTGAGCAGACGCAGAATGAACTGGAAGTTCGACTTTTCTCCCGAGACGAGCGACATCGTGGCGATTGATGGGCGATGTTGCTGGGCTTGCGGCGCGTTCAGCTTCTTTCAAGGCGAGAAAGATTTGTGAAGTTGTGGGCGAAGCGAGTTGCCAAGACACGGGTCGAGCAAACAGTGCAAAAGCCTTGGCATCAGACTTTCTCGGCAACCCTTAAGATTATTGTCGATAGCCAGTCACTTTCCATTATCACATAGCAGTCATGACATTTTGTGCAAATGGTATTGAGATCTGCCTTCACTCTGTCTCTGGATTTGGCCATCTTCTAAAGTACCCACCAAAGTTTGGAGACTCAAAGTTTACGGGTCCCCCAGAGCTCTAGAAAAATACAAACCCATCAAATTTATCTATGCATATACACAGAATTCAACACTACCAGTGAAATCGGGTTTGAGAGTCCTGCATAGTATCACAGATCATGTCAATGATCCAAGGCTCTCAACGGACCTCTTTTTAGTAGTGTTGGTACCCCTGTGTCTGCAAACATCGTTTTGATGCGGTTTTACTGAGCGCGCTAGGAGGCTCAATATGCACACAGATGAAGACCATGGTCCAAGAAGATTCCTGCAAGTTTTGAGCAATTTCGTGTTGCTGTCATTGAGCAAGTAGCTATGAGTATGTCGTCTTCTGACATTGTCCTGTCCTGCAGGACTAACTGGTAGCTATGGTTCGTCTGCCGTGCCTTCCACTTTTCACTTCGAGAGACCATCGTTTGCCTTGCGACGTTCCATCTTTGTCCTCCATCATCAGCCCTTTTCATAATGTAAAGTTCATCGTTGCGTATAGCCACTTTTTTCCTTGTCATAGCAAATCTTCGAATATCCTCTCTCGAACGTTGTCAGCTCTTCTTTCTCCTTTGTGCATCTCCGTCGACATTGCTGTCTCTTCGTTCGTCATCTGCGAGTTGTTTACCTCTAGTGCCCTGCGTATTGTCCAGCATCACGCAAGGTCTCGAGATGTTCATCAACCCTGCATCACAAACTTGTCGGCACGGCAAGCAGCCGCCATCTCCTCTCTGTCTTCGGCACCGTCCCGAACGAAGACGCTGACACTCTTTCCGGCGCACGCAAACTTGCCGTAACCTTGCTTATCGATTACACACTTGTGCGCGACATTACCGAGAACGTCAGTCCAGGTCTGTCCGAACTTGTCAGCGCCGACAAACATGCGAATCTTAGTCGCACTGCCGATGCTCATGACGACAGCACAACCATCAGGTCTGTCCCAAGTTCCGTGGCGCATCCAGCTGACGGCGGTGCGGCTGTCGAAGTAGTCGGTCTGCTGACCATACGCAAAGACCTTGCGGCAATAGATCAGGGAGGGCAGCTTTCCGTCACAGGATGGAGGCTCGGCACGAGGACCCTGACAGCCGTAAAGGTCACCGTAAAAGACGCAGGGTAATCCGTCCTTACGCAGGAGCATGAAGGCATGGGCCAAGGGCTTGAACCAGGCTGCGATTGGTGTTTCGACGGCCTGTCCAGCTTGGGTGTCGTGGCTAGTGACGAAGGTCTGCGACGAAATAATAAGCAAACACTCGGCATACATCGAACGAACAACGACAACTTACCACGGCGCTTTGAGGTCTCTGCTCGATCAGGGTGCCACGGAAGACCTTTCTAAGGTCAACCTCATAGCGGTTCTTAGCCCACGACAACTTGGCAAACGCGTGCAAGAGAGGAACGTCAAAAGCCCTGACACCAGATCCCATTCTGTCGAGCCACTGACAAAGCTTGTTAAGATTCTGGGTCAGGAACTCGCCCAAGAGGAAGATGTCACGTCCTTCACGCTTGGCTGCCTCCTTGACGTTGTCAATCCACTGTCTCAGGAACAGATGGCTGATGTGAGGCACGGCGTCCAGTCTGAAGCCATCCACGCCGACATCCTTTATCATCCAGGTACCCCAACGGAGCACGTCCTCTCTGACTTCGGCGGAGGAGAAATCGACATTGGCGAACATGAGGTAATCAGCATTGCCCCAGAGCTCATCAACATCGGTGGCCCAGTCTTTGGGACGGAAATTAGGATCAACTGGAGCACCAGGGCGGGGCATGGTCTCGGGCGCATCGACAATCTTGTAGACTGCGTTTCTCTGAGCCTTCTGATCCCAGTCGATGCCGTTAAAGTGCTTGGCGTGCCATTTGAAGTTGCTGTACTTGTCATGGCGACCAGGGAAGTTGAAGCGAGTCCAGGCCTCGATCGTCTTGGGTTTACAGGTTTCAATTCTGCGGTCTTTGGACGGAAGGCTGTGGTTAGCAAAAGTTCTACCATGTTTACAGGATACCTCGAAAAACATACCATTTCCGTCACATTCGACGGCCCAGCACTCCTCGGTGGCATCGCCAGCAGTCTTGTGGTTGAGGACAGCGTCCCAAACAATGGTGATTCCACGACTCTTAGCCATAGCCATCAACTCATCCAACTCCTTACGTGTACCCCATTTAGTGGCACGAGTCCATTTCTGATCAAACTCTCCAAGGTCCCACAGATCGTAGCAATCATAGCCATTACCGTCAGGATTGTTGGCCTTGCAACCAGGAGGCAACCAGAGGACAGTGATTCCGATATCACTCAAGTTCACAACACTGTGTGAAAGTCTAGGCCAATGGCCCTTGGGAGTGTGCCATTCGAAGCCTTGGAGAAGAATCTCGTTCTGAGGAGTCGGGATTCTCTCCGATGAACTGCCTGGGACTTCGTCGGTTGCTGCGAATACGTCATGGTATCAGCACCTGGAATTTTTTCACGACCAATTGTCTTGAGAAACTGATTTTGCGATCTAACGAAAACTTACATTTGGAGCGCGCGGCAAGCTTCTCAAATTGGGCTTTGAGCCACGACATGGCCGAGTCGGTGTGTTAAGTTGTAACGATGCGATGCCTTCGATGGCTTCGATGACTTCGCCGAGAGGTTGTTGATGTTGTTGATTACGAAGGAGAAAAAAGATGACGCCGAGACTTTTGGTTCATGCGTATATCAGTCCGTGTCATGTAAGTGATTGTTTGCTAGAGTGAATGGTTTGGAAAGTGAGGGTGCTTTGAATTTGTTAATTACTTTGTCGAAGGAGAGTGGTCGCGTTCGCTTAGGGAGAAAGACGTCTAAGTATTATTGCTTTCACTTGAACGATCACTTTATAAACCATCATCGTACACCATTGTAATCCCACGAGTAGATACTATCTAAAAGGATTCCATAAACAATCACGAACATGAGAAAGCTTTGAGATGGGTTCATCAAAAGCCTCAGAGTCGGGAATAGACTCTGAGATTTGTGATTTCAATCACTATACAATCGTTTGCATCTCACAACCAAGTACACGTAATATGAGTATCCCGTAGACACTCAAACGCTCGAGACAGTCCTATAACAAGTCTGTTGAGAGAGTCACAAAACCAGCAGAAGTCCCATATTCGTTTCGTGAGACCTTTCCAGCATACGCGTGGTTTTACAAAAGGACTCACAAAAGGCTTGATATCATCGCTGTTTGGACAAGGGACCATCTGAAAGCCTTTGGGGGGAGGGAGATAAAATTGAGAAGTGATGAAGATTAAAGAGGACAGTGGTATGTACATGAAAGCAGAACGGAAAGGACAAAGAAAAAGCATTCGGTAGTTTTCATTGCGTGGGCTGGGAGGATATCAAATTCAAATTCAAAGTCAAAGAAAAAGAAAAAGGGAAACAGCAAAACCGTAGTTTCTGTACATGCGAATCGCTTGCTTAGCCTAAGAAAGAGCAAAGAACGAAAAGTAGAAGAGAACAGGGATTGAGAAAGCAAAAAAAAAAAAGGATGTAAAGAACAAAGTTGACAGATTGAGGGGCTGAATGGTTTTTTTTTCTCTCCCTTCTTGTATATCAATATCGTAGTTTGCCGACGAGACCAAAAGTGTAAGCGCATTCACGTTCCTGTTACACCAAAAATCAGCACCATGAACACAAAGGCCTTTTGTTTTCCGTCAGGCCAACGGAGACCAAGGAAAAAAGAAACTTACAGTCTTGTGCTGAACCATATAAGTCTTCGCCTTGGAAGCGAGGACACCGCCAATGGCAGCCGGGCCGTTCTTGTCTTCCCAAACACTGACGGCAATACCTGTCCTGGCGACACGTTCAAAGCAACTCTCCCCCAATGTGACGTCCAGCAATGTCTCGCCGCGGGTCTTGCCCGCGACCACGATGCGTTTCTCCATTCCTACGGTGCGGGGGTTGACGGGTGTGCCGGGGGTCGGACGTGGTGGCAGTAAAATGGACAGACGTGCTGAGCCCATGTCTCGCCATTTGTTCTGCGATTCGCGGAAGTAGAGTCGGATCTTGGCGTTTGTGATGCCCAAGGGTGTGCCTTGTAAGGGGTCGTATGCGATAGGCGACGATGCTCCTGAGGACAGTGAATCGCTTGTCCCGCTTCGACTGCCTTGTCTCGAAGTTATGGTACTCTTGGCGATGTTGAAGATGCGACTGTTACCGTTGAATCGACGGAGTGCCGAGAAAGCAGAGTTCATTGTGCCGACTGAGGAATCGGTGATTTGAGATGCGGGTCGTGATGCTTTGGATCGATACGTGTTGCTTCTTCGTAGTGGGTTGTGGAACCATGATCCAGTTGACGAGCGTTTTTCGTTTTGCTGATCCATCGCAGCAGCCCATGTGCTCTCATTGAGTGGCCCGCGAGCATTCTGAAGAGCGATGTAGGTCGGGTTGTTGATTCGAGCCGTGTTGATGAGAGAGTATAACAGTTCGCATTCTTCAGCGTTTCGTGAGCGGAACATGACGTTGTTGCTCGCGCGCATCTTCGAATTCGTGGTTGGCGGAGATCTGATCGAGATATCTAAGGCGGTGCCTCTTCGTAGTGGCACTAGAGGTGTCACTTCGAAAGCAACCAGAGGCTGTACGCCCTTAGCAGAAGGGCTTGTGACGTTGCTGCCCTCGGATCCCGCAGGCACAGCATCACTCATATCAAATGCCTCGACCAAGCCTGGTGTAACTATGATGACACATTCGTGTGGGTGAAGGGCTTCCCAAGTCCCTCGATCAGACCATGAGAAGATAGAGGCAACAGTCTTCGAAGCGTTATGAGCCTGCTGAGGCACCGTTCGATATGGTGCTTGTGATGCAGACTGTGAAGGTGAGAGGGTGGCTTCTGGCAACGATGGCAGGGATCCTGGGGGGGTCGCCTTTCCGAAGCCACTCACTGGATCGATACCGGGAGATTTGATTTCTGGCAGTATTTCCGCATCTTCATCTGATGATTCCGATGTGATGGATTCGTCTTCTGTATCAGAATATGACAGCTCGCTGTCTGTAGAAGATTCAGTATTGACAGATGGCTCGTACTCATGCTTGAGAGGGGAAGATGATCTTCGATGTCTCTTCAAGAATGCAGGAGTGAGAGAGGGGATTGAAAAAAGCTTCAGCTTGGAAGGGGGCGAGACGTTCTTGGGCGATCGAGGCTGTTCGTCTTCGTGATCAGACTGAGGACCACTCTTGCGTCGTTTCTGCAATTTTGCGGGCTGTGGCTGTCGTTGTTCCTCGAACCGAACCTGATTAGATCGATCGGGCTGTTTGGGCGAGTCTTGCAGGAGATCAGGCTGACTTGAATGGTGTCTAGCCGGTGCAGAAACTGGATTCTTGTCACCATAATATCTTGAGTGTTCAGATGGGCCCATGTCACTTGTGTCGTTGTCCTCATCTTCTTCCGAATCGTCGTCATACGTAAGAACGGATGATGGCATCCATACACTGTAGTCAGACTTCATCTGCGACAAGGTTGATTGACTGGAGTACGAGCTCAACGAGGTTGCTGTTTCCGAACGTGAGAATGCATGTGTCGGACGATCTCTAAGATCCGGAGTCTGTTGCTCAACAGGGGATCTGAGGGATGGCAAGGAAGGACTGGTTGACACAGATTGCGATGATCTGTGACGCGTTGCCTTTGATCTCTTCAGTCCCGGAGATCCAGGCTCCTCACTCCATGGCGCCGAAGTCGACTGCTTCAAAGGAGAGTTTGGCAGAGAATAAACCTTTCGAGCATCCTGGGTCACCGTTGGTACAGGCTCCCTCTCTAGTCTACTCGAGGAGCTAGAAGAGCTAGACGGTCGTTCGCGCTCCACATGCGAAGGCAGCTTCTCCGTCGGATTGCGGTCTGATCTCAAAGGAATGGTTGTAGTGACTGGACCCTCACCGATAGGGATGTCGACCTCGCTGGCACGTTTCATCGGAATTGTTCTAGTCAGTGGAACATCTCCCTGAGTATGGGCACTCCGAGGTCGATGTGATTGAGTCAGGAAGCTGGACTTTCTAGCAAGTGACGGAGGAACCGGATTGCTTCCAAGCATTTCAATCCATTCAGGACTTGTGTCTTCGTCGTTTGCATGCAGAGCCAAAAGTTCCTGCCACTCCTTGCTTGCTGAGTTTTGTCCGCGTATCATGATAACAAGATCTCCTGGCCCCTGACCAGGCCTTGACGAGACGTACTCTTTGCGAACAGGAGGGAAGAGCAGCCATCGCCCGGTGTCAGAGACCTCGCAGACTAGAACATCGCCACTATTGCCTCGTCCAGGAGCATCATCGCGATAAACCAGCTCGACCCTGCAATCGAGTTGTTGTCCGCTCGAGTGTATCATGTTCATATCAAAATAATCCCTGGCACGAACGCATCGATTAGGATCAATACTTACGCCAGTGATCAAAGCAAGGCTTTGCGGATCCCTGGCGCGAGTTGCATCGATACCTGCAGCGGCTTCATCCTCGAGTCTTGCTCGTTCTTCATTTGAGCGTCGACGGGCTTCTGTGACAAGGTCCTGATACTTGTCGGCGATCGAGCTAGCGGTTGCGTTTGGAGCCAAAAAGTTGATACCCTAATGAGAGCAATTAGCATGTGTTTTCATACGAGATTATGCAGCGTTGCATACCTTGAACGTTTTTGCGAGGTACTTCAGGCGTACCAGAGGCCTCTTCAGCAGAAAAGCGACATCGACCCTCTCACCATCACCGTTCACGAGATCTCCATCTTTGTTCCGTGCCAGGCCATCATCCCAATCAGGTTCCTTCCCTGACGTTGCTTCAGCAGGAGCCAGATTAACCACGACATCTTGGAAACCCATCCTCCATGCTTTCAGGTAATCTGAGTAGATACGGACAGCGCCTTGAGCCCAGCTTATCAAGGTGACTTCGTTACTCGCAGGGGCTCGTCGATGATGTGCTTTCAGTCTTTCTAGAGCTACGCCCATGTCGACAATTGGCTTTGTGATGGTGAGATCACCTGCTCCTGAGCGTCCAAACAGTCCAGCCGCAACAGCAGAGTCCGACTTTGATAGTACGCACGAGAGGAGGACGGGAATAACACCATCTACAAGTGTGCGTAGTTCGCGTTGGTATTTGCTCTCGTCGGCGGTGAATTCTTCCCAGAGATCTTGAAGAGTAGCCCTTTCCAGACGAACTCTGTTCGTCCTTATGCTGCGGGCTGAAACAATGCTCCTAGCATCGCCTCGAGGTAGCGATAAAACAGAGATGAGATCTTCATGGCGGGTGAGTCTTCGTTTGAGTCCCCCATTCACGCTACTTGAAGATTTGTTCCGTTCGGGCACGACAGTATCTTGTTCAGAGATTTCAGATGGCGTAGCAGGCTCATGCAGTGTATCCGCAGATGCGATGGTTGAAAGGCGTTTGCCGGTCGTAGGAAATCGACGTCTGAGGTTTGCACCAGGAGAATGCTTGCTAAGCTTGACGTCTGGGATTTCAACATCGGACGGAGCTACTGAAGACGTAGCGC
Organism: Dothideomycetes sp. NU30; assembly: GCA_026013035.2. Lineage (NCBI taxonomy): Eukaryota > Fungi > Ascomycota > Dothideomycetes > Dothideomycetes sp. NU30. The sequence continues at coordinate 1,303,842 of BSBH01000001.1, read as the reverse complement.
ATGAGGAGGCCTCCTCTTCGTAGAGAGATGGCAGTGACTCCGATGCCGTTTTTGTTGTTCTCGATCCTCGGTATTTATTTGCTGATCTTGTGTCGTGTCCTCCCTCTTTCACATCTATATCCTCTTCGCTGCTACGAGCACCTCTACGCCTCTCTTTCTGCTGGAAGCTCTCTTCGGCGCTCCGAGGTCTCTCCCCGCGCTTTTGAGCAGGTGGTAGATTCTCGTCTTGATTATATTCGCTCACATTCTCATCCGTGACAGAAGTGCCTGAAGTACCTGGAGTGTTGGTGAGCCATGCTTCAATTCGGTTTCCGTAGACCGGCTGGGCTGAATTAGATGTACGTAGGTCCGCAGGCTTGGGAAGAGGTTGGTCCGGTATTCTTGTCTTGAGACCACGCTCTTTGGTAACATCCTCATCATCCTTGAATACAAGATCCGGCAACTTTCGGGTACGGCCATTGCGTGTACTAATACTGTCATCCGGATCCAGGGTTTGAGCGACCGACCTCACTTCTGTACCTGCCTCGGATGCGGCAGGTGAAGCATAGCTACGACGCAAGCGACGTCTCCGATCCGAGTCATTACGACTAACCTCACGTTCGCCTCTTCTACGTCGGTCTCGCCGTGTTGCATCCTCGTTGGTACTATCAAAACCTGGTCTACGTTGCCTCGGATCGTCGGAGGAGCGGGGACGCTTATCATCATCACTCTTTGAGGTAGGTCGCTTATGTTTCTCATCCAGGGACTCTTCGATTGGCGTGACTCGTATTCCGTCGTCGTATGTAGTCCTAGCTATTGGAGCAACCCTTATGCCGTCGTCTTTCTTTGGCGACTGAGGAGGGCTGTTACGTGTGTACACGGATGTTCTTTTGATCGTGTACGGCTTAGACTCTTCACGACTTTCACATTTGGCAGGCTCGCGATCTTTGCGCCAGTGAGCATCGCTGACAACTCGCTTCAAAGGGGCCGCTGCGAGTTTAACGTCTGTATCTAGCTCGTTGCGAGGTGTGCTCTTGCGTCGAACCCATGCTTGCAAATCGGAATCCATATTCCTCGGAGACTTGGGTGACTTCTTGGGCGATGTCTGTCGGGGTTTCCTGGTTGAGTCGGTGTGAGTGCGGGTCTTGTCTTGGGCATCTTTGTGTTTGGGTGCTTCTGCGCTATCTGACTCGTTCTCGTACTCGACAACGACGACATTGTTGTCGACAGTCGGGGCAACAACTGCGGCGCCATCTGCCTGCCAGTTGCGTACCCTGCGCCGGACAGCGTCTGTATCATAGGGTCCAGTCTGTTTGCCGATGTTCAGCTGGCCGTTCTTGTTGAGCGCATCTATGCGCCGAGTTGCCTGGGCCGCGCTCGGAGAGGCTGGCATCTGCTGCTCTTTCTGCGACTGGATAGGTTCGAGTAGTTGACCAGCATAGGAGGATATTTGATGGTGAGATGGAAGCTGGGACTAAGTACGAGGACAGGGCTTCGAAACGTCACAAGCGATACGTAGCACAGGGACTTGAGCGCAAGGCAGACAGCTGGCATGCGAACGCATCAATCAGTTTTTATCCACGGCATGGCGTTGGTATCGCAAGTACAGGCAGGTAAGCATACCGACGGCTCAAACGGTGTGCGAGCGGAGAGAAAGCGGTTCGAGAGCTCACGATAAGATAGGTATGTAGATGTAGATATATTGTCAGGAAACGAACACGGACAACAATGACTTTTGACAACGGACCATCTCAGACCAGGCCATTTGCTCTGAGATGTATTCTGTAAGATAATGAAACCCAATGAACAAACGTGTACATGCATGCCTAGGTCATAGATTAATCTTGCACATGGCTGAACCGTGTCGAAGTCTTTGTTTACTTTTACGTTCTCCACGGTTGTCCCGGTGCAACTAAGCCCAACAGCCCGCTTCCCGAACCCTGTTCATCCTCAAAAACGGCACCAACGTGCATACATATCCGCCCACCCAGGTCTAGCGTCAAGAACAGGTTGAGGGCTTATCTTCTGCCCACCGTTCTGTCACCGCTGTCTTCGCGAAAGCACTCTGCACGTGTTACACGCGGTAGCAGAAAAGGTTTATGATATCCTCGGGCTCGATGAACACCCACAAGCCAATTTGATGGCACTATGATTGCCAAGAACACTTCAGGAATTTTTGAATGGAAAACAAACATTATGATTGCTTCTATCTGTACGACTCTGTATACTGTACTCTACTTTCCATCCCAGATATCCAAGACATGCCTGGTTGGACAGTGTCCAAGCCAACATCTACAAGGTATAAACACATCTACTCCAACTAATACTTGATTTCCTTACCAGGCGTTTTATGCGCCCTTCCCCATACGAAGTTCCTTTCTACACCGTCTTTTTCGTTTTCTGGACACCCTGGACCTGTCGGAAAGCATCCGCACTGCCACTGACACTTTGATACAACAAAACTGGTTCCATGTCAGCATACCAAATCATTACCATCATGCAGCATCATTGTCATCAACACTTACTCGCAGGAATCACAATCCAGAAGAAGTTGGCTCCGAAGTAGTAACCCCAGAAGTAGTACGCCTCAGGCCGGCTGTACTCGATTCCCTTGAAGTAATGGTCGGCCATGCTGGTAGCATAGTAGAGCAGATCTCCGTAGCACTGTCCTAGCGATACCATGGCCTGCAAAGGGTGTCTTAGGGGATGCTCGAGAGCGATGAGAGCTGCTACTACAAAGGACAAAGGTCCCCAGAACACCTGGTTCGTGTTAGTCACAAATATCGCAAGTTCTCGAGATGGGAACAAACAACTCACTGCAGTCATGGCTTCAACGCAGAAGACAAATGTGTTCTGTGTGAGATATCTGGAGTCTGACAGAGCGTATTCCTTCCACAATTGGCCAAAGAAAGTCTGCAACCCGCCCATGTTGCTGTGATTGACGGCAAAGTATCCTTCGAAGAAGAAGTGTATGCAGCCACCTGAACGCTGGAGTTTAGTGAACCTGTCCATGGTCCTTGAACGACGTACAACTTACAAAGCACAAACCAATTCACGGTGAGAAGCTCGCCTCTGCCAATATTGGGGTTGACCTTCGTCACAGCCAAGTAGGTCAAAGCAAATATGGCAGCGCATCCAGCAACAAAGGTTCCGAGTAACGCGAGAACGGTAGATTCATTAGCGACATAACCAGCTACCACGGCATTCAGAGGATAGTAAGGATGATCCGGCCTGGCGAAACCGGATGAATTTCCTGATATAGAATCGAAATGCAAGCCCATAGTACTGTCTCCCGTCGGCATAGCCATGACTGCTAGTAAAAAGGATGTTCGGTCCCAGGTCAGAAGGAAACGAAGAGTTGGACGTTGAAGTTTGGAAATGAAGACAAGGTGTCGAACTCAACAACGAGTCTTCTCTACCAACTGCCAACTGCCCGAATAACCCTCGTTGCCAGAAAACCCCCGACTCAGACATGATGACGACAATAATACAAATACTTCAATCATGAGAACAAAATTTAGCAACATGTTCCTGAGAGCCATGGGACATTTCAGCGAATCGGAATTGATGGAAACGGTCGATATGAATCGTAAAGATCGGCCCGGGATCGAGTTTCGTCCTTGGCGATGCGCTTAGCCGATGCAAATCTGCGACGAGGCTGTGACCATGGCAATGTGGATGGAACATGGGAATTCCACTGGTCTTGGTGATTTTGCAAGTCGTTGTAACTAGTAAACTTCACACCACACGGAGAATTTATTCTGGATGTATGAAGAAACTTTCTGTGGTTCCCTCTCAGCTTCCTCGAGACATTGTTGGTAGAAACTAGACGTGGACGACGGAACGGATGCTTTGGAGGAAAGTGTATTAGATCAAAATAAGTACAACTCAAAGCTCATACTGCACTGTAACCACCACGGGTGCCATGTCCTTGGAACATGTTCGAAATGGAACGACCCCAATCCTTGACAATGTATGGGAGATCGCGGATAGTATCGCCATGCGGTACTGCATCGAAGCCGCGAGCCCCGTACTTGGAATGGTTGAGCCAGGATCCAAAGATGAGGTATGCAGCAACAAGCAAGAAAATGCTAAGCAAAAGTTAGTTGTGACACAATTGGCAAAAAGGTTATTGGGGAACATACATGATGAGGAACCAGGTAAAGAAGCCCCAGTGGCTGCTCGGTTTGCCGGTGGGTTTGTGGCTGGTCACGCCTTCGCAAGCATACTTGGTTTTCCAGTTCAAGCGCAAGACATCGGCCTCGTTGTCGCCCTCGCCCTCAAGTCTGTAACTAATAAGGGTCAAGCTGGAGTGGTCAGTGGGCTCCTCGTCTTCCTCCTTCTTGTCGTCCTCTGCGCGGACAAGCAGACTGGTAGCCTCTTCCTCGTCGTCAATCTTGTCACGTGAATCTCCCTCGGCGCCTTCAAGGCCGGTACGGTTGCTGTCGCACTGGAATTCGATAATAGCCTTCTGCTGACGACCATCAGACTTGTCAAAGGGGTACTTTCCGCCGTGAAGCTCGACCCTCAAGCCCTCCTTGTTGGCATCACTGTGCGAAGCCGAGTTCTTCAGACGAGTCCACTCAGGGTCCAAGTATCGGCCGTGGGAGCTAGCATACTGGCCAGCAATGGGGATGACTCTTCTGATGGTGCTGGAGTTGTCGGCAAGGTTGTAGTCGTATTCAGTGCCACATGCTAAGATTCAGTTAGCAAGGGAAGAATGCAGGGTGATCCGAGGTGCATGACTTACCCCATGTGCCAGTCGGACACTCGTCGTCCTTGGGAACACCCTTGGTCCTTTTAAGAGGGCCGCAGATGTCGAGAGTAAAGGTAGTGTTGGAGACGCTCGGAGGAGTATCTTCGATCAGATGGACGGAATGTGCACCCCCGAGTTCACTTAGATCAAAGTGCTGGCCTTTGATGACGACGTTTTTACAGTCAAGCGTGACGGCGGTAGTGACAGCCGGTGACAGTAGCAGTAGGGCGGCGGGTAGGCCGAGCATGCGTTGTGCCCACATGGTGCGTAGCAGTGTATCTTTACGGAAGTGTGTCTTGTCGGCAAGAGATTGATGGGTGAGATTGGGCGCGTGTATGAGAAGTGAAGGTTGTATTGCGCAGGCTGCCGAGAGTGAGGATGCGGGCTAGCAGACGACAAGGGCGATGGGCGATATGGTCAATTTTCGTCTTGGTGTGAGAAGGGTTAGAGAGAGAATTGCAAAGTCGTTTATGTTTAGGCTGACCATATCACATAGGTAATCATATACTGTCCAAAGCTGGCTGATCGTGCGGACGGTCGGTGGTGACATGCTGCCGAGACTCCGCTGTGTGGTCTCGACGCTATTCCTACCTGTACCTGTCTACACACCAATCTACCTTGGGTATCTTCTCTCTCTTGCGCAGACAACCCCACTTGTCACAACTCACCACCACACACCATCGCCATGTCTCGCAATGCTCGGATTGAGGAAGTGTCCGACAGTGATTCGGACCCCTCCGAGATGGATCCCTCAGACTTCGATCCCAATTCCATCATGTCCATGATCAACCCCTCCGACATTCCTTCGACCTCGTCCGCCAACAGCAACCCTGCCGCCGGCAACTCTCTCAGCCAACCTGTACTGCAGCCACACTTCCCAGGCCGTGCCCCACCCAATCAGGCCGCAGACCGCGAGCGTACCAAGCACTACCAATGTCTGTATCCTGTCTATTTTGACAAGACTCGTTCGCGCGCAGAGGGCAGGAGAGTAGGAAAGGATGAGGGCGTCGCCAATCCGCTAGCCCAGGACATTGCCAATGCTTGTTCACGTCTCGACCTCTCTGGCCAGGTCGTCTTCGAGCCCGCCAAGACACATCCCAAAGACTGGGCCAATCCTGGTCGTGTGCGTGTCTTGATCAAGGAGAATGGCGCTCCAGCAGGGAGAGGTTCCATCAAGAACAGTAAGCCGTCACATGGCAACCTGGATTACGAATTCATAGACTGACACGAACGCAGAGCACCAACTCTACAGTTTAGTGGCAGAATACCTGCGACAAAACCCCACGACAGAAGAGTCACCTATGCGCATGCGCATAGCCGGTATGCCCACACCGACCAAGCCAAACCCGCCGCCCGCTACGCCCAAAGGATGGAAGATTGGTACAATATTACCATTACACTCGCCCGCTCTGAGCGGTGGCGGTGTCAACGAAAATTACTTCCAAGATATGCTAGGTGAAATGAAAAACATGCCAGGAATGGAAGGCATGCAAGGCCTACAAGGTGCTTTCGGCGGACCATCTGCCCCCGAACCACCCGCGGCCAAAAAGAAGGACAAGAAGAAGAACAAATCTTAGATATACCCCAAAACTCCGGATAATGCTGAATGCCTTTGCTCCGCCCATATCCCATTTGCTATAACAATTACATTTCCAACCGGAACACATTACGTCGTCTTAATGACCTTGGACTGAGGGGTGATTGGAAGTTCAGTCTTGAAAACCCAATCCCAAAAGCGGCTGGTCACACCGAAGCCGTTCTCGTAATCGGCAAAGTGATGTGCCAAGTGGTATTTCTTGAGTTCGCGCCAGTAGGCGGGAAGGCTATGTAACATGTCAGCGCGGTCATCAAGAAGAGTGAAAACACTGTGTAACTTACGTCTTGTGGTGGAGGAAGTAGTGGGTCAGATCATAGCAGATGTATCCAAAGATACCACCACAAAAGACTGCGACGGCAGCGTTCCAGTCGTAGAAGAAGACGGCATGTGCGAGATGCCAGAAAGGCGTAGCAAGAGCGAGGAACAAGGTAGGAGGCATGACCAGACGCAGTCTATCCATGGGGAGATAGTGGTGTATGCCGTGGAGCAGGAAATGCAGAGTAAGACCGACGCGGTTATCGGGCAGGTACTGGTCCAAGTGGAAGAGGAAGCGATGCAAAACGTATTCAACCAGAGTCCAGATGCCGAGACCGAGCACCCAGTAAGCAGAGAGCCCGACGTTCGACAGCCCTTGGCCAGCAAGATAGGTGCCATAGGCGACAGGAGGAAGCCAGACGGTTGGAACAACCCACCAAGGCGTCTTGCTCAAAGGCTCGAGGAAATTGCCAAACAGAGGGGCGCTCTCACCACCCTTGTAGTGGCGAGGGCGGTGAACCTGCTCGAGGTAGAATTCCCTGGAAAATCCACCGTTCCAAACTTGCATAAGTAGAGGGCGGTTGAGGTCGAGGAACTTGTGGGTACGGAAGTCTGTCTGAGCATCTGTCTCCTTGGACAAATCTGCCTCGCCGGACATGCCAGTCGAGGGGTATAGCGGTTCCGTGACTCCGTCTTGACGCAATTCGGCGGCGCCGATATTAGAAGGGGGCAGAGGTACAATGTCGGCAGGGGCGTTGCTGTCGGTGACGGCTTTCATGACAGACTCGGTCGCAACAAAACCAATCAAGTAGTCGTCGAGGATTTCCCAAGCAGATTCCGAGTGGGCGTGAGAGACTTCATCGTCCATGATTTCTTTGACATCCTTGCCGCCATATTCCACGATCAGCTCGCCACCACCAGGATGATCGCCTAAGAAGGAGGTGATGTCGTAGACCTTGGTGCCAACAGTGACATAGCAGGACTTGTTGGTGTTGTGTGAGGCGACGTCAGCCTGAGGAATGGTAGGGAGAGTTCGTCCAGGCATGTTAACTGAAAGTCGAGATGATTAGGCCAAAGGGATGAGGCGCAGGCCGGAGGACGGCGGATGGAGTAAGAGCGGAGGAGCAAACAGAGAAGAGACTAAGGAGCGAATGACTGATAGCGGTGGAAGGATGGTGCAGACGACTTGACAGGCCGACGTATATAAGAAAGTCTCCTGGAACGCTAGCAACAAAACATGGCACGATCCGGACGCACTTCTCTGGTGCTGTGGCGAGACAGAAGACCCTTGATCCGATTTCTGAAATTGCACCGGCCCGTCCGGCTGCTGTTTCCTTGCCGGGAGACGTCCGACTTCAATGATTTATGATTTATGATTTATGATTCTGGATTTCTTTGCACGCAACACCTTCTTCGATCAAGTAAGTATCGTAGGAATCGACAAGATGTATAGGGTGTCCAGTGATGCGGTTCGTCGTGGAATGTAGTGCTGTTTCTCGAACAAATTATCAGACTGAGCAAACACGAGAATCCATGAAGAGTAGAAACCACCTCTGTCCTTTTTGAGATCTTGTTTCGCGGAGTTTCTCAGTAGAGTGACTACGAGCTTCTCGACTCGATGCGAACGCCTCAATGAAATGTACTCTTTGCACTTGCTGGATTTGATCGCTTACTTTCGATACACACAGAAGCAAATGCTTTGCTCCTACCATTCACAACAACGCCATGCAACATGGAAACTCACAACGACACGGGCACGGACCACCCATCCCTCAAGAATCCAGCCACTCTCGCCGACGCCGACGATGCCGCTGCCGCTGCCGCTGTCACTTCTGGTGCCTCCGTTGCAGATTTTCCTCGTCTTCATGTCGCAGCAGACTGGTGCGTTAGTAGAGATTGACACATTTGGCTCGCGTTTCAGCTCCCACGTAAAGTCCATCCGTCAGCTGTCTATCGCGGTTGTGCACAATCTCACCATAAGGTCATCTGTCTCGCCGCTTGCACATCAGTCGTCGGCCGTATCCAGCAATTGACATCAAAGTCGGCTCAAGTCATCGCGTCCCATTAGACACCCTTAAATCACCCAGCCGCCATGGCCAACATAGACCTTTCTGTCGAGGAACTGCTCGAGAATGCGCAGCGTGACGCTGCTGCTCAAGAGGCTCAGAATGGTGCCAGCAACCGCGAGGGTAGCATGGCCGACCTTTCCCGCCGTGGCACTCCTATCGACCTGAAGGACTCCGACAATGCCTCCGCTAACGGCAGCATCCGTAGTAAGCGCAGAGACCGTAGCACCGACAGCCATCGCCGCTCTTCTCGCCGCCCTGATTCACGCGACCGCCGTGACCGTAACCGTCCTAGCAATGGAGACTACTACCGTGGTCGTGGTGCTGGTGGAGGTGGCCGTAATAGAACTAGATCCCCTTCAAATGACGACAGGTATTACCGCCCTTCAGACCGCTCTCGTCGCGACGACGACCGTCCCCGCCGCAGAGACAGAGAGCGCGATCGCCGCTCCCCTCGTCGTGACCGAGGCGACTCTTATCGTGGTGGAAGAGGAACTCCACGTGACAAGTCTCCTCCACGTCAGAGAACCCCCGAGCCTACGGATGATGAGCGTGATCGTCGCACCGTCTTTGTCCAGCAGCTCGCCGCTCGCTTACGTACAAAGGAACTCGAGGCCTTCTTCGCTCAAATTGGCCCTGTCAAGGAAGCTCAAATCGTCAAGGACCGCGTTAGTGGTCGCAGCAAAGGGTAAGTTATTGCGTTTCCGCTTTTGCTGCTGTACTGTACTAACCTCCTTCTCCCTGCAGTGTCGGATATGTCGAATTCAAGGAGGAAGAGTCTGTGCAAAAGGCCCTTGGTTTGACTGGACAAAAGCTTCTTGGTATCCCTGTCATTGTTCAACTCACTGAAGCCGAGAAGAACCGTCAAGCCCGTGTGGCCACTGGCCAACCTACTCAGTCGAACGGCATACCCTTCCACCGCCTCTACGTCGGTAACATTCATTTCTCCGTCACCGAGGAGGATCTGCGTGATGTCTTCAGCCCATTCGGCGAACTCGAGTTCACTCAGTTGCAAAAGGAGGAAAACGGTCGCAGTAAAGGTTACGGGTTTGTGCAGTGAGTATCCCCTCATGTCAATCTCTCTCCGTGTGGCAGTCAACTAATCCTTCTACTAGGTATGTTGATCCTGCTCACGCTAAGGCAGCTCTCGCCGACATGAACGGCTTCGAAATCGCCGGACGTCCCATCCGAGTCGGACTTGGCAGCGACAAGTTCACCCCCGAGTCCACCGCCAGTCTCTTGCAACGCTTTAGCAACCAAAACCACCAAAACCAGAGTCAGCCCGGTGCCTTCCAAGGCTCCTCATTTTCCGGTGCTGGAGGCCGTGGTGCCCATGCTGGAGGTAACTCAAACTTCGACCGCGCTGGTGCTCGTGAAGAGAAGGGTACTGGTGGTGCCAGCGCTCTTGATGACGCCGATGTTGGCGGCGTCAACTTTAACAATTTCAGCAGAGACTCTCTTATGCGCAAGTTGGCTCGTACTGAAGACCCTGCTCCACAGACTCCTGCCGCTTCTGCACGCCCTGTGGTCGATGCCAGAAAGACTACCGCCCACAATCCCACTCCTAGCCGTTGCATCGTCGTCAAGAATGCATATGACGAGACCACGTAAGTATTGTCCTTGTGTCTCTCAGAGTTCGTTATACTGATGTACTACCTCAGCCAAACCGATCCCCACTGGGTCAAGGACCTTGAAGAAGACTTCAAGGACGAGTGCAGCGCCAAGTACGGCAAGGTCGTCCACATTGGTGTTTTCCGTGACAGCTCCGATGGCGAAATCTACGTCAAGTTTGCCGACCTTGCTGGAGGCGACAGTGCCCTCAAGGGCCTTAACGGCAGGTACTTTGATGGCCGCACGCTGACGGCTACGCCAGTCGTCGACGCCGTCTACAACATGAACTATCCCAAGGCCGCCAACCTCTGATCACTTTAGGTCCTCTGCAAGAAAGCTCTCTAGCAAAACCCACAGGCTCTTTGGGGAAAGTCAGCCTTGAAAGAAGACAGATGAGAAGAGTGCTGACGATGCAGATTTGCACACAGCAAGCAAGCCTCGATACACGTCCACAAAGAGCACATCACACACATATGTGGCTGACCATTGAGGCCAAAACTTCTTTCTTTTCAACAAGGTACTCAAAAGCAGTCGCTCACCTGTACCCTCCTGCATCATCATTGCCATACACAAAGCATGCACTGAAGGGGGCTGACGATCATGCAACATGTTCCTCACTTACTTCACCGTCTTTTTTCGTTTCCTGTTTTCTACTTTGGTCTTTTCTAGTGCGTCTTCTCTCAATTTTGGGGAACTTGGTTTGAGCACATCACAAAAAGGGACCACTTCGGGTTCTGCAAGGAAAACGGTTTTTCTAGCAGCACTTCTGGCGTTCAAGAGGAGTTTTAATGGTTGACAATCGTGGGAAGAGGGAGGTTTTTCCTGCATGAACATGAGGCGGAAAAACTGTGTTCAAAAGCGTTCTTCATAAAAATACAAAAGCAGAAAACAGACTTTCTCCTAATGAAAATTGAAAATCCCCTCAACAAGTGATATCTCTTTCCCAAACTTCCTGTCACTACAATCCTCTTTATGTCAAGGTCCTATATCTCTTCAACGTTCACATGATTGTACTAGAGCAAGGAGAATGATGCCCCACGCGGAAGGAGCGATTCAGATCATAATACAAGGAACGAACGAATTCAGCTACATGGGAAGGAACAGCCGGTTCGAAGAGGAAGAAACGACCGTCAAGAAGAGAAGGAACGAATTCATCCATGTAGAAAGGAAACAACGATCCACCCCAACCTTTCCGGGAAAGAATAGGGGTGATACGAATAATGTGAAAGAAGCGATCAATGGATTCCAGAAAAGAAGAGAGGCAGACAGGGAATACTGCAGAACGAGGCAGGGGACGGGAAGGGAAGGAAAAGAAGCAAGGCAATACATGGCATCGAAGGCGAGGAAGAAGGTCTACGGGGAGAAGTGAGAAGTAAGACGAGCGCCTCAAGGAATTGTCCCGGACTCAACGTCAGGTGGAAGGAAGACAACAAGACGGAGCCGATAAGAAATATCAATGCCTGAGGACATAATCAGAAAAAAGTAGAGCAAACTGACTTATGCTGGTTCTGAATTGGAGTGCATGGAACGTGTTAGCGATCAAAAGGTAGCTTTGACTGACGAGCAGCCAAGGAGACATGTCAAAGAGAAGAGGAGAGAAGAGAGGAGAAGAGCAGGGAACAGAGAACAGAGGAACAAATCCATTTTTGAACACCTCTCTTTGCGTATTGTTTTTCAACTGAAACGCTTCTTGAAAAGAGCAAAGGGGGGGGAGGACGACAAAGCCACTGTATCAGCACAATGTAAAAGAAGAAAGAAAAAAAAAGGGTACGCCGACCAGAAGGGAAGAAGAAAGAGACGGTCAACTTTCTCCCCTTTTCTCCATGCATGAAATTCAACCCGCCTCCCATTTCGTATGTCATCGTAACCCATTCGGTGATGATAATGCTTTGTAAAAGAAAATAAAAACGCCCTCCCAAAGATGACCATATGCCAACAGAGGCACAGCTTGCAGTTGCTCCAAAACGGAAAAGAAGAAGAAGAAAAACCCCTCGGACCACTTGTATTCCAACACAGGAAGAGCAGAGAAGAGCAACTACCGGCTAGATTGGCCGGCGGAAGGTGCAGGTTGTTGACTGGGCTGGGCTCGTAGACGGGCGGCACGTTCCCTCTCTATCCTGATCTTTTCGGCTTCGGTACCGTCGTCCTCGTAATGCTCTCTGAACCATTCGTGCTGTAATGCTTGGTGTGCTGTGATGCGCTTCTTGGGATCATAGACAAAGATTCTCTTGAGCAAGTCGAGGAACTTGCGGTTGAAATCGTTGTGTACTGGGATAATGTCCTGAAGAGCGTATAAGTATGGAGCATAAGGGTTTTTCTTGAGAGTTGGGTGACAGGGAGTGGGAGGATCGAGAAGAGGCTCATCAAGTAGAGGAGGATAGGGGTAATGTGAGAGTTTTGAGATTGGGGGAGGGCTTACATGAAGAGGCTTCATCGCCTTGACAAACTTGCGCGATGAGCGAGCGGTATCAGCCTGGGGATAATCCAGAACTTGGCGCTTGAAATAGCTAGGACAAAGTTAGCAAGGAAAGGAATCGAGGAAGGAAAGATGCTTGACTCACGCTCCAGCAGCATTCTTGTTGCTGCCACGGGCAGAAGTGACTTGTCTGACCAAAGCCTTGTCTATCGGGGCATTGCACACAGCTTCCATCATGGCCAAATGCTCGAGGTTATCGTGTGTTTGGAACAGAGCATCGCCAGTGAAGAACTCGACGAGAATGCAGCCTATGCTCCAAATGTCACAAGGGAAGCTCCAGCCGAGGTTCAAGATGATCTCAGGGGCGCGGTAATGGCGTGTTGAGACGACCGAAGAGTGGTATTCGTCATCAAAGGTGGCCGAGCCAAAGTCGATGAGGCGGATTTCGGGATCCAGTAACACCCTGCGGTACTTGGCCGAGCGAGGGTTTGTGTTTGATGACGTGGGGATGTTGCGGTTGTATGTAAAGGTTTGGTACTGGTTGTGTACGAGGAGAATGTTCTCGGGTTTGAGATCTGTGTGTATGAGATTGAGGTCGTGCAGGACTAGACAAGTGAGTTAGTCGAGTTTAATAGGCATATTGCACCGGGTCCACTCACAAGCAACGCTGGTAAAGAGTTGACGAGCAAATTGTTGGATGTGGGTGCTGGGGAAGGGCACGAATTGGTTGCTCTTCAAGAAGTCGAAGACACTCTGGCCTAGTAGGTCCGTGACGATGCAGATGTGGTTGCGAAAGTCGAATGTGTCGCGCAGGTGAATGCACTTGTTGCGGTTGTACTTGTCATTGCACGCCAGCGTCGAGAGCACACGCAGCTCAATGCGAGAGGCATCACGGTATTTTTGCACAGAGCGGATGATCTTGACAGCCACTTCGGCATGTCTCTTGCGATCCCACGCCTGTACCACCTTGCCGAAAGTGCCTTGACCGAGCAGTCGTACAATCGAGTCTGAGGGCATTGCGTCAGTATCTCCTCTTGTACAAGCCATTGAAGACCAAGCTTACATCGTTCCGTCAAGTCCGAGTTGTCCTGCACTATGTAATGGCCGTCGTCGTCGTCGACCTTTTGATCACGGGTTGATGTTCGCTGCACACTATTAGCCATGGCTCTGTCTGGATCTGTCCATGGTGGACCTACGTCTGCCACCACAGGCACATAAACCTCCTTGGCCTTTAGAGGTGGTTTGGGCGGAGGCACGTATTCTGAGAAGGGATCGGGGCGGGCGACGCTCTCTCGCTTCTTTTGATCTGCGGCGGCCTGTCGTGTTGTCCTCTTACGCTTCTGCCCGACAGAGGCGTCTTCGGCATATGCACTTGCGCTGGGCTGAGAAGCCAACGACGTGGCGGCCGATGTCTTGTAGGATGTGTTCAAATCGGTAGACGCGGCGTCATAGTATGGTGTTTGCGTGTTCGAGTACTCGTTGTGGTGATAGACGGCATCGTAATTTGTCTTCCTGCGCTTGTCGACATGATTCGAAGTGCTTGGCGGAATACCACCAGCAGCAGCAGTGGTGGTGGTGGGTGTGGGTGGTTGCTTCCTGGTGTCTTCCTCTTCATCATCGTCAATGATGATGATTTCTTTGGGTGGCTTGCCGCCAAAGTATTTTTGCCAATCGACAGGCTCTCTGGCTCTTTTCCTGGAAGCGCTGGTCGAAGATCCGGCTGTGGATGGTGGAGCAGGGTAAGGTGGGTGGGCCTGTGTGGTGGTAGCGGTGGCAGTACGCGGTGACGGAGCATAGCCGTTGGCATATGGTTGCGGGTAAGACGAGTAGTCGGGCATGGCTGGAAGATATTGATGGTGCTGTTGTTGGTAGTGGTTCGGCGCGAGGGTAACAGTAGCCGTCTGCGGCGTAGACATGATGTGCCCAAGGGATTTTGTCGTCGTCGTCACGGCGATGGACAAGATTCGCGTTTGTCACTGAGACTCGGAGGTCATACAACCGAGGTCGGAGACTTTGTCAGTGTCGGTGTTGGTGGTGCGAGGGCTCGTTCCGTTGACCGGTCAAAAGTGAGCCGACAGAGCACCGCAAGACGACAGCAGGTGAGAGAATGCTGGAGCAGGATAGACCGAGCAGTGCGTGTGCAGGCGTGGTCTTGACGAACGATCCAGACTACCCAATCCGGTGAAACTCCGGCTGTGGGTTAAGAGCTGCAGCAGGTCAGTCCAAGTGAGTGGATGGACGGACAAGAGCGATCCAGATGCCACCGTATCAGTGCAGGCAGGAGGCTTTGGTTGAACAGCAGTGAGAGCAATCCAAAAGAGCAAAGAGCCAACAGAGGGTACGTCAACGCTGACCAGACGTGATGGAGGAAGGAGCTACGAGTAGAGATATTGCATTTGCTTGGTGCGAAGCCTTGCCGTCCTTCAGGTTCCTCGAATAAATCGTCATAAGATTTCACCATCCCCACATCTTCTTCGACTGCACTTTCTCGTCGGACAGACCAAGGGACCCTTGACTTTCCGCCATTCTCCAATTCGAGACAACGTAAACTCCCTATTTCAACTGTGCCTGCACAGCGCTGTCGCTGATCATGGTTCTATCGATTGCCGTTGTCTACTACCACATAGACATGCAAACTTGACTTTTTTTTCTCTTTCTTTCCAAGATGCTCTTTCGCAGAGCCACTGCCGCCATGTTTCGCTACTTGGGGCAGTTGCTAACGACCTACTAGTATCATCCTGGCTTCAACTTGCCGTGGCCGATTTGTTGTTTGTCCCGTTCCTCGCGCCTCCTGCAATCTTGAGACTCGACCTCCATTTGTTTGTTTGTCGTAAATACCGCTTGATACATCTCATTTGACCGCTTCTATTCTGCTTGTAATGTTACTTCTGCTTCACCTGACTTTTGCATATTTCCGCATGGCCATCGTCGATCAATTGTTCTTCTGACAATCTGCCTTGCCACCCGCTCTATTCAACCACCGGCCCCGAAGCTCGCCGTTAATCGTGTGGCTTGCCGACAACGCTCAAAACTGCTTCTATTGTTGAGGCCCTTCGTCATATCTCTCTCACTGATTATTACTTCCTTCTGTCGTTCCTCTTTGCCTTATCTGCACGTAGATATTAAGATTAACGAGGGACCTTTTCTCAGCAAGCATAACTAATCAGAATGCTCTATACATATTCAGAAGAACCAAGACTTCTGGGGACAGGGTCCGTTGGAGCCTGACATCATTTCTCCTGAATTTGAGCTTCCAATGCTCCTCACCATATTTGTCTTGGTCTCTATGTGTAAAAGTTCCAACTTAGTGGCTTATGTTGATTGATGAGAATTTCTGGTGAGTTTGATTTGAGTGTCAAGATTCATGAGGGTCTCTATAACCACGACGATATCGAGACGACTCATCTATATACAGAGGACCGCGTGGCTACTAAGAAGGGGTCCGTTAAGAGCCCTGGCATCCGGTAATTACATGGGGCTCTTGATGGAACCGTCCACTATAGCCTTGAAGTTTCCGCACAAGGATGGGTCGTCTCAACGTTCTCGTGCTTATAGAGACCCTCATGAATTCTGACCACCCCGTGCAAGGCGAAAGCTTCAGCATCCACTCTGCATGCTATCTGTCGTTCTACTATTTATCCTCAAAATACTCGCTGATTACTGCTGCTGTTTTACGCACAATATGCTCCAGCATTTCAGGCGTCACGTTGTAAGCAGGCGCTAGAAGAACGTGGTCTCCTGTGATACCATCCATGGATCCTGTCCCTGGATACAACGAGATACTATGAGGTTCGAGCAGTCCTGCCAAGTCAGCACGACATAGATGGGCTGCATTGTATTAACTCTTACCTTTCTCGTGGACGCCCATGGCTACACCCTCTTTAATATCGAAAGGCTCCTTCGTGTCCTTGTTCTTGACAAATTCGATCTGTTGAGTCTTCAGCCCGAGCTCTGGTTTACTCGCATCATTGCAAGGAAAGACTTACGCCCCAGAAAAGACCTTTTCCGCGTACATCTCCAACATGCGGCAAAGGCAGAACCAATTCTTTCAACAGCTTCTCTATTCTCTCCCCCATGGCGGCAACATTGTCCACGAGCTTGGCTTCGCGGATCGTTCGAAGAACCTCTAGGGCTGCACGGCAGCTTACGGGATGTCCTTGATAGGTTTGGCCATGCATGAATGCTCCAGTCCCTCCAAAAAGTGTGTCGGTGACCTTGCGGCTGATCAAAACGCCAGCCACTGGCGCATAACCACCACCCAAGCCCTTTCCAATGGTTTGAATGTCAGGAACGACATCAATCAGAGGAGATTGCCAGGCATGCATGTGACCCGATCTACCCATGCCGCACATAACTTCGTCTAATATGAGGAGCGCGCCGTACTTGTCGCAAACATCACGGACAGCTTTGAAGTATCCCTTCACTGCTGGCACGCATCCCAAAGCCTGTTCTTGTCAGTTCGTATTCGAAATGAACCGAAACTCCGTTCACACTCACAGCGCCGACAACTGGTTCTGCCACAAAGGCGCAGACTGTCTCGGGTCCAAGTCTTTGAAACTCATCATCAAGCTCTTCAGCCAGTCTTGCTACATATTGCTCCTCAGTCTCTCCTGGGGCAATTCCTCGGTAAGCGTTACAAGGAGATACTCTGCTCATGTTTGAAAGCAACATAGGCTCGTATAGCGCACGACGTCCTGCATGGCCACCGACTGAAAGAGCGCCTAGTGTTGTCCCATGATATGATTGATATCGAGCAATAAAGTGAACTCGCTGCGGTTGTGCTGGCTTCGATTCCAAGTAGTATTGGCGACTAAGCTTCAACGCTGCTTCCATTGCTTCAGATCCTGTGGTTCGTTAGTAGATTCTTCATTGACAGAGAGCATGCGAGTCTCTAAAGCATGAATTCTTCCGATCCCATGCTACATTGGGAGTTGACGAAGGCTCATGGTCTTTGAGGCTCAGACGGGGTATACTATATCACATACCTGAGCTCACGATATATGCTCTTGTCATCTCATTGTTGGTGGTCTCAACGAGCTCTTTGGCCAATTGTTCTGCCGCATCTGTAACAAATGTCGTGGAAGAAACATAAGAGACGACATTCATCTGATCCATGACGGCTTTCTTGACTCTTTCGTTTCCATGTCCAAGACATGCTACAGCGGCTCCTCCTGTAGCATCAAGAATCTTTTGGCCAGTGGAAAGGTGCAGATAATGTCCTTCCGCTCCAATGACTGGTAATGGATCCACATGTAGATTCCTGTGTAGGACTGAACTTTGTTTCGTGACACCGTTCATGTTTGGTTGAAATAAGAGATGAAGTCCTGGTATGAAAAGTAGTGGTTCTCACGGCTTCTGCCAGGAGTACAGTCAGATCTCTAAGCTAAAGTTTCTGGGAAGAACATGTCCACAGGAAGGGTGACAGACTACCTAGGTATTTATAAGAAGGTGCTTATCTATGAGTCACGGGACATGCAACCCTAAATCCGCGACCATACAGACATAATCACCTTAGTCCAAGTCTATTTTTGACAAAGTGATACGAACCTCCCTGATGGTTGATGTCTATGTCGTGAAATCCAATCGCATCTCATACGTGTAAAACGATTGCTGGAATGCATGGTTCGCTTCTCCGCACGTCATTACATTAGTCAAGAAACATTAAGCACAATAACACAATATCATCCAATGTTACAGCAATATGAGCATAAGTCCACCGCCCTTGAAAAGACGTCGATTGAGTGGTCAAAACAAGTCTACTCCCAAAACACCAGATAGAGATCCCACCGGAGAGGATGACTTACTCAGCATCTACTCGTGGAACGTCAACGGGATCCAGCCATTTATCCAACGACCCATAACATCCTTTTTCAAAGCAAAGCAGACACCAAAGACATCAAACAAAGGGAGTCATGCCTCTGACATGCCAACCGCATCTCTCCGTGACTTCCTACGAAGACACAACTGGCCGACCATGTTATTCCTCCAAGAAGTGAAAATCAATCCAGACGACAAAGCAACGCAAAAAGCCGTCCAAGCAGCTGTAAAGAGTTCCACGGGCTCAGAACCCGATTACATCGCTCATCTCTGCTTACCTTCAGACCCTTACAACGCTCGAGGCTTTGGACGAAAAGTCTACGGCGTATGCACCATCATCCGTCAAGACTTTGCTACAAAACACAAAGCCAAAATACGTACGGTGGACTGGGACCTCGAAGGCAGGATACAGATCGTAGAGACAGAGCAAACGACACCTAAACTTAGTATCTGGAATATCTACGCCGTCAATGGGACGGATAATCCTTACAGAGACAGTAAGACAGGTGTTGTCAGCGGCACTAGACATGATCGCAAGCTAGCAGTACACAAACACTTGCTGGACGAATCGAAAATGTTGGAACAGAAAGGGTATGCCGTGATTCTAGCCGGTGACATGAATATCGCTCGCAACACCCTCGATGGCTATCCCAACCTTCGCACGTTCCCTGAACAACATGCTCGAAACCGCGCAGATTTCAACAAGAAGTTCTTTGAGGATGAGGAGGGTTTGCGTGCGATAGATACTTTCCGTCATGTTCATGGGGAGAAGCTTGGGTACACTTATTATCCTCGTGGAAGGCCGTTTGGGTCGAGTTGCGATAGGGTTGATCTTATAATCTGCTCGAATTCGCTGAAGGATAAGATTGTTGATGCTAATTGTCTGGACTCGCCGGCTGAGAGGGGTCCAAGTGATCACTGTCCTCTCTATGCGACTTTTGATCTTTCTATGGGGAAGCCTGAGGAAGTCATGGCTGCAAAGCCTCGTCATGATCAAGATGTCACTGAATGAAATTAGAGGGGAACACAACGATACCGCTTGACAATATTGATTTAGTCAGGTAGTTAAGACAGTATAGCTATACTCGACTGCCGCTTACTTCTATTTGAGATCGCCTGAACCGACAAAAATGCAATAGTATGTGCCGGCAGGGTCGTACCTATTACAGAATCGGTTCGAAAACCCCTGACTATGACTGTACATCCTTCTTCCTGGCAATCCAGAAACTGGGCTTGTACATGTTTTGCAACATGCTTCTAGGGTCTTGAATATATCCAGCGGCCCCCATATCCGGCTTGTGCTCGACAATCTCAAAGCCGAAGTGCCCAATCAACTTTACAACCTCGTCATCCGCGAGTTCGAATGAACCCGACTCCCCGATACCCTGGTTCCTGTCCTTGCTTTCTCCACCTCCATTGACAATGTTGCCTGACTCCGAGGTCTCTTTCTTCTGTGGTGGTCCGCTCTCAAAATGCCAGAGTAGTGGACCTAGATTGATCCAAACGCCACCTGGCTTCAAACAGTGACTGACAGTCTCAATGTAAGCGATAAGGTTCGGCGCTGTGTCGATGAAAAAACAGGTCGTGACCGCATCAAAGGAAGCCTTGTACTGCGGCTCTTTGTAAAGCACGCAAAAGTCTCCTGAAGACATGGACATGCGTTCATATGCATGCACTTCACTCTGCAAGTCATGACTCGTCTTGTTCAACTCTTCGGCAGGCCAGACATCCGGGATTGCGACTTTTTGAAGCTGGTGCTCACGCTGCGTGTGATTGGAAAAACTCAATGCCCAAGGATGCAGTGCGTGTGCTTTTGCGCCTTGGGTGTAGTTCAGAATCCAATTACTGACAAGCAGTTGATGGTATGAGATTTCGTTTCCTTCCATGGCGTAACCCGCACAGCAGATATCAAAGGCGAGACGTCCTAGTCCGGCGCCTGGAACCAACACTTTTACGTGGGAGCGTTGGGCAGGGGTTAGATGACCGAAAGATTTGTCGAGACCGGCGAGGATGGGTCCGTAACAGGCTTCTCTCTCCACTGATCCTTCGGCTGACCAGTCACGATATAATTGTCGGACCGTGGAACGGACTTTATCCATGTCCTGGGGAGTGGCTGTTTTGCGCCAATCTGGGTCGTTTGGATCTACGCCGTACATGCCGAGACCGATCTCGAGAACTGCGTCCACGATGTCGGCATTGGTGTCGATGGCCGAGTCCACGGCATCCAGTGCTTTGGTCAGGTTGAAGGGTGGTGACGACAACAACTCCATATGGGATGAAGGCAGTGCATAGAAGGACTGCCGCCGTAGATGGGTGATGTTGTAGTGAGCGGCATGCCGATATTGCCTAAATGAGATTGATTCAGACACGGTATTCCAAAGTTCTCATCTCCTCACCATGTATCTGCTCGAGGGGAGAATTGCAACGCCTTCGATGTTGGAATCACAACAGGATCAAGATTGATAAGGAATGCCTCGGTAAACACGACTGTCATCAAATGAATCTATACATGTACAAAGAGACCGATACTACCGGAGGGCCCTCCGTCGAAAGCCTGACCAAATTGTCCCAAGTTGGGGCTCTCAATGGCCCCCCTCTATACTTGTACCGGTCTCTCTGTACATCAATAGTCCATTTGAATGGCTTGTGTCTGAAAAGATTCCTGGTGAATTTTGACACGTCCGTGAAGGCAAGGTAGAAAGAAGCAGGATACAATCATACAAGGAAAATCGTCGACTTACCGGAACGAATCTAAGGCAGCGAACAGCACACGTTTCTCTTCAGGATCAGACAGAGGGTCAATCTCATCGTCGTCTAATTCGATGTTTGAAGCATGTGACTCTTCGGAAATCATCTTGTCGTTGTCGACCTCAACGTTTGGTGGTTGGGAGCCCTTGTCAAGATCTTGAGCCACGACATTCGTATCCGCAGACATGACACGCTGCAGCAGGACAAGATCGACTTGAGATGCAACAGGCCAAGTAGCGAGAAAGATGCGTAGATAAAGAAGTGTCAATCGATAGTTATATCAATATCATCAGCGCCAACAAACAGAGCAAACAAACGACGACAACCCCACCAATTCCCCCTCCATACCATCCCCATAACACTAAGATACCTCCATCGAACCAAGCTCACTCTCCAAAGTCAGGTAACTTTCCAGTCACCACCACCAAAATATCGCACAGCATGGCCATCGACGCCAGCACATCTCAAACCAACGGCATTAATGCCACCTCACAACACCAAACAACCCAACTCAGCATACCCTTACCAAATGCCCCCGCCAATCGTATACACATGCACATAACAATCTTCGCAACAAGTCTATTACTCTTTCTCACCAGCACAACCGCCGATGTCTCCACCTCAGTCCCATCACTAGGAAGTTTCGTCTACGCAATGCCCGACGTAAGTAATCCTCCTTCTTTCTTTCCCCTCTCTTCCCACAATCCCTCAAAACCCTTCTTCTCTTTCATTTGAAAAACAAAAATAAAGACTGATACCAAAAAAAATTGTGACTATAGAGATACAATCCTTCAACACCGCTAAGCACACCATTATATACATTACCTTCCTCCCACGACTTCGCAGACAGATTGGCAAAAGTTTTGGCGAGACGGACGGGGAAAACGGTGCAAGTTGGCAGTTCGGTCTCGCTGTCGGGCGCGGGCAACGGTGGCAGTGTCGAGGAAGAGATGGAGGCTTTTAGACAGGTGGTTTCTGTTGTTGTGGCCGAGGTTGAGAAGACCAAGACGGGATGAGAAAAGAGCAGGATGGCCACTCAAAGACGAACGATTGTAATGATCTTAAAAGAGATGTTCTGGGTAGGGAAAAGGGCGGCATACACGTGCTATGGTAGCTGGGTCTTTTTCCGGCGCAGGTACACCGGGTCCTCACAGTGATTGGGCAAGAGGCTTGAAAATGTGGAATGTGGAAGCATGGGTATACTCTTAAAATTTCCGTCACAAGTACGGTTCAGGAGAGGATGCTTCGGCATGGGTACATGTCATTGTCCCACGACTGGCCTGAAGGTGTTGTGGTAATGCGTCACGACAGTCACGAAGCTAAAACACACTTATATGGAAGACAATATGATTTATCATTATATCTTCTATTGCTGCCTCACCGTCTCAGCTACGAACAAACAATACTGTGTGTCGACGCTTGAAAACTAAGCCAGCAATAAGCCGAGCCAACAATAGAAATAAACTAGAGGGTCTTCATGTTCGCTCTCCTCTCCTCCATGCATGATACAACTTGTGTTGTCTTGTCTTGTCCGTCTTGCTTCACATAACATCACCCACTTCGTTTTCGTCCTGGGCATATCGCGCTTTCGAACGATACACATCCTACCCCAACAGCGAATCCGAAGGTCAGTCCGAGGTCCGAGAGAGACAGGCAATCTTCCGTAAATCGTTCAAGGAAACAGCGTCAGTATGCCACAGAGATATCGCGAACGCCTTTCAAGCTGATCGAATATCCTTGTTCCTGTTGTTATGAAACAGCCAGAAGCATCTGAGTCATCCTGCTCAGGGGACTGAAGACGCATTAATAGTGTATTACTGAGTCGTCGTTGACTTTCAACCAGCCTGTCCACTCTGGCCATTAGGTGGTGTCAAGTTCGGAAGTGACTTCCTAGGGCCCGTACTCCAAGGTGACATTCCGGCTCCAAAGAGCAATGGACTCTGCATACCCGAGTAGCTACCAGAACCGAGTCCAGGACCTGATAGGCTCTGGAAGCGGTCGCCGCGACCATTCATGGCTGGGTATGGATTGGAGGTAGGCTCAAACGACGAGAAACCATCTGCGTTAGGGAAAGAGCTCTTGATGGAAATGGCCGAATTGACGCGAGTGTGCGCATTCGTACGCTTGCCACTGATACTGATTGGCCTGCTATGCTGGCCATTGGACAAAGGTGTTATCGGACCCGTGTTTTGTGGCAGATCGTCGTTCCAGATGCTCGAAACAGAGTGGAGGCGCTGTGGTGTCGGGCCACTAGTAGGACTCAGAGGAAATTGCCACGCTTCTCCAGATCGCAGCTCCGGAGTCCGGCTCTTCACGTCACGGAATCCGCGTGGAGACGGGCCTTTACGTGCTGCGCCGCTGTTGTTGTTATCACTAGTCCAATGGAATAGCCCGTTCTCATTCAATGCCGCTGGGACAGGCTTGAAGGAACGTGGATGCGGAATAGAAGGTGCAAGATCATCATCCTCATCGGGACCGACAAGATCGTCTACCATACGACTGAGCCGGTCTTCTTGATTGGTCATTTTGGGAGGGTTGTTGATCTGCGCCCTGGATTTTTGAGGAGGACGGACGAATGGCTCCGGAGCAGGCTCTTCATGGTGAGCTACTGTAGTAGCCACGTCCTGCTCCTGCACTTGACCAGGAGGTCTAGTGTCATTGCCAAGTGGAAGTGTAGCAGACGTGGCAGCACCAGGATCTTGGTGAATGAAGTTGGTTCCGTCAAAAGTGATGGGAATATCCTAAAATAGGCATTAACATCATACATTAGGCTGGTCATGTTTGCAGGAATACTGACCTGGTCCACAGCAAGCAACAAAGCGTCGTACAGAAGCTCGCGAGTTCGTGCAAGCATCTCCCCAGTTTGGTTGAGACGGTCAACACCATCTTCATTGAATTTGGGCTTTGGCTGGCCAGTCTCTTCAACAACCCAGAGCTTGCGAGTCTTGTCAGTTTGCAAGGGCTTCATTCCATAAGCGTCGACATCCTCCTCAAGTTGGTATGTTACCTGAGGCAGTTCCGGAAAGGGGAAAAAGTTAGATGTCATGAGAGACAAAGTCTTGACATAAGTACGCCAGAATTGGTCCATGGCGAGCTTGATAGGCTCATCTCCCACGCGAGCAGCAAGGATATGAGCGATGCTTAAAAGCCATGTACTATAAAGGCGCAGAGTTGGGAGAAGGTGTCTCGCAAGATCGGTGATTTTCATCTCGAGAGACTGAGGTCCTTTCAAGTTCGATAGATGATGCCTCAGGTCCTCGTGATAGGTGTCCAGAGCAAGAGTATAGAACTTGACGTTGAAACGGAGAAAGAAGAAAAAGGCTTGCATGAACTTCTGCTGGTCTGGCTGCTTCTCGAACTGCTTACCCGCAGTAGCCTGAGCGCAGACGTTGATCATAGTCATTTTAGACAAAACGCCATCGAGAACACGACTTTTCAGTTCTGAACTCGAACGGCTGAGAACCTCGCGCTCGAGCTCATCATAGCCAGGAAAATGCTGGCCGTTATAGCAGAGGCTGTGGAAACGAACGAACCAGGACAACAGAGCCTTGCGATCGGCGGCAGGATCGTTTGGCGATGTCTTTGGAACCAAGTCACCCTTTTGCCAGCCTGTAGTGATCTTCTTGAACTGTAATTCAAGATTTGCCATGGCGTTAGGGTGAGGCTCATCAACATTGATGGAGCGGTAGAGATAGTAAGTAGACCGAAGGTGGTCGCCTTGTTCAAAGGCAACGACCGACTGTTGGTGATAGGCGAGTCCAGAGCAAGGGCGCAGAGAAGCGGCGAGGCCATAGTAACCTATTGCCGGACCCCAATCCGGGTCCTTGTCAAGCTTCTCAGCAGCGCGATAGCGGAACAGATCGCCGAGGTAGATGAGTGTTTGGTAGCAGCAGAGCAGGATGTCTTGCTGCAACTGGGGCGGAACAGCGGATTGTGAAGAGCCATGCGCCGCTGCAAAGAGTTAGCGTGATCCGAAGCAGCAAGGTTCCAGGATGTAGAGTATTACGTTCAGACTTGACTTGGCGGGCAATGCGTTCAAGATCGGAGATACCACCAAAACGAGCATTCAGCTTCTGGATGTAGTCTCGGTAGAATCGCTGGCTGTCTTTCAGAAATTCAAGGTAGAGTTTGGTGAGTTTGCGCGACTCGACAGGTTTAGAGGGGCGCTCTTTGCGCAGCTGTATGATGGTGTGAGCGGGTCATGGTCCAGAGTCGACTTCAGGCCTCGGCGAGAGACTGACCTTGCTGAGTTGCTTGCGCAGGCGGCCATTGAGGCGATTGTGAGCAAGCCAGAGCCGGGTCTCAATATCGTTTGCGCGGGCGAATGCGAAGTCAGTGGCTATGACTTTGTCGACCGAGACGCGATATCTAGGTTGGCGCCGAGTGTCAGCGAGACGTTACTAGGCAGGACAAGCGACGACGGTCGAGACGCACTGTTGCAACAGCGCCAGAGCAGACTCCAGGGCAGACTCCGGGTCGGTGAGAGAGCGGGTGAGTTGTTGGTCAAGGGCGTTGGCCTTGCTGCGAGAGTGTAAGCACTGGGTCGAGGAGCAGCGATGGCGAGGCGTACGCGAGGGCCTGATCGCGGGCGGCGTCCATGTCAGGCTTCAGCTGTCTCGTCTAGGTAGGCTGGCACTCGTCATGAGCGCCCAGAGGTCAGACGAAGATGTGGTATCCGGAGATTGCGGACGAGCCGGTGCGATCCATGGAGATTTCTTGTCGGTAAGGCAACAAGCCTGCGCACTTGTTGCCTGCTGTCGAGGGTGTTTGAGAGCGAGGGAGAATATCGAATAGCTACGGGAAAAGTCGCGCTGATACGCGACACGGATTGTCTTGGTTGAACACCAGATGAGATGAGATGATGATATGAGATGCGAGTGAGACGAGACGAGTCAAACGTCAATCACGTCGGCCAAATTGAGCCGACACGCTTCTCTTTCACAACCACAACCACAACCAACCCATCCCTTCTTCCTCTTCCTTTCTAAACAGCCAAGACAACATCAAATCGACTTGTAGCTTTACAGAAGACCAAAAAAGGTCCACTGAGAGCCAAACATAAGATCCATTCGGGTCCAACAACGTGTCTAGGTAAACATGTCGAAACGTCCCAGGGCCGCTTCAGATCTGCCAGAGCCACTATCTTCGTCAGCAACCAAGTCGGTTGACGAGGAAGCACAACCGCCCGGCAAGTTCACCCAACTGGACTTACCTGCCTCATACATCCAGCCCAAACCACTCATATCCTGTTCACTCCCACCTCACCCAGAAATCCACTTTGTCACCTGGAACGACTACGAAGTTCACTACCAAAAGACGCACGTGAACAGGTGCTCGTCCTGCGGCAAAAACTTCCCTACCGATCATTATCTTTCTCTACACATTGCTGAGCACCACGACCCTCTGAATGCCGTAAAGCGAGACAAAGGTGAAAAGACGTATCGCTGTTTCGTCGAGGATTGTGACAAGGTCTGCAGTAATCCTCAGAAACGTCGCATGCATCTTGTTGACAAACACATGTTTCCTGCAAACTATGATTTCTTCGTTGTGAATCACGGTCTTGATCAGCGTATCTCTCTACTGAGATCTCCCGCTGATGCAATTCGTCCAAAGAAGGGCGCTTCTCATATGCAAGACAGATCGGCTTCTACAGAGGATGCCACAATTGCTTCGTCACAAGATGCTTCTTCTACACATATGGCCAAGGAAGTCGCTCATGTGAAAGCGGACGAAACATCTATGGAAGACGTGGTTCAATCCATGGCTGCGCTCAAATTCGTGCCCAAGTCCGTTATATTCGGTCGAGGTAAACACGGAGGAGGTTTAGCTAAGAGCTGATCGGAATAAAACATCCTCATGACTCAAGATTCTGCAGCAATTGATGTCTCTCTGTAATATTCCGTCTTGAATACCAACGCCACACTTCATGTCCCTCCCTGCCCCTGGATTCTCAATTCTGCATTGTCGCTGCCAAAGGGCAATATCAACTTAACAGCCTCAATCTTATTCTTCCTTATCGTCAAGCTTGAGCAAGCACTTTTGGAGTGCTTTCTTCTCCTTGCCGTCTCTCTCAAGAACGACAATGAAATCCCTGACTTGAATGCCCCTGCCCTCGATGCCGTCTTCTCTCCAACTTCCCCACTTGCGCTCACGTGCCTGCAATGCTTTGTCAGTGCCGCTGCCACCACTGGCAGAATTCTTGCCACTCCCTGTCCCAACCGCCGCCGTATTAGATGGCGTACTCTTCGGAGAAGGCTTGTACGGGTTGATGGGTGTCGCCGGGCCTCCTCCTGTCAGCCAGCTGTATTTCTTTTTCTTTCCCTTTCCCAGTCCCAACTGCAAAGCCGCAGTCGTGTTGGCGTTCTTATGTAACACTTCGTCTGATTGTCCCATCTTGGCCAATCGCTCGCGCTCCTTTTTGGTCATGGGCTTGTCGGGAGCAGCCTGGCTGGAAGTGTCCGCTGGAGCTGGAGTCGCAGCCCCCGATGGAGTCGTAGATCCCGGAGCAATGTCCATCATGTCTCCCGTTCCATCCATGTTGCTCTCACCATTGGCGCGCTTAGCACGTTCTTGTCTTTTCCGCACTCGTTCCAGCTCAGCGTCCCTATCCTTTTTGGCGAGATTGACGAGATGTGTCGATATAGCCGACGAAAAGGATTTTGTGGGTAAAGACTTGGTTTCTGCCATCTTGGTAAGCAATGTCACGCCGTTTTCCAGGAAGAATATTTTTTACCTTTTGTTTCGATTTTGACTGCACCACTGTCCTCCACATCACCAGAAGTATTCTCCCATGCAGAGTTTGTGATTCGAGGCATGTCGGCTGATGTTGTAGAGGGATTGTCCCCGAGCGCAAGATCTGACATGTCCGGTGGTACGAGACCATGACTACCATAGCGTCGACCACGAGCAATGGCGTATGACTCATCTACGATTGAGCGCACTCGTTCGTTGGCAGCCAAAGACACCAAGGCGAGTATCTCGGACAACGGAGCGCCTTCCTGAAGCAAACCGTGGGCCTTGACAGCAGCTACGCTACCATTTGAACCAGTCATAGCGACTCCTTGAGGGCCTCGGTCGGGGAGCTTGTCGAACAAGCCCTCAACGTTCAGCGCAACACCTTGGTCGTAGGCTATACGATGCATGCGATGGCGCACATTATTTGCTTGGAGAAATGGATTGTTCAGGTGTAGCTGCTCTTTTTCGGCATGCGCCGTGACTGCTGCAGCGCGTTTGCGCTCAAGTTCTTGTTCGGCAGATTCCTGTGAGACTGTCGGCTGCGAGATGGGTCCGTTGCCAGCGAAAGCAGATTGCTTGCCAAAACTTCCTTGAGAAACAGCGCCAAAGCTGTTATTTGGTGAAGCATTGGTTGTAGCCGAGCCAAACGAGGTGTTGAATGAAGCAGGCTTGTGTGAGTTTCTGTATGTGGTCGTCATGTAGTTCTCTTCCTCCCTCAAATCAATACCTGAGCCGTGGAAGACGTCAGTGACGTCGCTGATATCTGTAATCTTTTCCTTGTCTTCCTTTTCTGGTTTCTCCTGAGATGGTCGTGGAGGTGGTCCCATGGCGCCTGGAGCAGGTGAAGGCGCGTATGATTGGGGAGCATTAAATGCGGGCGGGCTTCCAGCAGTAATAGGCGAATAGGCATTGTAGGAGCTTTCCGGAAGATTGGGAGGAGGGGCGTACGGGCTGTGAGGATTGTGTGGTGACTGCGGATTTGGTGAAAGGCGCGGCCTTTTGGCTGGCGGAAGCGCAATGCCAGGAGGAGAGGATGCGGCTGGGTGATATGGCGAATAAGGCCGTGGAGCAGGCACAGATTGCTGCTGAGGCAGCTGTGGAGAGGGATGCTGAGGCGGAGACATGCTGTGCTGTGGAGGTTGCTGGGAAGGAGACATGTTATGCGCCATGGCGGCGGTGGTTGGCAAAGTATTGATCAGAGAGAGAGGGAGCGGCAGCTTTGGCCGCTGCGCAGCTGAGAAGGTCGAGCAGAGTGATTTAGTGAAGCATTCCGAAACAGCGCAGAGTCGAATGAGTCGTCGTGTCAATCGGGTGGTCGCAGTGATCTGAGCAAGTTTTGACGAAGTCGTGGGCGCGCGTAGTGACAAGACTTGGAGCGCAAACAGCTAGTAGTGATGGGACGTAGATGACCTGTCGTGAGTATCACTGGCGCCTATTATGACGGTATAGTTGGTGGTGGGTGTTGGACTTGTCAATGTCTGCTGGCTGGACCACAGTGAGGAATCACAATGTCCAAAGCCAATGATCGCATCTTCGAGGCTGCCGGCAAAGTCCGTTCAGCGCGTCCTGTCGTGACTTCCCTCCGCGTACGGGAAAGTACCTACTCTAATCACTGCAATTGAGATAGTTGCTGCTCCATCGCAGCTTCCATCACGACTCCCATCGCAAACGCTCTAACACTACCTTATTGGACGAGCCACCTTTATACGGCTGGAGCACCATGCGTATTGACGCACTGTACTGATACCACAAGACGTCTAACTCGCTGCACCAGCACGACACCTTCGTCCGTCAGCTTTCACACTCACCTAGTCCACGCACATCGCAACGCCCGCATACCCGTAGAGCACAGTCACGAACCATGGCTACCAAACGCAAGCTCGACACGGCCACTCCCGAGCCTGAAGAGCCTATAGACCCTGCTGATGAGCTCATGTTTCTATGCTTGGGTGGAGGAAATGAAGTTGGACGGTCATGTCACATCATTCAATACAAGGGCAAGACGGTCATGCTCGACGCTGGCGCCCATCCAGCCTATGACGGTCTAGCCTCGTTACCATTTTACGATGAATTTGACCTAAGCACCGTCGACATCCTCCTGATCACTCAGTAAGTCTTCCGTCTTCTTTTAGCATAGCCACGGTCACTATTGCGGCACAAGTCTGTCTCCCTTCATGATCTGCATACTCGAAAGTCTCGCCAGGCAGCACGTTATTACTGCAGCATGTACATAACGAAATTGAAATCTGTTTCATCCACTCCCTTGTGCCGGTGACCGTGTGCTTGCTCTTGTTTTGACTCGCCCCTTCTAACACGACAAACAGCTTCCATCTAGACCATGCTGCCTCCTTACCATATGTCATGGCAAAGACAAACTTCAAGGGCCGTGTCTTCATGACCCATCCTACCAAGGCTATTTACAAGTGGCTTATGCAAGATTCTGTCCGCGTACAGTATGAACATCCTTCCTTGATCCATTGTGTTTCTCGCATCCTGCTGACAGGTGACGTTCCAGGAATACCCATGCTACCGCTGAGCAACCCACGCAGCTGTATACAGAGGCTGATGTTTTGTCGACTCTTCCCATGATCCAAACCATCGCTTTCCACACCACCCATACACACAACGGTATCCGCATCACTCCATACCCTGCAGGCCATGTGCTCGGTGCAGCCATGTATGTCATCGAGATCGCTGGTCTCAACATACTCTTCACTGGCGACTACTCGAGAGAACACGACCGTCATTTGATACCCGCCTCTGCACCAAAAGGCGTCAAGATCGATGTCTTGATCACAGAATCAACTTTCGGTGTTGCCTCACATATACCCCGACTGGAGCGAGAAACAGCTTTGATGAAGAGCTTGACGGGTGTTCTCAACCGCGGAGGACGTGTTCTGATGCCTGTGTTTGCCATTGGTCGTGCACAGGAATTGCTTCTCATCCTTGAGGACTATTGGAACCGTCATCCCGAGTACAGAAAATACCCCATCTACTACGCCAGTAACCTTGCCAAGAAGTGTATGCTTGTTTATCAGACGTACATCGATGCCATGAACGACAACATCAAATCAATGTTCCAGAACAGACTCGCACAAGCCGCAGATGGAGCTAGCGGAGAAGCTGGTACAGGCGGTCCTTGGGATTTCCGCTGGATTCGTAATCTGAAATCCCTTGATCGCTTTGACGATGTTGGTGGCTGCGTTATGCTCGCATCTCCCGGTATGCTTCAAAATGGTGTCTCGCGCGCTCTCCTCGAAAGGTGGGCACCTGACCCGAAGAACGGTGTCATTGTTACTGGTTATAGTGTTGAGGGCACCATGGCCAAGATGATCTTGACCGAGCCAGAAAGTATTCAAGCAGTCATGACAGGTAGAGTCGGTGGAAGAGTCCAAGGTGTTGGCGGTAGAGGAAAGCAAGGTGCTGAAGGCGAGAAGGTGATGATCCCTAGAAGATGCACAGTTCAAGAGTATTCCTTTGCTGCGCACGTGGATGGAACAGAAAACAGGGAATTCATTGAAGAGGTTTCTGCCCCTGTGGTGGTATGTACAGCTTTCTCCAACTTGCATGCAGCATAAAACTGACAACGTCTAGATCTTGGTGCATGGCGAAAAGACAAACATGATGAGACTGAAGTCGAAGCTATTGTCTCTGAACGCAAACAAGACTACCCCAGTCAAAGTCTTCTCGCCAGCAAACTGTGAGGAGCTCCGCATTCCCTTTCGACAGGATAAAATCGCAAAGGTGGTGGGCCGCCTTGCAAACCAGATTCAGATCTCTGGTGCTCTTCCATCACCACCGTCATCTGACGAAGACGGAGAAGCTAGAGACGAGAAGCGACACAGGACTGCCGATGGCGATCAAGTGGTTTCGGGTGTATTGGTTCAGAACGATTTCAAACTCAGTCTAATGGCACCTGAAGACCTGAAGGAATATGCCGGCCTGACCACTACGACAATTGTTTGCCGGCAACGACTTACCTTGGCAGCTGCTGGCCTTGAGCTGATCAAATGGGCACTAGAAGGCACCTTTGGAACCATCAGAACTGTCTCAACACCTACTGAGATGAGCAAGATGAAATCCGAGACCAACGGTCATGACAAGAACATGGAAGAGGCCGACGAAGATATCAAACGTCCTCAAGAAACAGTCTTCGAGGTCATGGGCTCGGTCAGAGTCAAAGTAGCCGAAGCCGGCGAGCTTGAAGTAGAGTGGGAAGGTAATGTTACCAACGACGGCATAGCCGATGCTGTCCTCGCTGTCCTCTTCACTGTTGAGAGTAGTCCCGCTGCTGTGAAACGTAAGTCATAACTCCTTACCCAGAAGATCGCCAGGGTTCTACGCTAACCACGAGAGCAGAATCATCGTCGCAACATTCTCACGATCATCACGAGACCAAACGTAATCTACATGCCCACGTCACACCACAGGAGCGCCTTTCTCGCCTTTGCATGTTCCTTGAGGCTCAATTCGGCGAAGACGCAATCACTCCCATCGAGAAACCCAAACTTTCTCCTATCACCGAAGAAGACGCCACATCTGGAGACCCCGTCGCGGGGGAAAAGGCTCAAGCTCAACGTGAAATGGCAGAGATGGAGCGTTTACACAAGGCCGGCATTCCAGTACCCGGACTAGAAATCAAGGTGGACAAGACCGTAGCCAAAGTATGGCTCGAGACTTTGGAAGTCGAGTGCAGTATGAGGAGTATGGCAGACAGGATCAGAGCTGTGGTTGAAAGAGCCGTCGAAGTCGTCGCACCTCTTTGGGAATGAACGTATTCCAGGGGGACAAATTTCAACAGAGACAAGTACTTATCTACAAGGCGTGTGACGGACCGAGATACCACTACTATTCTACAAAAAGAAGCGAGAACCATGAGAGTGGCGTTTTTAAGGTTCGGAGGGGGTTTGTTTGGGGGGGGGGGAAACGTCTATTCATCGCTACAATTTCCTTCTTGCACAAGTATTTGTAACGTCTGTAGGTTCTCGATCTTTCGTAACTGTATTTTAACATGGCTTTTTGACTGTATGGCTATCGATGCGTTCTCTAGAGCTACAGATCAAACGTCAACAGAATCAAGAGTTCTTAGCGTGCTGTTTCATCAACTTGCTTAAAGTTCTTATTGCTTGTTTTTTTGGTCAAGCGTTAGGAAAGTGTGAACATTGATGGTGGTCTTTGAAGTTACAGAGCGTTCAACGATACCTGTAGCCATGCTTGTTATAGGGCAAGGCATGTATCGTGGAGGCCTTTTCGAATAATGTCGTTGTATCTGCATTAGCATAGGTCTTATCAGGCGATGTCGTGTCAATTAAGAACCCTATCATCCGTTAAGCGTTCTAGAGTAAAATCAGGCTAAATTCTGCTTCTCCACCAATGATGATATGTCGTTAGCTTTTAAGGTCATTCGATGAGAGTTTCTTCTATTAGTCTTACTTTTCTAGATGACATTGACATCATAGTGTTGAGCTCCGTCATTGTATCTCTACCATTCAAATATGATAGACCAGTGTAGCCAATAAGCTACCATTGAGCATGGTTGATATTGTTTCTTAATAAGATGTTCTGGATTGTATAAGGAATCAAATCATTACGGGGCTCTCAATGGGCCCCTCGCTAGTGGTCTAGACCACCCTGCATAAGTATGTGTTGATCCGCTACCTATGTACATTGACAGTCTTACAGAAGCTTTATTACTTTGGACCTCTCAGCGAAGTTCTCTCTCTCTCTCTTTCCCTCTAGTAGTCTCGGTCTTCCTGTGAATGTGGGTGTTGAGTTGATGACATCGTGCTTGATTAGAATCAAGCCCTTCAGGAACTTTGACACTCCCGTGCAGCCTACAGAAGAACCACCTTTACACCATCTTCTCCACATTTGTGTTGAGAGGTTGCTCACTCTCCCGTCGTTCTCTCGCCATGTCTTCCTCCAATTTCTGTTGCTTGAGTTGTTGACAGAATTTGCTATTCTCTCTGATCTTGTCTCCATATCTGATGAATGCAAATGGAATTACACACATGACAAGGCTCAGGAAACCAAGGAGTGAGCAGGCCCAAGCTACACCTAGACGCTCATACATGGGTCTGGCAGCGAACGGCAGGACCGCGCCGAACAGGCTACGGGAACACGCAGAAGCGGCCATGGCAGAGGCAGCATAGATCTCGTAGGCATCGACAAGATAGCTACAGAACGTCAGTACTCTTCTGCTGATTGGGTAGAGAAGACGAGTATATCTTACTTCAGCAGGGCCATGAAGAGAAGTAGGAATCCCATGCCAAAAGGAATGGCAGACAGGACAGGAACGATCCAATGTATGTTCTCGCGGGACGACCATCCCATCCAGAATATCGAAATCACAAACAACGGACCACCAAGACAGGCTAGTGGTAACCTTCTATACTCCTCGCTCTTGGACCATGATTTTCCCTGCGCCTTGGCCTTTTCCAAATGATGATCCCAGTAGAGGTAAATACCACAAGACAACACCGCACCGACACCAATAGGCAAGAACGCCAATCCGATCTCACCAGCGTTGAAACCATAGATGCCTGTGAAAATGATAGGCCAGGCCTGGAAATACATGTAAAAGACGGCATATACGAAAGCGAGATATAGACAGCTGCACAACACTATTGCTTCGGAGAAGAACATCCTTACGGGGCGAGTAAGGACAACGGTCATGACCTGCTTCAAGTCACGATTCTCGACCTCGAGTGGTGCGTACATATTGGAATTGCCAGTTTCTCTGCGCAATCGACGAGCTCGATTGACAAGGATTACCGGACCGTAAGTTTCTGGAGCCATTAAAAGGACGGGCCACGTGATGCCAGCAACTATGAGCGATAGCCAGAATATCCAGCGCCATGAGATGACAGCGATGAAGCCTGACATAATTGGACCTACGAATTGTTTTAGCGTGTTTCTCACGATCAAGGAGAGTCTTCTCTTGATTGTTACCGAAGATCGGGCCCCAGGTTGTCGCTGTCATGAAGAGACTCAATGCCCGGCCTCTAGTTACAGGGTCGGGATAGATATCAGCGTAGATGCCACCAACAACAGAAATCGGAGATGATGCACCAATCCCGACGAGCAAGCGGAACACACATAGGGCAGCAAGATTGGGCGCCAGCGCACATCCAAGCGTAAAGGCAGTGAAGAGCACCTGTATGGAAGATGTCAGAGACGCTCGTGTCATCGACTTCCTAATCCTACGCCGAAGCTTACAAAAGTCCCTATCATAACCCACTTTCTTCCATAGCTCTCAGATAGAGGGCCAAAGACAAGAGGACCTAGCACATAGCCAACAAGGTAGATCGACGTAGGCAGAACCAGCTGCGCTTGTGCCGTGATGTGGAAGTAATTAGCAAACTCCTCTGATGCTCCGCTGGCTATGCTGCTTCCAATAGTACTGTTCATCACCATGGCCACACCGACGAATACAACAAAGGCCTTTTTCCGACTCGGCCAGTTGTGTGGATTTTCCGGATCATTGTTGGAAAACGAAATGACATCCTTGTTACTATGCACGCTTGATAATGATTGTGACCGAGGTGATGGGATGTGCTCCTCAGCTCCAAGCTCTGCGTTGACGCGTTGATGGTATTTCTCTTCGTTAGACTCATGAGCGGCAGGGCATGGCGCCTCCACCACTGCTTCCACATGTGACATGACTTTCACTGACGCAGTCGGAAAAGGCTAGAAAGAAGACAAAACAAGGAAAGTAGATGAAAGTGAGTAAGAATGGATTGTGCGATATTCATTTCTAAGCAGATCATAGTTGTATCACCTACGCATGATGGTGAAAGAGTGACTTGAAGACGGGTAGGTCGGCATGCTTGCAGTCGTTCTTTCTTTCAAAGTGGTGGTTTGTCGATCTTTTACCGACACAGATGGATCTGGGGGAGTGAAAA
The DNA here is from genome assembly GCA_026013035.2 of Dothideomycetes sp. NU30. Lineage (NCBI taxonomy): Eukaryota > Fungi > Ascomycota > Dothideomycetes > Dothideomycetes sp. NU30. Next base: position 1,267,958 of record BSBH01000001.1, on the reverse strand, counting down.
GGCAAAGGTCGGAGGAGTTCCTTACAGCAGAGCAGTAGCTTTGGTTCCTCTATATGTTTATGAATTGCTCTGATGGTTCATGTCTATCGAGAGCCCTTGTAAAGCTGCATCTCTTCATAACTCTCAAAAAATAGAAGAAAAAGAAAAAGAAAAAAACTCTTCCCTAACTGTTTGGATCGTCTTACTGACCCTTCAGAGATCGCCAAGATGCTGGGTCATGTACCTAATTTTCTTATCAATGCTGTGAGGGGTAAGATCATTATTGCGGAAGATCTTCGTGGCGGCTCTGTTGTACTTGTTCTTTCTCCGCCAAGCAACTCTAGGGTCCGATCAACTACAGTTCAACCAAAAGAGTTTTCTAGATGCCGGTGCGGAGAAAATCAATTGAGTTCAAATTCAAGATCTTGCCCTGGACTTGTTATATTGCGTATGATCTGCAAGTCATGCGACTAGTAATCAGGAGTGATACTCCGCGAAGGTTGCTAAGTTCATAAACGGGCCTGATAGGGAATAGGATCGCAATTGTCATAATAGTGTTGAAGCTTGGGCATATTCGGACAACGCATATGCATGATTCCGTCTTTTAGAGTCCCAATTCATCAGGGCTGTGTGTCATTAGGCACTAGAGCGTTGTTTGCTTCACAGTAGAGTACGGAATAGTGCCTTGTTTTCAATGATTCTGGTCAAGTAGGGCTGACTGAGCACAGGTATATGCATGGTACATGTGCCCACGGAGATGAGTGTCGGTGAAGGATTGCAGTCTCTTACACTTTTCAGCGACGAATATTTTCGTGGGGTACTATAGGCGAACAGCAAAGGAAGAATGGTGCAGCCAGCCGAAGCACAGTTGATGTTGTTTGGTGGCACTCGTACTTGACCGACAGGTTGGGGATGTTGATCACGATCGCCTTGAGACTTGTTATGAAGAGGTAGAGAGAGCATTATTGAGTGGCTTTTGGAGAGTTGAGACATAGCTTTGCTATGTGGATACAGAGCAAAGACCACTCGCGTGCCTCGGAGTAGAGAAGGGCTTGTCGAAGAAACAAGACAAGAATTTGGATTTATAGGACGCGGAGATACGTACTGTAATGTGCTAGAAGGTTCTCATCGAATAGTCATGGTAGCCAAGACCGAGCAGCAGAAACAAAAAGGGGTTTGGGCTGCGTGTCATGGCGGCCGTAAGAGGCATGGCATGGGATTTCGGGACCCACGACAGGCAGGCAGTTGTGTAGCCTGGCTGACTATTGCACGTTGTCTGTACAAGATAAAGAGCAGAACAGATGGATAGACAGCAGTAACTCTGACAATAACAACACGACAGAGCAGTTGACGCAATAACGAGACCATAGAAATAGAGTGCGAACCCTTGACTCTTGGTTGATGACACAGAGGCCATGATTAGCGAAACGGTGGGATAGCCAGGGTAACATGGCCGTTGGACTTGCAGGTCACCGAAGGCTGGAGCAGACTCGTTTGGCGGAAGTCTAATAACGGCGACGTGCAACGGGGCTGATGGAGAGTCTCGGCACATTGAGAGCGTTCTCGAGTAATCAGCGATGGATGGTGATCGAGGCATGTGTGCCTGTGTAGTGTGAAATGCAAGGGACGGCAAAGGTCAGTTGCATACATAGCTAGTTATCTCGCTCCCACGAGTCTGCCGTTTGCCTCGAACCGCCCTACAACCTCTCGAAGCATTGCGGTGAACAACAAAGCAGTGCAGACGGAGCAATTATGGAGTGGTAAGTGGAGCTGACCCAGAGCCAAGTGCAGCACAGCTTGATGTGGCTTATGTACAGCGTATACTGACCCGACCTGAAGGGATTGGCAGCAGTTCACACCCCTGTCTACACCGACGTCTGTTGCTTTTGAGAGGCCGTCATTTGTCGCCAATTGCGATCAAAGTAACATCAACATCAACAACAACAATCACAACAACAGTAGCAATAGCAGTAGCCATTTTCAGGATGCTTTCTCCTCACCATATCTGCACCAGAAGCACGATTCTGTGGCCTCTTTGACGTCGCTCAATGATCACGATGCCAATTATGTAGTCTATTCGCAACAACAACATCAACAACAGCTGCTGCCGCCTTCGTCTCAGCAGCAGCAAACACAATGTCTCCAGAATCAGCATATGCATCACCATCAAAATCAACAGCCCCAGCACCAACATCAGCCTCAGACCCAGCAGCAGCAACAGCAACAATATTTACAACACCATCTTCCACATCAACAACGACAACAACAAGAGCAGCAGCACCTGCAACCACAACAGCAACAACATGGACAATACAAAGGACAGTATGCACAGGAACACGTGCAACAAGAACAGCATCAACAACAACACAACTACCATTCGTATGCAGCCAGCCCAGCACCCGTATTTGAAACAAATTACAACCAGGAAATTTACCAGATGCAAACGCCGCCGCCAACTCGAGGGTCTTCCAGTAAACGTGGTTCAGTACAGCTAGAAAATGCCATGATCCCGCTGGGCTTCAACTTTGGCCCTGCCCCTGCTCCAACTAATCAGCAACCAAACGTGTCTTGGAATCAACCCCCGGCCATGGTATCGGCCCCTTATGCACCATCTGCTTTGCCTGCGTGGAGTGTCCCTAATGATGATCCTTTTGCTCAGTGGCCCAATCAGCGTTATCCTGCTAATTCTCAACTTGTCCCTCCTCCTGCTCCTGCTCCTGCTCCTGCTCCTGCTCCTGCTCCTGCTCCTGCTCCTGGTCAGCCCGTTATTCATTCGGCCAGCACCAACTCTCTCGCATACCCCACTCCGACTCCTACAAAGAAACAGATTGTGACATCAAGTTTAGATCCCAGCTTGTTGTTCTCATCGCCTAGCAAACCCGTTAGCAATGAAGCAGGACCCGACTCCGCGTCTAGGCCCCCAACTGCAACTGCATCTATTGCAAAGCCATTTCCTGCTCGGTCGAGCTCCATCTCGCCTATCAAGGCTACGTCCGGGTTACATCGCAGTAACACCACAGGCGGCCTCAAGCCAAGCCCAAGCCTTCCTGCCAACAACCCACTAGGCACTGGGTTCCTCTCGCGTAGCAATTCAGCTGTTCATCTTCCACGCCGTGGTTCTCCCCTTAAACGTTCCGCTCGAGCATCCCTGTCTTCCATTTCTGAAACAGCAAAGCCTCCAGTGCGTACTTCTGTTGTTCTGACCATCGACGCAAATGGTACAGCAAGAACTGAAACTAGGGTTATCGACGGAAGCCCGACAAGGTCCATTAAGGAGAAATATCCCTCTCTTTGGGACGAGTCTGACAGTGAATCTGATACTGTTGCGAGTAAGAAGTGGCCTAGCCGCGAGAGCTCCTTAGCTTATGAAAGGGATATACAGGGCCGCCAGGCCAAGGTAGCCAGATTAGACCCGCCTGCAGAGATTGCAGAGACCACTACTCTGCCTCGCTCAAATTCGACGGCATCTCTGAAGACTCCATCTAAGCCTGCCTATCCCTCGATAGCTCAGCTCCGACGGCAAAACAGTGCCAAGAAGCAACAGAGATCAAACACGCACAATCGACGGAACACGTTGTCTTCGCTGAACAGCTCGTTTGAGAATTTGGCTGCCATGGATCTCAACAAAGACGATAAGAAGGTCCAAAACGATGCTGGCTCCGCACTGCGACAGGCAGCGGCAAAGCGTGTCTCTCCACCTGGTAAGCTCATGCATCGACTTTTGAACCACTCCTTGTTCGGGGTGCTGATTATTATGATTTTCACAGCTCAGCAGCTACGGCCCGATCCTGTCCGCCCAGTCATTGCTCGAACCCAGTCAGATCAACAAGTACAACGGATACAACCCATCAATAACCAACCACAACTAATTCAACCTGCCCCACAGCCTCCACGGCTACAAGCGCAAAATCGGGCAGCCCAAGACTTCCAACCTCTAACCAACTCACGTCATTACACCCACACCAAATCCCAGAGTCTATCATTTCCTTCACCGCAGCCATCGGCACCGATATTCGACCCTCGGGGCTCTTTCCCCATACCCTCAGCTCCCATGGCACTTGCCTCAGCTCCCATCTCTTTTACTAATGATATGAGCTCCATGACACGTTGCATTTGCCAAATCCCCATTGACGATGGCCGCTTGATTCAATGCGGTCTCTGCGCCATGTGGTCACATTCTGGCTGCGTTGGCGTGCTCGATCCTACGAACCACGCCCCGTTTGTCTGCGCTTTCTGCGTTAACCAACCCAATCCTATGCATCCCATCCGGTCGAGCTCCATGCACAATTTCAACACATGGGCCGTACCGGGTCTTTGACACGCGACATCACGACCATGAATTTCACTTCTAAAACCGTGCTTACCGCACGTTCATCGCCTCTATTGTCTTTGTTATGAACATTCTTGAAGAAAGTGGGAGTCATGTCACTGCTCCCATTCTGAAAAGAGTGGGAGCCATATCATCGCCCCCATTCCATTTCTTCCTTCCTTTTTGAATTTTACAATTATCTTGTCCTACTTTCGCGACATGTTTTGATGCTGCATCCACAATTGCCATTGTACGCATCTGGACGGCCTTTGATTTTATGGACTCGCAAGTCCTAGAACGAGTAGATAAGTAGAGGATGGAAAAGTGACGAATTCATTTTAATGCATTATCCTGGATTGACGGCAAGAGCAGAAAATTTTGCACACCAAAAGGCATGAATCATCTACTGTATTCCTAATCAGTGTTTTTGAATTTCAGACATGATGTGTCATTCCTTTCTCGCACCTTCCTATCTGACCTAGTTCTCCAATCTGGAGAGCGGTGAATCTGTCTTGGAGCATTCTAGCAGGACCAGAAACACCTTCGAAATTCTTTCCGAGACTTGCTTAGGCTGAGACATGGGTGTTCATGTCAACAAAGTATATATACTGATCTATGAGTCCACACTCTCTTGATCTCCAACAAATCACCAACAAATCACAACGACAACAAAAATCCATCAGAAATTCTCTGCCAAAGTTCCATCTGGTTTTGATTACAAATTCCCCCAGCATCATGTCTAAAGGAGAGATTTTGATACAGCTTCAAACTGAGCCTAGCGAATATTGTTGCTCGCACGATTGCAAGTCCATCAAGAAGACATTGCGTACAAATACACCAACAGAATCTACTCGTACGAGGGAACAAGTCACATCTTCGCCTTTCGATTCCTTTCCCTCGCTTGATGACAACTCTCGAACCAGCGGAGCACCTCTTGACATCAAGTATGATTTCCTGAAGTCTCGGAACACCCACGAGAAGACCAAGTACTCTGAACATCAGCAAATTCATGACAAGGATCTTTCTCTGACACCATTCAACCACTCCTTCTCAGAAAAACCCTCTTGCTCTGGACCTTCATCTCTAGCCAAATCCTGGCTCCAAGACCACATACACCAGCCCATCCCCTCCCTCCCTCACAAGCCCAACAAGAACAAAGCCTACACCCCTCCATCCCGTCACATCATTCCAAAACTCCACTCCTCCTCAAACCACAGAGCAAAAACCTATACCGATCTCCTCCCCTTCGAGATCAACCAATTGACTAAAATCCTCTCCTACCACCCAGACCCCCACATCCCTCCCTCAAGCCCCAGCTGGACAAACTATGCCGACTTGACAACACCTTTGATAGCAGCATTGCCCCTAAGTCTCCACGCGAGATTGGTGTTTCCAGGCTTCCGTCCCAGTGATCTGTGTCACTTACACCGAAAGCTAAACCCTAAACCCCTGAGACACATACTTTGCGCCATACAACACGAGATCATAGTCAGAAAACCGAAAGTCTGGAATCGCATCATCAACAACAGCAACAAGGAAGAAATGCTTTCTCGGGAACAGTTACGAGTTTTGCGACTTGTGGATCGGGTTGCGGGATTGTGGCTCTCGTCTGAAGAATACTTTTGTCGGTACGGTGCTTTACCAGACAGAGAGTGGACGTGTCAAGAAGACGGTTGTGTCGCATGTACGCTTTCTCGGATGGGTGGAAAGATCGAGGTTGCTACGGCGCTCGGGGCTTTGATGTTGGGTGCGATGAAGAAAGGGGGTATGAAGAGTAACAGGGTGACTTGGTGTAAGGAATGGGTTAGGAATGCTGTTGTGGGAAGTTCTGAGGACGAGGAGAGGGAAATGGGGAAGATGGATGGGTTGGGTGATGGGTTGAGAGTGGTGAGGAAGAGGTGGAGGGAGGAGGAAAGGGGCGGAAAACGAGGGAAAGGAATTGCTGGATTGGAGGATGAGCCTTCCAAGTCCGTGGATGCAGTGGTGGAAGGGGAAGAAACCGATCTGGAGGATGGCGAGCAGATATGGGGGTTGAGTTGTGCCTCCGAAGCACATTTGAATGAGGACAGTGACGATTCCATCCTCGATGATGCTATGTTCAAGGACTTTGCCTTTGACGGCAACACGACCGACACCAAGACCACGACAACGACAATCATGGTTGCAGTCCCTGAACCGCCATCTCCTTCCGTCTACTCCAACGACTCTGGTTACACATCATGCGTCTCGCCTTTTTCGTCCAGATTCAAGTAGCTACACTCCGCAGATGCGATGTTGACAAGTTGAGCATGAAGGATAGAATGATTATCTTTGATTTGTGTAAACGAAGGGCTAAACCTCAATTCAAACACCTGATCTGTGTTCCCAGTACCATTAATCAGAAAAGATCCCTATGAAAAGATATGTTACACGAAACAGTATCGCATGAGAAACATAGCGATGAACTTGTGTCGAATCAACGAGCGAGCAAGAAGACTCTTTGAGCACAACTAAAGAGGAAGAAGGAGAAGAATAAAAGAACGGGTATAGTAAACATTATAAGAAAAATGAACCTCAAACACGAGGCAGAGAAGAAAAGTAAAATTCATAAGATATGCAGCGAAGTCTATCGCGTGCTCTCCATTCCCAAGACACCACTGGCTTTGCCGTGCAGACTCGTGTTGACCCTGTCACGGAGACCTTTTAGTGGCACCGACGACGTTGAGAGTGTCTTTTTTCTTGGACTGCGACGGAGGGCACGCTGTGCCTCACGCTCCTCTGCTGCTTCTTCAACAAGGACATCAAGACCACCACCAGCCTTGTCATCCAAGATCTGTTGTCTGGATCCAAGAGCTTGCAATGAAGCCTTGCCTTGTGGAATACTTGGTTCGAGTTGGGAATGGGCTTCTTTGGCCAGAACGGTAGCGTTCTTATCTTCTGACTCGTATGGAGAAGGATCAGCTTCCAAGCTGTCAGCAGGAGTTGTGTGGGAAACATTGTCCTGATCAATCTTCTTTTGAGCCGCGATTCTCGATCTTTCGTAACGAGCTGATACATCACCGCCAGTCCACATCGTTCCTAGGAACTTGTCCCAGAAGGTGAAGAAAGGCTGGCTAAAGTTTGTCTTGATACCCCAGCTCTGGTGGTGGATGTCATGGTAGGCGGCGTTATTGCTGGTGACGTGCTGGAGAGGATCCCAGGGAAGAGCATAGCCGCAGTGGTCGTCGACTGTCTTAATAGTGGAGCAGGTGAAGAACCACATACTTTGCCTGCAGGTCATGCCAGTCAGGAGGTATGCGATGCCAGCACCAAGCGTGTCGAGAAGGAATCCTTCGAACGGATGGTTGTAAAGAGCGCCGTAAGCATAGGGAACATAGAGGCGGTGATGACGTGAGTGGAAGGTTGTGTACAGCCACTTGTTCAAGTGCATGGCTCTGTGCCAGAAGTATTGCCAAGTGTCGACAATGAGAATGGCGAAGACAAATTGTAGAGCGGGAATGGCGAGCCAGTAGATGGCCTTTGCCAGATTAATCTCCCATGAAGCGAAGGCGGGGACGAGTTCGCCGGATGCAGTCTGCTGGAAAAGGTTGTACTTGCCTCCTTGCAAAACGGCGGACAAGATTGGATTAGAAGCAGCCTTTGTGGTAGCGAAGGTGGCAGCATCAAGGCCGACAAAAGCGAGCAGGGTAGGTATGGCACGCTGAGCGATGCGGAGTCGCTCGGCCCAAACAGCGACGTTATAGTCATCCTTACCGATGACAGCCTCGGGATCAAAGACGGTCAGGCCAAGACCGAAGATTGTCTGGATGACCTGTTGGATTATGACATCGCGGAAGACATCCCATCGCGAAACGTGGTTGCGCTTGAGCACTTCGGCAGGTGTGTGCAGACGGTATTGAGGAAAGACATCGTATTCGTCAATAAGGTGGAAGAACAAGGAAACAATCCAGTAGGCGGCAATGGGCAGGACCAAAGTGAGGTACTCATCAGGCATCCATGACACCAATGGCGGCAGAGGAGTCAATGTGTAGTCGGGAAGGGGAGGAAGTTGTTGTTGAGTCGCATTGGCCATGACGGCTTGCATGTTGTGTAGTGTTGTGTGGCTGGACAGCCGCCGAAAATGGTTGGAGAGCAGACGACAACGACAACGACAACAAATCCTAGACGCTGCTCGGTGGTCGACGGAAAGGACGGGATTGTTGAGAACAAGGGCGCGTTGTGGTGACTATTAGCTGTGTTGTTGTAGCAGGGGATTGACGCCGAAAGCGTGAATGTTATGAAGCCAGTAGGGTTGATCTGATTAGAGACAGCAGCAGCGGATGGGAGAGGAAAAAGAGTGACAATGTCGGTCGAAATTAGGTAGGTAGGTAGGTCAAGAAGAAGAAGAAAGAGCGATCAGGTTGTTGTTGCCCGTTCTTTGTGATTGTTGCACTCGTCATGAGCTGATTTCTCCCTCTTCCTCCCTCTCGCTCACGGCAACAGTCCGGCCCGTGCGGCAACTACGACCCTGAACGGTGGCGAATCTCTATTATTCTACTGATGCCTGCCAATTTGCCGCCACTGATCACCATTATTTACGGTTACACCCATGTGCCTGCCTGCTTCTGGAACCTTTCCTAGATTGTCTAGTCTTGATCGATCGATATGATAACACGCCTGTAACGAGTTACCAACGACATCATCATCATCACTATTTAACCATACTAAACATACTTTCTCTATTCATATTTCCTGTGTAGTTTGATCATTCCATAGCATAGCATCAGCCTTCCCTCTCGATATTCTCTCACTCCCAACACAATGACTAGCATCACATCTTGTTGTATCTGTTCCTCGATCCTCGACACAATAGATTCCAAGACGGAAAAGATCACTTCGCCTGCACGCCACCTCACATGCTGCGATCGTACAATCTGTCAATCTTGCCTCACCAACAACCCTCGCTACGCTTCTTACTGCCCATATTGCCAAATATCTTCCGACCCTTCCTCCACTTTACCACAAGGCTTACGCGATCCGCCGCCTTATGATTCGACCGATGCACCTTTGTCGTCTGAGAAAGATGAATTGCCCGCATACTCAGCACACGAATCTCAGCAACCTCCGTCAGAAAAGCCAAAAGAGGCTGCCCCAGATGTTTTGCATTTCCTGACACCAAATGATTCCCTTCAATCTCTGGCTCTGGCCTATCGAGTACCTATAAATGCTCTTAGACGAGCGAATAATGTTTTTGCCGACCATTTGATTCAAGGGAGAAGGACCGTCATTATCCCTGGTGAATATTACAAGGGAGGCGTCAGTCTGAGTCCAAGGCCTCTTGAAGGGGAGGAAGAAGAGGCGAGGAAGTCAAAATTGCGTCGGTTCATGGTTACCTGCAAAGTGTCTGAGTATGTTGGCTCTAATCAAATAGTCCACCTTTTGGCCTCATGCACTAACATTCTTTCAGATATGACGTCGCTCAGCTATACCTTGAACAAGCAGATTACGATCTCGATGCTGCTGTCGATACATATCAACAAGACGAGCAATGGGAAAAGGAACATCCTTTACAAAATGACCCGAAAGGAAAGAGAAGTGCCAATACCGTTGGCAAAAGGCGATTTGTTGGATCTGCAAAGTCATAGATTGTTACATACCCTCGACGAAACAAACTTGTTCCTGTAAATTTTTCCTTTTTGTCTTGGGCATGTTGTGTCATGTTGTCATGTCGTCGTTACTCAAAGTGAATCAGCCAGCCATCTGCTTCTTTCTCGCCCCGAGCATTTTCACCTCCCCATAGAACCACATCTTTACCATCTTGACCAACACTTGCGCCAAAGAAACCTCTAGGCCCAGGGTGTACCTTGCCTTCGTGCCCAACTTGGTCCGTGACCTGGATCTCCACCTCGGACCATTCGTGACCCCCGCTGGAGTATCCGAGCTTGTCTCTAATCGTGTCCTTGATGGCAGCGGGCTTGAAGTCTGTCCAAGTCGTGGGCTTTGTTGACTTTGACTCTAGTTGATATGTCCACACATCTGACTCAAAGGGGCGAGCTGTCTGGGCGGCTTCGAGTGACTTTTCAGGGTTCTCGATGTCGAGGTCGGTTTCTTTGCTACCAAAGAAGTAAACCAGGTATTGGCGGCCAAAACCAGTGGTGATGGGAAGCAGGGACCCGCCGATACGTAGACCAGGGCCTGCAGAAGGCACCTTATTGGGGTCTGCAATTCTCTGCCATTCCAAGCCGTGCGGAGCGCCAGGTGCAGGGACACTTCCGCCAATTTCTAGCTTGTAGACAAAAGTTATGCCTTGAGATGGCGAATTTGTGACCAAGTACAGAGATCCGTCAGCAAAAGCAACACTGTCCGAATGCTCGGGACTGTCAGGAAGCTGAGACCAAGTGTGAGAGATGAGGTCGAAAAACCATGTGTCGTTCAATTCAGTATCGGCGGATGAACGTCCGCCATGGAGTAGGAGATGGCCACCATAAGCAAACAGCTTGTGTTCGTATCTAGGTGATGGTGTTCGACTGCGATATGCGGTTAACATTGTTGACGAAGATGAATCAAGGCGCGGAGAGATACTTACTCGGAAGACGTGATTTGATTCCACTTTGTGGCTTCGAGGTCCCAGATCCATAGGGAAGAGTCAGTATCGACGAGTGCGTGTTTTTCATCACAGCCTCCAAACACAGCCAACTCGCGGCCTTGGACACAGGCCGCATGTCTTGTGCGTGGTGAAGGTACAGAAGCACCTTCATCACGAGGCACGGCAGGATAACAAGCATAGGCGACGTCAGTGTCCCTGGAGTGTTTTGAGGACAAAGTGATGGTGTGAATGTCACTGGAAGCCAAGTTTCCATCAGAATCTTGACCACCAAATATGCAGGCCTTGTCATTAGCAACACTGATTGTATGGTGCGAGCGAGCCAGAGCCAGTCTAGGAATGGAAGTCAGCAAGTAGGCTGAGGATTGGAAAGTCGTGGACATACGTTGTGTCGTTCTTTTCGGCCGAGCCAATTTGTGAAAAGGTTGCCTTCAAAGGCATGGTTGGTTTAGCCACAGCATATCCAGCAATTGCTCCTCCTTCAAGAGTGGTTGAGACAGCTTGCTCGGCGACTACGGCACCTGCAGCAATTTCGGCCATGGTGGCTGATTGAGATGGAGTGTTTTGGTGTTTGTGATGAAAGCAGGTAGGTTGGAGGTGGGAGCTAGCTGTTGATGTTTTTGTTTGATAAGGGATGTGAGTTCCTAGCTTCATTAGTGCTTGGTCGTGTCGTGTGCTTGATGTTGCATATCCAGTATGTGCATGTGAAGATGGCTGATGTCATGTGTCGAGTCATGAGCGACGAGGCATCTCAGGAGTCTTGGTGGGGTCCCGAATCAGGACAAACCCCATAAATCGAGTCTCCCGGTCGGTCCATGATGACCATCGTGAGCAGCGTATCGCATCAATTAGCATTCAACGACTGTCGCATCGCCTGTCGCGTACTCAGGGCCACTGTCGACGATGGCTACGGCGGCGATAGCAAAGCCTGCTCAAACGCTGCGACGACCACGACCCAGCCTCAACAACATCCGGCATGGCTCACGCGCTACCGCCAACAACACGGCCGCGACGGCGGCGACGACGACGACAGCATTATCCACTACCGACACGTCCGTAAAGAAGCCTCTGGAGCCGTATGTCAGGAACTCGGAATACATCTTGCGCAAGTTCCGGGGCAAGCCACCGTCACTCATCATCCACCTCCACCCAACCCACTTCCGCTTCGACCAGCAGGATGGCAGCTTCTCCTACGACTCGCCCATGAAGGTCTTCATCGAGCATTTGCGCCATCAATCCATCCCCCACGAGTTTGTCCAGGAGCTGCTCGAAGACCAAGTGCCCTTCTACGACGGCTGTCTCATCGTCCGCGTCCACGACCACAAGTCGTCTGTCGCAAAGACGCCCACCCCCGGCAATCTGCCTGCTGCCACTGTTGATGGCAACACTCCCTTTTCTATGCACAACTACCACGAACACATCACCCCCTCCCCTTTTGCGCCGTATCCGAGGAAGCCTTCGGCCCAACCTTCGACCTCGTCGCGATCCGAATCAGTCAAACAACAAGATGCTGGGAAAGAGACTGCCGTTGCAGGGCCCCGAGTCTTTACCATTGTCTTGCATCCGACACCCCTCTCCAAACATCACGAACTAATGCTGCTCGCCAGCACGCAACCACAACAGCTCCAAGAGAAAGACTATTACCCCCTTGAGGCTGAGGTGCTCCTGACCACCGAACCTCGCTTACTACTCGATCCCGCAACCAACCCTGAGGAAGCCGAAAAGGCTCTGGACTTGCTCAGACACCCTCTACATGGAGAGGCGCCTCCGTCACCAAAGGCTCGGAAACGCACTCATGCCGAGATGGCTGCCGACCAAACACAGGCGGCAGAGGAGGAGAGACGCATGCTCATCATGGACGAGCGCACAAAGCCCTCGTTACGTGGCACCAACGGTGTTTCGGCTTCCGAAAGTCAGACAAACTCGGTGGCTCTTGGCTTCTCCAAGTTCAAGACACTTGAGACAATCAAGAAATCACACGAAGAGAATGAACGCAAGAAGAAGGAGGAAGAGGCGCAAAAGGCCATGGAGAAGCGCCAACAAGACGCCCAACTGGCGCAAAAGAGGAAGCTGATGGAGGAACGCGCTCGTCAGGACCAAGTGGCCATGCAGCAAAAGCAGAAGATGATGCTACAGCAACAGCAGGTCATGCAACAACAGCAAGCCCAGCAACAGGCTGCTCAACAACACGCCCACAATTTGGTCCAGCCGCCAACACCCATGGCCCCCAACCCTCAACAGCAACACCTGCAACAACAAGCCGCCATGGCCGCCGCCCAGCACTCGTCACCCATCGTGCGCAACCCAACCCCAATGATGGCTTCTTCGCCAGTCGTGCCCAACGGTGGTCCTATGAATATGGGTGGCTTCCCCATGCAACCCACTGCCTCAAACCAAGGTGCCGGCAGTCCGCCGCGACCACCATCCGCCGCCATGCCTCACGCAAACATTGCCATGGCCAGACAAATAAGCCAGCAAAACCAGAGTCGGCATGCTACTCCACAGATGGCTCAAGGGACCCCTCAGATGGCTGCCGCTATCCCCATGGACGGTAACCGCCAGATGAGTGGTACTCCTCTTATGCAACATCGAAGTCCAGTCCCACCACATATGCAGGGAACTCCCAACCAAGCGGCCATGATGGCAGCCACACCGCAGATGAACCATCTCACACCGACACAGCAAATGGCCCTCATGCAACAACAGCAACGTCAACGACAACTGCAGCAGCAGCAACAAGCTGCTATGCATGGCTCGCCAGGCCAAGGTTATACTCCCGAACAAGTCGCCATGATGCGCAACCAGCAGAACATGGCCCTTCAACAACAACAGCAGCAGCAACAACAGATGACTCCACAAGCATATGCTCAATTGCAACAACAGCAACAACAGCAGCGCTTACAACAGATGAACAACATGCAAGGGGGAACCCCAATGATGCAGAATCCCTCACAACAGCAGATGGGCCAACAGATGGGTCAGCAGCAGCAAATGGCCCAGGGTAATCCTCAAGCCCAACAGGCCATGCAACGAGCACAGATGGTCCAGAACTCGAGAGCTCAGTTGATGCGTACAAGAGGGATGATGCAACAGATGGTAGCCAGTGGTCAGCAAATTCCACCCGAATTGCAGCAACAATATCAGCGACAGCAGAGCATACTCCAAGCCGCCACTCAACAATTGAATGCCGCCAATGCAATGCGAAGCGCGCAATCTCAACAATCTCTAGGCGACCCTAGCAACACCGAACAGTACATGCACAATCTCCGCAATCAACAGGCACTCATCGCTCGCATGCAAAATCAACATCGCAATCAACAACAGGCCATGAATGCTGCGGGAATGATGAATGGCAACACGCAGAACATGGCCATGAACATGATGCAGAATCCACAGATGCAGCAGCAGATGCAACAATTTGCAGCTCGACAGAATGCCATGAATCAACAACGACCCGGTTCTGGCATGGGCCAGTAGGAAAGCCGTCGACCTGGTGTGCATACACTTCTCTTCCGGTCTCTGTATGACTTCCTAGATTCTATCGATTGTAGCTGGTGTTCCATCGAGCCGCCTAGCTTAGTGTCTTCGAGCAGACACGCTACACCTCCATCCCTGTGTGATGCGCAAACTGAAAGCTGGAGCACTCATTCGAGCAATTTTAGTACGGACATGGAGTTCTGGTCGCTCGATGACATGTGGCAGTTTCCATCTTATGAGGCTCTCCTAGAAGAAGATTTGCTGGCCGACCTTGTAGGTGTTGTGGCGACGATTTAGCTTATTACGATTGTTGAGATGAAGAACATAATATTTCTAATCACAAATTCGCTTCATACGCCATTGAACTAGCTCGTTCTTTCATTCAAACCATATAAAGCTGTGATTTTGATGTCTAAATTCTCTTGTATCGATTTAGTTTGATTTTTTTTTTTGTTCAGATGGTCACTACTTGTAGCTCATGACCTATGATTGACACTTTGATAATGATCTAGATAGTTAAGGAGAAAGATCTCGCTCGCCGTTGTCAAACGACTCGGATGAAGCTCTGTGTTCAAATGTCCGTGCGTCTGGTTGTGATCTCATTCATCACTCTCTTGAACAGCGACAAAATATTTGGCTATCCTTCCCATTGCCAACTCTACCTTATCAACAATCAGAGATTCCAAGTGCCTGTTTGACGAGGACGTTTTCAATTCAGTGGCACTTTGAAAAATTCCTTAGCAAGTCCGCATAGCGAGAGCATCATCTTGAAGGGATTGTCATATTGAGCTGGACGAGCACACTCGTATTCAAAAAGTCATTCGATACCAAGAATCTGACTTATTCGAGAAGCTGGTATCTCTAGCATCCTGAAAAGGACTGTAGTCGCATTCTTGGTGAGCTACAGAAACCTTGACTGTACGACAACAACAACATCGAAACTCAATCTGGTAATAGAGCCAACTTGCTGGATCTCCACTCTAGGTCTCATCTATTCACCAACAATTCAGAGCTTCAGACATGGTGAGCCTTCTTTCGCTCATCCAGCGAGGACTGAACACCCTTTTACCTTTTGCAACTCCCGGAACGCCATTGATCCAGGATCTCTTGCATTTGGCCGCCATATGCACAGCTCTGTACTACGCCCCTCAAATTCAAGCCTACATCCAGGAACAGCGGAACCCACATGGTTACGATCAGTCAAATCAACAACCACAAGACAACGATACAGTCCCACAAGACCAAGAAGACAATGTCATCAATCAAGCAGCTCCACCTCGTGCTTTTGTAGAAGATGCCGAAGATGAGGATGACGAAGACGGCGATGACGATCAAAACGACGCACTCGAAGATGCGGATGACTTTGGGAATGAAAATCCCTTGGAAGAAGGTGCCCCAGGTCCAGTCAACCCACGACCTCGAGCCCCAGCAAATTCCAATCGTACCGTGGGCGCCAAAAAGGCAAAATCACTAGCTCGCCGTGACCAACGTCGCGCCTACCATGAGTTTATGCGATCGCAAGGAGAGGCTCAGCGCGCAAGAGATGCCGAAGGTGCCAAAGAGCGCGAAGAGGAATTGGTGCAGGAAAAGGCTAGACGGGCTGCCAAGGAAGCACAGCTAGAGGCAAAGAGAACCAAGGAAAGGGAAGAAAAGAGGTTGAAGGAAGAAAAGGCAAGAGAGGAGGAAAGACTGAAGAGGGAGAGAGCTGTAAGATTTGTCAGGGATGAAGCTGACAACAGGGCTTTCTGCGATCTTGAAGATGTCGCGAGGAGGATCGGCGGAGTTTCTAGAGAGTGGGTTGAGGGACTTGTCAGGGCTTCGGGGATGTTGTCTATGGATGGTGAGAGCAGAGCGTTCCTCACGGCATCGGGATGGGTTGTCAAGGTCTCGAGACAGGATATGGAGGATGTGTATCATCAGGCTTCGCGATCTGCAGATGAGACCGAGGGAACTGTCTCGTACGCGGAGATTGGTAGACAACTTGGTGGCTTTTTGAGCAACAAAGCTGCAGAAGTGCGATAACTCTATGAGAAGAGCAGATGGCCACAAACCCACAAAATTAATGATGGTACATGCACCAGACAGACATAGTGTATCTATGTAATCCTTCACAACTTCTACTGCGATCAGATTCATACTGAAGCGCTTCCGGCTTTAGATCACCGGCGGTCAATTCATCTTGGGGAGTCCTTGTGGTTTAAGAATAGTCGTCGCTTTGCCGTATTCCCGCCTCGAGGCTTTGTTCCCGTTTCTTTCGCACAGCGACCAAAACTTCGTCCCACGACCTCCAAAAGATACCCGGTGATGCAGAGAAACTTCCCTTACACCATCACACTTCCGGATACTCCTTTCTCCTGCTCGGGAGGGACCAAAAAAAATCGACCACCTAGGGGCTCGAACCCTAAACCTTTGGCGAATTTGCGATGAAGAATACCGAAAACCAACGCGCTACCATTGCGCCAGACGGCCAGATCGGTAAAAATTGATTATAAACCAATATAGACCAAAAGTAGCCTAGACATGGCTATCTATAACGTCAAACATACCGTCGGAGTATGTCGTAATCGAATAATGATGACTATACACACAAATCGTGATACGACCAGCTCGGTGAGAAATTCTTGTAACTGATCCGAGAGAGATATAGAAGGCTGGAAATCCCCACAATCTGCTTCCAGTATGGGATGTATCGGACCCTTGAACAAGCAACTGATGCCGCTGCAAGAGGGTCCCATTGTGTTCTCAAAGACTCACGTGAGATAGTCGACGATTTCGACCGCTGCCGGCCTGCAACAAGCATGCATGTTATTAACATCCACTCGGTAGCCTGTCAAGCTGTATCGGAGCTACTTCCGAACGACCGCCGTTTTCAGGCGATGGGATGGACGATCCCCTTCCTGTGATACCCCAGACTGGCAGCGACGAATGAAACCTGCCAGATAACCCACTGTCGAGATCTCAGCTATGATCATGATGAAAAGAATAAGTCGTAAGGTATAGTGTATCGGCATGATCACTGCCACTTGTCAATTCGTAAGTTCAGAAGAAACATACACTTGAATCCACTTACTCTATCGAGATCATCGAATGACCCCGATCTCATGTCTCGCCTGGATCGCGATCCACCCTGCCCTCGTCTCTGGCAGTCATGAACAAAGCACCATCCGAGATGGCTCTGACTGCTGTATCGACATCGCTCTGCTCTCTCAGATGCCTCAGAATCACATCCGTTTCGCCAGGAGTAGCGATGCGTAACATCTTGACGACAGATTGGTAGGCTTTCAATTGCTCTCGAGATGCCTGCTGCTGCGTCTTGCCCTCCTCAACCGAATATGTGCAACGAGTGGTTTTGTCCGAGCACAAGGTACATGTCGGTCGTAATCCGTCACACTAGAAATGCTTTCGTATCAGCATCGTTGGAGATTCGAGAAGTACGTTACGGTCACACTCAAGAAAAGAATAAGAAACCAACCTTTGACTTTCTTTTCCTACACGCGCGACATGCTGCCAATATTTGTCGCCTTGGCTGTGGTCTCCTCGTCGATGATGAGACTGCTAGAAGTGGCTGCTTCATCGGATGATTGTCCGGTGGAGGTAGATGAGGTAACAAACCCATTCCCTCATTCTTACGGCTTGGTCCTGCTGTATTGTGCGTCTCCATCTTGCTGAATTGCTTCTGTAGAGGATTTTTTATTCTCAAGAAGGGATCAGTAAAATTGAAGGGACTTGAAGGTGAGGCAAAGCTATTGGGGCGAGTAGAGGGAAACAGATAGGATTCATTCATCAAGGGTCGGACTCAAGTCCGCCAGCGGTCGCCGATCTGAAAATTCACCTTGTGCCCATCTATTATCTGCAGCATGTGTAACAAGCAGGTAACATGATCATGAGTGTTGGATACTTGCCTGCTGCAGTTCAAGTGCAAGTCCAGCCTCTTCAGAAGTGAGATGTTGTACCAACCAATGTCGTCAAAATACGGCCACCACTCTGCAAGTGAATATCGATATCTCATGCTTGAAATCGACCATTTGATTGTAAGCGGAGACGACTCCGAAGTGTGTCACCTCCAAACTCAATTGACTCTTTCCTACCACACTCAAAGTCCAGACTTGTTCAATACTCTGCCATATTGAAACGGTTGTGAACGAGTCGGGCACGCGGACTTGACTCCGCACCCTGCTAATCTGCACCCTGCCATACGCTCAGTGAAAGTGACGGTGAGCTCGTAAAAGACTTCCAAGGGACGGAGTGTCTCGCCGAAGCACTTTGCCTGAAATCGAGGCTTGTCAAAGACTGACTTCTTTCCCAGAAGTCTACTCCCTGATATCAGTATAAAACGCTCGAAAGATAAAACTCACTATAGGCTTAAGAACTTCGAGTCTTACGATCTAGTCATGGCTTCAAGTCAAGCGTCAGAATGTGCTGGTTACAGCTACTACAAGCTGTCCTGACGGCAGCCAGCAATTCTGATGCGACGATCTATTGTATCAATTGCACCTGCCAGCCTTCCTGCAGACTAAGTCGAGATAAGCCATGCTTTTCAACAAAACATATCTGAGGCTTTGGTGCTGCCTTGAGGTTGTCAAGGCAAGTTGTCGGTATCGCTGCCGCTCACAGCTAAGGTCATATGTCGATTAATACTTCGCTCTGCAGCCGGATACCTTTGACTATCGTCTGACATCGAAGCTTCTGTCGAGAACTTATGCACCAGCCGTATGTCCAGTGTTGATACAGTATGGCGGGCGATGTACTCGTATATAAGAGCCGACTTCTGTTCCCGCCCAAAACGTCACAGTTGTGGGCAGAAACTGCGGGGTAAATAGTGATTGCGTACGAAACCATCGTGACGATGATGCTGAGTGGCAGGGTTTCGATCATGTCGTACCTCGAGTAATGCCCAGGGAGTGCATTCCATTGTTCGAGCAAGAATCAAAGCATCACTTCTCAAAGGCTGAACTTTTCACAAAATGGCTGGCAGTAAAGTTCGAGGAGACATAGCTATCGTGGGAGGGGGCATTTCTGGTGTCACCCTGGCCATTGCTCTCCTTCGCCGTGGTCTCAATGTCAAGATATACGAACAGGCTCACAAGTTTGGTGAGATCGGAGCAGGTGTTGCTTTCAACCCAGCTGCCGCAAGAGCAATGAAGATCTGCTCACAAGACATCTTCGACGCATTTGAGAAGGTGTCAACGCATAACCAAGGACCTGACAAGCAAGGGATTTGGTTCGATTTTCTGAACGGATTCAATGATACCGAAGTGGGCAAGCAGGAATACGGCTTCAGCATTGGATCAGAAATGGGAGCCAATGCTGTACACCGGGCACACTTTCTCGATGAACTGGTCAAACTGGTACCAGATGGTGTGACTGAGTTCAAAAAGCACCTAGACACAATCGAGAATGCCGAGGATGGCAAGCTGAAGCTCAAATTCCATGATGGCTCCGAAGCTGTTGCGGATGCAGGTGATTCCATCGCATATAGGAGTTATAGGTGAAGTCTCGCTGATTTGGTTAGTTATTGGATGCGATGGTATCAAGTCTAGAGTAAGAGCATGGATGATGGGCCCAGACAGTCCTTGCTCACCACCAGTCTACACCCACAAGTATGCATATCGAGGACTTATCCCCATAGACAGGGCAAGAAAGGAGTTGGGTGATGATTTGGCCCAGAATGCTAAAATGCACATGGGACAGGATGGACACGTTCTGACCTTCCCTGTAAACAAGGGTGCTACCATGAATGTTGTGGCCTTCAAGGTTGATCCAGGCGAGTGGCCATCTGACACTAAACTTACGCTTCCTTCCAAGAAAGAGCACGTCTATCGTGACTTTAAGGATTTCGGTGCTACGGTGCACAAGATTATTGACATGCTGGAACCCAATCTTGACTGCTGGGCCATCTTTGATACTGGTAAGTCTCGATGCTGCTAGCCCAAGGTCGTGATCATTGACGGATCATCATGGACAAGCACATGCTGACTTGGCTAGGTGAGCATCCAATGCCCTACTACTACAACAACAAAGACAGGGTAGTCGTGCTTGGTGACGCAGGCCACGCCACGTCGCCTCATCACGGTGGTGAGTTCCTTTGCATACTCGTAGCCCGCAGGATCAAAGGAGATGACTGACATTGATTGCAGCTGGTGCTGGCATGTGCATCGAAGACGCCGCGATCATGGCCGAATTACTCGTGGACCCTCGAGTAGCTAAAGCAGGCCTCGAGGGATTCAGCGCTGCTTTCAGGGCTTACAGCGAGCAGAGATTAGAGAGAACACAGTGGCTTGTGCAGAGTTCACGCCGCTCGGGCGATTTGTACGAATGGAGGGCCGAAGGTGTAGGTAAGGACTTCAAACAGATCGAAAAGGAGTGTCGCCAAAGAGACGAGCGGCTTTGGAATGGGCAGGTCAGTGAATACATCAAGGAGGCAAAGGATCTACTAGGCAAGGCTTTGAATCAGTGAAACAACAAATCTATATCGTTTGTTAGGAAAAAAAAAAATGGAAAAAAAAACTGTCAGTACTTACCTGGTATAGAAACAAGCATGCGAATGAGGATTGCAGTAGTATTGTCGCAAACATCACGTAGTTTTGCCTAAGCAGTTTTTGCGACTCACGTTCATCATGATTATTATTGAGCCGTGTCTAATTGATGCTGAGATCCACTGTCTAGGCCCATGCAGTTGGCCACAATGTGCTGTAAGAGTGCACACGAGAATATACATAATGTAAGAGGGACTAAGTGTGTCCAGAGTCAGTGGAATGAGATGGAAATGGGAAGCACGGAGCGTAATCGGCGACCGCCACCGAACATCCGACCTAAAAATCTCCCAAGCTTGTGCATCATTTCTACATCTCAAGAGATTCACACTTTTACATAACTCAACTACCTCGTTCTCGCCACTACACCATATTATCGACGATCAAGATGTTCAACCGATACATTGCCAGATCCGCCAGACCTCTCTTCTCACAAGCAGTTGAGAACAGGATACCGTTCTCAGTACGAGTCGCACAGCAAGCTAACGGTCGCGCTCTTGCTGGCCTAAGATCATACTCGGCAGCCACCGAGTCTGCTGCTAAGGAAGATGCTGTCGCATCAGAGAACGCAGAGAAGGCAGCAGAGGCCACACAGGAGGACCCAACTCTGAAGGAACTCGAGGCCAAGAAGAAGGAGGTTACCGATGTTACAGTTCGTCAATTATCTACTCGAGATTGTGACAGGCAGAAATACTGAGACTTGGCGACAGGACAAGTGGAAGCGCTCAATCGCCGAGTACCGCAACCTTCAGGAGCAGACCAAGCGTGAGGTTCGCGCCGCAAAGGACTTTGCTCTTCAGAGCTTCGCCAAGGACCTTCTCGACTCCATCGACAACCTCGATCGCGCTCTTTCGGTTGTCACCGAGGAGAGCCTCAGCAGCAACAAGGAGTTGAAAGACCTGCATTCGGGCCTCAAGATGACCGAGACCATTCTCATGGGCACCCTGAAGAAGCACGGTCTCGAAAGATTTGACCCCAGCGCCGAGAGCGACAAGTTCGACCCCAACATGCACGAGGCCACATTCATGACTCCCCAGCCCGACAAGCAGGACAACACCGTCTTCTTCTGTCAATCCAAGGGCTTCAAGCTCAATGGCAGAGTCATCAGAGTAAGTCGCGTGCCCTTGTCAATCCTAGTGCACACATTGAGCAACACTGACAATCGCAATAGCCTGCCAAGGTCGGCGTCGTGAAGAACTCATAGATGTCATCAAGACAGTGTGCATAGGACTATTTTACATTTCGTGTTTGGATCACAAAAGAAAAGTGCAGGCATTTTGGCTGGACTGAAGATGCATGATGCGAGGCGTTCTGGGTATCTAGATGTTTTGATGATATTCCCCTCTCTCTTGACCGATTGACCTTGTATGGCAGTCGGTCGTGTAAAAACAATGTGTACTTTTATATATAGCTCATGAGAAGCAAGCGATCAGACCACGATCGATATCGGAAAGAACGGAGCACGACTGCCACAGCGGATACAAGATGGCAAGATAGTTGTGTGAATTGGAATTCTTAGGGCATAGTTGCTGCTGCTGCTGCTGCTGCTGCTGCTGCTGCTGCTGCTGCATCAGCGAGGCCCACTACAACTCCGGCACATGTGACACTCAAAACACATATCCAGATACTAGCCTTTCGACATGCTGGCAGCATTGTAAAGGGAAACTCTCAGGAGGGATGAGGAGATGGGTAGACTACACTTCCGTAGACGAAAAAGAGTCGGCAGTGATTGCATGTGATGAATTCCACCTGAGAGGGAGCATTTCGGCGATTGAAGCATCATGGAACCTCGGCTATGACGCACAAAGCAGAACTGAGGCACGAGCCACTGAAATGGTCGCACGCTCCACTGCCCGCATCTTGTTGTACTAGTAATAGCCGCAGCGTCGGGTTGGCGGAGGAGACCTGGAGAAGTTGCTGCAATTGTGACTGTGACCGTGACTGTTGTTACATATCCAGACACTATTACTCTGAGGGCCTCGCTACTCATCCTCCCATACATACCTATCCCAGGCCAACGCCAGGGTAGCCCGCAGACCTTGTGAATCTCACACCCGAGTCACTCGTCTGTCCTTCTTTCTATCCTTCCTGACATCTCTCCCCACGAGGAGAATTGTCACTGTCCTGAAGCTTGTCCTCTCCCTCGACAATCAAGGCCGCAAGGCCTCACAGTCGTTGCAGCCATGTCGTGGAAGAAATCGACCGAGCTCATGGACACAATCCGCCACTATGCCAACTTTCCTGCCACGGGAGTGAGCTTGAGGCAGATGGTCCAGTTCGGCGAGAAGCCCTCAGTTGGTAAGGCAGACCTCACGTGCACTCATTGACCTCCTCACACCAGAAGGCCGTGAACAATTCAATGACTGACTCACACACCACACAGGCACTCTGTTCCGAGCATCACAATTCCTGTCTGAAGAGCTTCCAATTCGACTCGCACACCGCGTGCAAGAACTGCAGGAGCTTCCTGATGGACTAGGCGATATGCCCTCGATCAAGAGGGTCCAGGACTGGTACGCCCAGTCCTTTGAGGAGATCACCACCTTGACCAAGCCGAGTCTGTCGTCCGAGATCCGCGATCGTCTGCTCAAGCCTCAGACCGGCAAGACGACTCGCATGCTCAGCGAAACTACAAGCAATCCCAGCATCTCTCGCGGCCAGTACCGCTCGCAGTTGAACCAAGGCAATGACAATGGCGAAAGAAAGAATGCTCTCAAGCGCTACTACAGTGCTGGCGACGAGAACAACGACTGGCCTCCAGAACTGAACGATTACAACACTCGCTTTTCCAAGACCCTCGAGAAGATCAAGCGTCGCCACGACAGCGTTGTCACCACCGTCGCCCAAGGCATCCTCGAGTACAAGCGCAAGCGCCAAAGAATGCAAATCGACCACAACATCCAGGCTTTCCTCGACCGCTTTTACATGTCTCGTATAGGTATCCGCATGCTTATAGGCCAGCACATCGCACTGACTGATCAACGAACCCACTCGGATCCCAATTATGTCGGTATAATATGCACAAAGACCAATGTCCGTGATCTCGCCCAGGAGGCCATCGAGAATGCGCGATTCGTCTGCGAAGACCATTACGGTCTTTTTGATGCTCCAAAAGTTCAACTCGTCTGCAACCCCGATCTCAACTTCATGTACGTCCCTGGCCATCTTTCTCACATGCTTTTCGAGACTCTCAAGAACTCGCTTCGCGCTGTCGTCGAGACGCACGGCCAAGACAAGGACGAGTTCCCTGTTACAAAGGTTGTCGTGGCTGAAGGAAAGGAGGACATTACAATCAAGATCTCGGATGAAGGTGGCGGTATTCCTAGAAGTTCCATCCCTCTAGTGTGGACTTATATGTATACGACCGTCGATCAAACCCCTACACTCGATCCCGACTTCAACAAGAGCGATTTCAAGGCACCAATGGCAGGTTTCGGATATGGCCTACCCATCTCGAGATTGTACGCGAGATACTTTGGTGGAGACCTGAAGCTTATCAGCATGGAAGGGTAAGCAGCTACTCACCGTCAGGTGGACCAGCTGGATTGCGCTAACACCTCTTGCAGTTACGGTACCGATGTTTACCTCCACTTGAATCGGCTCTCCTCGTCCTCGGAGCCTCTCCAATGACAACGACCAGTCATGAGGGATGAATGGTTTCAGCCCGTTATCGATAGACCGATGATTGACGGCGACGGCTCGCCATTAAGCATACCATCCCAAGGATTGACGCGCCCCCCACAAAGAGCACGTTCCAACAAGCCTTCTATACAGAATCTGAGCTTAGCCATGGCCTCTCGAGCTATGAAGTTGAAGCGACTCGAAACGCGAGAAGTTAGTGAGCGTCGACAAGTAGGTGACGCTGAGGAAATGGTCAACCAGTCTGGATCAGAAGGAAACTCTTCCTCTCCTTGTAAGTCATACTCGTTTCGGATGTTTCCTCTTGCGTTTTTCATGTCAAGAAATATGCTAACGGAAGTAAAAGGGTGGAGGAATGTAACCATGGAAGAAGGGATGTAATTATACTCCCTGGTTTTAGGTGTATCTGAAGCGTTCGAGAAGATCTACTCGTTCCAAATGTGTTGTTTATACTGGCATGGCAATGGCGTTCTGGTGGATAGCACAATCGGTTATCCAGAGGGAAGGCCCTTCTGAATTCAATACAGTCTTACAAGTTTATGAGTACTTCATCTTTAGACATCAAATTTCGCCTAATAAAGTTGCCAAAATGAGAAATCGGCGTCGCGACGATTCACGTGTCACAAAAACGCGTCCTGAATTGTTTTACACACTGGTCCAGTAGAACAACACTTTCATTAGCGACTTCCGGTTGAATTGAAAGCGCACCGAGCGAGCTTGTCTTGGCCTGCTCGCGTTAGTCTATTGTTGTGATCTACAATATACAAGAGAATCTCGCTTGCTACTTTTCAATCCTCGTCACAGCAACATGAATCCACAAACATGGTCCACAGTAACGCCAGTGCAGTTAGCCTCTACCTCTGCTTCGAAAGCTGCACCAGAAGTGAACAACCCACTGCCTCAGCTTCTGCAAACGCCTTCTGGTCTCGCCATCCTCGAATTACAGGGCACCATCAACTTCCCACAGCAATCTTCAAGTGAAGATGGCGCAACAAATCAAGAGCCTCCGACCCACGTGGGACGTCTAATATTCCCTCTATACACGCCCGGCATTTCGGATCCCAATTCTGGACCATGGATGAAGAGAGTCTACTTCTATATCGGTCAGCATCAGCGTATGACTGGTGAAATTAAGAAGCTGGTCAAACCAATAGCAATCTTACGCAAAGCGAAGCAAGGAGAAGACGGAGGCGCAATTGATGACAGTGTCGGGGTGGTGGAGGTTATCAAGCACAAGATTGTGTTTGCAAGTCGCCCGGAACCGGTCAGCGCTGATATGGAGTGAATCAACTTGATACCTCGAAACGTAGGTCGTACGCGGAACATTCACATTCCATGAGTTGTACAACCAAGTCCCGCTTGTGCCGGCTCGGGCTTCTATTAGAGGTGTGCCGACTAGGTCTTGTCAAGTACGCGATGCCCATATGGTGACGAGATTTCCAGATTGCATCCCACAGACCTCGGCCTGATAGAGGAGAACGTGCGGATTACGTTAGTCGCAATGTCAAAAGAGACCAGTGGTGTCAGAGTACATGTCTATGTTACAGGATGTTGTACTTGACCAGGGTTGTTATGATTAGGCAGAGACGAGCATCCGAAGCTCCGCTCACTTCTTGTACGCTTTGCAGGAGGATCGAAGCAGTGGTCAGCATTATACAGTTTAGCTCTTACATGTTACAAGTAGCTTCCTGATGGAAGGTCATGCACTTATCAGTCGCCAGCTAGTGTTGACGGTTGCGACGGCATGGCACTGCTTCACTACTCAGCGAGTTTCGGATACGCTTAACTTTCATACTCAAAAGCTACTGGTCTATTCATTCTCTGTATGCAGCACAAGATGCACGTCTGTACGACGCTCGGCGAGAAATTGCCGGTGATCAGTTATGGAGAAGATGATCGCCTGGTCCGACCACGTCGGTCCCCTCGGTCACTGTCGATACAAATGAATGAATGAAAGTCTCCACTCTCCGGGCTCCACGGACTTTCCGGCCGAGCACAAAGCGTGTGTGTAAATGATATCTGCACCTCAGACGCGGTTAATGTGGTTTTACGAACATCCAAGTGCTCAACAGTCTGATTGTAGGCAGTTTTGATTGGACCTCCGATACACTTTGGGACCTCGCACTCTCGCATGCATAATATAGTTAGCAATGATAGTCGCCATGATCATCTTTTAGTTGCTGGAAAGCGGAACACGGCCACAAGAAGATATATAAAAGGCACCCCTTGATCGCTTTTGCTCCCGCTCCTAGCATACTTATAATGTCCTTCTTTCAAGGTTGCAAACAGTAGATTGAAATCATGGAAACATACACTGCTTCATCAAGCCATACATTGTGGCTTGCAGGAGGCTTCGCCATCTTGGTATGTCTTTGTATGAATCCTTCCCGAGGCTTGTTTGCTAACTTTAAACAGTACCTCACATATCAGATTGTCAGCATCGTGAAGCTGGCCTTCTTCCATCCTTTGAGCTCGGTTCCTGGACCCTGGTATACCTCTTGCTTCCGATTCTCCTATATTCGCCACTCTCTGAACGGGACTCTGTTGCCATGGCTGCAAGAGTTGCACGAAAGATATGGCGAGACCGTACGCTATACACCTAACGAGGTAGGTAATCTCTTCTGTGACTGTCTCTGCGTGGCTCTTTGGTGGTCTTTCGAGGTTGCAAGTTCGATCTAATACGAATTGGCATGCCGGGCAACAACTTGACAGAAAATGGATTCATGTACTCATGGATGATCAACCTTGCCACCAATCTCTTTACTAGCATAATCATGATATAAGATGCGAGTCCCAATGCGGATCTAACACGAATCCAGGTCTCGATCATCAACTCAGGCAAGGACAATCCTTGGCAAGAAATCTATGGCTTCAGAACTGGCAAGCAGAAGCACACTGGAACATTCGAAAAGGATCCTGCATGGTACCCACCACCTATCAACGGTGTTCCCAGTGTCTTGTCAACAAGCTCTTCAGACCACGGCCGTCAGAGACGTGTCTTGAGTCATGCCTTTTCGGATAGAGCTCTCCGTGATCAAGAACCTTTGATCCAAAGCTATGTCGACCTTCTCATCAGCAGACTTCGAGACATATCCGATCGAAGCAACCCAGAATACCACAGTGGTGGTGATGGCTGGGACTCGAAAGGGAATGTTGAGCTCTGCAAATGGTACAATGGCTTCACTTTTGACGTTATCAGCGATCTCAGTTTCGGTGAGCCTTTTGGTTCTCTCGCAAATATGCGCCAGCACTTTTGGGTTGGTTATATGCTTGAGAGTCTCCAAAGCTTGAAGTCGTTCTACGTCATGAACTACTGGCCATGGGTGAAACACCTGGGCTCCCTCGTCGTCGACAAGGCAAAACTCGCGAAACGAAAAGAGCTTGCACGCGTGATCCATGACCAAACAAAGAAGCGAGTAGAGACCGAAACTCAACGCCCAGACTTCATCACGGCCATCTTAGAGCACCAAAAGGGCAGATTCGAAGAGTCGGACAGTAAAGAGGCTGATGACCTTCGCTTGGGAGAGTTGGTTTCCAACGTCGGTTTGTTCCTTGTTGCTGGCACCGAGACTACTGCTACGACCTTGTCTATGGCCAGCAATCTCTTGCTCAAGCATCCAAAAATTCTACAGAAGCTCAAGGACGAAATTAGAGGCGATTACAAATCACTGGCAGAAATCACCATCGACTCCATCACTCAGTACGAATATCTCAGCGCCGTCCTTCACGAAGTCATGCGCTTTTATCCTCCTGTGCCAGCCGGTTTCCTTCGCGTAGTTCCGGAGGGTGGTGCTTCTGTGGCAGGTCTCGATCTTCCTGGCAACAGTAATGTAAGCCAGTCATCCATCATTACCTTGGCCATCCTTGTTTGCCATTCGGGACACTTGCTTACATACTTTTCTAGATTTCCGTCTCGGTCAACCAACATGCTGCCAACCACTCTTCGCTCAACTTTGCGGACCCAAACGAATTCGTTCCTGACCGATGGCTTAGCAGTCCGCCCGAGAAATACAAGAACGACAATCTCGCCATTGTTCAGCCCTTCTCATTCGGCCCTAGAAATTGCATGGGTAAGAATCTTGCTTGGGCCGAACTTCGTCTTGTGCTCGCAAAGATGATATACAACTTCGACTGGACGTTGGATCCGAGAAGTGAAGGGTGGGAGAAGAGAATTAGACATCATACACTGTATTCTCGACCACAGTTGTGGGTCAAACTAACCCCCGTGACTGGTTAGATCGGAAGTTGCCTTATGAACAACACTCGGTCGTCATAATCGGAGGATTCTGCGGGAGTTTTGACATGTATAACAACCACTTGTTTCGACGATTAATCAATTCTCATCTCTATCTCAAGCATTTTCAGTGACCTTCCAGACTAATTTTTCTCCACTGACACCGTCTCTCAAAGTATCCAATGCCTTCGTCGCTCGCTCAAGCATATCTTTTCCATCGATGATTCGGTATCGGTTTGGCTTCACCACACCGCTTCCAACAAGTTCAGGCATGATTTCCGATTGTAAGTTCTGTGCCAAAAACTCATTGTCATCATAAGCATGCGTACGTACACCAGTAACGTCGACACCTTCTGCCCAATCAGCATAGTCGGCAGGTTTCATGGCGTATTCCGGCGGCGAGGTCTTGGTAGATGGAGATATGATGACAGGCAGCAATGAAGCGACATGACTGTCTTTTCCCGCGAGTTTGGAGATTGGTTTGAGGGATCCAGAAACGGAACCTATGCAGTCGAAGAAGTAGTGAATCGGTTGGCCCACTTGTTGACGGATTTCTTCAAGTACGTTTGGATTGTTGTAGTCGAAGAGTTGAGTTGCACCTAGGGCCTTGAGGTGCTCGTGATGATGTGGTGATGCTAGCGCGATCAAGTTTGTGTAACTGTAGCAGGACAGAATTTGGATTGCATATTGACCGACACTGCTTGCGCCGCCCCAGATAAAGATTGGGGAGGAAGCGGAAGGAGGGGTCCAGTTCTCGGGTTTGGGCCAGGGAAGAGGTAGACGTAAATGGTTGATCACGGTATGAAAGACTGTGACGAAGTTTGTAGGGATCGTGGCAGCTTCAGGTTGGGATATGTTCGATGGTAACTGGTTGTGTTGTGAGTAAAAGTGAGCATAATGGAAACTCGACGTAGACACACTGACTTTGCCTAAGAAGTTTTCGTTGGTACTGAAATAGACCTGATGACCTCTCTCTTCGGGTGTCTTCCAAGTATATGCAAATACCATGTCCCCGGCTGCGAATTTTGTGACCTTATCACCTATTTCGATAACGGTTCCAACTCCACCATCTCCCATGATGTCGGGGTATTTGGGGTTGGTCAGACCACCATCGGCCTTGTGCAAATCAAAAGGCTGGGTCGAAGTCCAGGCATTCCTGACGACCACTTGATGGCCTTCGGGTTTGGGAGTAGGGACTTCTATAAGTTCGAGAGGTGCCCGTGGGCCGGTGGTGACTACTGCTAAGTGGCTCATTGTTGTTTACGGGCAAGCTCTAATGGGACGAGATTGAGATAATTGGTTCAATTGAGTATTCCGTACGTTACCTACGAGTCTTATATGGGGATGCGAATGCTCGAGAGACAATTGTTGGACGAGACCTGGCTCAACAATATGTCTGATATTCTTACAAATCATGATAGTTCAAAAGAATCTGTAGAAGCTGCCATGGGATTCGAGGAGTGCCAAGCGTGGTACACCGTCTGTCCACCTTGGTTGGTTTAGACTTCGTGAGTACATGATGTTTGTAAGCCATATCAGCCCACGTGGGCAGCCTTCTTCTTCCACCTCTGCATCTTGTGTTTGAGGTGCCTCACATTGACCAATCTGGTGAGGTCGCCATGTCTCCTTGAGCTCGAAATGTTTCTGTTAGAGTGATTGGAAGTCTCGAGATCTGTTTCTTGACCTGAAACTAGCTTCTCCATACCAGGTGAGAAAAAACACGCCCATTTAAAAGGGGAAGAAAGATGATGATGAGCGATGTTCGGACTTTAGCTTGGCTTGTTTCCGAACTTGTTTCATCTGCACCCCTCACAGTCTGACCGAAGGTCGTCTCCATCATTAATATTTCTCTATGTGGTTCGAACTTTTCAAGACCCTGCTGATATGCGAGCGCGGTCTCGTGTCATTCTTACCGCGTTGATACTGGTAGCTCTGGTTTGGCTTAAAGGTCAATTTGAAAAGCTACAGCGAACTGTCGTAGAGCTAGACAGACTCTCCCAGTCTGGTGGCCTCTTTTCTCATCACGACCATGAGGCTACTTCCAGTGGCGTGAGTGCGTCGCCAGACGGGTCATACCCGAAGGAAGAGAACCCATTCGACTCGATCGTACATGCAATATCCAATGAGCTTGTCGTAGAATCGATTGAGAACATTGCAACTACAAAGTCTGCTTACAGGGATACGCGAAGCAAGACTGTGGTAGTCGCAAAGCTCGCGAGGGAGGACACAGACTGGATCACTCGTCTCTTACCCAAGTATGTGCCAGAATCAAACGTGAGACTGCCGCCAGAGACACTGACTGACAATCGCAGTTGGCAACATGCCATATATGTGACAGACAATCGCAACGCTCCTTTACATACGGCTCGTAACAAGGGTAGGGAGGCCAACGCATATCTGGAGTACATCATCCAGAACTACGATGACCTACCAGACACGATCGCATTCGTTCATTCGCACATACATTCTTGGCACAACGAGCAGAACGCGGCAAAAGCTTTGCAATTACTGAATATTGACTTTGTCCAAAGCAACGGATATGTCAACCTTAGGTGTTCACAAGAGCCTGGATGCCCAGTCGAGATCGAGCCGTTCAGCAAGCGTGGACACACGGCGAAGTGGAAAATAGGTGGACATGAGCGGACAACCGAAGAAGCGTATGCAGCGGCCTGGATGCAGTTGTTCAACACCACAGAGCAAGAGGTTCCCCGGGGCATAGGTGTTGCTTGCTGCGCGCAATTTTCAGTGTCCAGGGAGCAGATCTTGGCGAGACCAAAAGCACACTACAATTGGTTCCATGATTACTTGATGCAGACGTCGTTGAGTGATCAGGTATCTGGACGCATTTTCGAGTATACCTGGCATGTCATATTTGGCCAGGACGCCGTTTAGTAAGTGGCCGCGATTGTCTCACT
Source organism: Dothideomycetes sp. NU30 (assembly GCA_026013035.2). Lineage (NCBI taxonomy): Eukaryota > Fungi > Ascomycota > Dothideomycetes > Dothideomycetes sp. NU30. The sequence goes on along the minus strand of BSBH01000001.1, from coordinate 1,236,310 downwards.
TCGAAGCTTAGCTAACCGAGGTCGTAGCTGCCCGTCAAAGTATCAGTGTTATAAGGACGTGTATGACCAATGGAACATCGCATGAGATAGCATGCGGTTGGGATGTTGTGTTCCGGATGAGCGAAGGGACAGGCGGTGTTGATATATTTCATTCAAGCCACAGCGGCTCAGTTTATATGCAACATTCTTGACAGTCCTTGGTGTTGACGCATTTAACCGCGCCGCACTACTACATCTAAACATGATCCTTGAACAGCGAACGATGATCTGACAAATATCTGTCCAAGGTTCGTTCGGTTTGAGGGGATAGATTTCGGGTCTCGGAGTGTTCAATGTACTGGCTCTTGTGTCTCACGATATGATCAATAGATTACCGAAGCCGGCGGCACCAGCGCGCAAGCATGGGAACACAGACCTTCGGCATGAGCTAGACTCGGGACTATTGTATATTACAGTATCTCTAGACCTGAAGATCCGGTTCGCCGACGACCCAAGGACAATTTTTTTCTACCCACGCCGGGTAAGTACCTGCGTCGCGCCTTCCTCTTCGAGTAGGACCGCTTGAGCGCAAGACCAGGGGATACCGTATATTAAGGTCAAATTGGACCCTTGAATCGGCTTACGCGACCGAGGTGTTATAACCATGGTCGCATTTGATTTTTGGATTCAGCATGGCTGGTCTTGATGTCTGCCAATGGCGAGGAGGAATCTGAGTCTAGGTGACGTGTGCCAAATAATGGCGGACGAGATGAGCAAGCCAAACGTAGAGCCGTCAAATGGAATGCAGGGCAAAACAATGACCAACGAGAGTCAAGTCCGCCAGAGCGGCGCGGCTATTGCTAAAGATTTCCGTTCCCCCGCGTTGACCGAGTAAATCAACGAAGCGGGGCATCGAGACGAAATGAGAGCGCACAAAACTGCCAGTGTCCGCCGTGATCTGGCTCGTACGACTCTGTCATTTCGTCGCAAACATCTTGAACACCTTGTCGAGCTTCCCATTGACTTTGAGCAGCATCCAGCAATTGACCAGGCGTCCAGAAGTCCAGCAGTCGTATAACACTCTATTACCCGTTCAGCCTCGGACCGTTGCGAGTCGTGTGGCATAAAAGAAGCCTTGTGCTCTGCCTGACGTGCCTCTGATCCCTCGTCAGATTCTCTCTACACATTTCCCCTTTTTCGCAGACCTCGTAGCACAACATGTCAGACGGAGACGTCAAGCCGCCGACGGGTGCCGCTTCTGTTGTTCCTGAGGCACACGAAGTTGACACTTTCCACGTGCCCCAGGCCTTCTTCGAGTAAGTCAGCTAGCTGGTTGCAGGGCTGCAGAAGTGCAGCAAAGCTTGTCAAGCGCCGCACGTGCTAACAAAGGGCTTCTGGCAGCAAACACCCCGACTCCAAGCCTCATTTGGATGGCCTGGATCACTACAAGCAGCTCTGGAAGGAGTCGATCGAGCAGCCCGACAAGTTCTGGGGGAGATTGGCTCGCGAGCTCCTGACATGGGAGCGTGACTTCCAAACGGTCCACCACGGCTCCTTGAAGAACGGCGACAACGCGTGGTTTGTCGAGGGCAAGCTCAATGCCTCGTTCAACTGTGTCGACCGTCACGCCTTCAAGAACCCCGACAAGCCTGCCATCATCTACGAGGCTGACGAGCCCAATGAGGGCCGCACAATCACATACGGCGAGCTGCTCCGCGAAGTCAGCAAGCTTGCCTACACTCTCAAGCAGATGGGTGTCAAGAAGGGCGACAGTGTCGCTCTTTACATGCCCATGATTCCTGAGGCCGTCATTGCCTTTCTGGCTTGTTCTCGTATTGGTGCTGTTCACTCTGTCGTCTTTGCTGGTTTCTCGTCAGACTCCCTCAAGGACCGCATCCTCGATGCCCAGTCCAAGGTTGTCATCACCACTGATGAGGGCCGACGTGGCGGTAAGCTTATTGGCACCAAGAAGATCGTCGACGATGCGCTGAAAAAGTGCCCCGACGTCACTCACTGTTTGGTGTACAAGCGCACTGGTGCAGATGTGCCCATGACTCCTGGTCGCGATTGGTGGTGGCACGAGGAGGTTGACAAGTACCCCAGCTACATTGCCCCTGAGCCCATGAGCTCAGAAGATCCTCTTTTCTTGCTTTACACCTCGGGCTCTACCGGCAAGCCCAAGGGTGTCATGCACACAACTGGTGGCTACTTGTGTGGTGCCGCCGCTACGGGCAAGTACGTCTTTGACATTCACGACAATGACATTTTCTTCTGCGGTGGTGATGTGGGTTGGATTACTGGTCACACATACGTCGTCTACGCTCCTCTATTGCTCGGCGTTGCAACCGTTGTTTTCGAGGGCACTCCTGCATACCCCGATTTCAGCAGATACTGGGATGTCGTGGCCCAGCACAAGGTCACCCAATTCTACGTTGCTCCCACCGCCCTGCGTCTTCTGAAACGCGCTGGTGACCACTACGTCAAGCACGAGATGGAGCACTTGAGAGTGCTCGGTAGTGTCGGTGAGCCTATCGCTGCCGAGGTGTGGAAGTGGTACTTTGAGATTGTAGGAAAGAACGAGGCTCACATTGTTGACGTAAGCTAGCCGCTTTTTCGAACATGCATGTGCAGTTGCTAACGACAGACAGACATACTGGCAAACCGAGACCGGATCACACGTGATCACTCCTCTGGGCGGTGTTACTCCCACTAAGCCCGGTAGCGCTTCCCTTCCTTTCTTCGGCATTGAGCCTGCCATTATCGACCCTGTCTCCGGCGAGGAGCTCCACGGCAACGACGTCGAGGGTGTCCTCGCCTTCAAGCAAGCATGGCCCAGCATGGCTCGGACCGTTTGGGGAGCACACAAGAGATATATGGACACATACTTGAACGTGTACCCTGGATACTACGTGAGTGACCCGTCAGAAAAGCATGTCTGAGTTGTTGACTGACAAAGACCTTGCAGTTCACCGGAGATGGTGCCGCTCGTGACCACGAGGGTTACTACTGGATTCGTGGCCGTGTTGACGATGTCGTCAACGTCTCCGGTCACCGTCTCTCCACCGCCGAAATCGAAGCCGCCCTGATCGAGCACAACGCTGTCGCAGAAGCCGCCGTCGTTGGTATTACTGACGAGCTCACTGGTCAGGCTGTCAATGCCTTCGTCGCCATTAAGAACGGCAACGAATTGAACGACGCCCTTCGTAAAGATCTCATCCTACAAGTCAGAAAGAGCATTGGACCCTTTGCAGCACCTAAGGCCATCCACGTTGTCCCTGATCTCCCCAAGACCCGCTCAGGCAAGATCATGCGCCGCATCTTACGCAAGATCTTGGCTGGTGAGGAGGATCAGCTTGGCGACACATCTACTGTAAGTCGAGGCTGTAGCAACATTTGTCAAGAACATGACTGACGAGAAATTGCAGCTTTCCGATCCTTCCGTTGTCGACAAGATTATTGAGGTTGTGCATGCCAGCAAGAAATAAACGCGCTGGCACAATTTGATACAATTTCGCCCCATTCTTGTTTTGGATACCACTAATGTTCTTTTTTTTTTCTCATCTATCTACTACTACTTTCTGTTGATGGACTTGTATGCAGTTCCCAATCAATGATGTAGCTGTTGAATATTCTACACGTCTCGTATGATCATACTACTCCAGCTGACGCACAATGACCGAGAGTTCTTCACTAATCTCAGACATGTACAAAACAGTTGGGGCTGCTGTGACTTGTCGATCAATTGCGCGACAATGAGGCTGCAGAGTGGGTCAGCACGCAACACTCAAAATGTGGCAGGACAAGCTGATGGCCTTGTCTGGGACCATTTTGCAGCTGTTTGTCACATGATCATTGAAGTAATAGGTAGTGGGTCATTATCAAGGAGTTGTCATTTTTGTGTCTGTTGCTGTCCAAATACAAGCAATCTCGGTGGTCATTCAGTGTTTGTATGGCCCGCTACGCTGAACAGAGAAACTCGGATCCTCCCAGCTGGAAACGGGGCATATTATCACGCAGTAACTAGAACTAGAAAATATGTATGAACCACAAAGTAAAAGAAGAATTTGGCGTTTTCTTCGATGATCGGTCACAGAACGATGCAGGTGCTGAATAGAGGGTCCTTCTTTGACCTTATGCAATTTCATGTGTCTATTCTTGAACTCTCTAGATTCAGCCTCGAGCCGCTACAGCGAATTAAAGTTTGGGAGATGGCTTCTGTCTTGTACCCGTTCGACGCTTCAACCAAACAGCGGGTCTTCTTCGTGACTTCGTCTGCCTTCTCCGACGCTATTGTGTTTCATCTCGCGGTGACAGCAACCTTCCTAATTACACACTGTTGTCTCGTCGGATGTGGTACTGGCTATGCGCACCGTAGGTGATGCCGACGGGGGATCTACTGCTACTACCATATTGGAAACAACCTTACCTTTTACCTGCAGATCCGGAGCACTAAATTCGAAAGGTAACCACACTACCGGGCCCTTCACGCTGGCTTATAGACCGGAACTTTTGCCAAAGTCGAACACTCGCAGGGCAAGGTGCACAATAGCCACCATTCCTTTGGTCTTCAACGCAATTCTCAATGTAATCAATGCAAACGTCCGGCATCTGAAACCATAGCGTTCCGAAGCTTGGAAGGACTTTTTTGCCAGAATGCCACTGAAACCTTAGCATCGAAGTTCGTCCACCAACCCGAGTCAAACGACCATGTCTGCCAGCAAGCCGTCATGCTATGTTCGCAGCAAATCTTGCAGATCACGGCAAGACCTTACCTTTCTACAATCCGGCACCACTTGGACCGAGTGCGTGGTCCCTGGCCGCCTTCCCGAAACGGCCGTCAAAGGTTGTTTGCACTGCATGCGCTCAACATGTTCATGTTAGCTTCGGATTCTGGTCTCAGCTCGGATGGATGTCACCCCTTCTAGCATGGTTTGTGACTAGTTTGAGGTGTAGACTTTGTAACCATCACGGCAGGGCAGAGGGAAAGCAGGGCCCGCATGCTTGTCGACCTCTCTGGTCCTTGGATGCCTACTCCGTCGTGCGTGCATCCAGTACTTGTAGTGCTAGGGCCCGCTTACTATTGTCCATTGTCTCAAACCAGTGCTTAAAGGAGATTGAATGTCTCCGATCCCTCGTCCCAAGAACCACCGTTAGCATTCTGCTCTACCAATATTATACCATGACGTACATGTCCGATCAATCTCGTGTGTTTACACCGGACCTTCAATGCCGAGGTCAATGCTTTCTGAAGGTATATTGTATTCGGTCTGGCCGTTGTTGTGAACTCTGCTAACAAATTTCAGCCCTCAGACAAGGCCTGCCCATACTGTGAATCGGCAAGAGAAAAGAAACAAGTCGCGGACCCTTCAGAACTTAGACAAGTGTTGCAGAAGGTGCAAGACTCTTTGACACGCTTCGAAACTCTCAGACGTGGAAAGACTATTCCCAAAGGCAACATCATAAGAAAGTCCAGTCGTAGACTGGTTGGAAGACCTGGTTCCAGCGGTTCAGGTGCGACTTTCCGACAGATCTTGATGCTTCTAGAGCTGACTTGGTATAGGACAGAGAAAGGCCACAACAACACCGGGAACAACGGCAACAACCAAAACTTCATCAGCAGCAACAACGACACAAAAAGCAACAACGACAACAAAAGCAACAACAGACATGTCAAACAAGCAACAGTTGTCACTGTTTCCCAGGACTGACAACCAGCTTCCTCCCGTGACATACAAGGTCACCAGAGCACCAGGTGACCGTACACGTATAGTTCTGGTGGGAAAGGGAGAACAAGGACCTGATCCCCCTGTCAAGGAAGTCCGGCGAGGTCAGGGCGTCGTGAAAGGTCATCAACACGCACAATCCGAAAATTTGCAACCATTGAATCCCGCCGATGGCGTCCGTAGGTCGATCATGGTCAAGCACGAGCACACTCGTTCGGATCCGTCGTCTACATCACATAGCGACTCTAATCGTGACACAAGCGCCGATTTGGGAGAGCTCCTTCTACCCATGTGCTACACACCGACGGGTGAGCTGATAGAATTTCCTGAACAGAGCGCCCCAGAAAGACCGAAAGAGGAATATCTAAGCGTCGACGAGGATGATTCACGGCCTTTGTTGTCTCCCGTACCGGAGGTCACAGACGAGTCTATGATACATCGTCCACGACCTATCGCGCGGCCTGTTCGAAGACTAGTGAAAACTCCTGAGCTCGATGCCGATTGGCAGGGTCTTAAATCACAACATCAACATAACAACGCATCTCAATCGGTACCTTCGAGGCCAATGTTAGGACCTCGTTCCGCTACCCAACCTGTGGTGACTCTGCTACAACCAAATCAACGACCTCAACCACCTCCACGATCAACAAGTGCAGAACCGCCAGCCACCCAATCTTCGAATCAGGACGAAGACGGACATGTCAGGAAGGACTCGCTAGAACCTTCGCCATCATCCTTCCACTCCGAAGACTTTGTCCGAATGGTGTGCGCGCTCCGCGACATTGACCGTACCTGCCTACCTCTCTTCAACCAGTGCGAAATCCTCCAAAGCCAGCGTCGACAAGCTCACCGCGAAATTCTGTCCTTGCTCGACCAAAAGGTGCTACGTCCATCTCACGTCTCCGTGCTCCGACAAAGGCAAAACCAACTCATGTTGATGGACAAGAAGATCGATGGTCTGATGATTGACGTCATGGAGCGACAGCGCAAGAAGATGAACCTGGTCGACGGCCTGGCCGAGATCCAAGAAATCGACAGGAAGGATTACATGAAGAAGATGTTGAAAGAAAATGCCCTGAGGAGCAAAGGCTTGACTGGAAGGAACAAGGAATTGCCGCCACCACCTCCTCCGAACGGTGCGAGGGAGACGGTGGGATACGCCCAGATCATCGATTTTCTCGAAGAGTTTTGATTTGAAGGCGGTGGAGAAAGGGAAGAAGAGGAAGAGGGGAAAGGAGAAAACACAGGCGGGTTAATTGACACAGTAATGATTGTTATGTTCTGTTTTTCTTTTTTACGTTCAATTTTTCTTGTGTATCTACTACTTTATGACCACAACCATCTTGGAGCGCTCTTGACAACAAAAATGTAATTCGGTAATACAAATTGTACAGTGGGCACATCTACGCGCGGAGATGGAAGTGGCTATGACTGGTTATCCAGATGGGAAAGTGCATCTGCCCAGAGAGGAGAATGCGTCTATCGACACAGGAAAGAGCGCCTGTCCAGAGAGGGAAGAGCATCTGTCGAACCAGTAAGGAATGACCAACAGGACAAAGGATGACTAACTGGAGAAAAGAGTGTGACCAGCATGAGAGGAGAGAGCTTCCAATATACAGAAACCCAAAAAAAACTCTGGGATAACGAGCAAGGCAACTACCAGTGGTGTAAACAATCGAATATGTCAGTGTGACAGTGTAGTACAGACTGTGGGAACAAAGCGTCGAGATGACAACGAGAACCAAAATATTCGGCTGGCCACCATCAACGTATATTTTCCAATGAATACCGTACAGACACGTCCGAATCAATCAAGAGACTGATAGAACATATAGACCATTATCATATATATATTGTTGCGTAGTCAATCGCGTGGTTGTAAGTGGGTGCAATATTGAGTCAGGGTCACGTCTTTGACAACCAGAACTTATAGCAAAATCGAGGGTGGCGCTGATTCATGTTGACAAGGAATATACGTATACGCTTTAACGAAGGATATCATGAGTATGGTCTATCGTAATGGTAGCTAATCAGCGTGACCGATCGACAATCAGGCCGAAAGATTGCCTGTCAATTTTGCGCGACAACTTTTATAATAAATACAGTCCGCATTTTCTTCACCTAGAGTTGTATGAGAAGAAAAGGTCAGCACAAATGAGACCTGTGCCGAGGCTACAAGCATGTCTATAATCAGAAGTTTCAAGTGAGTTGATCGAAGAGAACATTCAGGCACAATTGTCAGGAATGGAGAGCAAGTTAAAGTGAAGTGTAAACGAAAGAACTTCCATTATGTCATGTACGGGAAATATAAACATTAGACCCGTAGCATCATCAACCAGAAAACAGCGACCAGATTGCGGAGAGACATCAGAAAACAGATAAGCCAATCAAGATGAAATCCCAGAACAAATATGCCAACACTTGAAGAGAATACGAAAAGGGGTTGTGGACCACGAAAAGCGATCAGGATCTAAGAATGAAGATCGGGGAGCAAACACCACTGTGAGAGAGTGGGAATGCAGTCTAGAAGAGGGAGAATCCGTGATGGACTGGAGCGTGAAAGCTTCAGACTTAGATCATGAAGACGGCACCGGCGACGACGGCGACCATACCCATACCGGCCTTGACCTGGCCAGCGGCACCCATGAAGACGGCCATGCTAGAGGTAGCGGCAGCAGGGCAGTTGGAACCGTTGCAGGCGGAGGCACTGGCGTAGTTGCCAGCAGTAGGAGCAGGGGTGGTCGCAGGCGCGGTCACAGCAGGGCAGGTAGGGCAGACAGTGGTGACACCGGCAGTGGCGGGAGCAGTGGCAGGAACAGTGGCAGCAGGGCAAGTAGGGCAAGCAACAGTGATGGTGGAGTAGATGGTACCAGTGGGCTGAGGAGCGTTGAAGACCTGGGTGGAGACGGGGACCATGGATGAGCCGCTGGAAGAGTAGACAGTGGCGGTCGAAGCGACGTAAGGACATCCGGTGCAGCCGATAGGAGCAGCGGGGACGGAGCTGGCGACGGGGCAGACGTAGACGGTGCTGGCGACGGGGACGATCTCAGTGACGACAGCCACGTTTCCGTTCTTCAATGGGCAATTTGTGACGGTAGGAGCGCAGCTGGAGATGGTAACAACGTTGGTGGAGTAGATGGTGGAGGTGAGGCCCTGGCCGGCGGTGACGGGCTCGGTGCCCTCGTTGACACGGGTAGCGAACTCAACACCGGGAGCGTCGTATGCAGCCTGGACATCAGAGAAGAGAGTGCAGGTCTTGCCAACAGTGTCGAAAGCGGTACCAGTGCACTCGGCGTTCTGGGAGCAGAGGTCCATGCAGTCGTCAAGGCTCTGAGGAGCGGCACGCTTGGTCAAGTCGACGACAATGTCGATGACGGTACCGAAGTGGCTCTTGCCGCACTCAATCTTGAACTGGAGACCAGTTCTGGAGAGGACAATGTCAAGGTTGAGGCTAGGGCAGAACTTGTCGTTCAGAGTGACGGGGCCGGTGCTGTTGGCACCGCTGCCGTTGCCAGAGCCGGGGCTGGTGCCGTTGACACCGCCAGCGCCAGCACCAGCACCAACGCCGGAGCCGGAGCCAGAGCCGGAACCCATAGAGCCGGAGGGCTGAGCAGAGCCAGGGCGGGAGCCGGAAGGCGAGGCAGAGCCAGTGCCAGCGGAGGCATCAACAGGCTTGCCGTTGCGAGAAGTGACGGTGGCGAAAGTGACACCAGCGGCGTACTTCTTGCTGCTAGGGACGATAGAACCGAAGTAAGAGCAAGTCTCGGCGTTCTGGTCGTAGGCAGTGCCAACACACTCAGAGCTCTCAGAGCAAGTGGCGAGGCAGTTGCGGAGACCCGAGTTGTCGGTGGCTCTCTTTCTGCCAAGGTTGAGCTGCTGACCGGAGTAGATGGTGTCAGCCTCGACGTTGAAAGTGTCGGCTCCGACTGTAATGGCGCCGTTGGGAACAGGGCCGGTTCCAGCGGGGGTGGTGGTGTTGGTGAATCTGCCGAAGGAGGCTTGAGGCATAGCAGAGGCCATGCCAGAGACGGCCAGAATGGCGGAGAGAGTCTTGAAGGAAGGCATTGTTGGGATTTGTTGATTAACTATAAGAGTTGAAAAGAGTGGACGGCTAAGCCAAAGATTAATAAAAGAGTGTGGAAGAGTCGGAAGAAGCTGTTGCTGATGCTGATCGCTGGTTGATGATTGTTGTATTCGAGGGTTGGCAGGCTCGTTATATAGACCAGCAGTTCATCCAGGAGCCTCTTGCCCGCTCCTTGTGTTCCTTCAAGACGTTGGCTTCTCATGTCCATCTCAATTTCGTACATGGCAGCTCAGCTGCAGGATCTAAGGTCCGGTCCATCGTGTGCGTCAAGGACTGTTGGCGTTGCACTGGAGATGGAGATTACTTCATGCAGACAACACACGTAGAACGCAGCTGGACTGGCGAAGCGGCCAACGTCGCCGGTAGGGAGGCGGCGTGATAGGAGGAAGTTAACAGGAGACGTTGAAGACACAATGTCAGACCCTGCAGTAATGCATGTTGCGAAATTGATCGAGAACTGCTGGTGCAGGATAGGGAATGATGCATACCACGAGGCTTGTTAAGTCTTCTACACGCATTCTTTGAGACGCTGTGACTGACATGAACAAGATAGAGTACGATACAATTGATTTTGCCCTTCAACGACAATTCAAAGTTTGGGTTCGGGAGCTCCGTTGAAAGCTATGAGAAACGACCAGTTCAAAGACGAAAGGCGTCATCCGGGGATTAACTCAGCCACTGTACCGTTGCAGAGAGTGAATTCGATTATCATGCCCTCACTACTCTTGAAGTTGTTCTTGTTCGGAAAAAGGAATCAGAGTGTTTGATTGTTGTGGTCTTCGAACGCCCGTCCAACGTCTAACACTAACCGTCTCTCCTGGAGGTGCACGGGCTATGCGGACTATGTAGCTAGGGTAAGGGGAAGGGCGATTCTGTGGAGGCCCAGGCAGGCAAAACAACGTTCACCCACCTGAACATGTTGATGCCGACAAGGAGATTCAATTTGCACAAAGCAACAGCGTCAACAGCATGACGGTGCGGATATTATGATCCTCCAGCTGACGTTGGTGAGAATGATTTTGTAGCCGCCAAGCTCAGCTGTTTGTGAGCATCTGAAGTGTAAACATTAGCCAGATACCGACTTTGGAATTTCCGGATCCGCGATCCTCGTCTACCCCCTCGCTGAAGAGAACTTCAGATGTGTTCACAATGAATGAGAGACAAGTATGATTGGGAGCATTAGTATTGTGCCCAACCTTACATAATGGATAGCGTGGTGCCTGAGGTTGGGCCCTTTGCACGTGATCAGGCGGAATTGGGAATTCTTCTCCGAGGTCTCGGCAAACTGTGCAAGACGCCCAATCGGGAGGATACCGTAGAACTGATGCAATCTTCTCCTCGAGGTTGATAGAATATACATACAAGTGCAAGGAGTGAATCCGCATGTAGCCGACGATGGAATACTTTGATTTCGAAGATTTCGAAAGTTTCGAATCTGGTCGACGGTCAGGCGCTCAGTCAGCTCCGCTTGACAATCAGTCAGTTTCTCTTTCTACTGATTCCAGGAAGACTCTGTGCTGATGAGTAGGAATGTAGTCAGTCCCAAGGCTCAACTTCAAATGCTTCATATGCTTCAAATGTACAATCGACATATCAATCCTGGTCGCATGGCGTGCAGCCAGGACTTCAGATGCCTCAGGCGGCACCTTATGACTTGTCTCAATGGAATAATTCTGTCCCGAGCACCCCAGGGACAACTTTCCATCAGTACGAGAGTTCGTTTACAGCTCCTCTTGATGTATTGAACAATGATACCGGCGGTAGACCTAATGTCGCAACACCTACCTTAAATCCTGGTGGCACTTGGGCGAACATGACTGCTCGAGGATCGATGCCCATAAGCCTTGGCCAAAACGATTATGCAGCAATGGAAGCTAACAGTCAAGAATTGCGTGGCTGGTTTGCTCAATCCGACAGACGCGATAGTCGTTCGAGAAGGTCGTTTCCACGCCGCCGTTCTTTATATTCGAGAAACTCTGGAGTGCCTATCGGGATTCCAAAACAGCAAGATCCAGATTGGGCAGCATTGGATCCTCTGCAGCGGTGGCAAAACTCACCTCCAGAGAACGAGGCAGCCTCAATATCCGCCATCAGCCATGCAGTGGCAGCCACTGATCTCAATCAGTATAATCAGGCAGAGTCTGCATGCAGCAGTACTGTGAGTACTCCTGGGGTCGAACTTCCAGGGTTCCACATTCCAATCAAACGAACATCGAGGCCTGCATCTATCAGCAGTATCGATAGTGGTACTTCTGCCGGCTCTCTCGAATCCATACTTTCTAGTCGATCCTGCGGCTCACGGAGGTCAGCAAGCTCAGGCAATCGCAAGCCCGGACGATCTACTGCAAAAGTGACCAAAGGTCGCAAAAGCACGGGCGCTGCGAGCAATGAGAGATTGTTTCAGTGCACTTTCTGCTGCGACACGTTCAAGAACAAATACGACTGGACACGCCATGAAAAATCGTTACATCTAAACCCCGAACGCTGGACATGCATACCCAGTGGCGAATCAGTAACATGTCCCACCAGCGAGAAGCGTCTTTGCGCATATTGTCTCTCAGAAGACTTGACCAAGGAACACTTGCAAAGTCACAATCATAGCGCCTGTGCACACAAAGATACTGATGCTCGGAGCTTCAAGCGCAAGGATCATCTGATACAACATTTGAGACTGGTACACAAGATTGATGTGATTCCTTCGATTGGTGCCTGGAAAGCTGAAGAAGTCGTTATCAAGTCACGCTGTGGTTTCTGTGGCATTGATCTGGAAGACTGGAAGCAGCGTGCTGAACATCTGAGCAAGCACTTCCGTGACGGAACCAAAATGAGCCAATGGCGTGGAAGTCATGGTTTTGAACCTCACATCGCTCGACAAGTGGCGAACGCAATGCCGCCATTCCTTATTGGAAACGAATCCAAGACACTTATACCATTCTCTGCGACCAAGCCTGGTCATCAAGAACATCTTGCTCAAATGTCGTCGCGAGTACCTCTTGCCAACAGCTTGTTGAGCACCAGCGGGCCTGTTACCGAAACACCCGCCATGAGCGACAACCTTGACGGAAATGACGATGCTCAATTCAAGACTTGTTGGGACTTTTTGACATTCCAGCTTGGACGATTCGCTCAAGAGCAAATGAAAGCTGGCATTGTCCCAACAGATGAAATGTTCCAGCAAGAATCACGACGGCTGTGGTTCGACAGCGATGATCCCTGGAACCAGACTGTAGCGGATCTTCCAGAATGGTTGGAGATATTCAGACGAGAGCATGGACTGCAAGGAATCAATGATCAAGGAAATGGTGGGCAGTCGTAGAATGATTACACTTGCGTATATCATACCCAGGTTATGTACACTATTGAATGCAGAACACCTCTCTTGTGCATACCTAGAAACTGCACAGTTTTTGATCCCTCTTGAACCAAGTAGCTACATATACTTTCATGTAGACACTTGGGAGTGAAATGTTTACGTAGGGTTTGTGCCGACTGTTTGAAAGCGAGATCTAAAAATTTACTTTGCTTCGGATGTTTGGTCCGAAAACGCTTGTCTGTGCTGCAAAAGTTTGTCAATTACGGCGATTGTCATGCTGGTTCAGTAAAAAGGAGTGACCACGCCAGGGGTCGAACCTGGAATCTCTTGATTCGTAGTCAAGCGCCTTGCCATTGGGCCACGCGGCCAGTCATAGGTTATGCTTCAGTAGTATCGTATAACAAGCCTCGATGATAGCCGCGAACACGAACAAGTCGCTGCTTGCTGTAAACAGGATCGAAAGGTGATGTTGGGGTCAACCATGGCAGAGTATAATTTGCCCGAAAGCTAGATTGACAATCAAGAACTGTGTCTGGAGTAGTGGTAGATGTCATAACCGATAGTAGACATGTATCTAGTGAAGATGAATCATCACGTGTGCCTGTGCTTGACACCAAATCACTTTACGCGTGCTCCCAACGCGTCGCCCTGACATCGCACCTAGGCAGAGGTCTGGCTCGGTCTCGTCTGCACACTTTACCCACATAGCGACAGAAGACAATGGCGCTCTTAGTAGACAAGCATCGCCCTCGCTCTCTGGAGTCGCTGAGCTATCATCATGATCTTTCCGATCGTCTACGATCATTGGTAAGCTGATGTACTGCTGATCCGAGGACAAAATTTATACTGATCAGTGCCATGGCAGGCCCAAAGCGGAGACTTTCCACATCTTCTGATATATGGCCCTTCAGGCGCGGGCAAAAAGACTCGTATCACGGCTACACTACGAGCTCTGTACGGCGCCGGTGTCGAGAAGATCAAGATCGACAGCCGAGTCTTTCAAACAACCAGGTAGGTAGTCCCTCTCTCTATTGTCTATGTCAAAACTGACGTTACTAACGCCCTGAAGCAATCGCAAACTTGAGTTCAACATCGTGTCGTCCAACTACCACCTAGAGATAACACCCAGTGATGTTGGCAACTACGACAGAGTTGTCGTGCAGGACCTGTTGAAGGAGGTCGCCCAAACACAGCAGGTTGACGTCGCAGCCAAGCAGCGCTTCAAGGTCGTAGTCATCAACGAGGCCGACCATCTTACCAGAGACGCACAAGCCGCCCTGAGAAGAACCATGGAAAAATACAGTCCCAACCTGCGCCTGATATTGTTGGCTAACAGCACAAGCAATATCATTGCTCCCATCCGAAGCCGAACGTTACTGGTCAGAGTTGCTGCACCTACTGAGGATGAGATCTGCCAAGTACTGGCCCAAGTCGGAAAGAAAGAGAATTACACACGATGCGAAGGATTGGAGAAGAGGATTGCAGTAGACAGCAATCGCAATCTACGTCGCGCTCTGCTCATGTTCGAGGCTGTTCATGCTCAAAAGTATACACTGTCCCGTTCGTCGACGCGCAGGAGATGCTAATTTATCCCAGTGACCAAGTCACAGAAAAGACACCAATTCCACCACCAGATTGGGAGGCCTTGATATCGCAGATTGCGGATGAGATTCTTGCTGAACGCAGTCCCGCCAGAATCTTGCATGTCCGAGCTAAACTATATGACCTACTAACACATTGCATACCTGCCACGACTATTCTCAAGGTACCATGTTTATGCTCCACATGCTGCCAAGTCGCATTATGAGCTAACATTCTCAGACGTTGACGTTCAAGTTGATCCCCAAACTCGACGACGCCCTCAAGACCGACATTGTCAAGTGGTCCGCTTTCTACGAGCACCGCATCCAGATGGGCACTGTAAGTTGATGTCAAAACAATTAGTAGATCACGGCTTGTTAATCATTTATTTGTTTGTTTAGAAATACATCTTCCATTTGGAGGCCTTTGTCGCCAAGGTTATGCGAATCTACGAATGGTGAGTCCTACAAATTTTATAATTCTGGATTCAAGCTGACGTTGAAATCAGCCATCTGATGGGTATGGAATTCGACGACTGAAAGGCCGCAGTCGACAGACGCCCTTGATCTTAGGGTTGACTCAGCAGACCACCAAAATTTTTCTGAAGAACGTCTTAGTCGTGATGGGCTTGCTCATCACCCACGATATATGGTCAGCGATCAGATAGGCTTTTGTCCTGCATTGTCACGGCCTAGTCTCCGTCGGATTTTCTGTGGAAGTGTTTCTCTCGTCCTCTTTCAACATCGCCGAGTTTGCTTTCATGGTCTTGTCAATGGCTGAGGGGGTGTTGACGTCTACACGTATTGAGAATTCCTTACTCAAGCAAGTACAAATAATACTTTTGTAGCTATGAATTGATGACAGTCGCAATATGTAGCTGTACTGTGTTCATGAGATTGTGAATAGACTACGGTTTTGGATCAAAGTATCACCTACAAACTACGAGCGTCGTCCTTGGTGTCGTCCTTGGTGACAGGACTGCAAGCTACCAATCACTGCGGCATCGTCTATCATGAACTGAAAACTGCACTCATATGCAGGTTTACAGTTGTGTGACAAATACTCGTGCAAATGCGGATCCGAGTATGGATGGACAGCCACTCGAAGGTATTTTGGCCGACCTGACGATTGAGATGAATGCCATGAAACGTTTTCCCTTTCTCTTCCTTGTTAGAAGATATACATAGACTATATAGAATGAGAGACATAGAGATCTTAGTATCATGTCCCCTTCGAGAACCAGTTTGGTTCAACAGAGCTCAGAATCTCGGATCGCAAGGCTCGGAGACGGGATCTGATAGAGGAACATAAGAAAGGCCAGGTTCAAGATTAAACTTCTACAAGGCAGAGTCATGTTAGATTGATATAATTCCTAGTCTATTCTTCTTTCTTGTGGCAATATCGCTTGAACTTGCTTCCACTCACTTGCTGTCCTCAAGCACAAGTTTCATCGCATCTTTGCAAGCAGTCCTAGCTATCTTCTTCAATTCGGCCTTGTGATCCGCTTCACGGTACATGTCCCACTGATCCATTCCTTCCTTGGCTTCCAGACTCAAAGTCTCATAGCCTTCCTTGATGATCTGGTTGACTTCTTTGGGACTGAGATGCTTGCCTTTGCCTTTTCCGGTGATCAATTCGCTGTAGTGCTTTTGCACATCCACTAGTATTCTAATGGTACCGGAGCTTTCGGTTCTGGTCAAATTGTAGGCGTCGCGGAATGCGACTATCGAGTCACCGAACTCGACGAGTTTGTAGAAGTAGTCGTCATAGCTGGCCGAGTCGGGTAAGAAAGACTCGCCCTGGGTTAAGGAGAGTGTGATGAGGTTCAGGAGGTCGGCGATCAGGGATTGGATGCCGTAGAGAGACTTGAGATCGTCGACGTAGACGGTGAGGAAGCGGACAAAGGAGAGCAGAGAGCGCCAGAGTTCGGACCAGTGATATGCTTTTTTGCGTCGTGTTAGTTCCGTTATGCTGAGCCGTCTCTCGGAATCATAGCTTACCTAGCCGTGTCCGTGATTTGCTGAGGAAAGTGATCAGTCGTAAGAGAATGGCAATGTTGGAGCTGTTTTGAGTCAGCAATGCTTTTCAATAAAATAGCAGATGATGCTTACGTGTACAACTCCACGTCTAATTTCTTGCGAAGGTTGTGATTCATACTGTCGACCATAACATCAATGATATTTGCGGTGATGGTGCGGTTTGATGAAACGACTGGCAGTTGTGGCGGTCGCTGACGACTCAAGCGTACAGATGTCGTGATCTCACAAAGTTTCTTCGCCAGGTCCAGATCTTCAACCAAAACTTGAAGGGTATACAAGGTCAGATGTGCGTACTGAGTTGCCCGACTTGAACGATAGGCATGCTGATAAAGATACGAGCAGAATGAGAGGTATTCTGATATCGGAGAGCTTGGCTTCTTTGTGTCGGGATACGGGCGGATGAAGTCGGCGCAGAAGGCTCTGTTTGCGAGAACAAAATCATAGATTGTTAGTAATACACCGGCTTGTGCCTGCGGTCTGCCACGAGTTAATATAGTATGGTCAACAATGCTTCTCAGGATTGACTCACTGCTTAGCGAACAATGTTTTCATCTCTTCTTCAGGGATGACTGGCGGTGCTGGTTTTGCCCCTGCTAGAGATCCTAGGCCAATATAGCTCAAAGTGCTGCCGACACTCCAAGCTTCAGGTACGTCGTCCTGTATAGCAATGTACTGCGCCGTCATGCCCGCGCAGGTACTGTCTATTGACCGGCAGATCTTGTGAAGAGTGTCTTTATGTACGAAATCAGCGAAGCGGACTTGGTACGGGTTATATGTTTCGAATTTGTTGTAATTTGCCAATAGTCCGGCCAGTAAGAGTGGTTGTGCTGCAGCTAAGGGATCTTCCAAATCGTGGATAAGCTGTTTCGTCAGTCCAGTTCTCCGTATGTAAGCCGGTATTATTTGTACATACCTTCATCAAAGATGGAAAGAAATCTCTTTGAGTCAAGTATGTGAGCAGACCAGTCTGGAAGGCCCCTGAAGCCACACAGAGAGCGACTTGAACAGCTTTCATCCGTACGTGCACTAGAAAGGTCAGTCATGGTAAACCGATGAACAGGGTTGTCTTGGATGTACCGCTTTTCCCAGATTTGATGGTCGTATCTAGTGTAGTGACTAGGTCAGTAAACACGATATCAACATTGTCTAGCCCTGCCAGCACTTCGATGATATCCGAGCTAGGATTTGTGTATCTCTTGGAAAAGACTTTGCTTAGAAACACTTTCAGATTCTACATTGTTAGTTGCATCTGATGAGGAAGTCCCGTTTTCAACATACATCAAGAGCGTTCTCATCACAATGTGCTGTTCCAAACTTGGCATAAGATATAGCATGCGATACAAATTGCTCGCAGTGATGCTGACTAAATCAGAATGGTTCCTTTGACATCTCTGGGGCCAATTTCATAGTTACCGAGACATGTAACAAATCTATTGCTTCTAAATCATCAAGCATTGCACCAAATCTGGCAGTATCTGGCCTTAGAAGGAAGAACTCTCGCCAGAAACCTTCCGGCTTTTCTTCTTCATCGCCATCCTAGACAAGTGTTAGTGATGGGAAGTCGTCACATTTCTGCCTAGAAAATTGGCCTATCATACTCTAAAAAGTCGACGGTAAAGTTGTACAACTTTGGGCTCAAACGTCTCCGGGCGAGTCTGTTGTGTTAAAGGAGATTGTTCCATGCTGTTGAATACAATGCCTTTCAAAGGCTGGACTTTTGCGATGATCGACCTGAACTCCCGGCGAGCATTTCAGAAGCCCAAAGATAGACAACAGCAAAGGAAAGAGCAAACAGAGAAGAAGTCTCCTTGTTGTGGTTGTAATACCTAATCTCGAAACCGCCGAGAGCGCCGTGGCCTGAAAATGCCAAGCCGCGTAATCTTTGTATGCAACAAGGCCGGCAACCACCACTCTTTCTGTGACAACATCAAAGAGTCACGATGGCTTCTCCCAAAAAGGCGATGCTCATTGGCGTGAGTGGAGTTTCATCCTCGGGAAAGACCACCCTGGCTCGACTATTGCGAGATGTCTTTCCAAGAACATTTATTCTCCATGAAGACGACTTCTACAAGACAGACCAGGAAATTCCAATGAACAGCGAAGGATTACAGGACTGGGATTGTCTCGAGTCACTCAATCTCGAGTCACTAGAGGAGACACTCAAATACATCAAGGCCAACGGACAATCACCGCCTGATTTCGAGTCAAAGGAGGACATGAACACAGTGGGCGAATCAGGAGTGAACAAGCAGAGAGTGGCGGAGCTAAAGGAAGAGACTCATCAAGTATCTGGACAGACAGAGTACCCTGCCATCGCCATCATCGACGGATTCCTATTGTTCTCCGAGGATATGCGCAGCATCAGGAATCTCTTCGACGTCAAGCTCTTCCTTCGGGCTAATCACAGAATCGTCAAGGAGAGACGAGAGGCCAGAACAGGCTATGTAACACTTGAAGGGTTTTGGAAAGACCCACCAGGCTATGTCGACAAAGTGGTATGGCCAAATTATGCCAAAGACCATGCATTCCTCTTTGAGAATGGTGACGTCGAAGGCAAGCTCAAGGACGACGTGTGCCAGGAATTGAATATTCAGACTGCACCCCAGGAGGTACAAAACGATATGACAGCATGTGTGGATTGGGCCTACAAAGTTATAGTAGATCACGTTCAAAGCAGACTTGGGACGTGAGGACAAAGACCAGCTGACCACGAGGTCAAGCCGGAAATAGATTATCATAGGAGGCGTGAGATAAATGTAACCGGCACTAGATACACGCCAAGTGCAGGATCCGTCCATGGTCAAGCAGCTGTTTCACTGTTGCTCTAGAAGACAGATTTAGGTCGTTGTAGGATCAACAATTTTGAGGAAGTGAAGACAGGAACGAGACACGATTACCGGATATGGTCTAGCGGCCGGCAAAGCGTCACTTCCTCCGAGTGAAGCTTCGAAGCCTCGTTCCTGCCTTTCAGTTTCTGCACCATCTTTTGTTCACGCGCAAACTCAACCGCGCATTTCATACCCCGTCCAAATCTTCTCGGAGCAGCGCGACGACATCATGGCTGGTCAACCCGACATCTCATCCATCCTGGCCGCCTTGGGTAAGTCAGCTCACTGATGCGCGCCAAGATGTCCCTCTACCACGATACTGACAGCGCAAACAGCACAGCGACCTACTCCCACTCAATCCGCTCCTCCACAACAGGCGGGCGCTCCTCCTCCCGGTGGCATGCCGCCAGGTTTCCCTGCTCATCTCGGTGGTGGCCAGACGCCGAACCTCGGTGGCTATCCGCTGCCACAACCATCCAACTCGGGCAGCGTTGATCTCAGCGCCATCCGCCCTGCCAACACTGGCTCTGTCAGCATCGCCGATGCCATTGCAAAGGCCAAGAGCATTGCCGCCGATCGAGGCATATCATATGACAATCGAGTCCAGATGCCTCCTCAAAACCAGATGCAGCGCGATGACCCTCGTCTCGCTGGCCGACAATACCGACGCTCAAGATCACGTTCGCGCTCACCATCTCGTCGCGACAACTTCCGCGACAATTACAACCCTTACCGTGATGAAAGACGCGACGCCGACCGCAGAGACCGCGGCTTCCCTCGTGATAGATCCGCTTCTCCTGGCCCTCGTGGACGCGGCAACTTCTCCCCCAACCCCGCAGGCCGTGATCCTCGTTCTCCTCCCTCGAATCGCGGCCATGGTGGTCCCGGTGGCGACAGCGATACCATCAACGTCAAGTCGGCTCTGGTCGGTCTGATTATCGGTCGCAACGGAGAAAATCTCCGTCGTGTTGAGTCGGAGACTGGAGCTCGTGTGCAATTTATCCCGTCCAAGGAGCCCAACGCTGTCAACCGTCAATGCACCATCTCCGGCCCTCCGCGTGCCCGTGACGCTGCAAAGAGAGAGATCTTCCGCGTCATTGATGAGAACGGTGGAAGTGTGCCCCCAGAACGTGGTCCTTCTCACATAGCGAGAGGTTCTCCCAGTCAAAAACAGAATCAGAACCAACAGCCTGCCCTGCGTGAGGGTGAGAACAGCGTCCAGATCATGGTTCCTGATAAGACAGTCGGTCTCATCATTGGCCGCGGTGGTGAGACTATTCGTGACCTGCAAGAGCGCAGTGGATGCCACGTCAATATTGTTGGCGAGAACAAGAGCATCAATGGCATGCGCCCCGTCAATCTCATTGGCTCGCCCGCTGCGGCAACCATGGCCAAGGAAATCATTCTGGAAATCGTCGAGAGCGACACTCGTGCTCCTGGCAGTGGTGGTCTCCCTCCCCGGGTGGAAAGCAGAGGCGGGCCTGCTGCCTTTGACCCATACAGAGGCGCTGCAAACGACCGCGGAGGAAATGACAAGATTACTGAAGAAATCTTTGTGCCATCCGAAGCTGTTGGTATGATCATCGGAAAAGGAGGCGAAACCATCAAAGACATGCAAGCCACCACCGGATGTAAAATCAACGTCAGCCAACCCCAGCAACCCGATGTTCAACGTCAAATCGGCTTGGTAGGTAGCCGCTCGGCCATAGAAGAGGCCAAGCGTGCCATTTGGGACAAAGTCGACACTGTGGTAAGTCTTGACACTCTTGCAACGCTTGCACAAGATACTGACAGTCATGATAGCAACAACGTGACCGCCAAGGCGGAAGAGAACAGCGTGCTCCTCGTAATGATGCCTATGGTGGGAACCAGTACTCACAACAGCAGCCCCAGCAGTCTTATGGACAGCCGTCTATGGGTGGTGCAGCCCCCACTCTGTCTGCACTGCCGGGCATGTCTGCCACGCCTCAGCAATCTGCTTCGGGTGATTCTAATGCCGCTGACCCTTATGCTCCGTACGGAGGCTATCAAGCCTACTGCGCCATGTGGTATGCTGCCCTCGCCCAGCAAGGTGGCCAAGGTGGGCAACCTCAGATGCCTCCTCAGTGAACCGGCTCTTCACATGCGTACTGTGACCGCGTGACGGTTTTTTGATAGCTCTGGAACACTCTTGACCTTGACGACCTCGATGCTGAGCTACATTTGTGGCTGCTAAGTCCTTGATATCGACTGCTTGACACCGTTCTTCGCTTCTGGTAGACTTGCGTGACACGCTCTTGTCTGATCCATTGACGTTCCTCATGCCTGGTCTTGATGCCGTTGCTTGCCTCTGGATATGTTCCTTGTCACCGCCTCACGTTTGTCTCTCTGACGACACGATTATATGATACCCAACCCAGGACAGCACTGTGCAGGTGACAAGCCATTATGCTTTTTACATGCCTACCTAATCATCATGGATCCTCAAAAATGATGCTGGAGCGGAACACTGATTGCAGTATATTGTACTTGTGCCTGGAATGCATCTAGCGATCGTGCATGCACATGTACCGAAATCTGTACTAAGACTTACGAAGCATGTCAAAGGTCGATTCATCAAGGTCATAGGCAGTTCCCTAGTCATTTATGATAAGCCTTTGGATCTGCATTCTTAACAGACCTGAGATGTTCTCATCAGCACATCACCTTCACTTTGGCATATCATGAATTCTGCCACTTTCAATTCGTGTTCTTCTTTCTTCTGTACTTTAGCACTAGAACAATGCCATCCCCAATTCTCCCCTACTTCGTATCGAAATAGATTATACATGATACGCCAATCTCACAAGCATGTAATTGTCGTCGTCTAACAACTTTAAACAGATATCTTTCATCGGGCCTCGGAGATCTCCTATCGTCAACAAGAGCAAAACATGTGTAGCTTTTGGTACGTTCTACCTAGCCATCATCGCAGCAGGAAGGAAAAAGGAATATGTCTTCTAGTCGCAAGCCACGAAGTCAGGTTCCGTGAAAGTCGTTACACCGAGAGATTGTCTTTCAAGCATACGCTACGTGTAGATGGATTGATTGAAAACAGTATGTATAAGCACCATTGTTGAATAAGGTAGTCCCTATCTCATGGCGTGATTATGACTGTTACGATGACCTGAATCAGGCTGTCCAAGTCTCGCCTGGGGAGGCTCAAACACCCGTTCGCAGTCACGACTGAATCGCTTGATACGGATACCAGATGTGCGGCAATTTCATCTCGCACCACTGAAGCTCATCGAAGATGCAGATGACCTGTACAAAGTACAAGAATAACGGAGTAATAATAGCCTGGCACGCCTAGATGCAACATAATCATCTCGAGAAACAGCAAAAAGAAAGGACGATGCTGTCAGAAACGACTGATCCTGCGAGCCATCGACGGGTCGAGGCCTTCTATTGTTCCAGGATCGACGCTGCAGTTTCTGCCGAGCGTGGCACCGTCAGATCTTGGCGCGGCATTGCTTGGTTCTGCTTGGATCAAATGCTTGACTGCTTGCTCACACGACTACGATTTCTCTATTGAAAAAGAGAAGGCGAGTTCAAGACCTCGAGTGAACATGAGAGTCTTTTCTCCGCTTCGCCAATACTTGTCGTAATTCACAGAGAACGTTGTAGGTTAGGAAATTGTACGTAACAGATATTGCCGAAGCACCAGAGGGTTAACAAGCGGCCGCGCGCGATGGCCAAAGTGCTCTCTGTGCCCTCGCGTGGATGAACTCCAATCCTTCCAACACCCGAAGCCATGCATCATCCAGCCCACACATTCCTTTATCTGAGAAAAGGAACATCTTTCTGATTGGATGTGAAAGACCTTATCTTGAAGGGAGTTCAGGGCTTGGGAGAGGGCAAAGCTAGCCCAGGAATAAGCACAAAACAGCCTTTCGCTTCAGAACGACCCGGATCACGCCGTCTTATCGTGGCTCGTGTCTGGACGCGCACGGAAGATGGGACTCGAGGGAAACGTGAGCGTTTTTGTCGTTCGAAATTCCTAGGGTTCGCGAATGGGAGTGGGCGCACTACACTTATCTAGCCGCGGTCCAAATTCAATTTTTTTCCACCATCGGCGAATTGCGACGAGTGCCCACATATAACACCTTAGGAGGTCCCCGATATTCTGTCAGAGAAATTCACACCTCTCCCGACTAGCATCAAATTTCCAGACCGTTTCGGCCTGTCACCTGTCACACGTGTGTGCAATTTGGGGATTTTGGTTCTTTCTAACCCACAGATCGATCGCATCGCCATGTCGACGGTTCAGGATCTGGAGAAGAACCCCATGGGTGTGAGCATGGGCTCGTCGGGGAGCGACCACGTCTACGATGAGGCGGCGGTCCCCGGCGAGAGCTTCGAGTATGGTGACAGCACCTATGCCAAGCTTCAGCGACTCGCTGGCAAGTTCAACATCGAGCAGAGAGGTATTGAGCGTGTGCCTGAGGATGAGAGAACCGACAAGGGTGTCAAGGCATTGTTCAATGTCGCTACCATGGTATGAAACCTGGAGGCATGGCTGAAGATATGGCGATGTCTCTTACTGACGCTGCTATCAGTGGCTCTCAGCCAACATGGTCGTCTCCTCTTTTGCCATTGGTATCCTCGGACCTGCTATCTTCTATACTGGCTTCGCCGATGGCGTCTTGTGTATCATCTTCTTCAACCTTATTGGAGCCTTTTCGGTCGCCTTCTTCAGTGCAATGGGACCAAAGTTCGGTCTTCGCCAAATGGTGCTATCAAGATATTGGTTCGGGTGAGTTAACGTGATGGAATGCGATGTCTCGAGCTTTGCTGACACTCATTGTCCTAGTTGGTGGGGAGTAAAACTAATCGCCATCTTTAACGTGATTGCTTGTGTCGGTTGGTCATCAGTTAATTCCATTGTGGGTGCTCAACTCTTGAACGCCGTCAACAATGACTTTCCCGGATGGGCTGGCATCCTGGTCATCGCCCTGGCGACTTTTGCAATCTGCTTGTTCGGTTACAAGATCGTCCATGTGTACGAGTTCTGGTCATGGATTCCAACCACCATCATTTTCTTGATCGTTCTTGGTGTGTTTGCTCACACTGGCGACTTCTACAACATCCCCTGGGCGACTGGCAAGACCGAGCTCGGAGCTGTGCTCAGCTTCGGATCTACCATTTACGGATTCGCAACCGGATGGACTTCTTATGCTGCTGACTACACCGTCTACCAGCCCAGCTCCCAAAAGCGCTGGAAGGTTTTCGTTTTCACATACGCCGGCCTTCTCATCCCTCTGATGTTCACTCAGATGCTGGGATTGGCCATCATGTCCGCCACTCAAATCAACGACGGTAACAACATTTACGCCGAAGGCTACAAGACCTCTAGCACCGGCGGTCTTCTCGGTGCCGTCCTCATCCCTCACACCGGTGACTTTGGCAAATTCTGCCTGGTTATCCTTGCCTTGTCCATCATCGCCAACAACTGCCCCAACATCTACTCTGTCAGTTTGACCGTGCAAGTCTTTGGCAAATGGATCCAGCGTCTGCCTCGCTTCATCCTCGTCGCCGTTGCTACTGGCGTTTACATTGCCATCGCCATCCCTGGTTACAGCAACTTTGAGCAAGTCATGGAGACGTTCATGAACATGATTGGTTACTGGCTCGCCATCTATACCGGCATCGCCTTGGCCGATCACTTCGTCTTCAAGCGCAGTATCGAAGCTTATGACGTTACAATCTACGACCAACCTGGCAAGCTTCCCATCGGTTTCGCCGCCGTTGCTGCTTTCTGCTTCGGTGTCGCAGGTATGGTGACTGGTATGAGTCAAACCTGGTGGGTTGGTCCCATCGCCTTGACTGCTGGCAAGGCACCGTTTGGTGGCGATGTTGGTAGTGAGCTTGGTTTCATCTTTGCCTTCGTCTCATTCATCGCTCTCAGGCCGCTGGAAAAGCGCTTTGTTGGAAGGTAGAATGTTCGTGTTATACCAAATAAGTTTTGTTTGTATGATTTTTCTAGATAGTTTTTTATGACGGTCGTTGGGAAGACATCCATGCCTCGAGGCCAATCTTTTGTATGTAGGATGAAATGAATCAAAGATGTTTTCAGTCACACATTCTGTTTCACTGCAACACAGCGTGTTTTTCGGTCATACAGAAGCCATGCAGAGTAGACTATATATGTACAGAGAGACCGAGACCACCATAGAGATGTCCATTGAGTGTCTCGAATTGGGAAGATCTTAGGCTCTCAATGGACCCTCCCCCGGTAGCGTTGGTACTTATGAAAATGCATAACTCGACTAAATGACAGTTGTTTTTGCTGGAAGTAGTGTCCTCAGTAAGTTTTATTTCCACGCGCTCTCATGCTGATTGTTATACACTCTATATCTCTAAGCAGAAACAGCCCAGTTCGTGAAAGCAGTCAAGGTAGAAGCAATGTACACTCAAGGCCTGTATGGCGAAATGGCCCTCTGGCCGCTCAGAACTTCTGCTTCTCCATCTTCCTTTACAAGATAAATGTCTTCATGCCGGACCCCGAATCTCCCTTCCAGATAGATGCCTGGCTCATTTGTAAAAGTCATGCCCGCTCGGAGAAGGACTTTATGATTACCTTTGTTCAAATAAGGAGACTCGTGTGCCTTTATACCAATTCCATGACCTAGTCGGTGTGTGAATGTTCCCTTATAGCCGGCAGAATCGATCACGCTTCGAGCTGCAATATCCACACTGGCGGCCGTGTTATTGGGCATGAAGGTCTTGCCGGCCTGAGTTTGGGCTTCGAGAACAACGTCCCAGACAGAGAGCTTTTCTTTGTGGAGATCTTGCTTTGCTTGGGACACGGAAGAATCGGTCTGTTTGAGGCTGAGCAGATCAGAGATTCTGTCTGACAAGCTCTTTCGTGCTGGGTCGATGAAGAAGCTCCGGCAGACATCTGACGAGTAGCCCATATAGTGCGCTCTGTAGCAAGGTTTAGCTATGGCTTCGGAGCATGATTTTGAGATTCACGTACCCAACGTCGATCAAAACCATAGTATCATATTCCAAGACTTTGTCGCCAGTCTTGAAACCGCCATGCGGCAGTGCAGCATTACTGTCGAACAACACGATATCAAAGAACAACTCAAAGCCGATGGACAGCATAGTATTATCGAGGATCTTGATAACATCACGCTCGGTCAATCCAGGCTCGAGACAAGGTCGCATAGCACGGATGGCCTCAACAGTTCCAGTGTTGACCGTCCTCAGCAACTCAATCTCTGCAGGTGTTTTGGTCTGGCGTACAGCTTCGACTTCACCACCTAGGCCAACCGTTTTGAACCCATTGGCGTCGAGCCCACGAACAAGGAAATCGCGCATCTCTTCGTCGACCATGAGGGTGACATCGTCGCGTTTGGGGAATAATTGTTCTTTGAGTGTACGGTAAGGGTTCCAGTGTTCCTCCCAGGTGATGATTTCTAGTTCACCATTGGATGGAATGCCCAGCATACGTACACGGCCTTCTTCGAAATGTGGGCTAAGGAACGTAGTTCTTGCTGTCACTTTTCCGGTTGTAGAGTTTACAAGAGGTGACACAATCATGAGGAAAGGACGTTCTTCTGGTTCCCACGGTTCCCAATCTTGCTGAGATATGTTGCCATAATATTGGAAGGTGTAGCCTGGCTCAAGTACGAAAGCATCAACTTTCGACACATGCAGAGCTTTTGCCAGATTGTCACGTCGATCGATAAATTCTGTTGCTGCGATGGGCTTCGCATACTCCAAGAAGTAAGGATTTTTGTTGAAGTTCTTGATAGAGCATTGCTGGACTCGGTCTATCTGAGACGTTCTGCCGTATGGTGTCTACAATGTGTTATTAGAGTCGCTCGGCTCTTGAACAACATTATGACTGGGATTACTCTACCACAAACCAAGTCAAATATAGAGCTATGGTAGTCACAGCTGCGACCAAGCTACGAATACCAATTGGAGCACGTCGTCGAGAAGGTGCATGTTGCACCGGGATCAGACCTTGTTTCTCCATCGCTCAAATCGGGATAATACAAAGAGAGGAAAAGTCACGGAAGGAACTAACATTGTTGCAATGTATACAGTACACATACTATAATCACTTGATCGCTGTCTTGGCCGGAAAGTGCAGTAGCGGCCAAGCCCTTGCCCGGTCTCAAAGTTCGAGAAGAACGCTCATGGCAACGACTTCCGAATACGACTCGTTCTGCACTCCTGCTAAATTTCATGCAGCTGCGCAATGCTCGAATTTTGACATCAACATCAACATCAACAGAAGCGAAGCAGCAGATACAGAAGATCTTTGGGATTGAAGGACATGCCTACTCATGCGTCATCGCGCCATTTTCGTGACTTGGATCCTTGTCCGCTAATCCTCCAGCGCGTCGTATATTAACTCTTTTTTCTTGTACCTCCCGACTTCTTCGTGGACCACGCACGAAAATCATGGAGCCAGAGCGTCTTTACGAAGTGCCTCCTCCGCATGATGAGCATTGTAACGAGTTAGGTGTTCGAACGTCCAACGTACGCGCCCAATTGAACAAGATGTTACTGTATGAGCAGGGTGCAATGCACATGCAGACTCTGAAAAAGACCCTGGCATGTTCGGAACACTGGTCATTAGTCTGCCCTCAGCTCATTTTGGAGGCGCCGTAGTGGTCAACCACGACGGTCAAAGACGAGTCCTCCAGACCAAATTCCATGAATATCTTGCATGGTAAATAACATCGTAAGCGATGAATGGCCATCGTTAATAGATGAGAAGGTATTCTGATATCACCCATGAGGTATGTCGATTCGTTGCAACAATACTTATGGCTAGCGGAATCATTCAAAAGAGTTCTGACTGTCGTAGATCCAACCGGTGCTCTCCGGTTATAGATGGGTCCTGACCTACAATCTAATCAGACAGTTATCTAATGACTCAAGGACGTCTGTGGCTGATCCAAAACTCCAAACCATCATGGCCGACTGGAAGGGAAAGATATCTAAGCAAACGCCTTTTTCGCGCAAAATATTACCAAAAGCGGTGTACCTTCTGAAGCATAAGTATACCCATGCTAACATGAGTCTTGGATCCCTGAAGAATCAAGATTCGATGAAGGTGCAGCAACTATTGTCGGTATGCGAAGAGTATAGATTACGCTATATCTTGCAACTCTTGAACGAGAGGTCATGGGAGGCGCCGATGAGGATCCCAGCTATGGCTTCGACGAGTCTGAAGATTCTGAAGAGGATGAGGACGAAGACCTTGACTCGAGTGGGGGCGATTCTTACCATTCGATCCAGAATATCTGCGACGACAACATCGTGCTGAGTCGTATATTCGATGTTGATGGAAACGAAGTTCTCCAAGATGTGCAAATTGGTGAAGAAGACATTCTGCAAGACAAACCTTTCGAGCGCAAGCCTAACAAAAGCTCTTATGAGGGATGGAGTGGCAACGGAGGTGCCGAAGCTACACACTGGTATAGAGATACGGTATGGTATTGAGTCGTTGCCCAGAAATGCTTTCAGCAGGCTGACCATGTTAAGACAGTGGTTGTGGTGCCAAATGAGAACCTTGCTGAGATGTTATTATCGAAGTCGAGCCAATACAGCTCCAATCCTTCGAAGAGAAGGTGATTCGGGCCCTCCGCTATCTTGTGAATCGTCTCAAGGCTTCTTGTGAATCGTCTCAAGGCTATGATTGGGTCGGATCAAGATCCTTTCAAGAAAGAGCATAGCCTATCTCTGCAACCACATCACAGAGGCCAGCAAGACCAACACAAACAGGAGCTTTAGATCGCCTAGTCCAGACTACAGCGATGAAACGGTGTCGGAAGCAGTCTTGGTCTGCAAAGAGCTAAATCTGCTGGAGCCATTAGCAGGTCTAGTTTCTGCTACCGCAAAAGGCCCGCCTGAACACACGTTGAGTTCAATCAAGGAACTTCTTCCTACAGTTGGGTTCGACGGACTTACGCCCATGTAAGTTTTCTCCCAGGTCCATCCTCCATCCGCCATATCAAAGAAGTCGTGACCTTTAACAGGGACACAGCTATACCAACCTTGTGATACAAGGCAAGGGCGTCGCCGCAAGGTATCACGTCCTTTGCGAACTCGTCGGCGCAGAACCAGTAGGTGCAGAACCACTCTTACTGGAGAGGCACGATGAAGTTTCCCAGGAGATCAAAACATGGGCACTCTCTGTGTTTCCGCAAGTGCTGTCCGTCTCAGAGTCCTTCTCTGAAGAGGATGCTACCGAGCTGGCGAGATTAGTGAACGTAAATACGAGCGGATCAATCATGGGATAGTAATGCTAGGTTCATCCAACAGCTCCAAGGAGGGATCCAAGCAATGACTGCTGAGAAACGTAACTCCATACTTTCATTTCTTCCAAAATTGTTTGTCCATCTGGAAACTTCAAAGTTCACACGTTCAGATCTGTTGGATGCCTACGGTTCTGTCTTACGCGCCACAGTACCCCACTTGTCTTTTTGAGAAATCGAAACCAACCTATGACTATGCCCGCGGTTGGCACAATGAACAGGATGCTGCTTTGGAAGGACATCTTGTCGCAACAATATTCTATCAATGTCAAGTATTAGCTTTGACCGGTTGCGTCTGATTACTCGCGGAAACCATGAAGACAGCGGCTAACTCGATGGACCCCCAAGACTTCTCTATCACAATTCTCCCGCTTCTCAAAGACCTTACGACAATGTTCCGGGAGAAGGACGTTCAGCCTGAGATCTTTATCTCGTTGTTTCAGACCTGCCTGACTCAGTACCTTGTACGATTCGTTGGTAAAGAGCCCAGTCCACGCGGCCTGGCTCGCGATCCGGTCAGGTGTGATTGTGCAAGGTGTCATGGATTGAACGCCTTCTTGCGAAGCAATGAGCAGCAGGTCGGAAAATTCTCCTCTCCTGAGCATACTCGAGACCACATGGGTCATGAGCTTTGGAAGCACCCTGATATCAAACAAGACACCGACAAATCGAAGAGGCCATACATACTTGTCGTTACCAAAACGAACGAGAGCTACGATAACGCAATTCGGGACAGAAATAAGAGAGTCACGGAAGCTAGAAGCCATATCAAGGATCGAGAAGGTCGTGACTCATTATTGAAGAATCTGCTTGGGGACAGATATCAGAATATCAAGGCTCTTTCGGTTGCAAATCTGGAACGTGTCGCTGAGAATGATCTCGACCAGCGTGTTCTGACTGGATTGAGCAACGACGACGCGGCTGTAAGGCATATACCTCCACAACTGGCTGGTCAGAAGAGGAAAGCTGTCGTGGTGGATTTGACAGAAGAAACTGCTGATGGTATCGATGAAGCCATGTAAACACATATAGGTGAAAGTCCTTCAGACACACTATACAATGTTTCTGAAGGGGTCTTGGCATGTAGTACTGAAGGATCTACTGATAGGCGAAGGATTGCTCGATAGGCCTAGCTATCATCTCAAAATCCACAATGCCCCATAGGACCCCCGCTCCCAACACGACAATATATACTGTAGGATATCTAGTACAAAAGAGCACGGAACTCTACCGAGTATTGAATTACCCGAAGAATATATAACTATGCGTGGAAAGCTCTAAAGGCTTTTATTTCTGAAAGCCCTGCCTTCATGAATCACTGCCGAGCCGGAATTTTGCAAGAATGTCACTTCAGGAAAGCAGCGCTCGAGACCAGTCGGATATCCTAGGAGATCATCAAGATGACTTGAAGAAGACCATTGACGTGTTAGAACCTAAGGAACTAGGAATCATCGACGTCGAAGATGGAGAAGCAAGAGGGAATTCGTACAGCAAGCTTTCGGTCATCTTGATGGTCGTCTTCTCTGGTCTTGCAATCGGATCAGATGGATAGTCAGTATCAATCAAAAATCTACCTCACGAACTTGGAACTAAAAAGTCTCATAGCAATGCGTCTGTAATTGGCAATCTCGAGCTGTTACTTGCCGTCATCTATCCAGACGCATTGACCAGCACCATGACCTCGCGACTGTCAGACTCATTCCTGATCGGCATGATAATCGGTATGCTGAGTTTCGGCGTGGTAGCCGACCAGTTAGGCAGGAAGACTGGAGCTGTGGCTACTACGTTCCTTCTCATTCTAGGCATCGTACTTTCCACGGCTGCTTCCGGAAGCGGAAACTCACCGAATGGTCTTCTATGGATGCTTATCGTCGCTCGTGGTATCGCCGGCGTAGGTGCCGGTGGTGAGTATCCTGTCAGTGGTGCCGGTGCTACAGAAGCAACAGACGAAAACAAGACATTACGAAAACATCGTGGATTTCTATTTGCCATGATTGCAGACCTTTCTGCATCACTAGGATATGTATGGGGAGGACTTGTACCCCTACTCCTTCTGCTCTGTGTGAACAAAAAAGAAGAGCATTACAACATCGTCTGGAGACTCTCGTTCGCACTCGGGATGATCCCACCAATCTCAATATTCTGGTTCCGGTACCGCATGGCTGTGTCATCTGCATACCGCAAGTCGGCTATGCGAAAGCAACGAACGCCGTACTGGCTCGCCATCAAACGATATTGGCGCCCCATGATTGGCTCGTCGCTTACCTGGTTTCTGTACAATTGGGTCTCAGTTCCTTTCGGCGTCATGGCTAGCCATGTCACTTCGAAAGTTAACGCTTCGGATTCGCTGGTCACGAGTCTTGGTTGGGGTGTTGTGATCAACTGTTTCTATATTCCCGGTCCGTTCATTGGAGGCTACCTCTCAGATCGTATAGGAAGACGCAAGACAATGTCTCTTGGGTTCGCTCTGCAAGCTGTTCTAGGCTTCATTCTTGGGGGCGCGAATGGTCAGATCCAAAGCATATTCCCTTTGTTTGTTGTTTGCTACGGAGTGTTCCTGACATGTGGGGAAGTTGGTCCCGGCAGCACTGTTGTGTTGACGTCTTCCGAATGTTTTCCCACAGCCATCCGTGGCCAAATGATGGGCCTCGCATCCGCAATCTCAAAGGCAGGCGCCGCGATCGGGGTCGCCGTCTTTACACCAATACAAAACTCTGCTGGTGACAGAGCTACCTTCCTGATAGGAGCGGCTTTTGCATTGACTGGAGCATGCGCGGCATTCATTATTCCTGATATGAGCAATCGTCTTGAAGACGAGGATGAGGCATGGAAGCAGTACCTCAAGGATAATGGATGGGTGGCTGAGTGGGGCGATGAGACGTCGAAAGACCCGTCTGCTCTTGTCATGAACCAGAAAGTGTCTTAGATATGGTTCTGGGAGGACTAACCGGTATTTCAGCGTGTTTTTATTCAATTTCAACAACATCTGAGGGGATATGGTACCGTACAGTTCGAGATGCCTTAGTTGCGAGCACCTTGATTCCAGTAGATCAAGTAGTGCTTCCAATTGCTGAGATTCACGACTCCGTGACTTGAAGGTTAAGATATTGGACTGCAGATAGTAGGCATACCAGCTCGATTCTACATATTCATCATGACCATAATCGATATATCTCAAGTTCAGAGCCTGGAGGTGCGGGAACGCAGATTTCCATGTACCACCCAGAAGCTTCTCGTCTTCCGGGTTCTACGTAAGACGGCGAACGAATTGACGATATTCTTCACGTCGTGACTAGGAAGAAACGCTTGCTAGAGCTGATATTGGAGGCTCGTTCTAGAGGACTCGTTTACCTGCGTCAGCTCAACATTGTTGGTTTACGCGACATATTGACCGCAGAGTTGGCAGGTCGCTTGGAAGATGGCTACATATCTCCACGGTGATCTCGTGTGGAACATGATCGCTGTAACCTATCATACTTGACGGAGAGAAGACTCGGTGGAAAGAGGAGGAGCTGCAAATCATATCTGATTTATAATCTTCTATTTTTGCGGGCGAGAAGGCTATTGCTGGTAGTATTGGAGCTGAAGCATGCTAGCCGTGATTGCTCTACTACTGTAGTGCTGCTAATATATTGCGTAGTTTTATCATCACGTGACATCAAAGCTGCTGTAGCTCAGTGGTAGAGCGTGGGATTGCAGTTTGCAATTATCCTAAGGTCCGTTGTTCGACCCAGCGTAGCAGCTCTTTTTTGGTACCTTTTCTCTCTTTCCATTGAGAAACTGATTCGAACGACTCTCTCATTCAGGAGCATATCCAAGTTGGCTCCGTATCCTGTAGCGGATGTACGTGATCTTTGATTTTTGTTCTGTATCTAAAGACAGATTTTCACCTATGTATTCGGAGTAAGGGTCCAAGCTCTTATTGTTATGATCGTCGCTGTAGCCTCTTGATATCTTAAAGCCTTATCCCAAGGTAAGTACAAGTCAATCTACTATAGACCATGAACAATGAACCGTGGTGGATGGCTGTTACTGGAGCGAGCCTCAGTATGTAGTATGTAAGTGTTGCCAAGATCGAACCACTGGAGGATGTGCATGAACCCCTCCATGACGCCTCGATGACATTTGATGCGATTCTGACGACAAGACAAACGACGTGTTGAGCTTCTAGCATATTTCACCTTGATGGCACCGTAGAAGTGGAAAGGCTGGGTCTGCGGATTTTACACGCCCTCTCCACCTCTAGTCGCATTGTCTCTTGGGCTCTTTCCCCTCTCGTATCCTTCACCAGCTCAGCTAGGTACAATTCTCTCATGTTGACAACACTTCTTCGTGTGACATCATGTCTTTCTGCAACTACAAGTAGAGCTTTACCCAGGTCCTTGATGGCTGCTTCTCGTCTCCAATCTGTTTCTCAGCACATTGAACCTCGAGCTATTTATCAGTCCATAAACAACCAACGTACCTTCACACCTACACCTACCATGTCTTCGCCCAATAACAACGAGGCTTTCCAGCTCAGTGAGCTCTTCAATGTCAAGAACAAGGTAGTCGTCGTCTCTGGTAAGTTCTTGAATGCCCTCATTTAGGTCTCAAGATGCTAATGTTGAATTTGTATAGGCGGTGGCAGTGGAATTGGTCTCATGGCTACGCAGGCCTTTGCCGTCAATGGTGCTAAGGTATATATCATTGGACGTACCAAGGAGAAGCTCGATAGGGTCGTCGAGCAGTATGGCAAGGATGTCCCTGGAGAGATCATCGCTATTCAAGGAGATATCTCCAAGAAAGAATCCATTGCCGCGATCGTCAAGGAGATTGAGAGCAAGGAGAAGTGTGTCTGCGTCCTGGTCAACAAGTAAGTTTCCTTGTATCTCAACTTTGAGAGCCAATCTTAGTTGCTAACACTATGCCAAAATGCCGGTATCTCTTCCAACACCTTGAACACCGAAGCCAAGACCGCCGAGGAGATGAAGGCCAACCTCTTCGACCACGCCGACTCCAACATTGAGGACTGGGTTGATACCTACCGCACCAACGTCCCTCAATGCTACTTCATGACTATGGGATTCCTGCCCCTGCTCCAGAAGGCGACCGAGCACCAACACGGCTACTCGGGCTGTGTCATCAACATTTGCTCCATCAGTGGAATCGTCAAGACCGCACAACACCACTTCGCCTACAACGCCAGCAAAGCTGCCGTCATCCACCTCACCAAGATGTTGGGCTTCGAGATTGGCAAGAATGGACTCAAGGTCCGCGCGTCAACAGCATTGCCCCCGGTGTATTCCCCTCAGAAATGACCGCCGGCGAGAGCGGGGACAACCAGAAGTCAGAAATTCCCAAGGATAAATTCGAGGGCAAGGTCTTCGCCCAGCGTCCTGGCAACGACAGAGACATGGGCAACGGAATCTTGTTCTGCGCTACAAATCAGTACTTAAACGGACAAACAATCCCCATTGACGGCGGCTACATATTGCAGCATGGCTCTGCTTAAGCGACTGAAGCTGTTGATGAGGGACACGTCCAGCAGCGGGTTCTGTTTGGATGTTGGAAACAGAGGCTTCAGAATCTCAGTGTGCATGTACGAATATGAGCTTTTTATGAACGCATATATCAATGGTATCAATCTTTCATTAATTCAACGTGAACTGAGATGACTCGTGAAGATGTTATGTTTGCGACGTAGGAGCTATAACGTCAATCAAAACAACAAGAGCTTGTTGGACCGTCTAAGGACTCACAGTACACGAAGGGCTCTAGGCGAGTACAGAGCATCAAGCTAGCCAAACCTAGTAAGAATAGATAGATGATCTTATCCACTGCATGTAGGGATCAATATTTATTGAGGATTCTTCTCTCAGTAAAGACGACAGTCATCAAATTGATCTATACATCTTCGAGAAGATCCAAGGCTATCGGATGAGGATCCGCGGAGAGCCTGACATGATTACGATAGTTTATGGCTCTCAATAGCCCTGTTCATGGTTGTCTGGGTCTCTCTGTACACGAATAATTCAATCTTGTAGCTTGTGTTAACAGATGGGAATCCCTGATGCATTTTGACGCTCCCGTGCTACCTTTCCTGGCGCTTACAACGAGACCTGAGTGGCATACGCCAAGCACAAAACTAGGTACACATATATGCTGGATGTTTTCAATCTATTGCTCATCTTATCAGTTGCACATAAGCGATCACTTCGACTCCGTATGGCTCCGTCCATCTACAGAGAGATCTAAATCACACGAACGGTCCTTATCAAGTGATCAGATACAGCACGTTACTATACAGCTTTCCCACTCCATCAACAAAGGAATACTTGAACAACAGAGCTAGCAAACAAATGTGCTCCAAAGGGATTTGAAAGGCAACGAGTCGCAGAAACAGGGAATTTATACTAGGGAAGAGGCCAACGAGGAGCGAAAAAAAAAAGGTTTGAATAACGAAGAGTCATAAAAGCAATA